>OU342742.1:322578797-323178797 GCA_910589775.1 Avena eriantha
TTTTTGAGCCAGATCTACTCCGTTTACTCATGCGCGTATGTTGTGTTAGGCCAACCAGACGATGTATGGCGCCGACTATCACGGTTCAGCGGATGAAGACAGTCCTCTTCTATGTAAACATGGATATGTGCCTGCTAAATTTGTAGCGTTCGAAGGACGAAACGCAGGCAGGAGGTTTCTACGGTGTCAACGACATCGTGCAATGATGCGAGGCGGAAGTTGCGGTGTTGTCAAATGGGTAGATCTAGAGTGGCCCAAATCGATGAAGAAAACGCTGGACAAACTATGGGAAATGACTGTTGAGTTGAAAGAATCCGCATTCAGCTCACTTCTTGATAGTGTTGAGATGAAGCTATGGGAACCAGTTGACACGACCAAGCATAAGCGATATCTCATGGGGGTGGAAGACAAGGTTAGCAAAGTCGAGAAGGAGTGGGACGCGGCGTTGGTCCTGAAGGCTAAAGCAGAGCAAGAACTGACTCAAGCAAGGAAGGATCTTCACTAGGCCAAAGTCCTGCAGTTCACAACTACGAGTATTGAAAAGTGCACGAGGAAAGATGTAGAGAAACAATTGAAGCTGTGCAAGGAAGATGCTAAAAGGAAGGAGCAGACGATTCGATCCTTGCACTCGCAGGAAGATGCGCATAGGGCTAAGATTAGGAAGATCAAGGAGATGTGTGTTAACTAGTTCTATTTAGCTTAAGCCCCGTGCCTTTTTTAAGTTGAAATAGTTGTACTTGTTGACCTAGCGGTCTGAACTATTGGCCCCAGAGTCCTAGGAGTAAAAAAATTGGTCGCCCGTTAATCTTTCTTAACCCTGCATTACTTCCTTTTGTCTGACCAATGCCCCTTGGATATTCCGCCCGTCGCTTCGTCGTCCTTGTGTACAAATAGCAGGTGCCACAACTCGTCGCGTCATCGCCCATCCCCTCGCCCTCTCCAATCTCCACCGTGCTGTCCACCCCCTCGCTCCCTCTCCAATATCCACCGCGCCGCCGTGGAGATGCCCTCGCTGAACTTCTACGAGGCGGTGATGTTCGCGCACTTCGACATCCTCACGCCGCCGGCCGCGACGGTGCCCCACGGATGGCTCATCAGCTATGCGGGGGTGCCGGTGGCTGCACTCCTCGTCCCCGGCGGAGCCGTGATGGAGAGCAAAATCCCAGCGCACCGCCGCTAGATGCCCGCATGGAAGAGGGCGTTGCCCCGGTACGATGCGGCCAGCCCGTACTGGCCGGCGCTGTTCAAGAAGGAGCGGAAGGCCAAGATTGGCAACCGCATCATTTACGGGCGCGTGGTGCACCGGGATCTCCGGAACCGAGAAGGGCGGGAGAGGTTCTGGTCCGTCCCTGGATGGACCAATTTCACCATCATCGCCGCCGCTCACCGCGAAGAGGTGCTCCATCTCGCGTACAATGCGAAAATCGTGGAGGTTCTGTCCGACGAAGACGAGGAAGCCGGCGGCTCGGAGGACAGCGGCAATGGAAGTGAAATTGTTCACTTGTGGTTGAATTAATGTAGGATGTGAAATCGCACCTTTGTTTAGAAGAATTTGTGGTTGAATTAATGAAATGCCTCGACTTAGATCTATGTCTTGATTAATTTGTGGAAGAATTTGTGATTTAGATCAATTTCTTCCTCGATTTAGATATCTGTCCCGGATTGGGAACGTGACTGTGGACCAAAGTCCCCTTTTCTACTAGTGTATTCTGACATTAGTGGTTTGTTTAAACGTAATCTACGTGGATTTGGCTGCATGCAAATGGCACAACCACAATTTATAAAGTGGAAGCACGTACACCCGGTTACTGGAGATCCGGGAGCATCGCCAGATGCAGGGGATGCAGGAGCAGAGAGGCGGTGAGATAGACGGGCTCAAGATTAGGCCAGAAAGTGGTACCCATTTCCTCCTCATCTGGGCATTATCGGTGAGAACATTGCTGTTTATGTTACCACGTCATTGTGCAGCATCTAAAATAAGTTGCTGCATTGTGGAGTGTGGCAGCTTAAATAATTTATTTCTGTGCCACTTACATTCCGTCGTATTTGGAGACCTCCTGCCCCTCAGCAATCGTGGAACCGGTGGATCCTCGTTTTCAGATAGCAGTGGCACAATCACAATTTCGGATTCAACTACTAACTCGGGTGTTTCCAAACCCTAAGTCACGCTACATTTTACTCAAAGAACGTGGGTAGATTGTTTCGCCCAGCAATGTGCCACACACAGAGCTCCAGAATTACATATATAGGTTCAAGTTCAACACACTACTATGCATCTTCATTGCCAGCAGCCTTCTTCCGCAGCCTGGGTGCCAAGCCTTCAAGTCCAATGGCTTCTTCATTTCCTGCCTTCTTCATCTTCCTTAGTGCCAATTTTCTTAGCTTCATGTACTCTGCATCGCCGGGACAATGGGCACCAGAATCGTGTCCAGCATCATCTTTCCACTCATTTTTAATTTCTTCGGGCAGCAAAATGACTGAACCGGCAGTCATGTTTCTAACCTTGTGGCGCTTCCTGTCAAAGAAACAAGATTATTGCATAAGTGCCCAATATCTCCAGAGTAAATAAAACAAAAATTATAATTCAGCACAAACATGTGAACCCTAAGCGACCTTTGCTTACCAGGAGCTAATTGCGTTCGAGCAACCACCCTGTCCAAGAATAGAAGGGCGACTCCCAGTTGCAGCAGCTTCCACATCCACTACATCACAATTCAGCTCAAACATGCAATCCGAAGCATACCTTTTCATCAACCCAATTAGCTGACTGTCACACGATATAGGAACCATGATGCCACGTTCATCCATGAAGCTGAATTTTGCAGTCTGCTTCGGCCATACTTCAACATGATTACGTAGAGCAACAACCATACCAGATATAGTGCAGATCTACGCAGGCGCTTCTTCCATCGTGAAACAATGGCTTCCATACCACTTGCCCTTTGAGTCGTACCTGTAGAGGACTACCGTAACCTGGTAAGGGGATCCGCGCAGATCCCACTTGACAGAAAACTGTGGACAAAATATGTTTGTCAGCGTTGGGCTAACGAAAAATTTGAGGTTCAGTAGCCAGCTAGCAGTTGTAATTAGTGCGAATAGCAAAGAGAAGGGTAGCTCACCCGCTTGTAGGCAGAACTTCTTCTCCCTTGATAGTAGGATCTGCCATCCTCCGAACTGCTTGGCTCGTCGGCGGCGGAGGCGGGCTAGAGCCTCGCAACGGCGGCTACGACATGCGCCATTGGAGCTCGGTATCAGCGACTGGGCGCAGCAACTTGTCCCCGGAAGTCAAATGTCCGAAGGGATCGTCCTTCCTAGAGGGTGGATTCTGATGCCGCCGGTGCTAGGGGAAAGCTGGGAATGGATTTGTGAAATGGGTCAACGCATCCAATCCACTTAGCTGCTCGATTTTCCTAAGAGGTTTCATCATTGGCGCCCACGTCACGGACAGATTACCGACATGTGGGTCCTGACCGTCTACTTCACGGGGCGGTTTAACGGAATGTTTGTATTTGGCAGGGGTGAGATGAGTTTGCCTCGAAATGGCCCCTCTCAGTAGTTGGCGGCCCAACTTTTCGAAATGCGGTAATTTCAGGCAACTTAGGTACTGCCATGCACTGGCCTGCCAACTTTAGTACCGTAGACGAACAAGGCCGGGACTAGTGCCCCGCCTACGGATGTCGAAGTACCTCCTCCCTCGACCGATGATCCGGCTCCACCTGCTACTTCATGAACTATAAACACTTAACAATATTCATCAGATCCACGGTATGCCACGTGCAGTTCTATCTATGCACAATGGTTCGTTTTGCTACAATTAGTTTCTCTTTGCTACAATTAGTTTCGCTTTGCTACTAAGTTTTTAATGCCAGATTAACTTGGGCGAAGTCCCCAAGTTTGCTTTTCTTGTTCCTCCAATTTTATGACTCGGCTTGCGTCTAATTTGATTCAATTTTTGACTTACGAGTCTGAGGTTCAAAAAATCGACTTAACAGTACTTGAAACTTTGATATTAGCTCAAAAATAATCCATCGCAATTTAGATAAAGTAAATATGGGGTTAGTCCGAATAACAAATGTCAGCTCGATTACTTTCCTTTCCTTAGTCATTTTTCATGTGCATTGCAATTCCAAAGTTGTTCTCTTGCTTGCCATGAAGCCAATTCTTGTTGGACAGCAGCAAAGTCGAAGAGTTAGGTTTTTGGTGCTTACACACTACTAATCCGGCTAAGATATAGGAAATTTAAGCCAGCTGACATATAAAAAGGTACATACAGATAAAACAATTATAAGTTAGTCCCCGAGTTTCTGCTAGGGGTGCCAAAGTTTCATTGAAATGATCATTGCCGACATACATACCGACATATGAGTAACTCAGATACATTCACCACTTTGTCAAGTGTAAAATGGAAGAAGTAGAGCTACATTCCATGGACGCTTAGATTCCTCTCCGGACCTGTCCGCCTTGTTCTTCTCATGTGGTTGTGCATCGATAAGATAGTAGGAATCATTGTGCAAAGCTTTGCTTACAATGAAAGGTCTTTCACATCGAGGGGATAACTTATGCATGCCAGTAGTGTGCTATACCAGCCGAAGTACGAGATCACCATCCAGGAAGACTCGTGGGTTTACTTTCTAGCTATGGTAGCGTTAGAGATTTTGCTAATATATGGCGAATATGGACAAAGCTAGTTCTCTCGCTCTTCCAGCAGATCAACATCGTTTTGCCGGGCTTCACGCACTTCGGCTTCTGTGTATTGGGTGACCCTCGACGAATCATGCTCTATGTCGGCTGGTAGTATAGCTTCTGCCCCATATAGCAGAAAAATGGCGTATAGCCTGTTGAGCGATTCGGAGTTGTTCTTAAACTCCATAGTACCGTTGGTAGTTCTTCGATCCAGCACACCACTGATCTTTGTAATGGATCAATAAGTCGTGGTTTTATCCCGGACAATACTAGTCTGTTAGTTCTTTCCACTTGTCTGTTCGATGCGGGGTGGGTTACGAAGGCAACATCTAGCCGGATCTTCTTCTCTCGGCAGAATCTCGCGAATGCTCCTTCAGCAAAATTTGTGCCATTATCAGTTATGATACTTTGGGGATAACCATATCTCAAGATTATATCTTTGAGGGACGTCACTTCTATTGCCCCATCACATTTCCTGATTGGCTTAACCTCAATCCATTTGGTGAACTTATCCACCATGACCAAGATGTGGGTCATATGTCCCCTTGCCGTCTTAAATGGCCCGACCATATCCAGGCACCACACAACAAACAGCCAAGTAATGGGGATGGTCTTGAGTTCCGACATTGGCAGGTTGGTTTTTGTGGCATATCTCTAACAGCCGTTGCATTTTCTCACTAGATCCCCTACTTGTTCCAGGGTACTTGGCCAATAAAATCCATGCCGAAAAACTTTTGCCACTAATTCTCTCGAAGATGCATGATGACCTCACTCTCCTTGATGAATATCTCGAAGTATATCAAGCCCTTCGTCCGAGTCTACACATCGTTGCAGAACACTGGTGACACTTCTTTTGTATAACTCGGCATTGATGATAGTGTATGCCTTTGCTCTTCTCTGGACTTTCCTTGACTGTATCTCATCATTCGGTAAAGTTCCCTCCTTGTAGGTATAGCTCGGGTGGGGAAAAGCTCCTCATCAATTTCCATTGCGTCCATCGACATAACCCAGCCGGATTAGGCTGAACAGTCCCCGGCTTCTGCGAGACAGTCGTTGGGTCTGCCGAAGTAGTCCCCGGGTATGCTGAGGTGTTTCCCCAGTCTATTTCCATAGGGGTAGCTTCTGATCCAGAGAGGGCCGGGATATAAATTGATTCATATTCTGATGATGGTGTAATAGATGGTTTCCTCAAGTGTTCCAATGCAATGCTTGGCAGAATTGGGTATCGGGATGACCCCAACTTGGATAATACATCAGCTACTTTGTTTTCAATCTGAGGCACATGATGGAATTCACATCCCTTGAAGAAACCACTTATCTTCTAAACATAAAATATGTAAAGTGCCATTTTTGTGTCCAGCGCATCCCAGTTGCCAGACACTTGATGTACCACTAAATCCGAACCACCAAAACATAGTATCTGGCGTATGCCTAGCTCCTTTGCTACATTGAGTCCATGCACAAGTGCTTCATATTCAGCTACATTGTTTGATGCACTAAAATGGATCTAGAGGACGTATTTCAACTGGTCCTTCTTTGGGAGGGGTAAGCACTAACCCCGGCCCCAAGTTCTTCCTTTAGCTTTGACCCATCAAAGTTCATTCACCAGTAAATTGAGTCCGACAGAGGTGGTTCATACTGCATCTCGGCCCAGTCTACGAAGAAATATGCCACCGCTTGTGACTTGATCGCATCCCTTCTATCAAATTGTGGTGTGTACGGTGCTAATTCAATTGCCCATTTTGCAATTTGGCCGCTAGTATCTTTATTACCCCTAATTTTAGATATGGGAGCTTCACACACCACCTTGATGGGGTGCTTCTCAAAGTAGTGTTTGAGTTTCTTAGCCGACATATACACACATACACCATCTTCTAATAGTAAGGTTAATTCTGTTTTGAAGCCGACAATACCTCGCTCAAGTAATACACTAGCCTTCGCACTGACTTTCCTTCCTCATCATGTTCCACTACTATTACTACACTTATGACTCGGTTGGTTTTGGCTATAGAGAGCAACATCGGTTCCTTGGGTAATGGCGCAGCTAGTATTGGTGCCGAGGACAACATCTTTTTTAACTCTCGGAATACGCTGTCATCTTGCGGTGTCCATGTAAATTTATCTGCCTTTTTCATTAACTGGTAGAGGGGCAATGCCTTCTCTCCCAGCCGACATACAAACAGACATAACGATGCCAGGCAACCAGTGAACTTCTGCATATCGTTAAGGCACTTTGGTAGTTCCATTTTCTCTATGGCTCGGATATTCGTGGGATTGGTTTCAATACCTCGGCTGGATACAAGGAAACCGAGTAATTTCCCTACTAGCACACCAAAGGTACATTTGTCCGGGTTAATCTTCATCCGGAACCTCCTTAGGTTCGCAAATGTTTGACGGATATCCTCAAGGAGCATTTTTCTTTCCTTGGTTTTTATCGCCACATCATCCACATAAACTTGCACATTCCGACCTATTTGATCATGTAAACATTTTTGCATGCATCGTGGGTACGTTGCTACTGCATTACGTAATCTGAACGGCATAGTGCGATAGCAACAAGCCCCATACGGGGTGATAAACATAGTCTTTATTTGATCATCCGGATTCAGGGGTATCTGGTGGAAACCAGAATATGCGTCTATGAATGACAACAACTCACACCCAACAGTTCAATCTATGATCTGATCTATCCTTGGCAGCGGAGATGTATCTTTTGGACACGCCTTATTCAGGTTCATGTAATCGATACATATGCGCCATACCACAGCCACATTTGGATCATCCTTCTTTTTCTCCATGAGTACCGGATTAGAGAGCCAATCCGGGTAAAGTACCTCCATGATAAATCTGGCTACAAGGAGCCGAGCTATCTCCTCTCCAATGGCTTTTCTCCTGTCCTCGGAGAAGTGGCGGAGAGGTTACTTCACCGGCTTTGCCCCATGTCTTACATTCAGAAAGTGCTCGGCCAACTCCCTTGTTACACTTTGCAGGTCTTCTGTAGACCAAGCAAAGTTGTCCCGATTCTCATGGAGGAAGTCCCCAGCTATGGTAATCACCCATTGGTCTGGGTAATTTCATCTTCAAGTAACTGATGTGAGTACTTGTCATAAATTTAATCAGAGCAGGTCTACCGAGTAATGCGTGGTATGCGCTCTCCAAGTTCACCACCTCAAACTCCATGTTCTCAGTCCGTCAATTATCACTTGTGCCAAAAAATACATCGACCCAGACTTTCCCAATTGGCTCACAGGAGATACCTGGCACAATGTCGTGGAAGGTGGTCCTAGTTGCCAGGAGCATATTTTCCGGTATCCCCAACTTGTGCATGGCATCCTTGTACATGATGTTAATGCTACTACTGTTTTCTATCGTCATCTTGGAGAACCTTACATTGATATTCGTCCCAATGAATGTCGGATCCAGTTCTAGTGCGTAGGTCCCTAGACTTGGCATGAGCTTTGGGTGGTCCTTGATGCTCGAAGTAATCTCCTGATCTGACCAAGGCATATACCTTACCACGGCTGGCATTACCGCATTTACCTCCATATGCCGACATTGCAAACACCTCCTGTCAGTCTCGTATGTGGTAAATACATAGTAACTTTCGTGATGCTCTCTGTACTCATTTCTCCCCTCATTGCCGTGATATCCTTGGTCTTGTTGTTGCTAGTTATTCACTTGATGTGCAGCGTCCCTCCTTTCCTATTATAATACCTCCGTGGAGGTTGAGGCAACATCAGCTGCTGTCCATTTCCTGTAGTGAGCAGTTTCTACCGAGGCGCTTCATTCCGAGGTCCATCATGCCGAGGTGCATCGTGCCGAGGTGCCTGAGCATTCCTAAACTACCTTGCTCCAACTTCCTCATCATTTCACATTGTTGGGTCATATGGTTCACCAGACTATTTGGACTTGGCGTATGGAACTTGCATGGCTGATCTAGCATAGTCTCAAATGTGTTCCTCGGGCGGTCCTTGCTTTACTGCTACTGTTTCTTGTGTTCTAGGGTTCAAGGCTTCTTACCCTCATTCTTATTTTGCCATTGTTGCCCTCCATTTTTCTGGCGCTGGCTTGCTCCGGCATTGGGTTGATCCTGGTTCATAGTGTCCACTTGCTGCGAGCTCTACCGGTAATCCGGACAATCATATCTTCTTTTACCTCGGAAACCATTCCTCCTGGATGATCCAGAACCATCTCTATTGTAGTATTCCTCGTTCGACTCGCTCCACATTAACCGGGGTTGCATTGGGTCTCCCAAGGCATACGAATCTGCGATCCGGATCGACTCTGCCAGTATGGTTAGCATATCTCGCTGCAGCCTTTTCCACAACATACTCCCATTCCTACAACCTTGGGAGAACCACGTTGTAGCTTGTGATTCAATTATGCCTTCGCATGAATTGTGCACATTACACCACCGAGTGAGAAACTCTCGGTCTAGATCATTAGTGTGAATAGCAAAGAGAGGGGTAGCTCACCCGCTTGTACGCAGAACTTCTTCTCCCTTGATAGTAGGATCTGCCATCCTCCGAACTGCTCGGCTCGTCGGCGGCGGAGGCGGGTTAGAGCCTCGCCACGGTGGCTACGACATGCGCCATTGGAGCTCGGTATCAGCGACTGGGCGCAGCAACTTGTCCCCGGAAGTCAAATGTCCGAAGGGATCGTCCTTCCTGGAGGGTGGATTCTGATGCCGCCGGTGCTAGGGGAAAGCTGGGAATGGATTTTTGAAATGGGTCAACGGATCCAATCCACTTAGCTGCTCGATTTTCCTAAGAGGTTTCATCATTGGCGCCCACGTCACGGACAGATTACCGATATGTGGGTCCTGACCGTCTACTTCATGGGGCGGTTTAACGGAATGTTTGTATTTGGCAGGGGTGAGATGAGTTTGCCTCGAAATGGCCCCTCTTTGTAGTTGGCGGCCAACTTTTTGAAACGCGGTAATTTCAGGCAACTTACGTACTGCCATGCACTGGCCTGCCAACTTTGGTACCGTAAACGAACAAGGCCGGGACTAGTGCCCCGCTCTATGGATGTCGAAGTACCTCCTCCCTCGACCGATGATCCGGCTCCACCTGCTGCTTCATGAACTATAAACACTTAACAATCTTCATCAGATCCACGGTATGCCACGTGCAGTTCTATCTATGCACAATGGTTCGTTTTGCTAAAATTAGTTTCGCTTTGCTACAATTAGTTTCGCTTTGCTACTAAGTTTTTAATGCCAGATTAACTTGGGCGAAGTCCCCAAGTTTGCTTTTCTTGTTCCTCCAATTTTATGACTCGGCTTGCGTCTAATTTGATTCAATTTCTGACTTACGAGTCTGAGGTTCAAAAAATCGACTTAATAGTACTTAAAACTTTGATATTAGCTCAAAAATAATCCATCGCAATTTAGATAAGGTAAATATGGGGTTAGTCCAAATAACAAATGTCAGCTCAATTACTTTCCTTTCCTTAGTCATTTTTCATGTGCATTGCAATTCCAAAGTTGTTCTCTTGCTTTCCATGAAGCCAATTCTTGTTGGACAACAGCAAAGTCGAAGAGTTAGGTTTTTGGTGCTTACACACTACTAATCCGGCTAAGATATAGGAAATTTAAGCCAGCTGACATATAAAAAGGTACATACAGATAAAACAATTATAAGTTAGTCCCCGAGTTTCTGCTAGGGGTGCCAAAGTTTCATTGAAATGATCATTGCCGACATACATACCGACATATGAGTAACTCAGATACATTCACCACTTTGTCAAGTGTAAAATGGAAGAAGTAGAGCTACATTCCATGGACGCTTAGATTCCTCTCCGGACCTGTCCGCCTTGTTCTTCTCATGTGGTTGTACTCTCTTCGTCACGCGGATGCTTTGGCTGGCGCCGTTGACGCAGTCGAGGACCGCAACGTTTCCCTTTAGGAGACGTTGGGGAAGGCTAAAGGTGTGCTCAATCGCATCCGTGAGGACTTAACTCCCAAGGCCGGGCTGATCGGCAACCTTGATGACCTGGTGCCCATGGAATTCAGGAACTCCCAGCAGTCTGTCTGCGCCACCATGGCACTCGCGATGATGTAATCCCATGGCATGGAGCTGGACCCCACCGCAATCTCCGAGGCGATGCCTGTAGATGCCGGAGGCTAGCAAGTACTATTTGCTCCTTTCGCTAGTAGCTATCGTAAATACAGGCCTCAGCTAATCGAGATAGTCGCCAAATACTCTGAGGAGCGGTGTCGAGCGAAGGCGGCAAAGGCCACGGCATCTGGGGCTACCACCGGCAAGTCTGTGGCGTCTGTGACTGCCATGGATGCGGTCAAGCCCCCGAAGTCAAAGTCAAAGTCGAAGAAGCAAAATGCTCCCTAGTCGTCATGTGTAATAGATGTAGCTAGCCTTTTGCCTGAACCATGTTGTTGTGGGAGTGTTCCCTTGACATTTTATCAACTTTTGAACCCAGTCTTCTATTTAGCGATGTATGATTGGTCTCATTTGCCTCTTGCTTGATTGTA
Organism: Avena eriantha; assembly: GCA_910589775.1. NCBI lineage: Eukaryota > Viridiplantae > Streptophyta > Magnoliopsida > Poales > Poaceae > Avena > Avena eriantha. The sequence goes on from OU342742.1 coordinate 322,589,974, forward strand.
CCTAGGGTCCTTCGAGTGGTCCTCATGATTCTCCTCCCACCAATGAAACTACAGCGTAACCGCGTTCAAAAGTGGAGGAGTTGTCGTTGCTTTCGCGACTGCGCTACCGCATTAAGCAGTTAGAGCGTGAGTTGCCCATCGTCCGCGGTAACGTGGATGTGTGGAAGTCAAAAGTTGAGAAGGCCACCGCCCGCGAGAAGTATCTCTTGGAGGAAGTGGCGTAGTTGAATGAGCAATCTAAATGTTAGCTTTCTGCCTTATCATCTTTTCTTTTAGTTAGTCGCGGCGATGCCTTGTCTTCATACTTTGCTGCTTTCTTGGTGTGGTTGTTAGCGCTCGTCATCCGCGAGATGAGAAGGGCCAGGTGGCCATTCGAATGAATAACCTAACCCAGGAGCAGCTGCAGGCAAGTGGGTATTTTTGGTGGACCACGACCGTGCAGTTGCATTGGTGACCCTGCAGGATCGTTGTTCTCGAGTGCTCCAATGCCTGAAGAAGGCGCAGTCGTGCCTCAGGCACATTTATCAGTCGATGTTTCTGCTGGACGCCGCCCCTTCAAGCATGTTGGCTCTACTAGCGAAGGTTCAAGATATAAGTATGGTACGCGAGTGCGGGCGGTAGCAACAGGTTGCTGGTGCCAAGACTGCCCTGTCGATGGTGCGACTGCATCGGCCAGATGTGGATATAGCGTCCGTTGTTGCTGGGCCGCCACTACCACCAGAGGGGATGACCTGAACATGGTTCCAAACTACCAGGCAGTAGATTGGCCGACCGAGGGCATCGTCGACTTCTTTGAAGAACAGAGGAATGTTCATCTTTTGTAGCAGTAGCGTAGTTTGTATCTTGCACATAAATGTATGAGTGTTGTAAAGTTCGTATGATTGTGTTGGGTGTATTTTAGTACCCATTGATAAGTGAAGAGCTTGCTAACTTGTATATTTTTTGAGTGTAGTGTACTCTGCAGTTCCTTTTCGTTAGCCTGGCGTGTATTTATCTTAGCACCTTACCAACCTGTCAAGTGCGTTGCAACTGGGTTGGTGTTTATCAAGGGTTCGATTGGTGGCGCGTCAACAACTCAAGATACTGTGATTGGTTCATAGAACCGAAGTGTAAAGGGTGGCGTAGCCCCCGAGTAATGAAATTGCGAGAAAATAGGAAAATACACAGAGTTTCGGGGCACTTAGCTTTATTTATTCGCAGAATAGTACGAGGTACAATGTGTGGCTAAGTATCTGGGCTGAATAGCTTTATTTGCAATGTAAAAAACGACAAGGGGTAGAAACGACGCAGCTGCGCGACGTTCCAGGGGTGGAGTATGCGACTCCGCTCTTGAAATCTTTAAGGCGATAGGCGCCACCTAGGATTACTTCTGTAATAATGTAAGGTCCTTCCCAAGGGGACTCGAGCTTGAGATGCCCTTGTTGCTTCAATCGCAGGACCATGTCTCCTTCGATGAAGGATCTGGGGCGTAGCCTTCTGCTGTGGTAGTTGCGGAGGCTCTGCTAGTAGATCGTTGATCTCTCCGCTGCTATCTCGCGTGCCTCGTCAAGGAGGTCAACGGAGTCTTCGAGTGCAAGAGTTGACTCCTTATCGCTGTATGCAACCACCCCTGGGGCTTTGTAGCGTACTTCTGCGGGCAGCACCGCTTCAGCACCGTGCACGATGAAGAACAGCGTGTATCCCGTGGTGCTGTTTGGAGTTGTGCGTAGGCTCCAAAGTACGGATCGCAGCTCGTTGGGCTAGTAGCCAGCGACTTGTTCGAGTGGCCGGAGGAGTCGCTTCTTGATTCCACCGCAGACAACGTTGTTGGCCTTTTCGACTTGACCGTTGGTCTACGGGTGAGCTACTAAGGCATAGCTTATATTGATTCCCAGGTTTTCGCATAATTCCTGGAACTCCTTGGAGGTGAAGTTTGTCCCATTGTCCGTGATGATGCTATGTGGCACTCCAAAATGGTAGACAATGGACTAGAAGAACTTGACAGCGCTGGCTCATGATTGTTTCGTTACTGGCATGGCCTCAATCCACTTGGTGAATTTGTCGACCGCTACAAAGAGGTAGACATAACCTCCTCGTGAGGACTTTGGGAGATTGCCGACCATGTCGAGTCCCCACTGTGTGAAGGGCCAAGCGAAAGGTATTGGCTCGAGTTCTGCGCCAGGAGCGTGAGGTTTGTCTGCGAATCGCTGGCAGGCGTTGCAGCGCTGGCCGATGTCCTTGGCGTCACGCATGGCCGTGGGCCAGTAGAATCCAGTTCGCAGAGCTTTTGCGACGAGGGCGCGACTGCCAGCATGATGCCCGCATGTGTCTTCATGTATGTCGAGGTGGACGGCCCTTCCGTCCCCGTTGGAGACGCACCGTTGAAGTACCCCTGTAATGCTATGCTTGTACAATTCGCCGTTGATGAGGGAGAATGCCTTGGATCATCACGCGATGTGCCGCGCATCAGTCGGGTCATCTGGCAGCCATTTACTGAGTTGATATGTGATGTACGGATGCGTCCAAGATGGGTCGATCATTATGACCTCCATTGGGCCTTTGAGTCCCAGACTAAGCTCCATGTCATCGAGTGCCATTGGCCCATTGGGTGGCGGAGCCCCTGAGTCTGTTGACGTGCTTGCCTTCTTCTCTAGAGCTTTGGGCTTGATGGAGCGGTCGTAGATGGGTTCGAGGAATACCCAGGTGGTATGGGGGCGCCGGTGGAGCCGATGTTGGCGAGTGTATCCGCCTCTTTGTTGCCTTCATGGGTGATACATTGCAAATGTATCTATAATTTTTGATGTTCCATGCTTGGTTTTATCTACTTTCTTATGTTTTGTTCCAACTTTGGAGTACTTTTCATATGATTTCTTGGACTAACCTATTAACAAGATGGCACAGTACCAGTTGCCTGTTTTCTGCTATTTTTGGTTCCAGGAAGTCAGAAAATGAATATTCTCGGAATTGGACGGGACAAAAGCCAAAGTAACTATTTTCTCGGAAGACTCATGGAGCCAGAAGGAGAGTCGGAGAGGGGCCATAGGATGGCCACACCACCCCATGGCGCGGGTCCCCCCAGGCCGCGCTAGGGCATGGTGTTGGCCCCCTGGCCACCAACCGACCGTGTCTCCTTCGCCTATAAGAGCCTCCCGATACCAAAACCCTAAATAGTCAATCAGAAATCCACGAAAAGTTCCGCAGCGCCGCTGCCAACGAAGGGGAGATTCGGGGTACAGAATGTCTCTGTTCCGGCACCCTGCCGGGACAGGGAAGTGCCCTCGGAGCCATCTCCATCGATCTCCACCACCATCTCCATCACAATTGCTGATTCCCATGATGAGGAGGGAGTAGATCTCTCTCGTGGCTAAGGATTCTACCGGTAGCTATGTGTTAATCTCTCTCTCTATGCATGATCGTATTGTGATCATGCGCTTTGTAATCAAGTAGATCTACCTTGCTACTCAAGTGCTTTAATATATCTCTGCTCTCCCCATGTGTGTGAAAGTGACAGCGTCGTCACCATGGTGGCACTTAGGCTAGAGATTACAAATACTTGTTATGAGTTATATTTTGAGTTGCATGTCTTTATGAAATTGTTGTGTTTGTTGGACTCATCTAGTGCTCAAGGTGACAGTGTGGGGTTTTCTAGATGGGAAAGACTTACTTTGAGGTGTGCTGTTATAGCCCTACCATCGATTAGAGTGTTCAACCGGAGAGTAGTTAAGAGTAGTATCATGAAGATAATATATTTATATGAGAGTGTTCACTAGTGAAAGTCTGATCCCTAGGCCTTGTTTCTAAGCGTTGAAACACCGTTTGCAACTAGATCTGTTACATGTTTGCTTGCTTCCATCTTTATTTCAGTTTGCCCTTAGTCTTTTCCATGCCATCAACCTATTTTCTAGCACCGTTACAATGTATAACTATCCATACCACTGGTATTTCACTATATCTTCGCCTAACTAGTGCACCTATACACCTGACAAGTGTATTGGGTTTGTTGGGGACACAAGAGACTTCTTGTATCTTGATTTCCAGATTACTTGAGAGGGGATACCTTTGACCACTTCATCCCTGAGTTCGATAAACCTTGGGTAATCCACTTAAGGGAAAACTTGCTGCTGTTCTACAAACCTCTGCACTTGGAGGCCCAACTACTGTCTACAAGAATAGAAGTGCGTATACATCAAGCTATTTTCTGACGCCGTTGCCGGGGAGGAAAGGTAAAAGGTATTCACACCGGAGGATTAAAGAAGAAGAACCTCCCACGTCAAACGCCTATTTTCTGGCGCCGTTGCCGGGGACGTAAGGTAAAAGGTACTCACATCCTCCGGTGTGAGTGCTCGAAGTTATTTCCTTTAGATTCTGCAATTTTTTCTTTTTGTTTCTTGTTTTCACTAGTTAGGCTTAATGGAAAACAACAACAAAATTAGAGAGCTTTTTAGTATTTTCCCTAAGTTAGAACTCGAATTCTTTGAAAAGAAAATTAAAAAACCTATGGAACTTTATTTGCATGTTAATAGCAATGTTGTTAGTATGAATTCTTTGGACAACATTATTGCTAATTCTATGGAAATGTCTAAGCTTAGGGAAGCTAGTTTTTACGAAAATGATCTTTATAGTTCCCCAGCTTTGGAAGATAGCTATTCTATCGCATATGATGATACCAAACCTCCAATATATGATGATTACAATGATGAATATGATATTTTCAGTCCACCTACTATTGAGGAGAAAATTGATTATGGTTACAATATGCCTCCTATATTTGATGATTATGGTGATGAGAATAATAATGATAGCTATTTTTTTGAATTTGCTCCCACTACAATTAATAAGAATGACTATGCTTATGTGGAGAGTAATAATCATTTTATGCATGTGGCTCATGATAAGAATGTTTTATGTGATAGTTATATTGTTAATTTTATTCATGATGCTACTGAAAGTTATTATGACAGAGGGAAACATGGTTTTATGTATCTCAACAAAATTAAGTTTCCCCTATTTATGTTGAAAGTCTTGAAGTTGCACTTGTTTTGCCTTCCTATGCTTGTTGCTTTGTGCTTTCATGACTTGTTTCTTTACAAGATTCCTATGCATATGAAGTGGGTTAGACTTAAATGTGTTTTGAATTTTCTTCTTGATGCTCTCTTTTACTTCAATTCATATTTCTTATTTGAGCATCTTCTCAAACTATCAAGCCTAACTTAAAGGCCTTAAAGAAAAAGTACTTATTGGGAGATAACCCAAAAGTTTTAGATGAGTCTTGGAAGTTATTACTTCAGTAATAACCACTCCTTATTCTTTTTATTTGCTTTTTGTGCCAAGAGTAACCTCTAATGAGAGAGAAGTAATGATTGGGAAAGTTGCTGTCCCGAAAACAGATTTTTGTGCTTCACTGTAAAAATTGGTGTAAAATCTCTGCACGTTGGTTTGAGGCTTGAATTTGTGTTCTTCTGCCCTAGGTTGTTATCTAACTTTCATTAGTTCAACACTTTTGATTTGAGCAACATAAGGTCTTCGAAACAATTCGTCTTTACCTGCTGGTCTCTTTTGACAAATTTTTGCCATTATTTGCATTTGCTTCTTGTTGGTTCCTTTTTTAGTTCTTTTGGGGAATTGAGATTTTTGAGGGATGTTCTATAGTAGCTTGTGTTTTAATGGAAGTTTTATTGGTGTTGGAACTGAACCCAAAGACTTATTATATTGAGTGCACTAATGTTGCTAATAAAGATTGTGTGAAGTTTTGTATGAAGGAAAAATTTCAGGTGTATGGAAGGAATGATGAATGAGATGAAGGATGGACTAAAGCTCAAAGCTTGGGGATGCCACGCGTGTCAACCCAAGAAATATCCAAGAAGTTCAAGTGTCAAAGCTTGGGGATGCCTAATGCATCCCCTTATTTATCAATAAAAACCCCAGGTTTCATCCAAACGCTTCATTTTTATTGTTTCATGCACAGTTGTGTTGTTCTTGGAGTGTCTTCTTTTTCGTTTTTGTTTTGGTTTTTCTTTTCCTTAGTTTGCTTAATAAATTTGTTCGACCCCCTCTTTCATACATTGGTTTGCAAATAGTTTGGTTTGGATTGGAAAAGAGTAGGAAAGTTCATGCTTATGTGGTAAAAAGAACTCGTTTTTGACTATGGCCTATGCTCTATCATGCCATGCTTGATATTGTTTTGGCTTTATTCTTAGTATTATTTGCTATAGCATGACTTGTTATAAACAATTGAGATTGCTTAATGTGCCTTGGATGAATCATGCGTTGTTTTAGCATATTAAAGCATAATATAGTGGTATTCTCCTTTGATGCTTTATTTGGGTTGACTTGGCACGTGCTCACACCATGTTATGACTATCTCAAGTCACCATAGCCTTTATGAGCCTTTAGTTTTCAACTTGTAGTATCACTTTATGCTTTGATCAATGATGTTTTGTCGCTCTACATGATTATGGCCATTATTGCTCTCTTAGTTTGTCGCTCCCAGTCTTTTGCTAGCCTCCGCAACCAAGTATGAGTTCCACTCATGCATCCAACTCCCTAAACTAAGTTATTCCAAAGAGTCCACCATACCTAATTATTAGCTTATGCTATTCCAAGTATATTTATGCTTTTGTTTACCTTCCAAATTAAACTTGTTATGAGAAAACTAGTGATTAAAGCTCTCACGAACTTGATGGCACACTTTAATTTTCTTGCCCTTGATAAACTTGAACCATTGTGTCGTCTATGTTGTATATGCTTGCACTTATTTGTTGGGAATTAGCAGAACCATGTTTTCATGGGGAACGCTTTCAACATTGCACTTGGTACTTGTACCTAGTTGATATCATGCTCTTTTGTATATGGATGTCGACTGTGTGAAATGAAAGGGGAGCTTGTAAGTCCATGGAGTTATGTATATGTGTTAGAGAAACGCCTGGGCCGCTGGTCTAATCCATGCTAACATGGTGGAAACCTGCAGCGTAACCATAATCAGCTGTCTATGAGCATTTTTCTTATAAAAAAAGAGTCCTATATTGGGAAAAAAGAGAAAAGAAAAAAAAGAGATTATGAAAAGAGGAAAGAGAGAAAAAAGCACCATATTCCCATGGTAAACAAGAAGATTGCTGAGATGCTCATTGTGTGCTTGTCTTGTCATTTTGATATGGGGATTCTTCCGTATCATCGGGCAAGGGGTACCCCCTTGGCGGTTCTCTATGATACACATGTACTTACGATGACAGGAACTTACCGGTGACTAAACTTGAGTAGCATGAGGAGTGAGCCTCGTATACAAGGGACATGAGATTTCTAACTTATACTTCGTCAAGTACATACACCATAGTTTGTTCATTTAACCTTAATCACTTCAAGATGCTTATGATAGGGGCAACGAGAGCTGAAAGCTATAACTACCATAATTTTTGGAAGCTCTTTATGAGACTTGAATCCCTACTTCCTTCTATGAAGGCCTTTCTTGCACTTAGATGTTGAGTCTCCACCTTCTATCTTTATGCACCTACTTTGAGAGCATAGTGGCCATTCTTGGTTCTATGTGCATTGTCCCAAGACTAGTTGATTGATGCATAACTTGATATTGCTTGTTTTAAACTATTTGTATCTAGTCACTCTTATGAACTTTGAAGGTGTCCTATGCATTTATATTTGCTACTCTATGAGGGACAAGATGAATGCTATTATGCTATGTTTTCTTTATGTGAAACAAAAAAACGTCTTGCAAAGCATTGTTATTCATGAATCTTTTGTTTGTGCCTTTTCGTGTTGCAACATAGTTTCTTTGTGTAATTACTAGAACTTTATCTTTCATGTTATGATTGAAGTACTATGATCCCAGCTTTGAATGCTTTACAAATACTTTGATCAAGTCTTTGATGGTACATGCCACCTCAAAAATTATTCTTTCTTTTTATCACTTACCTACTCGAGGACGAGCAGGAGTTAAGCTTGGGGATGTTGATACATTGCAAATGTATCTATAATTTTTGATGTTCCATGCTTGGTTTTATCTACTTTCTTATGTTTTGTTACAACTTTGGAGTACTTTTCATATGATTTCTTGGACTAACCTATTAACAAGATGCCACAGTGCCAGTTGCCTGTTTTCTGCTGTTTTTGTTCCAGGAAGTCAGAAAATGAATATTCTCGGAATTAGACGGGACAAAAGCCAAAGTTACTATTTTCCCGGAAGACTCACGGAGCCAAAAGGAGAGTCGGAGAGGGGCCACAGGGTGGCCACACCACCCCATGGCGCGGGTCCCCCCATGGGCATGGTGTGGGTCCCCTGGCCACCCACCGACCTTGTCTCCTTCGCCTATAAGAGCCTCCCGATACCAAAACCCTAAATAGTCAATCAGAAATCCAGGAAAAGTTTCGCAGCACCGCCACCACCGAAGGGGAGATTCAGGAGACAGAAATTCTCTATTCCGGCACCCTGCCGGGACAGGAAAGTGCCCCCGGAGCCATCTCCATCGATCTCCACCACCATCTCCATCACCATTGCTGATTCCCATGATGGGGAAGGAGTAGATCTCTCTCGGGGCTAAGGGTTCTACCGGTAGCTATGTGTTCATGTCTCTCTCTATGCATGATCATATTGTGATCATGATCTTTGTAATCAAGTAGATCTACCTTACTACTCAAGTGCTTTAATAGGTCTCTGCTCTCCCCATGTGTGTGAAAGTGACAGCGTGCTCACCATGGTGGCACTTACGCTAGAGATTACAAATACTTGTTATAAGTTATATTTGGAGTTGGATGTCTTTATGAAATTGTGGTGTTTGTTGGACTCATCTAGTGCTCAAGGTGACAGTGTGGGGTTTTCTAGATGGGAAATACTTACTTTGAGGTGTTCTTTTATAGCCCTACCATCGATTAGAGTGTTCAACCGGAGAGTAAGTTAAGAGTAGTATCATGAAGATAATATATTTATATGAGAGTGTTCACTAGGGAAAGTATGATCCCTAGGCCTTGTTTCTAAGCATTGAAACACCGTTTGCAACTAGATCTATTACATGTTTGCTTGCTTCCACATTTATTTCAGTTTGCCCTTAGTCTTTTACACGCCATCAAGCTATTTTTTAGCACCGTTACAACGTATAACTATCCATACCACTGGTATTTCACTATCTCTTCGCCGAACTAGTGCACCTATACACCTGACAAGTGTATTGGGGGTGTTGGGGACACAAGAGACTTCTGGTATCTTGATTGCAGGATTGCTTGAGAGGGGATACCTTTGACAACTTCCTCCCTGAGTTCGATAAACCTTGGGCGATCCACTTAAGGGAAAACTTGCTGCTGTTCTACAAACCTCTACACTTGGAGGCCCAACAACTGTCTACAAGAATAGAAGTGCGTAGACATCAGTGGCTTACTGATGCATTGCGAATGTATCTATAATTTTTGATGTTCCATGCTTGGTTTTATCCACATTCTTGTGTTTTGTCCACACTTTGGAGTACTTTTCATATGATTTCTTAGACTAACCTATTAACAAGAGCCACAGCGCTAGCTGCCTATTTTATGCTGTTTTTGGTTCCAGGAAAGTCATAAAATGAATATTCTCGGAATTGGACGGGACAAAAGCCAAAGTGCCTATTTTTCCGGAAGTCATCAGATGCTAGAATACGAGATGGAGAAGGGCTGGGGGACGCCCACACCACCTGGCCGCGCGGCCAGGCCTGGCCCGTGCCAGGGGGTGGTCTGGCCGACCCCAGCACCTCCTCGGCCTCTCCTTCCGCCTATAAGATGCCCTCGGGACAAAATCCCTAAGTACCCGATCAAAAATTCACGAAAGAGTATGTAGCCGCCGTCATCTCCATCCCTAGATCGGGAGGGATCTGAAGCTCTTCCTGGCACCCTGTCGGAGAGGGGAATCACCCTAGAGGCCTTCTTCATCATCATGCAAGCCTCCGGTGTGATGCGTGAGTAATTCATCTCTGGACTACGGGTCCATGTAGTAGGTAGATGGCTGGTACTCCTCCTTTGTGCTTTCATGTTTAGATCTTGTGAGCTCCGTTCATGATGAAGATCATCTATTTGTAATTCTGCATGTTGCGTTTGCGGGGATCCGATGGATATTGAGATGCTATTTCAGATTGATTATTGATTCTATCATGTCTTTGTTATTTGTGATCTTGCATGCTTTCCGTTGATAGTGGCTATCTTGGCCAAGTAGATGCTAGCAACTCCAAGAGTTAGTATTTATGCTCGATAGTGGGTTCATGCCTCTCGTAATCTAGGGAAGTGACAGAAATCTCTAAGGTACTAGATGTGTTGTTGCTACTAGGGAGAAAACAACAATCCTTTGTTCATAGAACAATCGTATTGTTTACATTACACGCAATTCGTAAAGCAATAATCTGTTGCTTGCCACTTAATACTAGAGGGGGTTCGGATGATAAACTGACGGTGGATTATTAGTCATAGATGAAGTTGGATGGCAGTCTGTGTATAATGTTGTAATGCCCAATCAAGTTCCAAAGGTGTCAAGATGATTAGTATATGCATGTATTACTTTCTCGATGTTTGTCAATGGCCCTGCTGTAATTTGTTCACCCAGCATGTTATCTATCTTAAGGAGAGCCACCTCTAGTGAACTATGGACCCCGATCCTTTATTTTACATACAATCTACAAACTGTTTACTGCTTTGAGTTTACTTTCTGCAAACTATTACTTCCTTCCATTCGATACGTTTAATCCTTTGTTTTCAGCAAAACCGGTGAGATTGACAACCTCATCGCAAGTTGGGGACAGAGATCTATGGTTGTGTTGTGCAGGTCGCCACGTTGCTGCTGGCACCAGTAGTGCGCACTGCCAACGTTCAGCTAGCTACACCTTTGGGGTGTTTCCTTGCTCCTACTGGATTGATAACCTTGGTTTCGTACTGAGGGAAAACTTGCTGCTATGCTCATCATACCTTCCTCTTGGGGTTCCCCAATGAGCTCGATATATTTTGGGCCATCAAGCATATTTTTTGGGACCGTTGCCGGGGAGTCAAGGACTTTACTTTGTTATTTTTTTTTGCTTACTTTCTTTTTGTTTGGTTTGCTTGTTTTGTTATCAAAAACACAAAAAACTTAGCTTTGCTAGTTTGCTTTCTTATTTCAAAAATACAAAAAAATTAGTTCCTTTCTTAAGTTGCCTCTATGTCTAGCCTTCCTCCAATCACTATGTCACCCGAGGAAATGATTTTCACTTTTGAACAAGGAATTGAAGAGAGTTTCAAAGAAGCTTGGTCTAGAATCTCTGATCTACATGAAAAAATTGAGCCCAAAATGACTCAAAGCTTGTTCCTTAGCAATTTTTACCTTGGAATTGCTCTTTGCTATAGATATGCTTTAGATGCTGTTGTGGGAGGAGATTTCCTTGAATGTAATGAGGATGATGTTATAAATGCTATAAAGAAATTGATCCTTACTTACAACTTGCCTAGCCAAACTGATATTTCTTTCGCAAGAATATTTGCTAGATTGAACACTCTTGAGACTGGCACTGCTAGCTTAAAAGATTGCTATAATACGCTTAGGGAGCATCATAATTATGTCCCAATAAATTCTGAACCATCAAAGTGGCTCTCTATAGTAAAGAGTGAGATAAACACTGAAACTTTTCAAGCCCGCTGTGATATCATGTTTGAATTTTGTCTTATGCCCAAAGATATTTATGAATCTTTGAATATTTGGGGGCTTACTAAAGGAGGAAAATAAATATCTCTTGCTAATAATACTACCATATTACCTATTGGAATAGCTGAAGGAGTGTTTACAAAGATCCTTGGGAAAATGATTTCTACTGATTATCTTGTTATTGAATGTGTAGGAAAAGGACAAATTACACTTGGAAGGTCCCTATTAGAACTCCTTGGAGCAATAATAGATGTGGGAAAGGGGACCATGCCCCTTTCTTCTCCACCAAACAATCATATTTTCCCCAAGGTTAAGAATAAAAGTAAGAGAGGTAAGGGCAAGAAATTTGGTCTTAATGCTTCTTCATTTGAGAACACTTGATTATTTTTCTTGCTTCTTATGCCTAACTTAAAGGTGTTAAAGAAAAGTACTTATTGGGAGATAACGCAAAAGTTTTAGATGAGTCTTGGAAGTTATTACTTCAGTAATAACCGCTCCTTATCCTTTTTATTTGGTTTTTGTGCCAAGAGTAACCTCTAATGAGAGAGAAGTAATGATTTGGAAAGTTGCTGTCCTGAAACAGATTTATGTGCTGCCCCGTGAATGTTTGTGCTTCCGCCCCAGGTTGTTATCTAACTTTCTTTAGTTCAACACTTTTCAATTTGAGCAACAAAAGGTCTTCGAAAAATTCGTCTTTACCTGCTGGTCTGTTTTGACAGATTTCTGCCATTTTCTGCATTTGGTTCTTGTTGGTTCCTTTTTGAGTTCTTTTGGGGAATTGAGCTTTTTGAGGGAAGTGCTACAGTATCTAGTGTTCTAATGGAAGTTTATTTGGTGTTAGAACTGAACCTTAAGACTTATTTATCTTGAGTGCACTAATGTTGCTAATAAAGATTGTGTGAAGTTTTGTATGAAGGAAAAATTTTAGGTGTATGGAAGGAATGAGTAATGAGATGAAGGATGGACTAAAACTCAAACTTGGGGATGCCACGCGTGTCACCACAAGAAAATATCCAAGAAGTACAAGCTTCAAAGCTTGGGGATGCCCAAGGCATCCCCTTCTTCATCAATTAAAATCCCAGGTTTCTTCCAAACGCTTCATTTTTATTGTTTCATGCATAGTTGGGTTGTTCTTTGAGCGTCTTCTTTTTTGTTTTCGTTTTGATTTTTCATTTGCTGAGTTTTCTGAATAAATTGGTTGGACCCCCTCTTTCATACATTGGTTTGCAAATAGTTTGGTTTGGTTTGGAAAAGATAAAAGGAAAGTTCATACTTATGTGGTAAAAAGAGCTTGTTTTTGACTGTGGCCTATGCTTTGTCATGCCATTCTTGATATTGTTTTGGCTTTATGCTTAGTATTCTTTGCTATAGCATGACTTGTTATAAACAATTGAGATTTCTTAATGTGCCTTGGATGAATCATGCGTTGTTTTAGCAAATTAAAGCATAGTATAGTGGTATTCTCCTTTGATGCTTTATTTGGGTTGACTTGGCACATGCTCACACCATGTTATGACTATCTAAAGTCACCATAGCCTTTATGATCCTTTCGTTTTCAACTTGTAGTATCACTTTATGCTTTGATCAATGATGTTTTGTCGCTCTGCATGATTATGCCCATTATTGCTCTCTTAGTTTGTCGCTCCCAGTCTTTTGCTAGCCTCCCCAACCAAGTATGAGTTCCACTTATGCATCCAACACACTAAACCAAGTTATTCCAAAGAGTCCACCATACCTACCTACTAGCTTATGCTATTCCAAGTATATTAATGCTTTTGTTTACCTTCCAAATTAAACTTGTTATGAGAAAACTAGTGATTAAAGCTCTCACGAACTTGATGGGACACTTTGCTTTTTTTCATCTAATAAACTTGAACCATTGTGTCCTTCTTTGTTGCGTATATGCTTGCGCTTTATAAGTTGAAATTAGCAGAACCATGTATCATGGGGAATGCTGTCAACATTGCACTTGTACTTTGTACCCCGTTGATATCATGTTCTTTTGCTTATGGATCCCGGCGGTGTGAAATAAAAGTGGAACTTGTAAGATCATGGAGTTTGTATGTGTGTTAGAGAAACACCTGGGCCGCTAGCCTAAGCCATGCCTAATCATGGTGGAAACTTGCAGCATCACCATAATGAGCACTCTATAAAGCATCCTTAATAAAAACCTATGCAAATAGCAAATAAAAAGATCGCTGAGATTCTCATTGCCTGCTTGCCTTGTCATTTTGATTATGGGATAGCTCCTGTATCATGTGCAAGGGGTACCCCATTGGCGGTTCTTTATGATACACATATACTTACAATGACAAGAGCTTACTCGTGACTAAAGTTGAGTAGCATGAGGTTCGGTGTTCGTAAGTAAGGGGCATGAGATTTTGGTTTATAACTTGTCAAGCATATCCTCTTAGTTGCGTCACTTTAACCTTAATCACCTTCAAGATGCTTATGATAGGGGCAATGAGAGCTGAAAGCTATAAGTACCATAATTTTTGGAAGCTCTTTGTGAGACTTAAATCCCTACTTCCTTCTATGAAGGCCTTTCTTCCACCATTATATTGAGTCTCCACCTTCTACCTTTATGCACCTACTTTGAGAGCATAGTGGCCATTCTTAGTTCTATGTGCATTGTCCCAAGACTAGTTGATTGATGCACAACTTGATATTGCTTGTTTTAAACTATTTGTATCTAGTCACTCTTATGAACTTTGAAGGTGTCCTATGTATTTATATTTGCTACTCTATGAAGGACAAGTTGAATACTATTATGCTATGTTTTCTTTATGTGAAACAAACAAACGTCTTGCAAAGCATTGTTATTCATGAATCTTATGTTTATGCCTTTTCATGTTACATCATAGTTTCTTTGTCTTATTGCTAGAACTTTGTCTTCCATGTTATGATTGAAGTACTATGATCCCATCTTTGAATGTTTTACAAATACTTTGATCAAGTCTTTCATGGTGCATGTCACCTCAAAAATTATTCTTTCTTTTTATCACTTACCTACTCGAGGACGAGAAGGAGTTAAGCTTGGGTATGTTGATACATTTCAAATGTATCTATAATTTTTTATGTTCCATGCTTGGTTTTATCCACTTTCTTATGTTTTGTCCACACTTTGTAGTACTTTTCATATGATTTCTTGGACTAACCTATTAACAAGAGCCACAGTGCCAGCTGCCTGTTTTCTGCTGTTTTTGGTTCCAGGAAAGTCAGAAAATGAATATTCTCGGATTTGGACGGGACCAAAGCCAAAGTGCCTATTTTTCCGGGAGTCATCAGATGCCAGAATACGAGACGGGGAAGGGCTGGTTGCCGGGCACACCACCTGGCCGCACGGCCAGGCCTGGCCCACGCCAGGGGTGGTTTGGCCGACCCCAACACCCCCTCGGCCTCTCCTTCCGCCTATAAGATACCCTCAGGAAGAAACCCCTAAGTGCCCGATCAAAAATCCATGAAAGAGTCTATAGCCGCTGTCATCTCCATCCCTAGATCGGGAGGGATCTGAAGCTCTTCCTAGCACCCTGCCGGAGAGGGGAATTCAGCCTGGAGGCCTTCTTCATCATCATGCAAGCCTCCATGTAGTAGCTAGATGGCTAGTTCTCCTCCTTTGTGCTTTCATGTTTAAATCTTGTGAGCTCCGTTCATGATGAAGATCATCTATTTGTAATTCTGCATGTTGTGTTTGTAGGGATCCGATGGATATTGAGATGCTATTTCAGATTTATTATTGATTCTATCATGTTTTTGTTATTTGTGATCTTGCATGCTTTCCGTTGTTAGTGGCTATCTTGGCCAAGTACATGCTAGCAACTCCAAGAGTTAGTATTTATGCTCGATAGTGGGTTCATGCCTCTGGTAATCTGGGGAAGTGACAGAAATCTCTAAGGTACTAGATGTGTTGTTGCTACTAGGGAGAAAACAACAATCCTTTGTTCATAGAACAATCGTATTGTTTACATTACACGCAATTCTTAAAGCAATAATCTATTGCTTGCAACTTAATACTGGAGGGGGTTCAGATGATAAACTGAAGGTGGATTATTAGTCATAGATGCAGTTGGATGGCAGTCTATGTATAATGTTGTAATGCCCAATCAAGTTCCAAAGGAGTCAAGATGATTAGTATATGCATGTATTGCTTTCTTGATGTTTGTCAATTGCCCCGCTGTAATTTGTTCACCCAGCATGTTATCTATCTTAAGGAGAGCCACCTCTAGTGAACTATGGACCCCGGTCCTTTCTTTTACATACAATCTACAAACTGTTTACTGCTTTGTGTTTACTTTCTGCAAACTATTACTTCCTTCCATTTGATACGTTTAATCCTTTGTTTTCAGCAAAACCGGTGAGATTGACAACCTCATCGCGAGTTGGGAACAGAGTTCTATGGTTGTGTTGTGCAGGTCTCCACGTTGCTGTTGGCACTGGTAGTGCGCCTTGCCAACGTTCATCTAGCTACACCTTTGGGGTGTTTCCTTGCTCCTACTGGATTGATAACCTTGGTTTCGTACTGAGGGAAAACTTGTTGTTGTGCTCATCATACCTTCCTCTTGGGGTTCCCCAACGAGCTCGATATATTTTGGGCCATCACCTACGTGCCACACCTCGCAGCCGTCGAAGTCTACCTCGAGTGTGTCGTAGAGGTCGCGATAGGCGATCATGTTGTTGCTCAGTGCGTCGCACTCGTGCATCGTTTGGTTGACCACCAGTTTGGAGTCATCGTAGATGATGAGCCTCTTGGCGCCGCAGGCTTTCACCATCCGCATCCCATGGATTAAGGCCTCGTATTAGGCTTTGTTATTGGAGGCTGTGAACGGCATTCGCAGAACATATTTCATCTTGTCTCCTTGGGGCGATGTCAGTATGACGCCTGCGCCATCTCTGTCCTTTCGCTTGGATCTGTCGAAGTGCATTGTCCACAGATGGATTAGGTCAGGGAGCTGGCTCTCCATCCAGTGCACGAGGAAGTCTGGGAGGATTTGCGACTTGATTGCATCACGCTTCTCGTATGTGATGTCGCGTGGCGACAACTCTATGCCCCAGAGCGCGACTTGTATGGTGCTGTCAGGATTCTTGAGTATGTGCCCGAGCGAGGCGTCGTTTACCACCACGATTGAGTGCTCCTGGAAATAGTGACGCAGTCGCCTGGCTATTATGAAGACGTCGTACGCCAACTTCTGGTAGTGCGGGTACCGCTACTTCATTAGCGTGCTCACCTCTCTGAGGTAGTATACTAGCCGTTGGACTCTGTGGACTTTATTTTCTTCGGCTCGTTCCACCACGAGTACCGTGCTGACCACCATGTTAGTGGCGGCGATGTAGAGCAGTGCTGGCTCCTTTTTGCGAGGTGTCACCAGTACCGGCGAGGTGGATATTAGACGTTTTAGGTCTTCGAATGCTTCTTGCGCCTAGTCTATCCACTCGAAGTTGTCAGCTTTGCATAGGAGTTGGTAGAAAGGCGGTGCCTTATCGCCCATTCGACTGATGAATCGACTGAGCACCATGATTCGTCCGGCCAGCTGCTGGACACCTTTTACATTCCTTGGCTTCTCCATGGCCAGTATGGCCTTTATTTTCTTAGGGTTTACTTCGATCCCTCTCGCAGAGATGAGATACCCGAGTAGTTTCCCAGATAGTACGCTGAAGGCGCATTTGTCTGGATTGAGCTTGATCCGGTAGCGGTCGAGGTTAGTGAAGGTATCGTGGAGTTCGTCGATTAGCGTGGCTTCCTCCTTGGTTTTGATGACGATGTCATCGATGTAGACTTGGATATTGCGACCAAGTTGGTTCTTGAGGCACGCCTGCATGCACCGCTGATAGGTGGCTCCTGCATTTTTTAGCCTGAAAGGAATTGTGTTGTAGTAGAACACACCGAAGGGCATTGTAAACGTTGTTTTATCCTGGTCTTCCTCCTTCATTCGAATCTGATTATACCCTGAGTAGGCATCGAGGATGTAGAGGCGCTCGCATCCCGCAGTGGAGTCGATTATTTGATCGATCCGCGGCAACGGGAAGTGATCCTTTGGGCAGTGCTTATTCAAAGAGGTGAAGTCCACGCACATCCACAGGATATCCGTGTCTTTTTTTGGCACAAGCACTGTGTTAGCGAGCCATGTGCTTTCCTTGATCTCGCGTATAAAGTTTGCGTCGAGGAGTCTGTTGATCTCCATACTTTTGCTCTTGGTTCAGACAGTCTCCGTATTGTCCGCTTAACTGGCCTTGCGTCTGGATTCACGTTGAGTGAGTGCTCGGCGAATTCCCTAGGAACTCCTGGCATGTCCGCTGCACACCAGGCGAAGATTTCCTAGTGCTCACGGAGGAATTCGACGAGCGTGCATTCCTATGCGGAACTCAAGTTGTTGGCGATGAGGGCCGTCTTGGTCGGGTCCGTTGGATGGACCTGGACTTTCTTTGTTTGTGAGTCGAAGGACAGGTCGTGTGAACTTGGCCTGCTCAGGGGAGGCAGACTGTTGTCTGTCGACTCCTTCAGTTTGGCGAGCTCTTTGTGCATGCCAAAGGACTAGGAGATTCTGTTGAATTCCCTATAGCAGCTCTCGGACCTCTCAAAGTTTCCGTTGATCGTGATGACGCCGTTTGTGCCAGGCATCTTCATTTTCAGATAGGCATAGTGTGGCACTGCCATGAACCTTGGGAACGCGACACGTCTGAGGATGCAGTGGTACTGTGAAGGCCAATCGACAACTTCAAAGTCGATGCGCTCTCGCCAAAAAAATTGTGGCGTGCCAAAGATGACAGCGAGGTTGATTTTGCCTAGGGGGTATATGCCCTTTCCTAGGACGATGCCTTGGAACATCGTGTCTGACACCTCCAGGCACGTTAGCGGGATCCACATTGCTCGCAAGGTACTTGCGAACATGAGATTAATGCCGCTTCCGCCGTCCATGAAGACGCGACTCATATCGAAGCCCCCGATCTACGCCTCGAGTACGAGGGGACAGTGGCCTGGACAAGGAACTTGGTGCGGTTGGTCACGCTTGTCGAAAGTGATGCGGGACTCGCTTCCACTGAGGTACCCAGTGGTGGAAGGTGGAGAATTTATCGCCAAATTGACTTGGCGAGTGATGGCCTTCTGCATGCGATTGTAGGGGCTCCCTTTTTGGATCATCCCCATGTTGCCCACATGTCGTGAGTATGGTTTGCCTCCAAGCTGCTGGACTGGCGGAACCGCAGGTGGCAGAAGTCCGGGTGGTGGCGGAGGAGCTCAGTGTGCCACAGCGCCTGGGGCGGCTCCGTAGCCTCGACTGATCGCATCGCGATTCATCTGAGCTAGGCCTTCGTGGAGCTTGAGGAATTCATGGCAGTCCTTTAGGAGGTGACTGGAGTTTTTCTTGCCATCGTGCTTGTCAATGTAGAAGTGCATGTTGCATGGCCCGGACAGTTTATCATGGATGGAGGCTGCGGGTGCCTCTTTGCAAGTGCGGTGTTGCCACACTTGCGTGCTTTTACCAGCTTCGTGGTATCCTCCGCTGCAATATCCGTTCTTGCGGTTGTCGTCGCGTTTGTCGGTGTAGCCAGCTGTGACCATGTTGACCTTGTCGCGGTCTTCGTAGACGTGTATTCAACGTTTTACTTGGAGGTTGCGTCTGCGCCCAAGGTCGTCGTCGTCATTGGAGTTGGTGCGGCTTTTTACCGAGTCTTCTCCGCTCGCCCATCGATTCGCGATTTCAATCAGGTGGTCGATCGTTTTGGGCTTCGAGCGACCCAGCTCCTCCCTAAGCTCTATAAGACGAACGCCATCGTTGAACGCGTCGATTGCGCAGTGCTCCGCCGTGTTTTCTATGGAGTTTTGGTTGATGGACCACCTTTCAATGTACGAGCGCAGCGACTCAGCAGACCTCTAGTGGCAGCCTCTTAGTTCTTCGATTGACGTGGGCCTTTTGTAAGTACCCTTGAAGTTACGTATAGAGATGTAGACCAACTCTTCCCAGCTGTGAATGGATCCGCGGGGGAGATTGTTGAGCCATGGACGAGCGGCTCCCTGTAGCTGCAGGTGCAGGCATTGCATGGCTGTGCTTCGACTCCCACTATGGAGCCTGACGGAGGAGGTGTGATCTTCTAGCCAGATCATCGGGTCCTGTAGGCCGTCAAATTTTGGGTTCTCCAATGGTAGTTTGAACCCTTTAGGCATTCGCTTTTGCCTGATGGTTTTGCAGAAGCATCTAGTGCCGCAGAGTTCCACATCTTCGTCCGTCGAGTCAGTCGAACGAGCGTGTCTAGAGCGCATTTTGTCGACTTTGCGCAGCGTGATGTCATCACGCACGTCGTAGTCGCGATCGTGCTATCGTGTGCGGCAACACCGAGACAGGTTGTGGCTATCATCGCTGGACGAGGGCGAAGAGTAGCGTTTTGCCAGAGCCTTTCTTTTCTTCGGCTCTGGTGTTGGTTCTTTGTCGAGGGCACCCTCGATTAGCCCCAAACCCGCGATCGTAGATCGGTGCATGGCAGCTCGCGGATCTCTAGCCGGTGGCTGGTTGTTGAGGAGGTACATGGTGACTGCCGTCACCGTGGCTTCCGGCGTCTTCGGGAGCACGTTGCCCTACGTATCCACCGTCATAGAACTGAAGTTGAGGACTTTCGTGGCTTATACGCACTCTTGTTCGGTGAGGTTGGCTAGTCGAGATCGCCTTTTTTTAGCCAGGTACTCGTTGCCCTTGGAAGAGGATCCTCCGTGGGAGGTGAGCCCAGCTCGTCGAAGACTCGACTCGTCCGCCGCCTTTCTACGCACTTCGAGTTGCGCAATTACTTGCTGTTGGCGCTTGAATTCTTCCTTTAGTAGCCAATGGTAGCCTATCAACACGTCCTACGAGGTTTTGGGGGGGTAGAGAATTGCCCCGTAGAGCTTCTCGACAGCGGGCCCACTCTTTGTCGTTGAGCAATGGTTCTCCTCCCATCCCGTTATTGAGGGGCGCGCTGTTGGTGGGCCCACCGTTGGTTATACCGCCATTAGGTATGCTGCCGTTGGGTGTACCGCCGTTGGGTATACCGTCGTTGGGCGGTCTGGTGCCAGATCCGGTGCCAGCGTTTTCACGATTGACGCCAGTATCGTCCACGTTGATGACGGCGCACATGAAGTGGTTGGGGAAGCTGTTGCTCCCACAACTTTCAGATACGGAGTCGTAGGCTCCATCTTCTGTGGCGAGGTCACCCAGATCGGATCCGCGACTGCTGTCGCTATCCGTGCTCCCAGCTGTTGCCAGGTCATTGAGCTTGCTGAGGGAGCCGATTGGTGGCGGGAACCACGATGCTGGAGCAATAGCGGGTGTCGTTGGCTGGTCGGGCATGGGAAGCATGCCCAGTTGACTGACCTGGAAGCGGAAGGTCTCGATCGCCAAGCTAATCCCATTGCCTACGAACTCAAAAGCCGGGCGAGTGACCGGCGTGTGAACGGTGAAGTCAAAAGCACCGAAGAGTTGGAGAATCTCCGCTGTTGCAGAGTTGTAGATCGCGATTGATGGGGTCGAAGAAGACGCAACATCAACACTCCCAATTCCCACAGACGGCGCCAATAGACGAGGGTTTAACTCGCCAATCAATGCACATTGTTATGGACTTGGGTTTTGGAGAAGGAGGGAGCGCTGAAGGCATCAGTCGGATAGCAAACAAGCACACAGGGATGCAAGGTTTACCCAGGTACATGCCTCGTAGAGGTCCCTACTCCTGCTTGTCTTCTCTTGGAATTATCGAAGGAATCGAAGATTATAGAGGTGCGGAGATGCAATATGGCAATGGTGGTTAAAACTAGGATTGTGATCGTCCTCCTCGCTGACCCTCCTAACCTTTATATAGATAGGCTAGGTCTTGGGTAGCAGGTCGAGTCAGTTACAGATTAGGGTTCATCCCTTTGAACTTTCTATATTTAAGCTATATCTTGCACTTCAAGCAATTGAAGAGTCCGTGGATCACCCGAATCCTGTATTGGACCTTGGCAATGCCGTGGGCTTCTGCCATATCTGTACCGTATATGCCAAGCTCAAGTACCTGTAGGGTATACCCATGTCAGTAGCCCCCGAGTGTCCAGTGGAATCGCAGATTCGACTGGGGACTTTATGAAGTCTTTCGAGTGCATGACCGAGTATATTTTCGAGTGTTCTCTCTATGGGAATGTGCCAATCTTGAATGTCTTTGAATTTAGAAACATCGACTTCAATGCCATTGGAAGAAACTACAAAACCAAGGAAAATCAACTTGTCTCTAGAAAAAGTGCACTTGGGAAGATTAGCATATAGATTTTTGTCAAACTATTGGCACCAGGGGTACCCTTCTCTTCAAGTCGCTGGGCCCGCATTATACTCCCTCCCGAGGGCTCGAAAGGAGAGTGAGCCTAGAGAGGGGGGATGAAGCCCAAAGCCATGCCCGAACTTGTCTAGGCGCAATACCGATGCCTCCCGGGGAGGCCTTAGGAGGGGGCGTCACTGGCCCCCAGGTGCGCCTAGCAAGATGACGCGCCAACCGTCGGTCCAAGCGGATATCGGACCACTCCAGGAAAGCAAAGCGCGCCTAGTGTTCCCCATACAAGGACGTAGGTGGGTGGTGCAAAATGATGGCAGCACCTGATAGTGTTGTATTGGTGCAAGGAGACCAAGACGACAACCCTAGACTGGAGCATGACAGACTGCCCCTCTGGCCGGTACCACGTGAAGACAAGCCAGTCCAAATCCTTTGGTGGGAATGTGATAGCCCTTCCTACCTTGGAGCGGATCGATCCTTGAGATCTAAAACCCTAGACTTTCATCCTCCATTGTACCCTTGCGAAGCACGTGAGCAATAGAAGAAACCAAGAGTAGGGGCTTTACCTCCTTATGAGGGTCCCGAAGCTGGGTAGAAAAACGGTGCCATCTCTCTATCGTGTGCTTGCTCCATCGCTGTCGCTGTCACTAAGTTCCTTCGAAATCACATGTTCAGCCCCCTCACGAACCAAGGGATCATTGGACCCTATTTCCTTCGCGGGACAAATCTCCGACATTTGGCGTGCTAGGTAGGGGCCTGAGGCATGACGTCGAGGATTTTGACCAATGGCATCAGCATGGTCGCTCGCAGCAGGACTCGCGATAGCTGCTCCTGGTGGGAACATGCGAGCAGGCTCGAGGGCTCCCATCGTGCTACCCCTGCTCCCACGCCCCGCTCCGAGGCTAGCCACGACCTCTGCTTACGGCCTTCTGCGAGGATGGGCGGACATGATTCTTCTTCAAGCACCTTGCCGACCCAGGCGTCCTGTACCCCGCTCGCCTCGAAAATGGCTCGCCTCATGGTGAAGGAGCTCCTCTGCTACTCGCCCGCCAAGCACACTGATGACTGCACGTGCACAAATCGTTTGTATCTAGTTTCGAAATAAAGATATTGATCCCACAGGGAGCAGCAGTCTGAAGTCTAATAACTCTTGAGATAAATATTATGATAGAAATGCTAAATAAAGTTCTAAGTAACAAGATAAAATGCGAGTATTGTTGTGTAAAAGGGTGTTTTTGGGTTTTAGGTATAAGAGCAAGAATAAAGTAAAATAAAACAACTAAATGCAGAAAGTAAGTATTGCGTATGTAAGAGAGATTGGAACTACAAAAGGGGAAAAGCGTTCTCAGGGAGTAGAAGATACACCACTAGGATTATAAGGGGCTAAGATAAAGATTATTATGATGAACATTCTCAACAATCTATGTGTGGGAGGAACTCCGTATTTGGACAATAGGCAGCAATTGCTGCTCACATCATCCTCATAACCACAACAGTCAGCAATCGACATCAATTGAATTACTATGCTATTACGGGACGTAATCCCGTAGGACTTATCCCATGGAATGGAAAGTGTTCCATGAGTTTACTCGGTTCCCAAGTTGATACGTAAGGAGTGCCAACATGTTTATAGTCACTTTAAGTGCTAACACGCCTCCATCTCCCAACAAGTAGTTCCCTCCATCAAGTCCCCATGAGAGGCAAATATTGAGAGGTCGACTTGTCTCAACATCAAGATGAAGACAATATAACACATGGTTGCAGAGATGACTATCATAATAGACTTTATCTTATTTCAATCTCATATTAGGGTTTCTCCATCTCCCCAAGAACTAAAGATCTAGTCAGACATGGAGGGAATCAACATTATGGAAATATCAATGGAATCTATGATAGATAAATAGTACTTGTATAAATCCACAACGAGTACGGAAATTACAACAAGATATAGACAAGATGTAGATGGGATGGATGGAGATGGTGGTGGTGATGCAGCGGTGGATGATGAAGGTCGATGCCTTAGCCTCCTGGATGTGCGCAAGGCGAAGATGGATCCCTTGTGGATGAGTTCCCCCAGATGCCTTTCGGAGGTGAGGTTTAGGCCATTTATGGTTGTTCTGTATGTTGTCTCTCCGATCCAGCTACACGGGGTGAAACTATTTGAAGAGGCGGAGGCAGCGCCAACTATACGGCCGGAAATTTATTCCGGTCATATAATTGTCGTTGAACCCTCTCACTCCTTTGTTCGCTTCTGGTTTTCTTCTGGTATTATTAATATTTCCCAAATAAGCGATTTACATTATTTTTGACTCCTTTTCTCCTCAATACAACTACTCCAAGAATTATATCCATTGGATGCATCATTTGTCCCGATCCTGGTGAAATTAGACATAAAATGTGCGCGTGAGTGTCGTGAAATACCAAGATCCTACATCTACAATGAAAAATAATATTGTAAAACATGATGAAAATACGCACTCATCACACATGAGAGAGGAGTGGCAAGCGCGCCTCATGGCCCTCATGGAGGTCACCTAGGGTAACCCCACGGCATGCGAGGCACGGCCAAGTGACATAGACTACGGGCGCCTCAACCCCCTCCCCTTTAGGATGGACCCTAGGGCTCAGATGACGGGAAATAACCAAGTACGGCGTACCCCGAACAGATCCGAGTACGGGCGGAGGTTTTTCGTTCGGCGAAGGATGCCCGAGTGACCTTGGCCTGGCGCTGAGGTTGCGAGACCCAAACCCTGTAGACCATCTCGGCCGCGGGCCTGCAGAACCAAGCGACACTCGCCGATAGTGTGGAAACCCGCAACACCAGCTGTCTGGCTCGCACGGAGCACCTTTGTCGGGTGGTGTGGCCGCCTAAGTTCAAGCTGGAGATGCTGCCATGATACGCCTGCACCACCAACCCCATGAAGTTCTTGCAGCTTTACACCACGGGAATAGAGGCGAACGGTGGAGACGACCACGTCCTCACCAACTAGTTCCCCATGATCCTGGGTCTAGAGGCGTGCATGTGGCTCCTGGACCTCCCCGAGGGGTCCATTCACTCATGGTCAGAGCTCTACGACCTCTTTGTCGCAAAGTTCGGAGAGGTGGATGAACTCACATGCATGTGCAAGGACCTCAGGACGGTGCGTGAAGGACCCATAGATACCCTGCGCAAGTACCTACATCGCTTCGAACAAAGCCTTGTCAAGGTCAGTAGGGCCACCGATGCACAAATCATCGCGGCTTTCGCTGAGGGTGTCACCGATGCTCAAGTGCTCAACAGGATTGGCCATCATGGAGAGAACCTGTCCACTGTGGCAAAGCTCTTCGCGGTGGCCGACTACTGCACCAAAGTGGAAGACGGGGTCTGTTTGCCCACGATGAGATCGGGCCTGTTGACCCAGCCACGAAGGATTAGACGGGCCCCGTCAGGGACCTGGGGAAGGTCAGCAAGAGGCACCCCCCGCGGAGGGAAGCGGGCAGCTCGACCGGCTCGCATCTTTACTCCGCTTTCCACCAGAGGCAAGGCCACGACACAGTCGAGTGTGCCAAACGCTGGGAGGTAAGGGAGGATTTTTGAAGCAAGAAGAAGCATGCACAGAGCAACAAACGCAGCAGGCCCCGGTGCCGTGGACCCGTAGCCTCGGCGCAAGGCCTAGGGGCTGGGTGTATGGCACTACCGAGAACTCGGTCCCTCTGGGGAAATTGCGGAACAAGATGCTTCCCCGCACCCAGAGGCGCGTGCGACACCGCCGGGCTTTGCTTTTGTGACCTCGGATCTTTAAGGATCCTAAGTCCCTATGATTAACATGCTAGTCCCTGGATCAATAGCTAGCACTTCACAGTCGATGAATATCATGTAAAACACAAGTCATTATTACACGAATAATCCAGAGTATAATTTATTACAACTTGCATAGCTTATAGCTAGCTCAAATAAAACAGTGGAAACTAAGTAAAACTTGAGTCCATCAATGCCTCAGGCTAGTTGTGTGAGGACCCGCGATCCCTACGCACCTTTCAGTCTTTGGATTCTGCACATAAGACGTGCAGCCAACAAGTTGGGTCAATACTTTGAATGTATTGGCAAATTACACCAAGGAAGGAATAAGACTACCTCTACATGCAAGGCTAAGTGTAGGCTTTGGGGTTAATTTGCATAAAGCCAATTTTTCTCTATGTAATAAGAAATGAGGAAGAGATTTTCCTACTTTGTAAACTTTGATAAGTAGTATAGAGTCGAATGGAACACGTGGATATTACTCACCATGTGCCCAATCAACCTAGCACTTGGATATTACGCACCAAGTTCCCAAAATCCCACCCAATGGCGATATTACTCACCCCTTGGGGTTTATAAAACTTTAAGTTTGGAAAAGAGAGAGAGGAAGATCTTTCAGAGGCTCCATCCTTCAGATGCTCAATGTTGTTCTGTTTCCATGAACACGACTGATCGATCAGATTGCAATACTCTCGAGAGGTTGTGCACTTTCCCCACAATCCACGATCAAGTCTTTTTACAGAAGTGCTTAGAGTGGTGATTTTCTTAATTGGCAAATTTGACCAAACTAGAGGTTTATGAAGAAGGTCCAAAATCTTGCATTGGACTAGAGGATAAATTGGTACTGGTAGGTAGGTGGGGTAAAAAGGTAGACTCCTAGGATTTATTTGAGATTTATCAGAGGAGTTTTAGTCCTCCTAAATCCAATTACTCAAAAAGGACAGAAATGATTTCTAGAAGATCATTTGATAAATTTGCATTGATAAAGGATGTATTTTGATGTGGAAGGGTCCCAAATGTGAATGCACACTTAGGGGAATTTTCCCAAGATTTATTGGGGTATAAAAGTATTTAAAACAATTATTATTCCAATTGAGCCATTAAAAAAATGGACAAAAAGAAATAATAAAGCTTCTCAAAAATATTTATTTTTGAGATGGAAAGGTAGGATATGACTTATGGGACTCACATGAGCCAAATTTGGGGAGATGGTTTGGTAAAAACCAAACTTTCCTATAGGGAGGGAGTTTTGGAGAGTTTGACTATTTAAGTAATTAAATAGCTTTTGGGCCTCAATAATTATGGATAATTATTGGTAAATCTTGGATATCAATGTAGGTGAGGTGGACAAGGGGTAGATGGATAGGTACACCATGTCATATAGGAACACAAGGAGTTAGGGATCTAGGGTGATGTTAATTTTATACGAGCAAGGCATGCTTGCATCTTGGAGCTTAGAGCTCACCTTGGTGCAAGGGGTAGATGGATAGGTACACCATGTCATATATATGACCATGGCAGAAGGAGTTTAATTTAATTATATTCGAGGTGTTCTAGAAATGATGGCAAACATTGATGAAATTAAAGCTGCCTTGCAGAAAGTGTCATGAAGCCTTCTAAACCAAGTGGGTTTAATAAGCACAGAAATCCACTTGGGGCAAGTGAAGTAGGTTATGATAGACCTCAATGATTAGATCACAACCATGCAGAGAGTTGGTCCATAGGAGTTTGGTTGATGGTGTGAGCTTCTAGCAAAGTAGGCATGATGTCTAGTTTTGTAGGAAATGTTATTTTCTTGTCTGCAACACCATCATGGACAAGTGGGTTGGAGGAGGATCTAACCAGGGGCTAATGTAGGCCTTGGTAGTCCTTAGGATGGTTAACAAGATGGTTCAAGTTTATTTCCAAAAATGCACATGGTTTGAGAAAAGGAGGCATTCGAAAAGGTGATGCTGAAACTGTTTCCAGACTTTTATTGGAGGAGTTGCAAAGTGTCAGAGTTTTAACCAGTGGTTGATAAGGAAGTGTAGAGTGAGTAGAAGAGATCCTTGCTTGATGTTGGTCTTAAGGATTTGGAAACATCTAGAATAGAGATCCTCAGAATGGATCTGATTAAGGGTTTTATATGATCACCTAGTGGCTAGGGATCATAATAGTGTTTGCTTTCTTGCTTAGGGATTGAGGATTGGGAATCATCTTGATGCTAGTGATGAGCTACTAGAGTGGGTCATACTACTTCCTAAGAAAACAAGTCAAGCAGCCGATCAAAGCAACTCATCAGTCAATAGTTCAAGGCAACTCATCTTACACACTAATCAACTAGTACTAGGGGTCACCATCAAGCTCAGCTTGAGGTAAGGTTGGGGGCATTTTGAAGAGGTTGAGTTTTGAATAAGATGAGGGTTCTTGGTATCTCTACCAAGAGCAGAATTCAAATGCTTTGAGCAGGAGTTTTGGTAAAGCTAGAGATAAGATTATTTGAGTGATCTGTCTTGAACACATAAGGAGATTGTATTACATATCTCTCCATTGTTTTGTTAATAGAGGCTACCAAAATAGTTTTGGTTACATAGGCATCTTGGCTCCTGTTTTGAAATGCCAGGACATTTGAGAATATGTAAAATAAGCCAAGATAGTTTTGGTAAATAGCTTTTGCCAGCTGAGAT
Organism: Avena eriantha; assembly: GCA_910589775.1. Classification (NCBI taxonomy): domain Eukaryota; kingdom Viridiplantae; phylum Streptophyta; class Magnoliopsida; order Poales; family Poaceae; genus Avena; species Avena eriantha. The sequence continues at coordinate 322,618,289 of OU342742.1, forward strand.
TGAGGTAAGGAGTATCCTAATATACTCTTCATTAGCACAAGTGCAAACAAACAACAAGTAAGCACTGCACTAAAGCACAAGAAAAAGTTTTTGTTCCCCCTGATTTTTGCATTCTAGACAACAATTCAGGATTGCTGAAATTGGGATGTTATACACCTTTCCCCCTTAAAAGAATCTCGTCCCGAGATTCGGGATTGGAAGGATAGGGGACTTGTCTTGGAGTTAGTACCATGTCTTTCTTGCAGGTTATCTTGTCGACCTTGTCTTCAAATAGAAACACCTTGACAGCGAGGTTGAACTTCAATCTTTTTGAAACTCGGAGGTCGAGCTAGCTTCAACCATGGTTGCGAGGAGGGATATTACTTCTGTAGTGGTCTAGGGTACTTCCTTTAAGTTGGTTATTGCATCCAAGTCTGTGACCAAGTCTGTAAAGTATGGGATAATTCTGAGCTCTGAGATATGTGCCTTCGGGTCACACGGTCGGGCAGAGAGGTTATCTGTTTGGCGGGAGAGATGTAGTCTTTCCCTCTTAGGATTAGACTTGGATAGGGTGGACAGTTACAAGTATGGGACTTACTCAAGAAGGTGGCAAAAGCTAGATTTCACCGAAGCATAGGACAACATAGGGAGGGCGGCATCCTAGCCGTCTTTACAGGGGGACATGGGCTAGATTGCTACAGACTGCACTCGTCAACTATAAGGAAGTCCTGGAGGGGTTAAGGAGCTTCTCTCTATCTTTACTTCCATGGGGCGTTGTCATCTAGGAGGGCGAGGGACATCTTCAGTCTTGAGCTACGTGGCAGCGAGCGGTAGGGTGACCATCTTTTCTATGGATGGGGACCTTGGATGTCTTCGAGCTTCTCTGCCAGGTAAGTCTTAGCGGATTTTCTCTCGGGGCATTCTCTGTTGAAGTGACTTGGTAGTCCACACATGAAGCAGAGGCTCTTCTTCTGTCGTGGCTTAGTTGGCGACTCTTTTTGGCTGACATCGGGAGGTTGACAAGCCTTGCCAACGAGGGGATATATTGGGCATTTGATAGGGACATGGTCTTGCCCTTCATAGAGGAAGCAAGTGATAAGTCGAGTTGGGCAAGCTTTGGGTGAACGGGGTTCTCCACAGTTGGGGCAGTGGTCGGAGGATCTGTTGGCTTGGTGCCCTTCGTCTCCGCAACGGCTACATGCCTTCTTCGAGCTTCCGGTCTTCATGGCCATCCTGGGGGAGGTCTTATTGGTGGCAGACGATGCAGGTTGGGTCTGATGCAACGACTTGGGCAAAACACGCAAAAAGGAAACAATTCAAGCAAGCATAGAAATCAAGGAAGTCATTACATACCAACCAAATCCGCACCCGAGGGTGCTAATAGTACTAAAACATTACAAAACGCATTTAGGGACGATACATGACTCTACCCTATAGCTAGGTGGGCGAGAACTGCGACGCGGGTGATTACTCGGAGGGTGCATCTGTGGAGTTGGGGCTAGCTTGGAGCAGATCAGGGGAGGTTTCCTGCGCCTTCTTGAGGGGCTTGAACCTAAGGAGGTACTGACTGGCGGTGGTGCACTTCCTGCTTTTCTTGGGGGCAGCTTCCTTCGTGGTTCCTTCAGTTGCAATTGTTCGTGCTTGATTCCTTTGCAGGGTTTCTAGAGCTTCCTTACGGGTGAGAATGGCTTGCAGGCGATGGAGCTCCATCTGGGAGTGGCGGTATTCATCAATGACTGCTATTAACACCTCATTTCTAGAGTAGTTGTAACGGGTCTGAAAGCAGAGGGCAGGATACGCCAAGCTGGGGTCTTGAGTTCCTCCGGTGCAGTCGACATTTCCCTTCATGGGAAGGTAGAAGGTTGTGGGCTGCCTCATCTCTGGGAGGGAACTACGGATGCGCATCAGAGCTTCTCTGGCTACCAAGACAATAGCGAGCACGGTACTAGGCATCCGAGGTCCTGTGGAGTAGACAGGGCTTCCATTGGTTCCTGGCTTGGCTAGTATGACAATCTGTCCTACATAATCTCCTGATTCCAGTCCCTTGTGGAGGGTGTAGATAGGTTCTGCTGGTAACCGCACAGTTGCATCGAGTCCCATAGGATTTGGGGAAATCCAATCTTGAGCCATTCTACATCAATAGGTTCCATCTACAGAAGGGTTTAGGTTCAGGTTAGGTTAGTGACAGGTGTGCAGTATTTTAAACTTAGAAAATCATATTAATTTAAGTGGTTTTTCGAAATAGAGGAGGAGAAGACATTAGAACTTTTGCAAATAGTCTTCTTTTCTCCCTTGCATTTTTGGAAAATAGGTTTGTCATTTTCCTGTCTAACGTCCATGCTAACTAAGGTCTCCTACAGTCAGGATGGCTCTGATACCAAGTCTGTGGTACCCCTAGATTAATCATCCGAGAAATCCCTGTTATGCATATTTCCACGTTCCCATGATCAGTGAGCCGTGGAACATAACCGACAGGTATCATTACAATCATCTGAAACATAACAAAAATACAAGACTTACATAATTGCCATTATGGCTACGTCAACATTAGCAGCAGAACATCGCCAAGCGCAGAGCCCAAGCGTGCCTCACCTACAGGCAGCTGACCGGGGAGACGGCCTAGCTCGCTGGACGTCACCTTAATCTCCTGAAGTCTGGCCAAGTAAATAGCCAAGGACATAGCCGTGAGTACTTTTGAATGTACTCGCAAACCACCGAGATAAGTGAAACAAGGAAATGCAATTTTTGGTTGTGGCGAGATAGCCCTATCTGGGGTTGCTTTTGAAAGGGGCGAACCTAACCTTGAATTTATGGCATCTCCATATCTTTGTTGAAAAAGAGTTTTGAAAACATGCTTCTGTTTTATAAACCACGCCATCTCCATATCTTTGTTGAAAAAGAGTTTTTGAAAACAGTTTTGTGGCTGAAAACCCTTTTTGAACATTTTACACTCCTCGGGTCAAAGCAAAGCTTCGAACTCGGGTTCCCTTGGAACCTTTGTCCTCAAGGTACTTGTTTCCCAAACAAGCATAGTTTGGGTACTCCTAGCCAACACCTTTATAACCGTCCTTGACCGTGGACGCGGCTATTCGAATAGGTTATACTCTGCAGAGTTTGCACACTTTACCCACAAGAATCAATACATCCGCCGGGATACAACCACAGCCCACTACCACGGTAGATGGGGGTCCGGATAATCAAACCTAACCTTTCGCTTGTCTACACTAGCAAAGGCATGCTTTTCCTCTTGGGTTTATCTCCCCAACAACGCGTATGTGGCTCCCAGCCATAGTCCTTCCTTCTGTACACGCGCATACCCAAGCCGCAACTTGGCTTATACCTTAAATTTGGTGACTCCACTTCCTTCCGTACTACCTAAGTCATACCGTCCGCGGGAGACCCAATTGTTGCACCAAACTCCTGATTCTTTAGGCTCATTCTTGCCGAGGCAAGCGACAGGCCTCAGATCCTAGAATCTGGGACGCCGGCCCGGGATTCCAGGGATTTCTCCCTCTAAGCATGGTAGAAGTTGCCTCGGCTAATACGGACAAACTACGAGTTAAGCCCCAACAACCTGGGGTAATGTGGTTGCGCGGATAAAAATTGTTCCAGTAAAGGCGTAGAACATCCCATCATATTTCCACTTCTTCTCATCACCATTTCTTTGGTTAAAACTTCCACTGGGAACGATGCCTCTTCCCAGAGTTTTACCAAAGGTTTTGAAACATTTTTGGTGGGGTAAATCCCAAAACAGTTTATTTTCTCAAAACCGGGGTTTTCAAGGAGGTATGATGCTAATCATCGTACTCTGAGTCTAAAGGGGTAATTGATGGGTTCATCATGGTGGTGCCTCTAAGGACACGAAATCATAGCTTGGAGGAGCCAAGTTACTATCACAGTAGTTATAAATCCAAACATGTAGGACTATAATGCAATTTATAAAGAAGATATAAAACAGGTAAAAGAGAGTAGGACGTATATAGGATTTCAGGAATGGTAGCTTGCCTGTGATCAGCAATAAGTCCCTGGACTTCTTCAGATGACCAAGAATACCCAATATAATAATAATAAGAAATCCCACTCTTCTTGTCGTCAGACACTCACACTATCGTCGTCATTGGGTACACATGCAAGCAGACAATATCACGATCAATACAAGGCATCCACATCAAGTCATACAACAAACAAACATGAGAAATACTACTGGACTTGGGAGGTTTTGGAGGAGTGGGATTCAAATGGTGGAATTTACAAGATTGCCACTAGGGTGTTTTCTCTTGGAAGATAGTTGTTTAGGTTAGATACAAAGAGCCTTGGATTAGGGATCTGTGGTCAGTAGGATACCAATGTGAGAAAATGATATCCTATGATAGGTCTTGTCAAGACAAAACCATCACAAGTGGTTTCACTTGATTATCACTTTTCTAGAATTAGTTACGCTTCTTATGGGGGATTAAACTCTAGTTTGAGGAAATAATTCACCAGAATAGTTCTGGAGCTCCAAAAATTATTTCCTTGTATGGTTTGGTAGTACTTGCTGTACTGAACCACCCTGAGTTGGAATTGGGTCAATATAATTACCAGAATTCCCTTAGGAAATTCCCAACGACAGTTCCATATAGATTTTCTCTTTTTCACCAGATTAGTTATACAGGAGCTAATGAGTTGGTTCCAAGGGCATATGCTGGGCATGTCCAATAGCTTTCTGAAGGAATTGGATACACCCTTTTTGGAGTTTCCAAACCCCTGGAGTGATTTATTTAGTGAGAATACCCCTCATAGGAGTATTTAATTCACTAAAATACAACCAGAGCTCAATAAATTATGAGCTGCTAGGATTTTGTAGATATGGTTCTGGTGTGTACTGGGAGGTGGAATCAGGTCAAACCCACATTTGGTTAGACCTGGGGAATTTATCAAAGACAAAAAGTTGCTAGATTTGTTATTTTTTCTAAAGGAAGGAAACTGTTCCACTAAGCATGGGACCTATGCTGGATGATAGGTATTTCAGATACCTTCCAGAAGGTCCCAGGTTCAACACCAATGGAGTTGTAAAACAATCTGTGGAAATTATTTAGTGTACTGGATACATTCTAGCAGATTAATTACTAGTAATTAAAGAAAATTATTTTGGCCATGGCGTTGCCTCTGCATGTTTGAGAAAACATCAGAGAACCACCAGAAAATTAGATCTAGGAAGTTGGAATTGATTTACTATTTTAAACAAATTTAAACCTGCTAGCTCTTTTCTGGATCTGGAATAAAAAGAAAAGAAAAATGAGGGCAGTCGGGGCTGGGCTAGATCTAGGGAGAACTGGGCCGCATAGAGGCAGGCCGGCCCAAGGCGGGGCAGCGCGACACGTGGGATGACTATGTTCGAACCTCACGAGTGGGGCCCGCTGCCAGCGAGCGAGAGGCGCCGAAACGGTACCGAGCAACGGTGACCGTCGGATCAAGTCGCGATGGACGGCTCGCGGTCGTCGTCTATGCGGAACAGGACGCCGGCGATGGAACCCTAGGTAGCGGAGGAGAGGGGAGGCGGGAGCTCACTAGAGGGCTCGGGGAAGGTCAGGGATGGTGCAGGGCGATGCGGTCGACGACGCTGAACAGATCGGTGGGCGACACGACGGTGGAGGCCCACGGGAAGCAGCTCATGCGACATCGGCCGAGGGCGACCTCGTCGGAGTTTGCTGGCGGGGACGGATGAGTTGGCCCTGGACAAAAATAAGAGTACCAACAGGTAGAGGAGGAGGAGGGGATCTTGGGGACTGACATGCAGAAGAAATGGAGGAGAGGGGGGTGCCTTGCTCGATTTTGTGAGGAGGCCAAGGCTCTCCTCTTCTTCTTCCTTCGGACAACACATGGTAGGGGGAGGGGGTGTGGTGCTCTGGGGAGGCAAGTGAGAGTGAGAGGGGTCAAATGAGGGCAGAGGCTAGCTGGGGGTGGCCTGCTGGCCTTTATACCAAGGAGAGGGAGTGGAGGTGGTAAATTACCAAATTGGACATGGTGGAGAGGGAGTGCTGGCCAGGGATTGGTCCAAGGGGAGGTGGAGTGGGGTAGTAGTGGTCCTTGGGTCGTGCTGACCAGGGGGAGCGGTGGTGGCATCAGTGGTAAATAGATTAGGTTGATCCTTGTAGGAATTGGGTGTTATTACTCCTTCTTTCTACTATGGTAAGGGCAAAATGGTCAAGGCTGAGGTGGAGATACAGTGGTGGTCGACCAAGGATGTGATAAGGAGAAGCATTGATCAACATTTGCTGGAAAAAAGGAAGTGCTTAGAGTGGTGATTTGCTTAATTGGCAAATTTGACCAAACTATAGCTTTATGAAGAAGGTCCAAAATCTTGCATTGGACCAGAGGATAAATTGGTACTGGTAGGTATCGTGGGGTAAAGGTAGACTCCTAGGATTTATTTGAGATTTATCAGAGGAGTTTTAGTCCTCCTAAATCCAATTACTCAAAAAGGACAGAAATGATTTCTAGAAGATCATTTGATAGATTCGCATTGGGCAAGGATGGATTTTGAAGTGGAAGGGTCCCAAATGTGAATACACACTTAGGGGAATTTTCCCAAGATTTATTGGGGTATAAACGTATTTAAAACAATTATTATTCCAATTCAGCCATTTAAGCCAATGGACAAAAAGAAATAATAAAGCTTCTCAAAAATATTTATTTGTGAAATGGAAAAGTAGGATATGACTTGTGGGACTCACATGAGACAAAATTTGGGGAGGTGGTTTGGTAAAAACCAAACTTTCATATAGGGAGGGAGTTTTGGAGTGTTTGACTATTTAAGTAATTAAATACCTTTGGGGCCTCAATAATTTTGGATAATTATTGGTAAATCTTGGAGATCAAGGTAGGTGAGGTGGACAAGGTGTATTAAGCATTTTCCACCTTTAGGAATGAAATTCCAACTTGAATAAGATGGAACACAAGGAGTTAGGGATCTAGGGTGATGTTATTTTTGTACCACCAAGGCATGCTTGCATCTTGGAGCTTAGAGCTCACCTTGGTGCAAGGGGTAGATGGATAGGTACACCGTGTCATATATATGATCATGGCAGAATGATTTTAATTTAATTGTATTTGAGGTGTTCTAGAAGTGATGGCAAACTTTGTTGAAATTAAAGCTGCCATGCAGAAAGTGTCATGAAGCCTTCTAAACCAAGTGGGTTTAATAAGCACAGAACTCCACTTGGGGAAAGTGAAGTAGGTGCTGATAGAACGCAATTAGTAGATCACAACCATGCAGAGAGTTGGTCCATAGGAGTTTTTATGATGGTGTGAGCTTCTAGCAAAGTAGGCATGATGTCTAGTTTTGCAGGAAATGTTATTTTCTTGTCTGCAAAACCATCATGGACAAGTGGGTTGGAGGAGGATCTAACCAGGGGCTAATGTAGGCCTTGGTATTCCTTAGGATGGTTAACAAGATGGTTCAGGTGCATTTCCAAAAATTCACATGGTTTGAGAAAAGGAGGCATTCGAAAAGGTGATACTGAAATTGTTTCCAGACTTAGCCAAAATTGGCAGTTTTGAAGAATTTGACTAGAGTATGGGAGGGAAAGTTATTGGAGGAGTTGCAAAGTGTCAGAGTTTTAACCAGTGGTTCATAAGGAAGTGTAGAGTGAGTAGAATAGATCCTTTCTTGATGTTGGTCTAAGGATTTGGAAACATCTGGAACGGAGATCCTCAGAATGGATCTAATTAAGGATTTTATATGATCACCTAGTGGCTAGGGATCATAACAGGGTTTGCTTTCTTGCTTAGGGATTGAGGATTGGGAAACATCTTGATTCTAGTGATGAGCTCCTAGAGTGTCTCATACTACTTCCTAAGCAAACAAGTCAAGCAGCCGATCAAAGCAACTCATCAGTCAATAGTTCAAGGCAAATCATCTTGCACACTAATCAACTAGTACTAGGGGTCACCATCAAGCTCAGCTTGAGGTAAGGTTGGGGGCATTTTGAAGAGGTTGAGTTTTGAATAAGATGAGGGTTCTTGGTATCTCTACCAAGATTAGAATTCAAATGCTTTGAGCAGGAGTTTTGGTAAAGCTAGAGATAAGATTATTTGAGTGATCTGTCTCGAAAACATAAGGAGATTGTATTATATATCTCTCCATAGTTTTGTTAATAGAAGCTACCAAAATAGTTTTGGTTACATAGGCATCTTGGCTCCTGTTTTTGAAATGGCAGAACGTTTGAGAATATGTAAAATAAGCCAAGATAGTTTTGGTAAATAGCTTTTGCCAACTGACGTTGAGGTAAGGAGTATCCTCATATACTCTTCATAAGCACAAGTGCAAACAAACAACAAGTAAGCACTGCACTAAAGCACACGAAAAAATTTTTGTTCCCCCTGATTTTTGCATTCTGGACAACAATTCAGGATTGCTGAAATTGGGATGTTACAATGACCTGGCATCTTCTCAGTCTAGTCCTGACCCCTCCAAATTTTATGAACTCTCTAGGCCTGGGTCTCCTGTTGTGGATGATGTAGTCACAAAGTATCTTGTAGCAGAGCCATAAAAACATTGTTGTAAATGTATCTCCACAATGTGTATGCAGATAAAACTTGTGTGTTTGTAAGGCGGAAAAAACTTGTACTCAAGTTTCCTGCTACTTATGTGTTTCCAGAATGTATATATTTTTGAACAAGTGTTGTCTTATCCATTATTTTGGTTCGTATGCTTGACCTTTCGTGAGGCAGAAGACTCGCATCACAGAACTATGCTCCCAGGCGATGATGCTTAATAGCATTATCCAGAACCTAAGAGCAAAATCGCCGGCTTTGATTGTCGAGAAGTCACTACTTCGGAATCCAGATAAAAACTTCAGAAAATGTGTAGACTAGAAAACTGGAGCTAATGCTTGTAGGCGGAAATTTGACAAGTGCAATTGCAAACTTGCTCATAACGGGTTTATATGATCCAAAAATGAATAACTAAAGGAGGAAAAGTCTCAGGAATCAGGAGTGAACCAAATGCTTTATCTCATTGAGAATATAAGATACTTATTACATAACATAAAATATGATAAGTTTAAAAGGGACGTAGTTGTGTTATGTTCCATGGCCGATCTGTCTCTAGGTAATTATCATCGGAGTCACAATGCTTGTTCTTGTGATTTTTTAGGGATATCTTTCACCCCGCGGATATCGAAGAGGTAATAGGAACCATTGAGCAATGATTTTCTTATGAAGAACAGTCCTTCCCAAGGCAGGGATAGTTTATGTCATTTCTCCTTCTTGAGCCTAAGCACCAAATCCCCCTCTTTAAACAAGTGATGCCTAACGCGGTGACTATGGTAGCCACGTAGCTTTTGATGGTAGATGGCAGATATGTGGCATGCTAGCATGTGCTCTTTCTCAAGTAGGTCCACAGATAGGCATCTGGATTCTTCAGCGTCATCCTCTTCTTAACCGGCGACTCTTGGTGCATCATGGAGTATGTCGGATGGTAGGACTACTTTTGCTCCATAAACCATGAAGAAAGGGGTCAAGCCAGTGGATTTGTTGGGTGTTATTATCCAACTCCACAATACATATGGTAATTCCTCCACCCAGGCTCCAGCTGCTATGTTGGGGGATAATCCCGGGTAGGGTCACGTCGGGGTATAATGGCCATGGTAGCCGAGGTACGGAAAGGTCAAAGCGCAAGCTGGTTGAGTCACCTCAAGGCAAGCCGACTTACGGCAGACCTGGCTCAGACGGAGTTCATCCAACAATACCTCGGCCTACATAAAACATATGTCGGTAGCCTCTTTGTTACTTTTATACAGGTACCCACAGGTCCGAGTTAACCAAACTTGAGCCGGGTTACCACTTGGCTTACAAGGGAAGGAAGGAATCTTCTTGGTCAAAGGTTTTCTCTCTCCACTATAGCGTCAGCACAGAGGACAAACGAATGGACCAGTGAGTACGGGCTGACAAAGGTGTCATTGCCTATGTCGAGTGACGTTGGCTATGTAAGGTGACACCACACTGCAGAGGGGCTCAGAGAGGCTTACGCCATGAGTCTGGATCATCTTAGACAGAGAAAAGAGGAGCACCGCCTTGCTATTTTGGGAGAGGCATATTCTTATGCCTTCCACGTATGCCCTAACTTGTAACCTGAGCTCCCCTATATAAGGAGTACCAGGGCCTCCATAGAGAGGGTGGGACATTTTGACTAAGGGAAAACCCTACGGGGTTGTGTGGGTACTTGAGAAGTTCATCCTCTTCCTTCCAAAAACAGCTCAAGGAGCCCTTGTAATACACCATTGATCTAGTGAATACAACTCATCTATGTGTGGAATCACCATACTATCCCTCCCTGGATACCCCTAGTGCTCATTGGCCCCATCTTTAGCCTATACATTGCATCTTCCATGCCACCACCACGACAGTTGGCTCCCACCATGGGGCTAGCGACGCTAGTAGGAGTGAAGATCTAGACGGGAAACATCATCGCCACCGGCGAACGCATCGTCTCTAGTCTTGTTGAGCGCTTTGGAGCGCTGGACTACATCAGCGACAACGCTGGCAGCTTCGCCAGGTACCCTCCTCCACACAATGGCCTCTTCATCAACCTTGGCACCTAAAAGATCTATGTCGGCATCGACGAGTCCTGCGTCCACCCTTAGCATGTCATTGAGGGAGGCGTACCACCTCTCAATGCGGCTCGCGTATCGCTCGCCCTGCTAGCTGCATTGAGGTCATGATTACTACGCAAGATGCAGGAGCAAGCAATGACCAGGCGCCAGATCTAGACGCTACCCCAAAGACGGCTAGGTCAAGGTTTCCTTCACTAGAGAGGCCATCGAACGTGTTGCAGAAGACAATAGATATCTTAGAAACTCCCATAGCACATGTAGTAGATACGGCTCAGGCACATGCCAAGCTAGAGAAGACCCGACAGAAAATGTTAGCAGGCACAAAGAAAGTAGTTGAGTTGCAGCAGTCACTAAACATCATTTTGTGTGAATACGCAAAAGCAAACCGGATTAGCCCAACTCGAATGGACGGAATAAAAATTAGGGGTAAAAACATAAATACTGAGATATACAAGGAGTATGTGCCTAAGCCAGGGCATACAGGTACCCTAGTGACAGTAGGGCTGGCGAGATATAGTACCCAGCGAATAACCGTAGGGATACTTAGGAAGCAGCATCCGAGTTAGAGGGTCTTACCGAAGAAGCCCGGGAGAGGTAGCATGAAATAATAAACCACTTAGTGAGAGTAGCAAATAAGTAAAATGAGGAAATACTCAAAGCAAACCCAGCGATAGTAGGAAGCTCTCATATAGTTCATTCGGCAAGGAATAACCCAGCGAAATCTGTCAGGGCAGCATCATCACCTCATGATGGCCCTAGAAGAGAGGAAGTGGTAATCTCGGGGAGAAAGAACAAACAGATGGTCCCGTATGACCCAACAAGGGAAGGGAAAGGAAAAGCATTGAAAGTTGATTAGGATCATCACAGTGCCATCCGAGGTGAAGCTGGCCGAGATAACCACGACCAAGGCAAAGTCGATCAGGGAAACGCTAGAAACGGCAATGCTGGACAGCGTAACTTGGCGGGAGTAGGGAAAAACCCACCTCGGTAACAACAGCCACAATATTTACGTTGGTAGGAGAGAAGTGCTGGCCCAGCAATATAGCAGCAATATACTCCTCCGGGTCAAGATATAGACAATGATGGTTATTCGGCAATGGCTGATGCCGGATTTCCTAGGCTAGAGCACCATCTGATAGGATCGAGGTTGGGAAACAGGAATTTGCAGCTAGATGATGCAAGGCTGAAGTTGGCCTGAATCAATAGGTCGGAGATGATTGAGGGACAAGGTCCTCCGGGTCTGGCATGCTTTGGACCTCGGATCATCAGAGAGCCACATATGCCAGAGTTTCAGTTGGCCAGAGGAACCAAGACGTATGACGGCAGCACTAAGCCGGAGAATTGGCTCATTGACTATGCAACTGTAGTGAACATTGCCACATGCAATTTGAGGCAGGCTGTAAGATATGTACCACAATTATTGGAAAGGCAAGCAAGGGTCTATCTAAACAATTTTCCACCACGAAGTATTAACTGTTGGATAGATTTTGAGGAGTTGTTCATAAGAAACTTCATAAGAATGTACAAGAGGCCAAATAGGCCACATACACTGGCAATGTGCAAGCAAAGGCCAAATGAGACGGACCGGGAGTTCTTAACTCTCCGGTGCAATGTGTGTAACTCTTGTGAGGGGGTAATTGAGTCACAGGACATTGCCTGGTTTTCACAAGGATGTAGGTATGCGAGTATGCTGTGGCAGAGGCTGCAAAGAGATATGCCAACTACCTTGGCAGAAACAATCTGCATAGTTGATTCGTATGCGTTGGGCGATCCAATTCATCCTCGGCTAATGTCAAGTGAATCAAATGAAGAGTACTAAACCCAAGATGGAACCGGGTGATCCCAGCGGAATGATTTTCGAGGTAAAATGAGAGATGAGCGGCCGGATTACAGATACAGTTTGCAACAAGTTACGCCTGTGGATTAGGATCAGCCAAATGACAATGCTAGTCAATGTTAGAAAACTGGTGCGAACAGTGGACTTCGAGAAATGATGGCAAGAAAACTTGGACGCCAGAGCAGAAGAAACAGTGGCAAGAAAGAAGGACATGCCGAGATATACATACGAGTCTATGTTGGATCAGCCGTGCAAGTTTCATACACCAAGCCCGAATAACCCAACGAATCACATGACTAGGCAATGTGAGTGGATGAGGAAAGTAGAGCAAGGTGGCATAGGGAATGCTCAGGCACCTCGGAACGACGCACCTCGGAAACAACAACTCATTGGGGCAAATGGGCAACAACTTATGCTACCATCACCTCCGCCGAAGTATGAAAATCAAGATAGCAGAGATGCAGTCCATCAGGTGGATAATCAGTAGCAACGGAACCAAAGGTATCCTGACAATGATGAGAGAAATGAATATAGAGAGCATCACCAGAGGTATTGTGTGTTCACCATCGAGGACATTGATAGAAAGAGCTTGCAACGCCGACATATGGAGGTGAATACAGTTATGCCAGCTATGACAAGGTATATGTCTTGGGCGGATCAGGATATTACTTGGAAAATCAAGGATCACCCCAAACTCATGCCTAGTCCTGGATCGTATGCACTAGTACAGGATCCGACATTCATTGGGCCAAATAATAATTTGAGATTCTCCAAGGTGCTGATTGACAATGGCAGTAGCATCAACATCATGTACAAGGACACCATGCACAAGTTGGGAATATCGGAGAACATGCTCCAAGCAACAAGGATAACTTTCCACAGCATTGTGCCAGGTATTTCTTGCGATCCCATTGGCAAGGTTCGGGTTCATGTGTTATTCGGCACAAGGGAGATCTGTCGGACTGAAAATTTGGAGTTTGAAGTTGTGAACTTGGAAAGCGCGTATCACACGTTGCTCGTTAGGAATGCCCTCAACAAGTTTATGGAAAGTACACACATCTTACTTGAAGATGAAATTGTCGTGGCCAAATGGAGTGATCACCATAACTGGGAATTTCAGTCGCTCAATAGAATGTGCTTCGGCCAGGTCAAACTTGGCTGAGTCACTTGTGATTGCACAAGAGAAAATTAGAATCCAGAAGGTAGGGGCATTGGCTCGGTCCAAGCAGATGCATATGCCAGTGCTGAGTAACCCGCATGGGAGTGTCTCGTTTCAAGAAACAAAGGATACTAAGAAAGTAACCATTGATGATCAGTTCCTAGAGCGCACTGTAACCATTGGTGTCGGTTTAAGCGACAACTAGGAAAGCGAGCTTGTCCACTTCCTCCATGAGAATCGGGATATCTTTGCTTGGTCCACACAGGATCTGCAAGGTGTACCGAGGGATTTGGCCGAGCACTCTTTGCATGTGAGTCCTGGAGCTAATCCGGTGAAGCAACCTCTCCGTCGCTTCGCCGAAGACAGGAGAAAGGTGATTGGTGATTAGATAGCTTGGCTCCTTACAGCCGGGTTTATCATGGAAGTACGCTATCCAGATTGGTTCTCTAATCCGGGACTTGTGGAAAAGAAAAAGGATGATCCGAATGTAGCAGTGGTGTGGCGCATGTGTATCGATTACATGAACCTGAATAAGGCGTGTCCAAAAGATCCATTCCCACTACCAATGATAGATCAGGTCATATATTCGACCGCTGGGTGTGAGTTGTTGTCATTTTTAGATGCGTATTCTGGTTTCCACTAGATACCCCTGAACCCAGATGATCAAATAGAAACTACTTTCATTACCCCGTATGGGGCTTATTGCTATTGCACCATGCCATTTGGCTTACGTAATGTTGGACCAACGTATCAGAGGTATATGAAAAAATGTTTACATGATCAAATTGGGAAAAATTTCCAAGTAAATGTAGATTATGTTGTGATAAAAACAAAGGAAAGTAAATCGCTCCTAGATGATATCCGACATACATTTGCGAACCTAAGGAGGTTCTGAATGAATCTTAACCCGGAGAAATGTACCTTTGGTGTGCCGGCTGGGAAGTTACTCAGTTTTCTCGTGTCCAGCTGAGGTATCAAATCCAACCCCACTAAGATCCGAGCCATCGAAAGAATGGAACTACCGAAATGCCTTAACATTGTCCAGAAGTTCACTGGATGCCTGGCATCATTAAGTTGGTTTATATGTCGGTTGGGAGAGAAGGCATTGCCCCTCGATCAGCTAATGAAAAAGGCAGATAAGTTTGTTTGGACACTGCATGCTGATAGCGCATTTCATGAACTAAAAAAGATGCTAGCCTCTACACCAGTGTTAGCTTGACCACTATCCAAAGAGCCAATGTTGCTCTATATAGCAGTGACACCCCGAGCCGTATGTGTCGTGGTAGTGGTGGAGCACGACCAAGAGTATAAGTCAGTGGAGAAGCTAGTGTATTACCTACGCGAGGTATTGTCTACATCGAAGCATAATTATCCTCACTATCAGAAGATGGCGTATGGTGTATACATGGCAGCTAAGAAGATCAAGCATTAGATTGAAGAAGAAACCATAAAAGTGATATGTGAAGAAGTGGCTGATTTTTTCGTGGATTGGGCCAACATGCAATACGAACCACCTTTGCCGGACTGTAACTATTAGAGGATGCATTTTGATGGAACAAAGCTGAAGGAAGGATTAGGGGCTGGATAGTACTTACCTCGCCCAATAAAGATCAGCTAAAATATGTTCCCCAGATCCATTTTCGAGCATCAAATAATGTAGCTCAATATGAGGCGCTCATGCATGGACTAAAAGTAGAAAAATAAGTGGGGATACGTCGGATATAGTGCTTTGGTGATTCGGATTTGATAGTGCAGCAAGTATCTGGTAATATGGATGCAATAGATGTGAATATGGTCCTTTATAGATTTCATGTCCAAAGATATGTGTGTACTTCGAAGGATGTGAATTCCATCATGTACCTCAGCTTGAGAATGAAGCAACCGACATACTATCCAAGCTGGGTTCATCTCGGCAGCCTATCCCACCAGGATTTGCTCTGGAGCACTTGAGAAAACCATCTATCACACCTTCACCAGAATCCGAATCAATCTACGTCCCAACAAACTCCGGATCAGAATCTACCCATATGGACATTGACTGGGGGAACACATCAGCAAACCCGGGGACTACCTCAGCATACTGGGGGATAGCCTCGCAGAACTCGGGGACTGTTGAGCTTGATCCGGTGGGAGTTATGTCGGTGGATGCAATGGAAATTGAAGAAGTACTTTTCCTAGCTCGTGCTATACCAACATGGGAAAAGCCAATATTTGAGTTCTTCAAGATGGAACTTTGCCAAGTGATGAGATACTTTCAAGGCAAATCCAGAGGAGATCAAAATCATACACCATTATCAATGCCAAACTATACAAGAGAAGTGCCACAAGTCTTCTGCAGTGATTTGTTAACCCGGAAGAAGGGCTTGACATCATTTGAGCTATACCTGAGGGAGAATGTGGTCATCACACATCGTCCAGAGTCTTAGTGGCAAAAGATTTTCGGCATGGATTTTACTGGCCAAGTGCCTTGGAGCAAGAAGAGTGATAGGGATATACCGAATGGGGTGTGCCTAGCAGGACGTTCCGATTCGGCTAAAGGCCTCGCGAGTGGGCCTGCATGACAGCGATTAGAACACGACTGATGAGAAGGCATGGCGATTGGAGACTAGAGGCCCAGAAGCATAGCTAAAGCCCAGTCGGATTAGGTCAAAGCGTCCGAATCCATATCTTGTTCGGTTGTAAACTGTAAACCCTAGGGAGGTACCCCATATATAAACCTCCCTAGGGTAGCTTGAGGACTTACGTTCCATCATACACCCCTTCAAGCGACTTGCTGCTTAGACGCCAAGCTTGCCACCCCTGTAACTCGCTCTCCATTAATCTAATCTAGCAGGAGTTGGTCTTTACCCTCCGGGAGACAAACCTGGGTAAATCCATGTGCATACGCCCTCATCTCGCACCGCAGATGGCCGCTAGCTCTCGCCCCCGATTCTATCAATCGCTGCCCATGGCAGCGACTGCCATGGCCATTTCCATGATAGTGGCGCCCACGTGGGGCCCAGCCAGACTGGAATGAGTTCTGCGATGAGACCCTACTCACCAATCATTCGGTCGATCGCCACCAGCCGCATGATCTCCACCGGCGGGATCTTGCACATCCTGCCCAACAGCTACATCCCGACGTCGCGCCCGATCACGCAAGACGCGGTGATGCTGGTCGGCACCATCAACCTGTTTGTTAGCTTCATCGATGTAGTCGACCGAGCAGCAACAATGATCATCGGCGGATCGCTGCCACGCCGCGATCTTCTCTCGGAGGAGCAGGTCCGCTCCATCAGCCGCCTCGCCACCGAGTACGACTCGGAAGCCAGCAGCGCGGTCGAGACCAATGCGTCCCCGGACGACACGGCCCTCCATGACGACTCCAACTCCGTAACCCCTGCCTCGGTCAACGGATCCATCACCGTAGCATCACGGGATGACTCCATTACGCGTGGGTCCAACCCTGAGGACTTCAAGGATTCTTCCATCCTTGGGATCTTCGATTCCGACTTCGGCTTGGAGTCCCCCAAGGACTTGCGCGCCAGATCCAATCACTTCAACGCGATCTACATGGCGGGCAGCATGGTCGCCCCGCCAGATCCATTCTCCACACCGATCCCGCCAACAGCCACGGCCACAGAGGTGTAGGAAGCCTGCCTGTGACTGGAGGAGGCGCAGCGCAAGGAGCTAGCCGAGCGCGAGAAATTCTACCTCGAGCGGGCAACAGCGCAGGAGCTGTCGCTCTACCACTAGCGCCGCATCAGGACCCGCCTGAACTCCAACGTCCAAGGCCGCGTCCTGAACTTCAATGACGAAAGCGACCCTACACACGTGGCCGAGCGCGAATACTACGAGAACACGCCACCATGCGGCAGCAATCGACCACCACCCGGCACACCAGCGAATGGGGCCCCACCACCACCCATTGGTTGCGCGCCCCCACTAGACCAGCCGCAGATCATAGTCTCGCTACAAGCCCGCGTTCAATGGAAAACTTCATCGCGGGAGACGCCATCGTCGCCCACCTCGACATCTAGGGAGAAGGCGCGCTGCAGATCCAGTACACCAAGTCCCTACTCTCCAGGGCCGTCTAGTAGCAAACCGCGGGGGTCGACCCGCGGGGGCGGATGTATTCCCGCTCATCAGCAAGCAGGGCAGCCTAAAGCGGCCCTCCAACCGTCGCCAACGCCCTCACCTGCCCACCACCCCAACCCCTGGTGCACCAACCATGGGTCACCAACCCCACGCTCTCCACCAACGAGCCATGGCCGGTGAACAACACGGTCGCCGCCAATGGGCAACACATCGACACCCGAACGCACATCGTCAACAAACAGGCTTGCCGGACACACCAGGCCAATGTCTTGAGGCACACCCTCACCAACCATGGTGACCCCGAACCCAGGGGCTCGCTCATCCCAGTCGGCCCCCAGTGCTTCAAACTTATGATCCGAGGCGAGAAGTACCCTGCCAACTTCAAGGTGCCCAAGGACATTGAAAAGTACGACCCAACGTACGACCATCGGTGTGGCTGGACACGTAGCTCATGGCGATGGGAATCGCCAGCCACACAAACCTACTCGCCGCTTGCTACCTCCCCCTGATGATGGAAGGATCGACCCGGTAATGGATCAACACCCTCCCTGCTGACAGCATCGACTCGTGGGAAGAGATGCGGGACGCCTTCGTCCAGCACTTCGAGGGATCCTACACCCACGCCAGCACCATCGAGGACCCGGAGCAAAGCATCCCGGGACAGCGTGAGTCGACCCGCCACTGGATCTAGAGGTGGCAGGAAGTATGGATCAACGCCTTCGGCATCCACCCAGACATGGCGATCCACTTCTTCAAGAACGCGTGTCGATACGAACCCCTGCTCGCTAAGATCAAGAGGGTGTACAGGATGATCGACAAAATCCCTGACCTCCTCGAGATCGCCAAGCGCTACGTGGAGGAGGACCCTAACCAGGACTTCGATGACGAGTCAGGAGGACGGCGCCGCATTTGCGGCCATGACAACGGGCGACATCGCGACATCCGCTACAGCAACACCCGCCTCACTGGCAAGCGCCGCAATGATGGGCGAGTCAACTTTGTCGCTAATGCCAGTTACGGCCAGTGTGACCCAAAGAACTTACGCCGCGATAGAGGAAACTACCTCGACAGTGGAAACTACCGCGTCAACAATGCGGCGAGGCCGAAATTCGACCCTGCCACCTTGCTCAACCAGCCATGCGTCTACCATAGCAGGGAGGGAAAACCCGCCACCCACACCATAGCGGACTGCCATTCTCTAAAGGAGATCGAAAAGGCAAGGCGAGCAAGGGAGGACCCCAACAACAACCCACCAAGGGACAACGGGAATGTCGGCGGGTTCAGAAACATCGTCGGCTCACTACACACCTTCACCGGGCTCGGCACTAAGCACGAGAAGAAGCTGCTCGCCCACGCGCTCACCATCAATGCGGTGACCCAAGTTGACATCCCCCGCTTCCTCAACTGGTTCGAGCAAACCATCACCTGGAGTCGCCAGGAACTTGTGCCCAGGATCAAATATCCAGGGCGAGTCGCCCTGGTGGTCAGGCCCAAAGTAGCCGACTACTGGCTTCCCAAGACGCTGATGGATGGCGGAAGCTCCATCAATATCATTGTAACGCCCCAGTTTTAGCTACTAATAAATAGGGTTTTTTTGTGCATTCATGAGCATCATCTTTCAAATTGCATGCAAAAGAACTAATGGAAAACCCTAAAACCCTAACCCTTCCCTCTCTTCAAACCGTTTTAAATATTTTTGAAAAGTACAAAGTGTGGAGCCCAAATGGACTAATAGGGCCCCACAATATTTTCCATACTCTTAAAAATGTTCTAGTATTTTTCAAATGATTAAAAAAAGAAAAGAAATTCAAATACAAATAGAAATAAGAAAATAGAATAGGAAAAATGTTTTCAGGAAATAAAACAGAGCCAGGCCAGCCCATCTCTTCCTCTCCCTCTCTGCCTCTCGCGCGCAGCAGCTAGTAGCCCAGCAGCCAGCTCAACCGCGGCCCACCCCGGACCATGTACCCCTTCGCTCTCTTTCTCTTTTCTTCTTCCTCTGGCGAGAAGGATGCCAACGACTGCTCGTTGGCGCTGCGCACGCCGTCCTCTGTTGCTGTGATGCCCGCTACGAGGAGATATGCGCTACCATCCTAGAAGACGTCTACAAGAACCCCTGGTACCACCGAAGAGCCTTATCTTCTCCCCCATTCCCCCATTTCCCCCTCTGGCCGAACCCTAGCTCCGGCCAGAGCTAACCGTTGCCACCGTTTTGCACCGCCTCGAGGCCAACCAAGCACGCTATCAACTCGGCCTCATCCTCCCGGTCCTTCCTAGCTAAGCCATGAAATCGCTCGTTCCCTTAATCGCCGAAATCGAGGTCGTCTTCCCCAACCCCGACGTGCCTCACCGTCGATGATTGACCTCCTCCCGACCTCTCCCGGCCTCTCCGAGCCCTTCACTACATCCGTGGTGAGCCTCACTTCCTCCTGGACCTCCTCTCTGTCTCCCTCTCGCGTTGTAGCAGCCGCTCGCGGCCGTGCTGCAAGCACCGCCGCCGCTCATCGTTCTAGCGACGTTTCCGGTGACCCAAAATCAGCGGCGCCACCACTAGATGGTTGGCCTCGCTCCCCCCCTCCGTTTCCTCCAAGTCCCGCGTGCTGTAGTGGCCCGGATCGCCGGCTCCGGCCACCGTCCGCTGGTCAACAGCCATGTGACATGGCGTCGACCATGCTTCGCCACCGTGGTAGCTGAGGTGGCCTAGGGCCCCTCTGTTAGCTGAAGTGGCTAGACCCTGCCCCAGTAAGAAACAACTTGTCCGCTTTGGTGACGTCAGCCCTTTGTCACGCAGACGCAATAAAGGTTTTTCTAAATAGTTTAATAATTTAAGAAATTGAATAAATCTTATAAATTCATAACTAATTATTTATAAGTCAGAAAAATATGTATAATACATCAAAATGTTCAGAAAAATGAGATCCACACTTTAGACTCATAATCATGCATTGATCAACAACTTTCATTACAAGTTTAATTAGATAACAAAGTGAACCCCTGTAGGTGACTCTGAGGTTTCCCCTATTCTAGGGTTTGCGACCCTCGGACCCTGTTTAAAATGATCGAGCATGCTTTAGGGTTTCATTTCAATACAATTTAACTTGTCATATCATCATCCTTGCTTGAGCATTGCATCGATGCCATGAGTCGATTGTTTCCCATTCTTTCCAGTGTTTGCTTCTTCCTAGTAGAATATGATATCGAGATCAAGATTGAAGAACGAGATCAACACCATAGAAGATCGATGAACAATACTTGACCAACTATACTCATGTCAAGTACAAGGCTCCTGAAGATCTATATCTAGGTATCAACAAACAAGACAAGCAAAACCCCACACATGATATAATCCTATGATTTCAAAGTATTTTACTTCTCACCATGATGTATACAATTCTACTTTGGTATTTTATCGATAGATTGAGTATCCTATATGTTGCATTACTCCCTTTGAGCTTATATTACCTGATCCACTGCTCCTAGCATAACTAGGTTTGGCTTGTGTGCCCTGCTAGAGCTTATATATGTTTCTTACTTAGCCATGCTTAGCTATCAGTGCTAGGTCATCTAGATGATGTACCAAATGTAGAGAATCTAGTATGACAGGAGAACGAGGTATACCGATGAGGTAAGATCAGTGGTAAAGGTTAAACATGCTAAGGCTTGTATGGGAGGCCATAGTGGGATGTGGTTTTTGTAGTCCCATGCTCGCCACCACTAGGACCCGAGTTCTTGCCTTTAGAACCGAGACGAGCATACAACCACACGGGACCTGGAAAACCTTACGAGTAACTAACTTGCCTAGTAGATTCCATGAGTCACATAGTTCTAGCGTTCCATTCGACATATGCATAGAAAATGTTTTGAAAGATTTGGAGGGTGAAGGTGCATCATAACAGGTAGGTAAGCGTGGCCGAGGTTGCTTGGGTTAGAAAGTTCCCCTGGTAAACCAACCTCGCCTCACATCTCTAGGGACAGGCTTCGAGATTTCACCCGTTACGGCGGAACCATCCTTATGGCGTGACTCATGGTCCCGGCGGAAACAAGGTAAAGGTTGTGTCTAACCACCCTCTGCCGGCCTTCCAAGGAAGAGGGCTAATGTACTGGCATTAAGAGTCGGTTAGTACATGTGGGTAAAGTTGTACACCCCTGCAGGGTTAAATCTTTTCGAAAAGTCGTGTTCAGGGTTATGAACGCTTGGTGACCGAATTCTAAGATCATAGAGAACATTAACCTATTCATAAAACTTAGCTGTTCAACATGTGCTTAAGGATGCTTCCTCATGGGTACGAAGGGGTGATCCTAGTTGTGAGATGAGGATTACTTTGGTGGATATCAAAAGATGATAATCCATTCTTCGAAGATGTCGCTCTCTTATCCCCTTTTAAAATATTCTAAGTAGACAAGCTTCTTATCTCTCTTGTTTTATAAACAAAGATAGCTTTATGCAAAATAACCCCACTAGCCATAAGTCTTGTGGAGTACACCATGTATTCACCCTTGCTTCATTGATATTTTTGTAGAATAGTAAGTGTTCCCCTGAAGATGAGTTCCGTACGACATCGACACTGACGAATAGCTTGGGGTTCCCGGTCGGCAGCCTGGAATCTATGGGTTGGGACGTCATCATTATGCTTCAGGCCTCTTAGGCCATTTATTAAGTTTGCTATACTTAATAGCATAATTTTCCTTCTGTTGTTTGATGTTTTTGGTCAGTTACCTATGCTTGTAATATTTTGGTTCTTCTCTCAGTTATGAGCTTGCTGTAATAATTTTTTTGTGTCATAGGGTTACTGTTGTGTTACCGATTCCCACTGGATATCCTCGAGGTCTAGGTTAAGCTTATGTCAGGCTAAGGTCTGGATTTGTTTAACCCTGATCCCGGGGGTGTTACAATTTTTGGTATCAGAGCAGTATCGACCATAGGAAAACCTTGCTATTGACCATAAAAAAACTATTTCAAAGATGAAATGTATTTGCTAAAACTCTAGTATGCTTCTTTTTCGCCTTATCCAGTTTCGCTCTTACTCTAGGTCATCTTATCTTGTGTTGATTTGGAAAAAAATTTGATATCTCTTCTAATCTTTCAAAACTTAGGTGCCTTTTGGGCATGTCGTTTCCGACCCAGTTGACCTAGTGTTGAGTTCTCTATAGTTGCGTGTGTTGTGTGTTCCTTGTCCCCTTCGCTCTGTTTCACCTGAGAGATTCCTTTCCATCATGATCTCTCTACCTGATGGGCCCACAATATTATATTGTAGGATCCATAGTGTTCTGTTCTAGGCTTCGAGGTTTCCTTTTTCCTTGTGTGCCTCCTTTTGTTTTTTGTGTACTTTAGAAGTCATTTCTTCTCTTGTAAGCTACCTCGTGATTGATACCTTGCAGTGTACGCTGTGTCACTCAAGTAGTAGTTACTTCTTTCTCGGGTTTTAACCCTTGGACTTGAACCGAAGATCCCGGATTGTACTGGATTCTAGTGTTGTGAAACTTGTACATGAAGCTGATCTTTAACCAAAGATCCATTCCTTTGACCCCTATTGTTAATGTTGAAACATTACCTTAGGATGACTGGTACCACAATTCTAGCCTTCAAGCCTATGGTCTTTGTCATGATTAAATTCTGACAAACAAGGACTTCCCCTACCACTACCATGGCAGATCTTCTTTAATGGAACCAAATAGATCACGACAAGAGTACTCCTGGTGACTCTCGCATCTATACGCGTGACTCTGCCACACCCTCCCTTCTATGCATTGGTTCTCGGAAGATTTATAATCTATGCATCCACATCTCGGGATTCCATCCTAAGCAAGTTCCTTTTCATCTTGTTGTTTCCAACCTCTGTCTATCAGTTGGTAGCAAAGTAGTAATTTGCATTGGTGTCTTCCGATGCAAGATACTATTGTGGTCCGTCAAGACAAACCATTTCGGAATGTCAGGAGAAACAAACTTTAGTACCTTATCATATCTAATACCAGGTCAAAGTGTTGTAATCCGTAGATTAGGAGGCATGATTAGCTTCAATCTGTTCTACCCAAGAGTATCACACTCTTTTATACTAAGAGGTCGTGCTGAGTTTCATGACCCTCGTAATGAAGTGATGCTTTTACACATATTTACCCACCCTTTCCCCGAGATTTCCGACTCGTGAATGATGCATGTTCGTAATAATGTGGTCATCTGAGATTCCTAGCAATTCTCATTGCTTTGAACTCCAAGGACATTTGAGTGCTTCTTAGCATGATGGTTACCCCTATCACTAAGCAAAGGATGATTGTGCTACCACCTCCGTTACTCTGGTACACTCTCCTCGGTCAAAGAGTTAGGCTTGTACCAAAGCCCTAAGACTATGCAAAGTATTACCATGTTGCCTCATGACCATGTTGTCAAGTTCTTGAGCAAGCAAGTTCTCTGAACTACTCCTTTCTCCAAGGATCCGTGCTGGATACCCCTGAACTAGTTGGTTGAGCTTAATAAACAACTTGGAGAGTTGTAAGACAAAAGTTCTATCTGACTTAGTTCATCTTAAAAGGTTGTCTAGTTTAGTTCATGATGAAGAAAGATAGTATTTCCTTCGTGGATATGTTATCTTCCCCCCACCTTTGATTTGATTTGGGTTATCGTCAAATCAAACTCAGTTCCAAGGACTATCTTGATGATGTTACTACTTCTGATGTTTCACTTGAGTACATCTTTTGTCCCTTGGTCTGACCAATACCCTGCCTCGTTCATACAACATATGAGTCCATCTTCCTGGAGTATTTCGATAAGTTTGTTCTTGAGCCCCTCGATGACATCCTTATCTTCTCCAAGCTATACTAGATTCATATGGCACCTGTGGCATTAATGTTGGAAAAATTTCGAGAACCTTCTTCGGATCATCTTGAAGAATATGTTCTGGATGTTAGAAATAACCTTCACCTATTCACGCCCAACTATAGAAATATGTCGTCGTGGATTCGAGTAGAGTTATCTTTGTTCTCTCTACGAATACAGTTGTGTTTTGTTGCAATATTTTTGATGTATGAGCAGTTGTCCTTCGACAAGTTGCTAATACATAGTCTAGCAACGTAGCTCAGACTTTGGAGCTTCACATTGTAGTCCATATCTTGAGAATCTAGTAACTTTACCTTTATGGTAAATGTTGCAAGCTTTCTATTCGGACATGCTGAGTCTAAAGTATCATTCCACTTAACCGAATCAGAATCTCAAGCAGATATATGGATGGTGTTCCACAAGGTTTTGACATAGGTTTCTATGTAAGTCCGACATGATTGATGTAATGGTTGACACAACTAGTCGGAAATCCTATTGTCAAATTCTCTTGAATCAGTAAATAACAACCACTCTTCATGAGGCTTCTTCTATGATTTATTATGGGAGTTATGTTTATGGTTTCCTTTGTCTCCGAAGTCCGATGATACATTGCAAATGTATCTATAATTTTTGATGTTCCATGCTTGGTTTTATCTACTTTCTTTTGTTTTGTCCACACTTTGGAGTACTTTTCATATGATTTCTTGGACTAACCTATTAACAAGAGCCATAGTGCCAGCTGCCTATTTTCCGCTTTTTTGGGTCCAGTAAAGTCGGAAAATGAATATTCTCAGAATTCGACGGGATAAAAGCTAAAGTTCCTATTTTTCCGGAAGATATTTGCTGCCAGAATACGAGACGGAGAAGGGCTGGGGGCCAACCACACCACCTGGCCGCGCGGCCAGGCCTAACCCGTGCCAAGGGGTGGTCTGGCCGACCCCAGCACCTCCTTGGCCTCTCCTTCCACCTATATATTTCCCTCGGGACGAAAACCCTAAGTACCCGATAAAAAATCCACGAAAGAGTCTATAGCCGCCGTCGTCTCTGTCCCTAGATCGGGAGGGATCTGAAGCTTTTCCCGGCACCCTACCGGAGAGGGGAAGTCACCCTGGAGGCCTTCTTCATCATCATGCAAGCCTCCGGTGTGATGCGTGAATAGTTCATCTCTGGACTACGGGTCCATGTAGTAGATAGATGGCTGGTTCTCCTCCTTTGTGCTTTCATGTCTAGATCTTGTGAGCTCTGTTCATGATCAAGATCATCTATTTGTAATTTTGCATGTTGTGTTTGCGGGGATCCGGTGGATATTGAGATGTTATTTCAGATTGATTATTGATTCTATCATGTCTTTGTTATTTGTGAGCTTGCATGCTTTCCGTTGTTAGTAGCTATCTTTGGCAAGTAGATGCTAGCAACTCCAAGAGTTAGTGTTTATGCTCGATAGTGGGTTCATGCCTCTGGTAATGTAGGGAAGTGACAGAAATCTCTAAGGTACTAGATGTGCTGTTGCTAATAGGGAGAAAACAACAATCCTTTGTTCATAGAATAATCGTATTATTTACAATACACACAATTCGTAAAGAAATAATCTGTTGCTTGCAACTTAATACTAGAGGGGGTTTGGATGATAACCTGAAGGTGGATTATTAGTCATAGATGTAGTTGGATGGCGGTCTATGTATAATGTTGTAATGCCCAATCAAGTTCGAAAGGAGTCAAGATGATTAGTATATGCATGTATTGCTTTCTCGATGTTTGTCAATTGCCCCGCTGTAATTTGTTCACCCAGCATGTTATCTATCTTAAGGAGAGCCACCTCTAGTGAACTATGGATCCCGATCCTTTTCTTTACATACAATCTACAAACTGTTTACTTCATTGTGTTTAATTTCTGCAAACTTTTACTTCCTTCCATTCGATACGTTTAATCCTTTGTTTTCAGCAAAACCAGTGATATTGACAACCTCATCGCAAGTTGGGGACAAAGTTCTGTGGTTGCGTTGTGCAGGTCTCCACGTTGCTACTAGCACCGGTAGTGCGCCCTGCCAAGGCTCAGCTAGCAACACCTTTGGGGTGTTTCCTTGCTCCTAGTGGTTCGATTAAACCTTGGTTTCATAACTGAGGGAAACTTGCTGTTGTGCTCATCATACCTTCCTCTTGGGGTTGCCCAATGAGCTCTATATCAACACTGAGCCATCAAGCACTTTTCTGACGCCGTTGCCGGGGAGTCAAGGACATCTTCACATGGGGAGTCCCTCATAACCAATCTCTTTACTTTGTTTTTTTTGTTTTGCTTAGTTTACTTTTGCTTTGTTTGCTTGTTTCTTTTTCAAAAACACAAAAAAATTAGTTTTACAAGTTCGCTTTCTTTATTGAAAATACAAAAATTAAGTCTCATTTAGTTGTTGCCTCTTCCTTAGCTCACCATGTTGATCCCTAAATTCACCCTGAAAGACCTTTCAATTGGTAGTGGTCCTATAATTGGGAAACATAATATTGAAGAATTCTTTAATCATGTTAGTAAGCATGAAGATACTGAGGATAGATCCCTTGCAGAACTTGCTCCAAACTATGAGATTGTTGCAACTTCTTTAATTCACATGTTATAAGCTAGGTTTGTTAACTTCAACCCCTTAATGCAAGTAATGTTTCTTAAGCTTAAAGAAATTGAGGACCCTGAAAAGAGGGGTTTTATTCTAAAAACATTGTTTAAGGAGTTCTATGATGTTGCCAAGGAAGCTAGAAAAGTCTTTGAATGCTTCAATATGCTAGGCTCATTTGTAGATGTTGGTGGTACATGAGAAAAGATGAACAAAACTGAACCTAATGGGAAGGAACCTAAGATAGCAATACCCTTTAAACTAGTAGCAATACATGAAGCCATAGAAAAGAATCTTGATTGGATTGTTCCTGAAAACACTTTTGATGAAAATAGTGAACCTAAGAGCATTGAGAGAGGATCCTCTAGAACTTATTTGTATAATATATCTTGCCTTGTTGATGATATTTCTCGTATTAATCTTAATGCTTCTTCATTTGAGAATACTTGATTCTTTTTGTTGCTTCTTATGACTAACTTAAAGGCGTTAAAAAAAGTAGTTATTGGGAGATAACCCAAAAGTTTTAGATGAGTCTTTGAAGTTATTACTTCAGTAATAACTGCTCCTTATCCGTTTTATTTGCTTTTTGTGCTAAGAGTAACCTCTAATGAGATAGAAGTATTGATTGGGAAAGTTGCTGTCCCGATACAGATTTTTGTGCTTCATCGTAAAAATTCGTGGAAAATCTCTGAACGTCCTTTGAGGCATGAATTTTTGTGCTTATTCCCCAGTTTGTTATCTAACTTTCGTTAGTTTAACACTTTTTGATTTGAGCAACAGAAGGTCTTCGAAAAAATTCGTCTTTACATGTTGGTCTGTTTTGACAGATTTCTGCCATTTTCTGCATTTGCTTCTTGTTGGTTCCTTCTTGAGTTCTTTTGGGGAATTGAGCTTTTTGAGGGAAGTGATACAGTAGCTAGTGTTCTAATGGAAGTTTATTGGTGTTAGAACTGAACCTAAAGACTTATTATCTTGAGTGCACTAATGCTGCTAATAAAGATTGTGTGAAGTTTTGTTTGAAGGAAAAATTTCAGGTGTATGGAAGGAATGAGTAATGAGATGAAGGATGGACTAAAGCTCAAGCTTGGGGATGCCAAGCGTGTCACCCCAAGAAATATCCAAGAAGTACAAGCGTCAAAGCTTGGAGATGCCCAAGGTATCCCCTTCTTTATCAATAAAAATCCCAGGTTTCTTCCAAACACTTCATTTTTATTGTTTCATGCACAGTTGTGTTGTTCTTGGAGCGTCTTCTTTTTTGTTTTCGCTTTCGTTTTTTGATTGCTTTGTTTGCTGAATAAATTGGTTGGACCCCCTCTTTCATACATTGGTTTTCAAATAGTTTGGTTTGGTTTGGAAAAACAGTAGGAAACCTCATGCTTAAGTGGTAAAACGAGCTTGTTTTTGACTGTGGCCTATGCTTTGTCATGCCATGCTTGATATTGTTTTGGATTTATGATTAGTATTTTTTGTTGTAGCATGACTTGTCATAAACAATCGAGATTGCTTAATGTGCCTTGGATGAATCATGCGTTGTTTTAGCATATTAAAGCATAGTATAGTGGTATTCTCCTTTGATGCATTATTTGGGTTGACTTGGCGCATGCTCATACCATGTTATTACTATCCAAAAGTCACCATAGCCTTTTTGATCCTTTAGTTTTCAACTAGTAGTATAGCTTTATGCTTTGATCAATTATGCTTTGTCGCTCTACATGATTATGGCCATTATTGCTCTCTTAGTTTGTCGCTCTCGGTCTTTTGCTAGCCTCCACAACCAAGTATGAGTTCCACTCATGCGTCCAACTCCCTAAACCAAGTTATTCCAAAGAGTCCACCATACCTACCTACTAGCTTATGCTATTCCAAGTATATTCATGCTTTTGTTTACGTTCCAAATTAAACTTGTTATGAGAAAACTAGTGATTAAATCTCTCACGAACTTGATGTCACACTTTACTTTTTGCATTTAATAAACTTGAACCATTGGGTCCTTCTTTGTTGCGTATATGCTTGCGCTTTATAAGTTTTAATTAGCAGAACCATGTATCATGGGGAATGCTTTCAACATTGCACTTATACTTTGTACCCCGTTGATATCATGTTCTTTTGCTTATGGATCCTGGCGGTGTGAAATAAAAGTGGAACTTGTAAGATCATGGAGTTTGTATGTGTGTTAGAGAAACACCTAGGCCGCTATCCTAAGCCATTCCTAATCATGGTGGAAACTTGCAGCATCACCATAATGAGCACTCTATGAAGCATCCTTAATAAAACCTATGCAAATAGTAAATAAAAAGATCACTTAGATGCTCATTGTCTGCTTGCCTTGTCATTTTGATTATGGGATAGCTCCCGCGTCATGTGCAAGGGGTACCCCGTTGGCGGTTCTTTATGTTACATATGTACTTACAATGACAAGAGCTTACTCGTGACTAAAGTTGAGTAGCATGTGGTTCAGTCTTCGTAAGTAAGGGCCGTGAGATTTCGGTTTATAACTTGTCAAGCATATCCTCTTAGTCGTGTCACTTTAACCTTAATCACCTTCAAGATGATTATGATAGGTGCAATGAGAGATGAAAGCTATAAGTACCATAATTTTTGGAAGCTCTTTATGAGACTTGAATCCCTACTTCCTTCTACGAAGGCCTTTCTTCCAGCATTATATTGAGTCTCCACCTTCTATCTTTATGCACCTACTTTGAGAGCATAGTGGCCATTCTTAGTTCTATGTGCATTGTCCCAAGACTAGTTGATTGATGCATAACTTGATATTTCTTGTTTTAAACTATTTGTATCTAGTCACTCTTATGAACTTTGAAGGTGTCATATGCAAATATATTTGCTACTCTACGAGGGACAAGCTGAATGTTATTATGCTATGTTTTCTTGATGTGAAACAAACAAACGTCTTGCAAAGCATTGTTATTCATGAATCTTTTGTTTGTGCCTTTTCATGTTGCATCATAGTTTCTTTGTCTTATTGCTAGAACTTTGTCTTTCATGTTATGATTGAGGTACTATGATCCCAGCCTTGAATGTTTTACAAATACTTTGATCAAGTCTTTGATGGTGCATGTCACCTCAAAAATTATTCTTTCTTTTTATCAGTTACCTACTCGAGGAGGAGCAGGATTTACGCTTGGGGATGTTGATACATTGCAAATGTATATATAATTTTTGATGTTCCATGCTTGGTTTTATCTACTTTCTTGTGTTTTTTCCACACTTTGGAGTACTTTTCATATGATTTCTTGGACTAACCTATTAACAAGAGCCACAATGCCGGCTGCCTTTTTTCTCCTGTTTTTGGTTCCAGGAAAGTCAGAAAATGAATATTCTCGCAATTGGACGGGACAAAAGGCAAAGTGCCTATTTTTCCGGAAGGCATCTGATGCCAGAATACGAGATGGAGAAGGGCTGGGGGCCAGCCACACCACCTGGCCGCGCGGCCAGGCCTGGCCCATGCCAGGCGGTGGTCTGGTCGACCACAGCACCCCCTCGGCCTCTCCTCCGCCTATATATTGCCCTCGAGACGAAAACCCTAAGTACCCGATCAAAAATACAAGAAAGAGTCTATAGCCGCCATCGTCTCTGTCCCTAGATCGGGAAGGATCTGAAGCTCTTCTCGGCACCCTTCCGGAGAGGGGAATTCACCCTGGAGGCCTTCTTCATCATGATGCAAGCCTCCAGTGTGATGCGTGAGTAGTTCATCTTTGGACTACGGGACCATGTAGTAGCTAGATGGCTGGTTCTCCTCCTTTGTGCTTTCATGTCTAGATCTTGTGAGCTCTGTTCATGATCAAGATCATCTATTTCTAATTCTGCATGTTGTGTTTGCGGGGACAGTGTGCTAGCGACGTGGCTTGAGGTAGGGGGCGGTCGCTGGTCTCCTGGCGGCGCTCTACATGATCATTGCGGGACTAGGGGCGGTGGTATGCGGTCGGGCGCTGCTGGCCCTCTGAGCGGCACAGGCAGCGGTGTCCACGGCGAGCGGTGGCTGTGGTGCGTTGGGCGGCAAACAGGCATGTCCGGCGTGCTCCCTGGGTCGTGGCGAAGTGGTGGGCGCGGGCTGCGGTCAAGCGGCGGCTTGTGCACGCGTGTCGGGCACGGCGCTCTGGCGCGTGCTCGGCATGGCGCAGACTGGCAGTGCGCGGCGCGCTGTGGATGGTCCATGGCTTGGCCTGGCTCGGGGAGGAGACAGAGAGTGGCGGTGAGGTGAGGGCTAGCTAGTAGACATGGTGAGAGTGGGGGATTTGGTCCGCTGCGGCGGTGACCAAGTTGGTCGGCGAGCATGTGCTCGGCATGGTTTGGCATTGCCACTAGGGGTTGGAGATGGGGATTAAATGGCATGGTTAGATCATTTGGGGACAGAGGGAGTGTTTGGAGGAAAATTGGGTGCAAAACCCTGTTGCAAATAGTGCGCTATGGTTAGAGTTTAAAACCTGTCTGCCAAGTGTTTGATGAAATGGCCACAAGAACTTTCTTTTTGAAATTTGTAAAGATTTTTGGTGGGTGTGCTAGTACTAAGCTTGGGACTCTGTGGGTGCTTGGGTTTTGAAAATTGAGCTTGTTTCTGTGGTTTTTGAAATAGTGGGATCTTCCCATAGGAAATAGATTCAATTTTAAATTGCCATTAAAATTTAGTGTTTGAAAGTTTTTAGCAGATCACAAAGTGGGCCTTGGTACATCATTATGTGTACCAGCAAGGGGTGCAAAGATCCACAATTGTTTTTGTTAGGTTTTAAGTTGTAGGAATAGCCAAAGTAGGCATGTTGATTAAAATGGCTCAAATGACCATTCACTTCATTTATTCATTTTGAGTTGTTTTTCCTTGGGATTTGTTTGGGAATGATTTAGATGATATTTATTTCACCTAAGAATCATTTTACAAGCAATGGATCACTTAGTCATGGCAACTCAAATCAACTCCTATTTTAAATGCACACACACATGAATGCTTTATTAATTTTAATTGGAAAAGTTTTTGTTAACCCCAATTTTGATGATTTGGATCTTAATAACCTTGGATTAACGTTTTGGGATGTTACACCTTCAAAATCAAGTTCAGTCGCACGCACGTGCCGCAGGGCCTAGTCACCCGAATGGGGGATGAATTCCGAGATTTGAAGCAAGGCAGAATGTCTGTGGTGGTGTACCATGCCAGATTCCTGTCGCTTGCTAGGTACGCACCTGATGAGATCAACACAGAGGCCAAGAAGAAGGAGAGATTCCTGAATGGACTGCATGATGAGATGCAGACTGTACTCGTCAACATCCGCTTCGAGGATCTCGAAGAGCTAGTCGAGTCTGCCATTCAGATGGAAGGGAAGATTAACCAGGCAAATGACAACCGCAAACGTCGTATGATGCACCAAGCTGGATCCACCAGTCACCAGAAGTATCGTCCCAACCCGTCTGCTGGATTTGCCCCGAGAAACAACCGACCCCCAATGTCTCGCCCAAGCTACACCAACCGTAGCGGAAGCAGTGTGAAGTCCAGAGGAAACAAAAACAACCCTGGCAACACCAGCAATTTCAACCGTGCACCTCCCAAGAGCAACAACAGCAACAACAACAACAACACTGCACCCAGAACTGGAAGCAATGATGTGCCTGTCGCAGCTAAAGACAAGTCCTAGATAACTTGTTTCGAGTGTGGAGTGAAGGGTCACTATTCCAATGAGTGTCCCAAGAAGACTGCTGCCACTGCCAATGTGAATGCTCCAGCTCAACAGCAGTGTCATGTTCAACCAGGGAGAAGGTTTACCCCAGGGAACCCTCACAACCGCAACGGCCGTCTCTTCCACATGAACGCCGAAGAAGCCCAAGAAGCGCCAGATGTAGTGTTGGGTATGTTTTCTATCAACTCAGTTTTAGAAAGAGTGTTGTTTGATTCGGGAGCATCGCATTCATTTGTCACCGAAGAATTTGCATGCACTATTAAGATCCACCCAACCAACTTGAAGCATGTCGTGATAGTTCAAATCCCCGGTCCAACTACAAAAGCTAGAAAAATTGCAAAGTTGTGCCTATCAGAATATATGGGATAGACTTTTATGCCAACCTAATAGTACTTGGAACCAAAGGATTGGAAGTAGTACTAGGTATGGACTGGATGTCGAAACATATAGGACTGATAGACTGTGCTAAGAAAGCCATCACCATGACCAGTAGCTCTGGAGTAACAGTAGAGCATATATCTAAAACCTTACCTCGTCAATTCAAGTGTAACAAGAGTCTAGCCCTACCCACCATAGACTAAGTCAGAGTAGTTTGGTTATACCACTTTGAATATTACCTACCCCAAGTTTTAATTCAAGCTTTTACTTTCTTTACTTTACCAAAGTCCCTTACTTTTTTGAAGGTAGCATAAAAAGTATAAAACTTGACCTATCTAGATAACCTTAGATGTCATTCGATGGCATGAGATTGAGATTAGCATCCCACCTTAGTGAACACTCTTAACTTAGTAGCTTAGAGTTAAATCAAAACTTGAGTCACTTTAGAAGGGAACACTTGGTGAAAATGAATTGTGAAAACCTTGGCATGATGAGTCATTCTATTGAGATGTTTTGACATGTGTTGAGAAACACAAATGGTTTATGATGATGAAAATGTTGAGGCATGAGCCTTAGCCCTTTTACAAAAACTGATGGTTGGTTTCAGATGCGATACCATTCCAATTTTACCGTACAACCACAATACCTGAATTGGGTAAGGCTTAGCCGGAAGTTTATATGCATTATATTAGTTCCCTCGCGGGAGAGGTTTGAGCTGAGGCTACCTCTCAATGTTGTCCACCTATGCAATGCCCAAGATGACAGATGGTCATGGTTGGGAGGCCATGCTCATAGGATAGGTCCTTATACTAGGGTGTGTAAAGGAAAGGTTATGTTTGATTATCTGCATACTAAGTATGATGATACAGGGTTATACTTGACAGATGTATCGAATCTTTTGGTGAAAGTGTACCACCTCTACAGAGTGTCAAACTATTCGAATAGCCGCGTCCGCGGTTATGGACAGTTGGAGTGCCCATACTGTTTCGTTGTCAGATGTTTTCAAAATGACTTATGAAATGAATGATGAATCTTGACATGACCACAACAGGGTTGTGACTATGACACTAGCTTCCCAACTTAAGTGATTCTAGAACTTTATTTTATCTTTCTTGTTTTTGAACTCAGCTTAGGTTTCAAACTTAAATTTACAAATAAACATAGAGTTAGCTCTTCCCACTAGCACTACCTTACTTCTTAGTGATTGTTTGCGAGTACTTAAAGAGTACTCATGGCTTTTGCCCCTGGCTATTACTATGGCCAGACTATGAAGGAGACTACCAAGATGACGGACCGCAGGATGGCTATGATAACTAGGACTATCTTCCATCGTCAGCATTGCCTGTGCCACTGAAGATGGACCCCACCGCTACGCTTATTATTTATTCCACTACTTGTTGTTTTAAGACTGGATCATGAGATCCTTTATTAGTGTAAGACCTTATATTGGTTTGTAATGGATGATGTACTGTGATATCCAATCTATTATGTCTCGCACAAATGGTAATCCTGGGATTGCGATGTATGACATAATAGGCATCTGGGATTAAAAATCCGGGTGTTGACAGGGTTGAAACCAAGCCGATCAAAAAGTGCGACGGCAAGACAGCCACCAAGCTTCTCCGCGAGATCATATACCAGTACAGCTACCCGCACAACATCATAACAGACAACGGCACCAACTTCGCCAAGGGCGCCATGGTAGAATTCTGCGAAGACCACATCATACGACTCGACCTCGCATCTTTCGCCCACCCGGAGTCGAACGACCAAGCAGAACGTGCTAATCAGAGCGTCCTCCATGGGCTCAAGCCAGGACTTCAAGTGCCCCTCGAGCAAACCCCAGGATGCTAGGTCGGAGAGCTCTTTCCAGGCTCCAACGAAGAAGGACCACCACCGCCCTTGACCCGGACAAACGGCTCCCACAGATTCGTTGGGTACGTCGAGAGCGACTTTGACAACGCTCATAGGAAGGAATCTTCCGACTTCAGGTCGTGATGCTCCGGCTCGGGGTCGCCCAGCGCCACCACTTTCTCCTGGTATGGAAGCAAGTCCCCCATCGCCAACGACTGTTCTACGAATGGAGCAGCCTTGGCGGTCAGCTTCAACACCTCCGATATCTCCACCGAGCCAGCCGCTGGTGACGTCGTCGAGGTTGAAGTCGTCAGGGAAATGCGCGAGCCCCAGGCTCAACGCCGTGGTGGCCCTGCGCCTGAAGGCTAAACACCCCATCCATTCCACAACGGCAGGCGCCTCCTCCAGGTAGTGCCATACTCCAGTCAGTCCCCTAGATATAACCTTGGTGGGGGACATCCCTTGAAGCACAGCCTGGACGCACAACGGCGAGGCGGTGGCCGCGTTCACCACCGGGGTCACGCACTATGAGGCGTTGAAGGTCTGCACGCCCAGATCGCCTTGCCTTATCAAAGTTGCAATGTCAGACGCCAAGTGTCACTA
The DNA here is from genome assembly GCA_910589775.1 of Avena eriantha. NCBI lineage: Eukaryota > Viridiplantae > Streptophyta > Magnoliopsida > Poales > Poaceae > Avena > Avena eriantha. The sequence goes on from OU342742.1 coordinate 322,653,866, forward strand.
CAGACTCACCTACTTGGTGACTTACAACATATATCAAAGAGAAGAGCAACCACTCGCCAAGGAGTTTCTGGCAGTTCTCCATCACATGCTTCTCCAAGGCAGAAAGATCACTCTGCAGCCCAAGGATGATCGAGTCAGCAGCCTTCCACTCCTCCTTTGACGCAGCGACTGCGGCCTTGGCCCTATCCTCACAAGTGATCATCGACACCTTTGCCTCCTCCGACTCCCTCACCAACGAGTCTATCTTCCCATTCACTTTGTCCAGCTCCGCAATGTCAGCCGAAAGACCATCTAAAAGGAACAGCAACAACATTCAGCTTCCTGCAAACACCAGCAACTCGCGATCGCCAAGTAAAACAATTACTCACCGGCAGTCTCCTAGAGTCGCTGGTTAGCCTCATGCACCATGCGCAGGTCACGCTCCAGGCGCTCCTTCGTGGCCTGTCGATCAGCTGACTCCCTCTAAAATCCCTACAAGCAGAATGAAAAATCAGCAACTACAAAACAACAATTTCAGTGCCTTGCCGCTGGAATTCAGCAACTAGATACTTGGGGACTAGCGACTAGAAGAAACTTAGTGCCTAGCCGCTAAAATTCAGCGACTAGACAATCGGGGACTAGACATACCTGAATGGCAGCACCAAGTATGCCATGAAGCCCACTAGCGTCTGTTGAAGGGACCACAAAGGAGGTGCGCCCGCGACGAGGCCCAATGTCCTCATCAATGATCTCCGGCATCTGCGGATACTAGTTTGCCGCCACGCCCGGAAAACCCTTCGCCATGAAGCACGGAAATGACGCATACGTCCTCGCCGGGACATGAATCGATGGAGCCGGTAGTTTTGTCATCCGAGCCCCCTTAGCCGACTCTAATTGAGTGACCGCCACCCTCTCGATGTCGGCGGCAGGGTCACTCTCCTTGGTGTTGTCTTCTGCCACAGCATCGTCGGCACCACCCCTCTGCTTCTTCGCGCCTTCAGCAGGCGCGACGTCCGCAGCAGGGTTCCTCTTCCTGGGGAGATTGCCTTGCCCTACAGTGACGACCGGCGGAATCTTAGTCACCGAAGGGCGACCTATCTTATTGGCGCCGGAGCTGCAATCACCAAAGTGAGAAAGAAATCATAAAAGAAAGCACTAAAGAATAGAAAGGAAAACTCGCGACTCACTTGGTGACCAGAAGAACGCGTAACCCCGTGCTGATGTGGGTGGGTTTATCCAATTTTGGGCCCAGCTTGCGTGAGAGACCCTGCTCAAAGACAACCGAGGCCCATGACACCGCGGGCTTCTTCGATGATGAAGCTGCAGTCTCCGGAACCTCCGCGCCGGACGACACGGTCGTTCCCGCCGGACGCGGCGACTCGCTCGTCGCAATTCCAGCAGCTCCTGGCTTTGATGTGGCTGAGACAGTTGGCGCGATCACTTCAAGCGGAACTTCCGCCTCCACCACCGCGCCCTGCTGCCTCCGATCCCATCATTTGAGTCGGATCCTCCAGGACCTTAGGCGATACCTCAATCACGTCATCGTCGGATTCATCATCTGAATAGAACGCCATCGGCGACCTGGGTGGTGATGCCAGCTTTGGATCACGCTTCTTCGCGGGCAACTTCGGCTTGCGCACGGGTTTCGCGGGCGTGGCGGTGTGTCGCTAACTGTGCTCCTGCAGAATATTTTCATCGTCATCCCGCTTGTCAAGACTACGGCTCGCGTCGATTTCGCTGCCTCTGCATGCGAGTCTTGCAAGCCACGGGCACTGGGGATGAACCCCCCTCTCTTCTCCTTCGCTGTAAGAGGAGTCCCCTTTGGACCCCTCTTCGAGCTCTTTGGGAACCTCCTCATCGAGTGGAGGGAGCCAACGCTCGAGAACCTGAAACAACTGAGAGTGTCCATGAACAAACATCAAAGGATGCGGTTGCAAATTGCACCGCGAGAGTCACGACTAAAGATAAACCTAGTGAGAGAGGCTTACCGTAGGAGCTTCGTTCTTCTTGGGCACATACGGGGCGAACCCGGCCGACGTGTTAGTAAATTCCATGTCGGTGATCTTCTTAAGGGCGGCCTTGTAGTACGCAACGTCCCACGACTCCTTGCTGGTCTAGGAAGGATCATTCTTCCCGGTGTACTCATACATCCAATGGGGCTGGGTCGCCAACGGGACCAAGCCACCCGAGACAAAAGTTGTACAGATTGATTATGGACAATCCTTGGCCCTTCAACTTCTGGACCTGGTCCATCATCTCCATAACGGCCATTCTCTGATCATCGAGGAGCTTGACTACTGCCAGCCAACGGGGCTCGCTTCTCTCCGCGCCGTACTCAGGAAGCGCCACTTCATAGTAGGGGGTGGATTCTTTCACATAAAACCAGCTCTTCTTCCATTCGCTCGTGGCATTCTTTGGAAACAGGAGCTTGACAAAGTTGGCCTTCGGCTTCAGTTGGAACGTGAAGTCACCAGCCTCCAAGATTGGGCCGTCGGACCCCTCGCGCCTGATGCGGCCGTGGAACAGCTCCAACCACAGGGGGAAGTACGGCCGACAACCAAGGTAGCATTCGTAGAAGGCAACGAAGATCGCTAGTTGCTCGATGCTGTGCGGGTCGAGATCCGACGGCTTGATCGCGTAGTACGTGCAGAACCGCCGGAAGAATACCGAGGTCGGGAATCCCAAGCCCCTCTCGAAGTGGCTGTGGAAGCAGATGAACTTGCCGGCGCGTGGCTTCGGTTCGACCTCGGAAGGCGCGAGGATCCGCCAGTTCCCCTTACATAGGATCCCCGCGTCCTCAAATGACTTGAGCTACATCGCAGTACACTTAGAATTCTCCCACAGGTCTTATGGAGGCGCCATCGGGGAAGAAGCAAGATTGTTTGATCTGGGGAATTTGGATCAAAGAAAGACAGAGAGAATGGATGCGCAAAGATGGGGAATGCGAGGAAGGATCAATAGGGTTGTTCCGTCGCTCCCCTTATAAAGAAGTGTTACCCGCCAATCTCAGGATAGCCATTACCCACGGTAATTGTGCCGAAGTTACCGTTGGACTACCCAACGGCTAGTTTGACCAAGCTGATGGTCCAACTCCTCCCACTCGACTCGTCTGTAGCTATACCTTGTTTAGTCGACAGGAGCGGCTACTCGGGAGTAAGTGCATTCACCGAAGTTGTGACTGGAAACCCGGTGGAAAATTTCCTTGGTTCTCGACAGAGTCCATTGCCGATTCGACTAGACGTCCAAATTGCACTCGCCTACTCCGACTGCCAAATGAACACCTGCGCTTGAATCAGCGATGGCCTCAGGGACTACTGATGGGGATATGCCGAGTGGGGTATGCCTAGCAGGACATTCCGATTGAGCCAAAGGCCTCGCGAGTGGGCCTGCAGGACGGCACCTAGAACGCGACTGAGGAGATGGCCTGGCGATTGGAGACTGGAGGCCCAGAAGCATAGCTGAAGCCCAGTTGGATGAGGTCAAAGCCTCAGAATCCATATCTTGTTCGGTTGTAAACTATAAACCCTAGCGAGGTACCCCATATATAAACCTCCCTAGGGTAGCTTGAGGACTTACATTCCATCATACACCCCTTCAAGCGACTCGCTACTTAGACGCTGAGCTCGCCACCCATGTAACCCGCTCTCCATCAATCTAATCTAGCAGGAGTAGGTCTTTACCCTCCGGGAGGACGAACCTGGGAAAATCCATGTGCATCTGCCCCCATCTCGCACCGCATATGGCCGCTAGCTCTCGCCCCCGACTCTATCAATTGCTGCCCATGGCAGCGACTACCATGGCCATTTCCACGACATAGAGGAACTAGTAAGCAAATTCAATGGTTGTCAAAGGTATGCCACCAAAACACACATGCCAATGTCAGAACTGAAAACTATACCAATCACTTGGCCATTCGCTATATGGTTCCTAGATATGGTTGGACCATTTAAGCCAACAAAGGGGAACATGACTCACATCTTGGTCATGGTGGGCAAGTTTAGCAAGTGGATTAAAGTGAAGCCAATCAGAAAATGTGATGGAGCTACAGCCGTAACATTTCTCAAATATGTTATTCTGAGATACAGCTATCCTCATAGTATCATAACTAACAATGGTACCAATTTTGCTGAAGGAGTATTTGCACGATCCTTCCGAGTTAAGAAGATTCGGATAGATGTTGCATCAGTAGCACACCCCGCATCGAATGGACAAGTGGAAAGATCGAACAGACTAGTTCTATCAAGGATAAAACCCCGGCCCATAGAGCCGCTACAAACATTAGTGGGGTGCAAGATACAAGAACTACCAGCCGTACTCTAGAGCTTAAGAACAACCCGAATCGATCAATAGACTATACGCCATTCTTTCTAGTATATGGGCAAAAGATGTATTACCAGCCAACATAAAGCATGACTCACCCAGGGTCGCCCAATACACAGAAGCCGAAGTGCAAGAAGCCAGGCAAAATGATGTTGATCTGCTGGAAGAAGCGAGAGAACTTGCCTTATCTAGATCTGCCATATATCAGCAAAATCTCTGACGATACCATAGCCGGAAGGTAAACCCAGAGTCTTCCGGGAAGGTGATCTGGTACTTCGGCTGGTGTAGTGCACTTCCGGCATGCATAAGTTATCCCCTCCATGGAAGGGCCATTCATTGTAAGAAAAGCATTGCACAATGATGCCTATTACCTCATTGATCCACAGCCACAAGAGAAGAACAAGGCGGGCAAGTATGACAAGAAATCCAAGCGCCCATGGAATGTAGCTCTACTTTGCCCATTTTACACTTCGCGAAAAGTCTCATACGTCAGCCTGTATGTCGGCAATGAGCTTATAAATGAAACTTGAGCACCCCGAGCAGAAGCTCGGGGACTGCGTTAATAATAATTGTATTTTCTGTATTTACCTCTTTATACGTCGCCTGGTTTAAATTACTTACACCTTAGCCGGATTAGTAAGGTGTTGGCACCAAAAGCTAACTCTTTGACTTGCTAGTGTCCAACAAGAAATGGCGTCATGGCAAGCAAGAGACCAATTTTGAAATTGCTAAGCACATGAAAAATGACTAAGGAAAGAAACATAATTGAGCCGACTTCTATTATTCGGACTAACCCTTGTATTTTCTTTATTTCTGTTATGTTGAATTATTTTGAGCTAATCCTAAGGTTTCGAGTATTGTTAAGTCACCTTTTTGAACCTCGGACTCGTAAGTCAAGCACTGAATGAAGGTATACGCGAGCCGAATCATCAAATTGGGAGAACAAGAAAATGAATCTCGGGGACTTCGCCCAAGTTAATCCGACATAAAAGACTAAGCAGTAGCAAACCATCACATTGTGCTTAGTACATCTATGCCCGTCGTGAAGGGAATATGCCCGAGAGGCAATAATAAAGTGGTATTATCTTATTACATGTTTATGATAAATGTTTATTTTGCATGCTATAATTGTATTAATTAGAAACGTTAATACATGTGTGTTTAATAAACAAAATACAAATTTCCTAGTACCGCCTCTCATATAAACTAGCTTGTTGATTAACAAGATGATCAAGGTTTCCTGATCATGGACATTGGATGTTGTTAATAACGAGGTCACAACATTGGTGGAATGATGTGATAAACATTCATCCAAAGTATAGCATTACGATCAGAGTCATTATGTTTATATTTCTATAACATCATACGAAGTAATGTTAGTCCTTAGACCATGAGATCATGTGAATTGCTAACACCAGAAGAGTATCTTGATAACTTCAAACGTCACACCGTAACAGGGTGACTGTAAAGGTGGGTTTAGTGCTACGATGGTGTTATGTTGAGGCTCATAGATCAAGAGTGGGATTTGTCCCTCCCGGTGACGGATATATATACTCTGGGCCCTCTCGGTGATATCACATTGAAATAGCTTGCAAGCAAGTGATGTGATCACTAGAATGTTATATCATGGGAACGAGAAAAGAGTGCATGTCGGTAACGAGATCAAACTAGGTATTTGGATGCCAATGATCGAATCTCCGACATGTAATATATTGTGAGACAAAGGGATTTAGTTATGACGTTAAAGGTTCACACGATCACAAGAGTAATCGTTGAATATGAGGGAGTCAGTACGGATCTCCAGGTCCCGCTGCTGATTATTGATCGAAGAGGGGTCTCGATCATGTCTGCATTATTCGCGAATCGTAGGGTGACACACTTAAGGGATACCGACACCATTTGGAGAAAATATGTTTCAGATAAAGATTTAAGAAAGCGCTGGAATTATTTCAATAGACACCGAAACTGTGTCGGGTGAAATTGCTGAAATTAGTTCTGCATGTAATATTGAAATGTTGCAGGGGGTTTTATGTGAATGTTTGTTAATTAAAGTAATTAAAAAAATTCTGAATAAAATTAATACAAGAGTTTTATTAAATGAGAGAGCATTAAATTTGGATAAATTTAATGCATTTAAAGTGGAGACTTTAAAAGAGAATGTGAAGGGGCATTTTAATGTGGAGGGGGTTACCACCACATCAATGGGGGAGGTGAAGGGACACCCTCCCCTCCTCCTATAAAAGACCCCCCTATCACTCCTTCTTCCTCACACGTCCTCGTGAAGGATCTCTCTCCCCCTCTAGTATTATTCCCCCATGGTCTCAGATTAGCGAGATACATGTTCTTGGTCGCTTTATCTGGAAAGGAGTTGGTGCTTCCGCTGCTTTGCTGGAGCGAGGGATGGATGTTGTCGGGGTACCGGATGTGTGTGTGATCACGGATGCACCGCTGCGTTGCGGTGCTGGACTTGGTGGTGCTGGACTTGCTGGAGCTGGATCTGAAGTGTACGACTACATCATCCATGAGTTCCATCTCGTTAACAAAGCTTTGTTGTCTTCGAGGGTAATTTCTCCATGGATGTATATCCACCCGTTGCTTGTATCTAGTAGATAGATCTTGGCGTATAGTTCCCATCATAGGAAAATGTTTGTTTTATATCCTGCGAACCCCAACAGTGGTATTAGAGCTTGATCTATGCGTAGGTGCTTTGCACGGGTAGTACACATATGTTTATACGTGGGCGATGATGATCATGTTATTGCATCTTCTATGTATTTTGGATATTGGTGGCATAGTGGGATGAAGCGGCCCGGACCAACCTTACATGTCATCGCACATGACACCGGTTCCACGACTGACATGCAACTAGTTTTTCATAAGTGGCTGGAGGGTGTCTGTCTCTCCTACTATAGTCAATATCTGATTTAGAACGAGTTGCTAATAACTTAGTTATCATCGTTGTGGTTCGATGTTCGTAGGTAAGACCGGTTCTATCTTCGAAAGCCCTAAGCCACGTAAAAACTTGCAATTGATAAATTAGAGGCGTCTAGTTTAGATTGTTGCTAGGCTAGTGTCATGATATGGTAATGTTGTAAGTTTATATAGTTGATACTCTTACAACACACCTAACGTGTAAGTTCCATAGACCTTGGCCTTGCACACAAAGGAATGATAGAGATCATAGCACGATGCAAATGATAGAGATAAAATGCATGGACCATATCATCTCACTTTACACATAGATGTTTACATCTTATATTGCTAGTTTGGCGTTTTAGTAGCATTTTAAGATGATCCCTCATTTTGATATCAAGATAAAAATGTATTCTTCCTTAAGTATGCACCGTTCTATGGATCGTGTTTTGAGACATCACGTGATGATCGGTTGTACTCGACTCTACGCCTTCATATAACGGGTGTAAGACAGTTTTACACATGCGAATACTAAGGTTCTTACTTGGCGAGCCTAGCATGTACAGACATAGCCTCGGAACACGGACCGAAAGGTTAAGCATGAGTGGGAGTTCATTTCTAATTTGGATTAGTCGAACTCAATTTGTCATAAACTAAATCGAAGTGAATTTGCATAATTTGTTGTAGTCATTGGCGTCTATTCATTACCTTATGCTTAGTTTTAATTGAGATAATAGAACTATAGAATTCTGGATATTTACTTTACGAATTGGTATCGTATTGTTTTGAATGTCAATTTAAAGTTTAGAAGTCCTATTGCAAACTTTCAGCAAACTCTATTTACTCCATGAAGTTTAATAAGTAGTATTAAATCAAGAGTAAGAATGCCAATGTTAGTATCTAAAGTATCATGTTTGCCTCCATGATTATTGATATTCAAAAGTTGTTTTGATATCAAGGTTATCTAGGGGCTGAAAAATTGTTTCAGAAACCATCATGTGTGGAAGATATTGTGATATCTGAACAATGATTTTGGTTGCATTATGATGGAGTATAATTTAGCAAAAAACATGTTCTCATATTGTATGAGAATTTGTGAAGGATGGAGATGCTAGGCATCCGGGTCCCCCAAAAAGGTGTGGGAACTAACATTATACTCGCGATTCTTCCTTACATGCTATAGTAGCTTGATCATGAAAGTTTTCATGATAAGGATGAATAGAAGATGTAAGTAAAATGTTTACTACACTAATAGATTACTAAAGAATGGATTTTTGAAAGAATACCAAACATTTGATGATGGTGATTCACTTCAAAGTGCAAGTCCAAAGGTATTAGTATTTGACTATATACGCTTTGTACTATGTGTCATGTGAATGACACCGCAATCGATGTTGATAGATTCTTTTAAAAGGAAAAGGAATTGCTGAGAGAGAATTTATAAAATATTTGCCAGAAAATAAAAAGTTGGAAATGTCTAGCTTAGGTATATAGAAGATATACATGTTATGGTTGTATTCCTTGCTTGTTAAACAATGTGGTTCTTAGGTGTTGGATACTGGTATTGGATACCCAATTGGTTGGTATGAAGTGTCATACAGGACAACGCAATTCATGAACTACAATGGCCTAAGTAACTGGCAAGAGAATAAGTGATGATGTTCATCGAAAACAAATAAAGTGTTATTGTGTTTTTCGTTGTCGTCAAACCTAGCCTTCAAGATTTGTTTTAATAATTGTTATTTTGTTCAGGTATTGTGAGAACAATGGTTCTTCAAATAATTACCGTATTCCATAAAGTATGGATGAACTTTTACAAGTCTAGTGGGAGAAATCACATCCATAAACACTATTGCTAAAATGTCACCAGACAAATGATTGAAAGATCACTTATGAAGTGACATCGCTGTTTAAATTATATTGGAAAGAAAACATGAAGAAACTCCATGTTGATGGATTTTTGGAGTCTTTGATTATGATCAATTGACGCTTGTGAAACTTTCCTCGAGATAATTGAAACTCCGTCCATAGGCCAAAGAGGGTCAGATGACTAACTTATTGGATATTATACATATTGATGTATATAGTCCATTATATGTAGCCATATGCGATGGATCTTTTTGCTTCATATACTTTCCCCGGAAATTTAAGTGAATATATCTATATATTTACTTAATAAGGAAGAAGTATGAAACATTTGAAAATTGTTCAAAGACTTTCAAGATGAAGTGAAAAATCATTGTAACAAGAAAGTAAAAGAGTTTATGATTTGACCATAACGGAAGATATTTGAGTTACTGTTTAGCAAAACACTTAAGATTTGAGGAATTGTTCCATGATTTGTGTTTCCTGGTAAACCATAGGAGTATGGCATATTCGAGAGATGAAATCAAACCATGTTTGACATGGTAAGATCAAAGGTGTCATTTATAAAACTGGCATTATATTATAATGATTGAAGCTTTAGAGACTACCGCTTTTTCACTGAAAAGAGCACCATCGTGATCCGTTGAAATGACACCATATAAGTTATGGTTTGGGATAAAACCCGAATTGTCTATTCTTAAATTTTGGTATGCTATGCATAAGTAAAATGTTTACAACCAAAGTCGGATAAGCACGTCTTTGTAGGTTATCCCAAAGAATTTGTTGGGAATTTCTCCATAACACCGAGGACAAAAGAGTTTGTTACTTGGAACGTCAAGTTTCTTGAGAAGAATTTTTTCGCGAAAAGTTAAGTGGGAGGACAATAGAACTTTGATAAGGTTCTTGAACCTTAGCTATATAAGCTAAGTAGCCCAGCGCCGAAAAGTGTACCGGTGGCGGCCACAATGCTCATGGCTCCTGTGATTACAAAGGTTGTGATCTCGGAGATTAGAGTTCCTATTGAACCGTGTGGGTCGGTGAGAATCAAATAGTGTGATTTGATAAGCAAGTCGTTATTGTTTTCACAATGATGACCCGAATGCATGCAAAGAAGCGATGATGGGCCCTGACTCCATAAACTGACTAGAAGTCATAGAATCCGTGATAGTATTCATACACGAGAAATCAATTTTCTGAACTTGGAAGACCCTCCGAAAAGCCGTGAGCCTATCGGTCGTGTTTGGATCTATAAAGAAATAGACATGGATGTTTAACATCTATGAAATAGTCGACATGTCGGAAAGAAGTTTACGGCAATGTTCAAGGAGTTGACTATGACAAGATTTGATCTTACATAGCGATATATAGTCTTGACAAATTAATGTAGCAACCACTACATATAATTTGGTATATGGTAGTTGAATGAACAAAACAAGGTTCTTCTAATAGAACCGTTACTTAGGACGTGTACATGGCATGGTCCGAAGGGTTTTGTTAATTCAAATGGTGCTAAAAGGGCATGCAAACTTCAATAGTTGAAGTAAGCATAGCGGAGTTGGAATCTTCACCATGATGAAACTGTTAAAAGAGTTTAAATTCATCGGAGATGATGAAGATGCTTGCATTTGCAAGAAATTAAGTGGGAGCGCTGAGACATATTTCTAATACATTATGTATAGGACATATTGTGGATTGGAAATGATGTATCTTGAGTTGACACAAGTTAAGAATTTCATTAAAATAGGATTTCGATGAAAGACTTGGGCAAAACCGGAATATTTGGCATCAATGTCTAGGCATCAATGTCTATATGGATAGATTGAGGCGCTAATATGGATATGCCAGACGTACATATATGAGATATTCAAAGGGTTCAATATGGAAACAACAAGAACGGTTCTTGCTGCATGGAAATGATTGTATCATGATTCAAGTGTTTCAACACTTGGTGAGTAAAATCACATGAATATTTTGATCAATTATAACGTGATATGTATATATCCAAATATGTCCTATGGTCTAAAGTTCTGAGCACATACCAGAATGATTCATAAGATGATCATTGGATGATAGTAAAGATATTCTTATGAGCTTTGGAAGAACTAAGAATATATCATGTATAAGTGGCAAATAGTTAAAGGTAGTTCATTGTAAAGTGTTACATTGATACTAGTTTTGTCAGAAGATACAAATTAAATTTATCTCAATTTAGACTATGGGTGGCACAATGTAATGGAAAGGATGTTCCATGATGGATTTGGATAAGTTCCAAAGTTGAAACATTGTGACGGATACTACAACAAAAGGCTAAGTATATGACTGCTATAATGGCAGCAAAGGAGGGCATTTGTGTTAAGTAGTTTGTTATCAAACTAGATGTGGTTCAAAGTGGGCTAATACTATGAAGATATATTGTATGACAATAATATCAACATATTTTAACCCGAACGAACTAAAGGTCTCACCAAAGGACCAAAATTTATACAATGCCATCTCATTTGAGAATGAGTGATGCGTAGAGACGCAAAGACATGCAAATACACACAGACTTGAAACTGTCAGATCCGGAGATTATGTTAACCACTAGCAATCGCTTATATGCAACACCAGAAAGCCATAGGTGTTCAATACGCAAAGTTTTTCAAACTAGATTATTGACTCTAGTGCAAGTGGGAGACTGAAGGGAATATGCCCGAGAGGCAATAATAAAGTGGTTATTATCTTATTCCATGTTTATGATAAATGTTTATTTTGCATGCTATAATTGTATTAATTTGAAACGATAATACATGTGTGTTTAATAAACAAAATACAAAGTTCCTAGTACTGCCTCTCATATAAACTAGCTTGTTGATTAACAAGATGATCAAGGTTTCCTGATCATGGACATTGGATGTTGTTAATAACGAGGTCACAACATTGGTGGAATGATGTGATGAACATTCATCCAAAGTATAGCATTACGATCAGAGTCATTATGTTTATATTGCTATAACATCTTACGAAGTAATCTTAGTCCTTAGACCATGAGATCATGTTAATTGCTAACACCGAAAGAGTATCTTGATAACATCAAACGTCACACCGTAACAGGGTGACTATAAAGGTGGGTTCAGTGCTACAAAGGTGTTATGTTGAGGCTCATGGACCAAGAGTGGGATTTGTCCCTCCCGATGACGGATAGATATAGTCTGGGCCCTCTCGGTGATATCACATTGAAATAGCTTGCAAGCAAGTGATGTGATCACTAGAATGTTATATCATGGGAACAAGAAAAGAGTGCATCTTGGTAACGATATCAAACTAGGTATTTGGATGCCAATGATCGAATCTCGGACATGTAATATATTGTGAGACAAAGGGATTTAGTTATGACGTTAAAGGTTCACACGATCACAAGAGTCATCGTTGAATATGTGGGAGTCAGTACGGATCTCCAGGTCCCGCTGCTGATTATTGATCGGAGAGGGGTCTCGATCATGTCTACATTATTCACGAATCAGAGGGTGACACACTTAAGGGATACCGACACCATTTGGAGCAAATATGTTTCAGATAAAGATTTAAGAAAGCGCTGGAATTATTTCAATAGACACCGAAACTGTTTCGGGTGAAATTGTTGAAGTTGGTTTTGCATGTAATATTGAAATGTTGCAGGGGGTTTTATGTGAATGTTTGTTAATTAAAGTAATGAACAAAATTCTGAATAAAATTAATAAAAGAGTTTTATTAAATGAGAGAGCGTTAAATTTGGAGAAATTTAATGCATTTAAAGTGGAGACTTTAAAAGAGAATGTGAAGGGGCATTTTAATGTGGAGGGGGTTACCACCACATCAATGGGGGAGGTGAAGGCACACCCTCCCCTCCTCCTATAAAAGGCCTCCCTCTCACTCCTTCTTCCTCACACGTCCTCGTGAAGGATCTCTCTCCCCCTCTAGTATTATTCCCCCATGGTCTTGGATTAGCGAGATACATGTTCCCGATGGCTTTATCTGGAAAGGAGTTGGTGCTTCCGCTGCTTTGCTGGAGCGAGGGATGGAGGTTGTCGGGGTACCAGATGTGTGTGTGATCACGGATGCACCGCTGCGTTGCGGTGCTGGACTTGGTGGTGCTGGACTTGCTGGAGCTGGATCTGAAGTGTACGACTACATCATCCATGAGTTCCATCTCGTTAACAAAGCTTTGTTGTCTTCGAGGGTAATTTCTCCATGGATGTATATCCACCCGTTGCTTGTATCTAGTAGATAGATCTTGGCGTATAGTTCCCATCATAGGAAAATGTTTGTTTTATATCCTACGAACGCCAACAGTGGTATTAGAGCTTGATCTATGCGTAGGTGCTTTGCACGGGTAGTACACATATGTTTATATGTGGGCGATGATGATCATGTTATTGCATCTTCTATGTATTTTGGATATTGGTGGCATAGTGGGATGAAGCGGCCCGGACCAACCTTACATGTCATCGCACATGACACCGGTTCCACGACTGACATGCAACTAGTTTTTCATAAGTGGCTGGAGGGTGTCTGTCTCTCCTACTATAGTCAATATCTGATTTAGAACGAGTTGCTAATAACTTAGTTATCATCGTTGTGGTTCCATGTTCGTAGGTAAGACCGGTTCTATCTTCGAAAGCCCTAAGCCACGTAAAAACTTGCAATTGATAAATTAGAGGCGTCTAGTTTAGATTGTTGCTAGGCTAGTGTCATGATATGGTAATGTTGTAAGTTTATATAGTTGATACTCTTACAACACACCTAACGTGTAAGTTCCATAGACCTTGGCCTTACACACAAAGGAATGATAGAGATCATACCACGATGCAAATGATAGAGATGAAATGCATGGACCATATCATCTCACTTTACACATAGATGTTTACATCTTATATTGCTAGTTTGGCGTTTTAGTAGCATTTTAAGATGATCCCTCATTTTGATATCAAGATAAAAATGTATTCTTCCTTAAGTATGCACCGTTCTATGGATCGTGTTTTGAGACATCACGTGATGATCGGTTGTACTCGACTCTACGCCTTCATATAACGGGTGTAAGACAGTTTTACACATGCGAATACTAAGGTTCTTACTTGGCGAGCCTAGCATGTACAGACATAGCCTCGGAACACGGACCGAAAGGTTAAGCATGAGTCATATAGTTGATGTGATGCCCATATTGATGCTCGCCTTTGAAGCTACACCGACTCACGTCGTGATCGGACTTGGTGTAGTGGATTTGGTTCATGTAATCACCAAAAAGGCACGAGGGATGTAGTTTTTGAGTGGGAGTTCATTTCTAATTTGGATTAGTCGAACTCAATTTGTCATAAACTAAATCGAAGTGAATTTGCATAATTTGTTGTAGTCATTGGCGTCTATTCATTACCTTATGCTTAGTTTTAATTGAGATAATAGAACTATAGAATTCTGGATATTTACTTTACGAATTGGTATCGTATTGTTTTGAATGTCAATTTAAAGTTTAGAAGTCCTATTGCAAACTTTCAGCAAACTCTATTTACTCCATGAAGTTTAATAAGTAGTATTAAATCAAGAGTAAGAATGCCAATGTTAGTATCTAAAGTATCATGTTTGCCTCCATGATTATTGATATTCAAAAGTTGTTTTGATATCAAGGTTATCTAGGGGCTGAAAAATTGTTTCAGAAACCATCATGTGTGGAAGATATTGTGATATCTGAACAATGATTTTGGTTGCATTATGATGGAGTATAATTTAGCAAAAAACATGTTCTCATATTGTATGAGAATTTGTGAAGGATGGAGATGCTAGGCATCCGGATCCCCCAAAAAGGTGTGGGAACTAACATTATACTCGCGATTCTTCCTTAGATGCTATAGTAGCTTGATCATGAAAGTTTTCATGATAAGGATGAATAGAAGATGTAAGTAAAATGTTTACTACACTAATAGATTACTAAAGAATGGATTTTTGAAAGAATACCAAACATTTGATGATGGTGATTCACTTCAAAGTGCAAGTCCAAAGGTATTAGTATTTGACTATATACGCTTTGTACTATGTGTCATGTGAATGACACCGCAATCGATGTTGATAGATTCTTTTAAAAGGAAAAGGAATTGCTGAGAGAGAATTTATAAAATATTTGCCAGAAAATAAAAATTTGGAAATGTCTAGCTTAGGTATATAGAAGATATACATGTTATGGTTGTATTCCTTGCTTGTTAAACAATGTGGTTCTTAGGTGTTGGATACTGGTATTGGATACCCAATTGGTTGGTATGAAGTGTCATACAGGACAACGCAATTCATGAACTACAATGGCCTAAGTAACTGGCAAGAGAATAAGTGATGATGTTCATCGAAAACAAATAAAGTGTTATTGTGTTTTTCGTTGTCGTCAAACCTAGCCTTCAAGATTTGTTTTAATAATTGTTATTTTGTTCAGGTATTATGAGAACAATGGTTGTTCAAATAATTACCGTATTCCATAAAGGATGGATGAACTTTTACAAGTCTAGTGGGAGAAATCACATCCATAAACACTATTGCTAAAATGTCACCAGACAAATGATTGAAAGATCACTTATGAAGTGACATCGCTGTTTAAATTATATTGGAAAGAAAACATGAAGAAACTCCATGTTGATGGATTTTTGGAGTCTTTGATTTTGATCAATTGACGCTTGTGAAACTTTCCTCGAGATAATTGAAACTCCGTCCATAGGCCAAAGAGGGTCAGATGACTAACTTATTGGATATTATACATATTGATGTATATAGTCCATTATATGTAGCCATATGCGATGGATCTTTTTGCTTCATATACTTTCCCCGGAAATTTAAGTGAATATATCTATATATTTACTTAATAAGGAAGAAGTATGAAACATTTGAAAATTGTTCAAAGACTTTCAAGATGAAGTGAAAAATCATTGTAACAAGAAAGTAAAAGAGTTTATGATTTGACCATAACGGAAGATATTTGAGTTACTGTTTAGCAAAACACTTAAGATTTGAGGAATTGTTCCATGATTTGTGTTTCCTGGTAAACCATAGGAGTATGGCATATTCGAGAGATGAAATCAAACCATGTTTGACATGGTAAGATCAAAGGTGTCATTTATAAAACTGGCATTATATTTTAATGATTGAAGCTTTAGAGACTACCGCTTTTTCACTGAAAAGAGAACCATCGTGATCCGTTGAAATGACACCATATAAGTTATGGTTTGGGATAAAACCCGAATTGTCTATTCTTAAATTTTGGTATGCTATGCATAAGTAAAATGTTTACAACCAAAGTCGGATAAGCACGTCTTTGTAGGTTATCCCAAAGAATTTGTTGGGAATTTCTCCATAACACCGAGGACAAAAGAGTTTGTTACTTGGAACGTCAAGTTTCTTGAGAAGAAGTTTTTCGCGAAAAGTTATGTGGGAGGACAATAGAACTTTGATAAGGTTCTTGAACCTTAGCTATATATGCTAAGTAGCCCAGCGCCGAAAAGTGTACCGGTGGCGGCCACAATGCTCATGGCTCCTGTGATTACAAAGGTTGTGATCTCAGAGATTAGAGTTCCTATTGAACCGTGTGGGTCTGTGAGAATCAAATAGTGTGATTTGATAAGCAAGTCGTTATTGTTTTGACAATGATGACCCGAATGCATGCAAAGAAGCGATGATGGGCCCTGACTCCATAAACTGACTAGAAGTCATAGAATCCGTGATAGTATTCATACACGAGAAATCAATTTTCTGAACTTGGAAGACCCTCCGAAAAGCCGTGAGCCTATCGGTCGTGTTTGGATCTATAAAGAAATAGACATGGATGTTTAACATCTATGAAATAGTCGACATGTCGGAAAGAAGTTTACGGCAATGTTCAAGGAGTTGACTATGACAAGATTTGATCTTACATAGCGATATATAGTCTTGACAGATTAATGTAGCAACCACTACATATAATTTGGTATATGGTAGTTGAATGAACAAAACAAGGTTCTTCTAATAGAACCGTTACTTAGGACGTGTACATGGCATGGTCCGAAGGGTTTTGTTAATTCAAATGGTGCTAAAAGGGCATGCAAACTTCAATAGTTGAAGTAAGCATAGCGGAGTTGGAATCTTCACCATGATGAAACTGTTAAAAGAGTTTAAATTCATCGGAGATGATGAAGATGCTTGCATTTGCAAGAAATTAAGTGGGAGCGCTGAGACATATTTCTAATACATTATGTATAGGACATATTTTGGATTGGAAATGATGTATCTTGAGTTGACACAAGTTAAGAATTTCATTAAAATAGGATTTCGATGAAAGACTTGGGCAAAACCGGAATATTTGGCATCAATGTCTAGGCATCAATGTCTATATGGATAGATTGAGGCGCTAATATGGATATGCCAGATGTACATATATGAGATATTCAAAGGGTTCAATATGGAAACAACAAGAACGGTTCTTGCTGCATGGAAATGATTGTATCATGATTCAAGTGTTTCAACACTTGGTGAGTAAAATCACATGAATATTTTGATCAATTATAACGTGATATGTATATATCCAAATATGTCCTATGGTCTAAAGTTATGAGCACATACCAGAATGATTCATAAGATGATCATTGGATGATAGTAAAGATATTCTTATGAGCTTTGGAAGAACTAAGAATATATCATGTATAAGTGGCAAATAGTTAAAGGTAGTTCATTGTAAAGTGTTACATTGATACTAGTTTTTTCAGAAGATACAAATTAAATTTATCTCAATTTAGACTATGGGTGGCACAATGTAATGGAAAGGATGTTCCATGATGGATTCGGATAAGTTCCAAAGTTGAAACATTGTGATGGATACTACAACAAAAGGCTAAGTATATGACTCCTATAATGGCAGCAAAGGAGGGCATTTGTGTTAAGTAGTTTGTTATCAAACAAGATGTGGTTCAAAGTAGGCTAATACTATGAAGATATATTGTATGACAATAATATCAACATATTTTAACCCGAACGAACTAAAGGTCTCACCAAAGGACCAAAATTTATACAATGCCATCTCATTTGAGAATGAGTGATGCGTAGAGACGCAAAGACATGCAAATACACACAGACTTGAAACTGTCAGATCCGGAGATTATGTTAACCACTAGCAATCGCGTATATGCAACACCAGAAAGCCATAGGTGTTCAATACGCAAAGTTTTTCAAACTAGATTATTGACTCTAGTGCAAGTGGGAGACTGAAGGGAATATGCCCGAGAGGCAATAATAAAGTGGTTATTATCTTATTCCATGTTTATGATAAATGTTTATTTTGCATGCTATAATTGTATTAATTTGAAACGATAATACATGTGTGTTTAATAAACAAAATACAAAGTTCCTAGTACTGCCTCTCATATAAACTAGCTTGTTGATTAACAAGATGATCAAGGTTTCCTGATCATGGACATTGGATGTTGTTAATAACAAGGTCACAACATTGGTGGAATGATGTGATGAACATTCATCCAAAGTATAGCATTACGATCAGAGTCATTATGTTTATATTGCTATAACATCTTACGAAGTAATCTTAGTCCTTAGACCATGAGATCATGTTAATTGCTAACACCGAAAGAGTATCTTGATAACATCAAACGTCACACCGTAACAGGGTGACTATAAAGGTGGGTTCAGTGCTACAAAGGTGTTATGTTGAGGCTCATGGACCAAGAGTGGGATTTGTCCCTCCCGATGACGGATAGATATACTCTGGGCCCTCTCGGTGATATCACATTGAAATAGCTTGCAAGCAAGTGATGTGATCACTAGAATGTTATATCATGGGAACGAGAAAAGAGTGCATCTTGGTAACGATATCAAACTAGGTATTTGGATGCCAATGATCGAATCTCGGACATGTAATATATTGTGAGACAAAGGGATTTAGTTATGACGTTAAAGGTTCACACGATCACAAGAGTCATCGTTGAATATGTGGGAGTCAGTACGGATCTCCAGGTCCCGCTGCTGATTATTGATCGGAGAGGGGTCTCGATCATGTCTACATTATTCACGAATCGGAGGGTGACACACTTAAGGGATACCGACACCATTTGGAGCAAATATGTTTCAGATAAAGATTTAAGAAAGCGCTGGAATTATTTCAATAGACACTGAAACTGTTTCGGGTGAAATTGTTGAAGTTGGTTCTGCATGTAATATTGAAATGTTGCAGGGGGTTTTATGTGAATGTTTGTTAATTAAAGTAATGAACAAAATTCTGAATAAAATTAATAAAAGAGTTTTATTAAATGAGAGAGCGTTAAATTTGGAGAAATTTAATGCATTTAAAGTGGAGACTTTAAAAGAGAATGTGAAGGGGCATTTTAATGTGGAGGGGGTTACCACCACATCAATGGGGGAGGTGAAGGCACACCCTCCCCTCCTCCTATAAAAGGCCTCCCTCTCACTCCTTCTTGCTCACACCTCCTCGTGAAGGATCTCTCTCCCCCTCTAGTATTATTCCCCCATGGTCTCGGATTAGCGAGATACATGTTCCCGATGGCTTTATCTGGAAAGGAGTTGGTGCTTCCGGTGCTTTGCTGGAGCGAGGGATGGAGGTTGTCGGGGTACCGGATGTGTGTGTGATCACGGATGCACCGCTGCGTTGCGGTGCTGGACTTGGTGGTGCTGGACTTGCTGGAGCTGGATCTGAAGTGTACGACTACATCATCCATGAGTTCCATCTCGTTAACAAAGCTTTGTTGTCTTCGAGGGTAATTTCTCCATGGATGTATATCCACCCGTTGCTTGTATCTAGTAGATAGATCTTGGCGTATAGTTCCCATCATAGGAAAATGTTTGTTTTATATCCTGCGAACCCCAACAGTGGTATTAGAGCTTGATCTATGCGTAGGTGCTTTGCACGGGTAGTACACATATGTTTATATGTGGGCGATGATGATCATGTTATTGCATCTTCTATGTATTTTGGATATTGGTGGCATAGTGGGATGAAGCGGCCCGGACCAACCTTACATGTCATCGCACATGACACCGGTTCCACGACTGACATGCAACTAGTTTTTCATAAGTGGCTGGAGGGTGTCTGTCTCTCCTACTATAGTCAATATCTGATTTAGAACGAGTTGCTAATAACTTAGTTATCATCGTTGTGGTTCCATGTTCGTAGGTAAGACCGGTTCTATCTTCGAAAGCCCTAAGCCAGGTAAAAACTTGCAATTGATAAATTAGAGGCGTCTAGTTTAGATTGTTGCTAGGCTAGTGTCATGATATGGTAATGTTGTAAGTTTATGTATAGTTGATACTCTTACAACACACCTAACGTGTAAGTTCCATAGACCTTGGCCTTACACACAAAGGAATGATAGAGATCATACCACGATGCAAATGATAGAGATAAAATGCATGGACCATATCATCTCACTTTACACATAGATGTTTACATCTTATATTGCTAGTTTGGCGTTTTAGTAGCATTTTAAGATGATCCCTCATTTTGATATCAAGATAAAAATGTATTCTTCCTTAAGTATGCACCGTTCTATGGATCGTGTTTTGAGACATCACGTGATGATCGGTTGTACTCGACTCTACGCCTTCATATAACGGGTGTAAGACAGTTTTACACATGCGAATACTAAGGTTCTTACTTGGCGAGCCTAGCATGTACAGACATAGCCTCAGAACACGGACCGAAAGGTTAAGCATGAGTCATATAGTTGATGTGATGCCCATATTGATGCTCGCCTTTGAAGCTACACCGACTCACGTCATGATCGGACTTGGTGTAGTGGATTTGGTTCATGTAATCACCAAAAAGGCACGAGGGATGTAGTTTTTGAGTGGGAGTTCATTTCTAATTTGGATTAGTCGAACTCAATTTGTCATAAACTAAATCGAAGTGAATTTGCATAATTTGTTGTAGTCATTGGCGTCTATTCATTACCTTATGCTTAGTTTTAATTGAGATAATAGAACTATAGAATTCTGGATATTTACTTTACGAATTGGTATCGTATTGTTTTGAATGTCAATTTAAAGTTTAGAAGTCCTATTGCAAACTTTCAGCAAACTCTATTTACTCCATGAAGTTTAATAAGTAGGATTAAATCAAGAGTAAGAATGCCAATGTTAGTATCTAAAGTATCATGTTTGCCTCCATGATTATTGATATTCAAAAGTTGTTTTAATATCAAGGTTATCTAGGGGCTGAAAAATTGTTTCAGAAACCATCATGTGTGGAAGATATTGTGATATCTGAACAATGATTTTGGTTGCATTATGATGGAGTATAATTTAGCAAAAAACATGTTCTCATATTGTATGAGAATTTTTGAAGGATGGAGATGCTAGGCATCCGGCTCCCCCAAAAAGGTGTGGGAACTAACATTATACTCGCGATTCTTCCTTACATGCTATAGTAGCTTGATCATGAAAGTTTTCATGATAAGGATGAATAGAAGATGTAAGTAAAATGTTTACTACACTAATAGATTACTAAAGAATGGATTTTTGAAAGAATACCAAACATTTGATGATGGTGATTCACTTCAAAGTGCAAGTCCAAAGGTATTAGTATTGACTATATACGCTTTGTACTATGTGTCATGTGAATGACACCGCAATCGATGTTGATAGATTCTTTTAAAAGGAAAAGGAATTGCTGAGAGAGAATTTATAAAATATTTGCCAGAAAATAAAAAGTTGGAAATGTCTAGCTTAGGTATATAGAAGATATACATGTTATGGTTGTATTCCTTGCTTGTTAAACAATGTGGTTCTTAGGTGTTGGATACTGGTATTGGATACCCAATTGGTTGGTATGAAGTGTCATACAGGACAACGCAATTCATGAACTACAATGGCCTAAGTAACTGGCAAGAGAATAAGTGATGATGTTCATCGAAAACAAATAAAGTGTTATTGTGTTTTTCGTTGTCGTCAAACCTAGCCTTCAAGATTTGTTTTAATAATTGTTATTTTGTTCAGGTATTATGAGAACAATGGTTGTTCAAATAATTACCGTATTCCATAAAGGATGGATGAACTTTTACAAGTCTAGTGGGAGAAATCACATCCATAAACACTATTGCTAAAATGTCACCAGACAAATGATTGAAAGATCACTTATGAAGTGACATCGCTGTTTAAATTATATTGGAAAGAAAACATGAAGAAACTCCATGTTGATGGATTTTTGGAGTCTTTGATTTTGATCAATTGACGCTTGTGAAACTTTCCTCGAGATAATTGAAACTCCGTCCATAGGCCAAAGAGGGTCAGATGACTAACTTATTGGATATTATACATATTGATGTATATAGTCCATTATATGTAGCCATATGCGATGGATCTTTTTGCTTCATATACTTTCCCCGGAAATTTAAGTGAATATATCTATATATTTACTTAATAAGGAAGAAGTATGAAACATTTGAAAATTGTTCAAAGACTTTCAAGATGAAGTGAAAAATCATTGTAACAAGAAAGTAAAAGAGTTTATGATTTGACCATAACGGAAGATATTTGAGTTACTGTTTAGCAAAACACTTAAGATTTGAGGAATTGTTCCATGATTTGTGTTTCCTGGTAAACCATAGGAGTATGGCATATTCGAGAGATGAAATCAAACCATGTTTGACATGGTAAGATCAAAGGTGTCATTTATAAAACTGGCATTATATTTTAATGATTGAAGCTTTAGAGACTACCGCTTTTTCACTGAAAAGAGAACCATCGTGATCCGTTGAAATGACACCATATAAGTTATGGTTTGGGATAAAACCCGAATTGTCTATTCTTAAATTTTGGTATGCTATGCATAAGTAAAATGTTTACAACCAAAGTTGGATAAGCACGTCTTTGTAGGTTATCCCAAAGAATTTGTTGGGAATTTCTCCATAACACCGAGGACAAAAGAGTTTGTTACTTGGAACGTCAAGTTTCTTGAGAAGAAGTTTTTCGCGAAAAGTTAAGTGGGAGGACAATAGAACTTTGATAAGGTTCTTGAACCTTAGCTATATATGCTAAGTAGCCCAGCGCCGAAAAGTGTACCGGTGGCGGCCACAATGCTCATGGCTCATGTGATTACAAAGGTTGTGATCTCGGAGATTAGAGTTCCTATTGAACCGTGTGGGTCGGTGAGAATCAAATAGTGTGATTTGATAAGCAAGTCGTTATTGTTTTGACAATGATGACCCGAATGCATGCAAAGAAGCGATGATGGGCCCTGACTCCATAAACTGACTAGAAGTCATAGAATCCGTGATAGTATTCATACACGAGAAATCAATTTTCTGAACTTGGAAGACCCTCCGAAAAGCCGTGATCCTATCGGTCGTGTTTGGATCTATAAAGAAATAGACATGGATGTTTAATATCTATGAAATAGTCGACATGTCGGAAAGAAGTTTACGGCAATGTTCAAGGAGTTGACTATGACAAGATTTGATCTTACATAGCGATATATAGTCTTGACAGATTAATGTAGCAACCACTACATATAATTTGGTATATGGTAGTTGAATGAACAAAACAAGGTTCTTCTAATAGAACCGTTACTTAGGACGTGTACATGGCATGGTCCGAAGGGTTTTGTTAATTCAAATGGTGCTAAAAGGGCATGCAAACTTCAATAGTTGAAGTAAGCATAGCGGAGTTGGAATCTTCACCATGATGAAACTGTTAAAAGAGTTTAAATTCATCGGAGATGATGAAGATGCTTGCATTTACAAGAAATTAAGTGGGAGCGCTGAGACATATTTCTAATACATTATGTATAGGACATATTGTGGATTGGAAATGATGTATCTTGAGTTGACACAAGTTAAGAATTTCATTAAAATAGGATTTCGATGAAAGACTTGGGCAAAACCGGAATATTTGGCATCAATGTCTAGGCATCAATGTCTATATGGATAGATTGAGGCGCTAATATGGATATGCCAGACGTACATATATGAGATATTCAAAGGGTTCAATATGGAAACAACAAGAACGGTTCTTGCTGCATGGAAATGATTGTATCATGATTCAAGTGTTTCAACACTTGGTGAGTAAAATCACATGAATATTTTGATCAATTATAACGTGATATGTATATATCCAAATATGTCCTATGGTCTAAAGTTATGAGCACATACCAGAATGATTCATAAGATGATCATTGGATGATAGTAAAGATATTCTTATGAGCTTTGGAAGAACTAAGAATATATCATGTATAAGTGGCAAATAGTTAAAGGTAGTTCATTGTAAAGTGTTACATTGATACTAGTTTTTTCAGAAGATACAAATTAAATTTATCTCAATTTAGACTATGGGTGGCACAATGTAATGGAAAGGATGTTCCATGATGGATTTGGATAAGTTCCAAAGTTGAAACATTGTGACGGATACTACAACAAAAGGCTAAGTATATGACTCCTATAATGGCAGCAAAGGAGGGCATTTGTGTTCAGTAGTTTGTTATCAAACTATATGTGGTTCAAAGTAGGCTAATACTATGAAGATATATTGTATGACAATAATATCAACATATTTTAACCCGAACGAACTAAAGGTCTCACCAAAGGACCAAAATTTATACAATGCCATCTCATTTGAGAATGAGTGATGCGTAGAGACGCAAAGACATGCAAATACACACAGACTTGAAACTGTCAGATCCGGAGATTATGTTAACCACTAGCAATCGCGTATATGCAACACCAGAAAGCCATAGGTGTTCAATACGCAAAGTTTTTCAAACTAGATTATTGACTCTAGTGCAAGTGGGAGACTGAAGGGAATATGCCCGAGAGGCAATAATAAAGTGGTTATTATCTTATTCCATGTTTATGATAAATGTTTATTTTGCATGCTATAATTGTATTAATTTGAAACGATAATACATGTGTGTTTAATAAACAAAATACAAAGTTCCTAGTACTGCCTCTCATATAAACTAGCTTGTTGATTAACAAGATGATCAAGGTTTCCTGATCATGGACATTGGATGTTGTTAATAACGAGGTCACAACATTGGTGGAATGATGTGATGAACATTCATCCAAAGTATAGCATTACGATCAGAGTCATTATGTTTATATTGCTATAACATCTTACGAAGTAATCTTAGTCCTTAGACCATGAGATCATGTTAATTGCTAACACCGAAAGAGTATCTTGATAACATCAAACGTCACACCGTAACAGGGTGACTATAAAGGTGGGTTCAGTGCTACAAAGGTGTTATGTTGAGGCTCATGGACCAAGAGTGGGATTTGTCCCTCCCGATGACGGATAGATATACTCTGGGCCCTCTCGGTGATATCACATTGAAATAGCTTGCAAGCAAGTGATGCGATCACTAGAATGTTATATCACGGGAACGAGAAAAGAGTGCATCTTGGTAACGATATCAAACTAGGTATTTGGATGCCAATGATCGAATCTCGGACATGTAATATATTGTGAGACAAAGGGATTTAGTTATGATGTTAAAGGTTCACACGATCACAAGAGTCATTGTTGAATATGTGGGAGTCAGTACGGATCTCCAGGTCCCGCTGCTGATTATTGATCGGAGAGGGGTCTCGATCATGTCTACATTATTCACGAATCGGAGGGTGACACATTTAAGGGATACCGACACCATTTGGAGCAAATATGTTTCAGATAAAGATTTAAGAAAGCGCTGGAATTATTTCAATAGACACCGAAACTGTTTCGGGTGAAATTGTTGAAGTTGGTTCTGCATGTAATATTGAAATGTTGCAGGGGGTTTTATGTGAATGTTTGTTAATTAAAGTAATGAACAAAATTCTGAATAAAATTAATAAAAGAGTTTTATTAAATGAGAGAGCGTTAAATTTGGAGAAATTTAATGCATTTAAAGTGGAGACTTTAAAAGAGAATGTGAAGGGGCATTTTAATGTGGAGGGGGTTACCACCACATCAATGGGGGAGGTGAAGGCACACCCTCCCCTCCTCCTATAAAAGGCCTCCCTCTCACTCCTTCTTCCTCACACCTCCTCGTGAAGGATCTCTCTCCCCCTCTAGTATTATTCCCCCATGGTCTCGGATTAGCGAGATACATGTTCCCGATGGCTTTATCTGGAAAGGAGTTGGTGCTTCCGCTGCTTTGCTGGAGCGAGGGATGGTGGTTGTCGGGGTACCGGATGCGTGTGTGATCACGGATGCACCGCTGCGTTGCGGTGCTGGACTTGGTGGTGCTGGACTTGCTGGAGCTGGATCTGAAGGACGTGCTGGAGCCGGACCTGCTGGACTTCATCACGATCTTCAGATCGGCAAGTGTACGACTACATCATCCACGAGTTCCATCTCATTAACAAAGCTTTGTTGTCTTCGAGGGTAATTTCTCCATGGATGTATATCCACCCGTTGCTTGTATCTAGTAGATAGATCTTGGCATATAGTTACCATCACAGGAATTTTTTTGTTTTCTATGCTGCGAACCCCAACACATCATACTAGGGATTTATCAAATTTCAAAGTGTTTTTGGATCAAGGAGAGGTATCTGCAGCAGGAGGCGAGTTTCCTCGGAGAAGTCCAAAGCTTCTTTCTCTTCACCATTGAAACCATCTTTGACATAAGCATCATCGGCTTCAAGGAAACTCGGCCCCTCATTCCATTGATGGCAAAAGACATATTGGATGAGATTGTAGGTGCATGTTTTGTGTTGAGCAATGCACTCTGGTGCGCATGAGGCTGAGAACCTTCAGGTTAAGGCCTTCATACCAGGATAACACGAAGCTCAGGGTCATGTCATCACCAACATGCACAGCGGATTCCCTCCAAAGATAAAGTTGAGTCTCGCACTCCATCAATTTGCAATCAATGGGGAAGGATCCTTAGGAGTATGCTCGGATGGCCAAAGGGCACTAAAGACCCGGACAGCTGCATTGATGATGTCCAAACCATAGCTCTTCATGGGTTCAACCTGGGCTGCGAGGCTCACCAAGGTATCATCCATATCATAAGGAATTTCTTCGGTTGAACGACCCACTAGAGTACCTCTCTTCAAGCGGAATTTGTTAACAACAGTGGCAGCAATGGAGTTGGTCTTAGGAAACTTGCCTGAAAATGAGACAAGTAAGATAAGTAAGTAAGGGCACAAGACTTGGAGAAAGGAATGTCGGCACAAGAGAAAAAACTGACAAGAGATATAACTGTTGATCCGAGTCAGCTCCATAAGCCATACAACATTCCTCTTCTTGGGGTTCTCGTACTCGGTGTTCACCAACTCAAACTTGAGGTTGGTGTCCTTTAGCAGGTCCTGGCTCTCCTCAAGATTGGTCTTCAACCTCTCTTTTTCCTCGGAGAAGTTCTAATCAATTTTATCTAGCTCAGCCTTGTGGAGATTTTTTAGTTTTTCAATCTCAGCATTGAGCCGAGTAATCTCATTATCTTTGAGCCAAAGTTGGTAATCTCATCATCTTTCTTCTTTAGTTCGGCCTGATGTTGCCCTGCTTGTTCGACAAAGTGGAGCATCATGTCAGAGAAAGGCACGCTATCTTGAGGAGACAATGCAATAGTTCATTGACCCGATAGGGCCAAGGTATAATTATCTGCCAAGTCAGAAGGAAAAAAGGACAAAGGCTGAATAACCATGGAGAATTACTTTTTATCTCTGCCAGTTTCTTCCTCGTGATGATTTTTTCAGCCTCAACTTCGGCTACGTAATCTGAATCACAAGTTAGTTCGGCAATTCAAATGATGAAGAGAAGTGAAAGAGAAAGTTTAATAAAGTAGAGCTTTACCTTTCTTCTTTGCCTCGGGTAGCATGGCCTTATGCTTGGCGCACAGCTCCTTGTGAGAGTCCAAAAGCCGCTAAAATTAAATAGTTCGACGGTTGGTGGTGATCTGAAAAGGAAAGTGTTAGCTCATATGTCATAAGGAATATTTTAAGTTACTCAAGACCCAGACCAAATGAAACTTAACCCAACACTAGGTGAGTGAATATTTGAACCTACTCAAAATCCGAGCCAAGTGGAACTTAACCCGGGCTCTAGGTAAGTGAATATTTTAATCTAGTCAAGACCCGGGCCAAGTGGAACTTCACTCGACTCTAGGTGAGAGAATATTTGAAACTACTCAAGATCCAGGCCAAGCGGAACTTAACCCGGCTCTAGGTGAGTGGATATTTGAAACTACTAAGGAATTTAGCGCGACTAAAAATACTTCGGATTTGAGCATTTGGCCGAGTAACGCGTTACTCCACCGGAGGATCGGGGACTTGAGGATATATCTACAACTACTTGTGCATATATAAAGGCATGAAGAAAGGATTTACCTCCATCATCTTGCTGGCGAGTTTGATATCTTTGGCTGCTATATTCATGTCTACACCAATATTGGCTAGACCAAACTTCAGCGGGTTTCCGGAGTTGACATCCACATATTCTGTATTGTTCCACCTATCCACATACTCGGAGAGTGAGCCTTAGCTCTCCTCTCTAAGAGTTTGGGCCACCAACTGGCCCTTGGCGTGGGCAGTTTGAGCTGCGGTCGGGCTAATGTGCAGAAGAGCCAGAGACAGTGCTCCCCTTTGCATCATGGACGCAAGGGTGCGCTTCCTAGACTCGGTCGCTATTCCTTTGGTGGGCTTGGTCTTGGCATCCTCGGATTCTTGTTGGCCCTTGGAAGCATCCTTGCTTTTCTTAGCCTTGGTGCCTGATTTGGGTTGCTGTTGCGAAGATGTGGTTTATGCTCCGCATTTGGTCTGAGGCTTCTGCCGAAAAATGTCTTCATCTGAAGAAGTTGGTGAAGAGGGTTTGGCCTTCGGGTCGAGCCGAGTTTGGTCATCTCGCCGAGTCTGGGGAGACTTGGACAAGGCAAGAGGAACTTGTGTAGAACTTGGAGTTGTAACTGGAGCTGATTCAAGTTGAACTTGGGTCGGTGTCGGAGTCACTCGCACCTCGGAAGGAGTTTTCTTGGTGCCAATGTTGTTGGCGCCACCATCATCTGGTTGTTGCTGAATTGCAGAGGAGCTAGGTTGATCCGGCATGGCCACGTCCTTAGAGGCACCACCACCCTCCGTGCCGACATTGCCCTCCTCTTGCTGAGGTGGGATGAGATTCAGCATGGTCGTGGAGCTCTCCTGAATAGGGCTCATAGGAAGAGCGTCATTGCGACGAGGGCAAGTTGGATCATCTTGGAGAGGTGAGGAAATGCTCTAACCACTCTAGGGGATCTCCTTGGGAGCCCTACCTAGTCAGATATAACAAAACAACAAGTTAGAACAGGAAGAGATAAACAAGAAATACACATAAAGGGAGAGAAGCTAATTGAAGAACAAGGAAAGAGATAAGGGCTTACTCGGATGAAGTAGGAGGCTCCCTGGGTGGCTCGTAAGAAGGAGCCGAGGTAGGCGCACGTTTCTTTGATAGGGTAGGCACTGGCTCGCCCATGACCGGTTTAGATGAAGCCGAATCAAGGGGAAAAGTATATGAGACATGCATAGGATCATATACCTCCAAGATCTCAATATCAGGGTCGTCGTCATTATCCGGCCAATCCCTTAAGCCAGAGATCTTACCAGAGGGTCGTCTGACACTAGGATCCAGAGTGGGCAAGAAGATCTCAGAATCTGGCTCCTCCGTGTCCGAGGCCTCTCGATCTTTCGCCCACTTAAGGGACGGTTCCTTTCCATCCTCAACTGTCTACTGAAGAGACAATTGAAAGCAATGTTGCAAAAGGATCAAGTAAATGATATGGTCCAACATAAAACGTAACTCAGAAAAATGATCAAATAAGAAATATACCGCGGGAGGTAGCTTATCTCGGCAGAAGTGCTCGTACCCCCACTCCCAGTCCTCATTGATGTCCGAGGTTATCTTGAAGATGGCCTTGACCCGGCGAAAGATTTGAGTGTTGTTGAGCTCAAAGTATGAGGTTCGGTAGGGGTCGAGATGCCCGCTCATATGGCAAATCTTATGGGTACGCTCTGTAGAGGGGAGATTCAGATTCGAACGAAAGTGATCATGATATCCTCACTGTTCAGCCCCAACTTATTCAGCTCCTTGATCTGTTTCTCCATCTAATTCACCAAGGTGCTGGATCTCCTCGGGATTCAGTTCCACAAGGTCGTGTCGGGGATGCCGAGTGAGAAGGGAAGCAGCCGAATCTTGTCCACCTCGGTATCATTCTTCACATAGAAGAATGTCTTGGCCCACTCCTTGCAGGACTCTAAGCCGGTGACTCGGGGAAATACGAAGTGCTTCCGAGGTGAGATGGAATCCGCTCCACACTAAGTTGGAGATTTGTCGGCAGGGGCAGTTTCTGGATCCGGGTAACGTAGGACCTAAAGCCAAATGAATTTGTACCAAATATGAACGGAGGGCCAGAGGCCGAGGTAACCCTCAACCCTAGAAGCAAAAGAGGATAGCGAGGTAATGGCCTTAACCAAAAGGTGGTGGGGTTGGAGAGAAAAAGTGGTGATGAACTCGCGGAAGAAATCACTGATAGGAAGGCCAAACCCACGTTGGAAATCGGAAAGGAAAACAACAAACTCACCCGGATTGGGGGAGGGAGTGATCTCCTTGATGGGGAGGCGATAGGTAACCCCGGCAGGAATGTGGCGGCTCCGGTACGACCAGACAATGTAGTCTTGGCAGACCCAGGAACCAGCCCAAGCACCTCGCTCGTGAGCATCGCCTCCCTCATCATGTTCTTCAACGAAGACCACCTCCTCCGATTCAGCCATCTCAAGATCTCCCTCCTTGCAGAAGAAGAACTGATCTGGAGCGGGGGTGAAGGGCCTAGATTGGCGTGGCCCCGTGGCGGCATGGCTACACTAGAGCAGCAGTGCGGCTACAGCGGAGAAAAACAACAACAAGGCGCGATGGCGGCGGCGCTGTGCTAAGCAGAAGCGGCAGCAGCGGCGGTGTCACGCGGAAGAAAAACGAGAAGGGGCAAAGGGGTGTGCGAATGCGAAAAATGTCTAAGTGAAGGGAATATGCCCGAGAGGCAATAATAAAGTGGTTATTATCTCATTCCTTGTTTATGATAAATGTTTATTTTGCATGCTATAATTGTATTAATTTGAAAATGTTAATACATGTGTGTTTAATAAACAAAAGCAAAGTTCCTAGTTATGCCTCTCTTATAAACTAGCTCGTTGATTAACAAGATGATCAAGGTTTCCTGATCATGGACATTGGATATTGTTAATAACGAGGTCACAACATAAGTGGAATGATGTGATGAACATTCATATGAAGTATAGCATTACAATCAATGACATTGTGTTTAGATTGCTATAACATCATACGAAGTGATCCTAGTCCTTAGATCATTAGATCATGTCAATCACTAACACTGGAAGAGTATCTTGATAACATCAAACTTCACACCATGAAAGGGTGATGTTAAAGGTGGGTTCAGTGCTACAAAAGTGTTATGTAGAGGCTCATGGATCAACAGTGGGATTTTTCCATCCCGATGAGAGATAAATATACTGTCGGCCCTCTCGGTGATATCACATTGAGAATAGCTTGCAAGCAAGTGATGTGATCACTAAAATGTTATATCACGAGAACGAGAAAAGAGTACATGTTGGTAACAAGATCAAACTAGGTATGGAGATACCAATAATCGAATCTCGGACATGTAATATATCGTGAGACAAAGGGATTTAGTTACGACGTTAAAGGTTCACACGATCACAAGGGTCATTGTTGAATATGTGGAAGTCAGTACAGATCTCTAGGTCCCTCTACTGATTATTGATCGGAGAGGGGTCTCGATCATGTCTGCATTATTCACGAATCGTAGGGTGACACACTTAAGGGATACCGGCACCATTTTGAGCAAATATGTTTCAGATAAAGATTTAAGAAAGCGCTGGAATTATTTCAATAGACACCAAAACAGTTTCGGGTGAAATTGCTGAAATTGTTTATGCATGTAATATTGAAATGTTGCAGGGGTTTTTATGTGAATGTTTGTTAATTAAAGTAATTAACAAAATTCTGAATAAAATAATAAAAGTAGATTTATTAAATAGAGAGCATTAAATTTGGAGAAATTTAATGCATTTAAAGTGGAGACTTTAATGGAGAATGTGAAGGGGCAAATTTATGTGGAGGGAGTTACCACCACATGAATGAGGAGGTGAAGGGTCACCCCTTGGGCGCTGGCCATGGCGAGGGGAACCCCCCCTTCCTCCTATAAAAGGCCCCCCTCACACCCCTTCTTCCTCACACCTCCTCGTGAATGATCTCTCTCCTCTCTAGTATTTCCCCCATGGTCTCGGATTAGCGAGATACATGTCCTTGGTGGATTTATCTAGAAAGGAGTTGCTGCTTCTGCTGCTTTGCTAGAGCAAGGGATGGAGGTTGTCGGGGTACCAGACGTGTGTGCGATCACGGATGCACTGCTGCTTTGTGGTGCTGGACTTGCTGGAGCTGGATCTGATGGACGTGCTAGAGCTGGACCTACTGGACTTCATCACGATCATGAGATCGGCAAGTGTACAACTACATCATCCACGAGCTCCATGTCGTTAACAAAGCTTTGTTGTCTTCGAGCGTATGTTCACAATGGATGTATATCCACCCGTTGCTTGTATCTAATAGACAGATCTTGGCATATAATAGTTCCCATCATACGAATTTGTTGTGTTCTATGCTGCGAACCCTACAGTGGTATCAGAGCCTGATCTATGCGTAGGTGCTTTGGACGGGTAGAACACATAAGAGTATGCGGGCGATGATGATCATGTTATTGCTTCTTTCATGTATTTTGGATATTGGTGGCATAGTGGGATGAAGCGGCCCAGACCAACTTTACATGTCATCGCACATGAGAACGGTTCCACGACTGACATGCAACTAGTTTTCATAAGTGGCTGGTGGGTGACTGTCTCTCCTACTAGAGTTAATATCTTATTTACAACGAGTTGTTAATAACTTAGTTATCATCATTGTGGTTCTATGTTCGTAGGTAAGAACGGTTCTATCTTCGAAAGCCCTAAGCCACGTAAAAACTTGCAATTGATAAATTAGAGGCGTCTAAATTAGATTGTTGTTGGGCTAGTGTCACGATATGGAAATGTTGTAAGTTGATGTATAGTTGATACCCTTACAACACACCTAACGTGTAAGTTCCATACACCTTGGCATTACACACAAAGGAATGATAGAGATCATACCACGATGCACATGATAGTGATCAAATGCATGAACCATATCATTCCACTTTACACATATGATGTTTGCATCTTATATTGCTAGTTTGGTGTTTTAGTAATGTTATAAGATGATCACTCATTTAAATATCAAGATAAAATGTGTTCTTCCTTAAGTATGCACCATTCTATGGATCGTGTTTCGAGACATCACGTGATGATTGGGTGTACTCGACTCTGCGCTTTCATACAACGGGTGTAAGACAGGTTTACACACACGAGTACTAAGGATCTTACTTGGCGAGCCTAGCATGTAAAGACATGGCCTTGGAACACGGACCGAAAGGTTAAGCATGAGTCATATAATTGATGTGATGCCCATATTGATACTCACCTTTGAAGCTACACCGACTCGCGTGATGATCGGACTTGGTGTAGTGGATTTGGTTCATGTAATCACCAAAACGGCATGAGGGATGTCGTTTTTGAGTGGGAGTTCATTTCTAATTTGGATTAGTCGAACCAAATTTGTCCTAAACTAAATGAAAGTGAATTTGCATAATTTGTTGTAGTTATTGGCATCTGTTTACTACCTTATGCTTAGTTTTAATTGAGATAATAGAACTATAGAATTTTGGATATTTACTTTACGAACTAGTATCATTTTTTTTGAATGTCAATTTAAAGTTTAGAAGTCCTATTGCAAACTTTCAGCAAACTCTATTTACTCCATGAAGTTTAATATGTAGTATTAAATCAAGAGTATGAATTTCAATGTTGGTATGTAAAGTATAATGTTTGCCTCCATGATTCTTGATAATCAAAAGTTGTTTAAATATCGAGGTTATCTAGGACCTGAAATAATTGTTTCAGATGTTGGGCCACGCAGAGATTAACAAAAAAAATTCCCTACGCGGTGATCCCAAGATCCAGCTTAGGTAGAAGGCCACGAGGATTACCACTAGACGCACAGTTGCGGAATTCATGAAGCACGTCGCTTGATGCAGTGTAGTCCTCGCGATCCGTTCCGGTTCCACGATCCACGACCCGTTCTTTCTTCACGACCGTCGAAGTGCTGAACGTACAACACCTCCGCCGGTATCCACACGTACGAGGAGGAGCGCCGGCGATGAACTGCTAGGTCCGGTATGGCGGCGACAGGGCGAACTAGGGCTAGGGTTTCCAACACATGGAGTGACCTAACCTTGTGCTCTAAGCACCTGCGCCCCAGCTTATATAGGGAGTGAAAGTGGGATCCACTCACTTGTGGCCCATTCACTAAAAGGCCTATATTAGCCACTGCAAGTCTCACTTGCTGACTAAGTCCGTGTCTCTATTTGGATCCAACCCAAATAGATTTCCTATTTGGGTCTAACCCAAACTGCTCCCGCTCTTAAGTGTGTGACCTGACAGGCTCATGTATCCCGGACACGATTCCGAGTCTCACTCATGATTGATCAGTTGGTAGCGGCTCCTAGCAGAACGTGCCAACTCCCAAGTACCAATAAGTCATGACGTCATACCTTTCCAATGTGACTTTTGTCTGAGTCCCTTTTGCCTCACGATACACCTTATCGGACTATAGGCGAATGATCGTCATCCCTTACATAGTCCGACTCTCTTTCTCGATCCGAGATAAGTTATTCATCCGACTAAATCTTAGTCGGTTGCCTTGGTTAACACTTAACCGTGACGCGCATGGCCATGCTTTCCGAATCATATCTTCTGAGAGGGCCCAGAGAATATCTCTCTAGATGGAGGGGCAAAATCCCATCTTGGTCATTCACATCACGCAGCTTGATTCACAGTCGACCCGAACTCCGCCTTTATAACTTCCCATTGACAGAACAACGTTTCACAGAACCGAAGTCGGTGATCCTCAACTCGGATTGTGCAATAACCTCAGGTCTAAGGATTACATTGATTGAGACATGCAAATGACGAGTTGTTCGTTGCATCTCAATATGGGTCAGTCTGACTCGCTACTATTTAGCCCAATCCGGGTAAGTCGGAGAAACATCTCCATGCCCGTGACAAGTGGAACCTAGTCATCTGTCGACTTTCAGATTGGTCTAAGTTGTGTGTCCAGCACAACCTCAATGACCAAGGACAATTAGTATGAACAACATGGATATGCAGTTCCACAATCGAATCACATATTCAATGATACATATCAGTAGTTCATACATGGACCATAACCTTATGAATACACAGGAATAAAATCATACATGATTGCCTCTAGGGCATATTCTCAACAGTCTCCCACTTGCACTAGAGTCAATCTTCCGACATCACATGTCTAGGCATCTAATGCCCATTGCTCTTAGGTGCGCCTCATGCTTCGGTTGAGGAAGTGGCTTTGTCAATGGATCCACAATGTTTGCATCCGTGTGTACTTTGCATAACTTGATATCACCTTGATCCATGAACTGGCGAATAAGGTGGTACCGCATGAGTATATGTTTGTTCTTCTGGTGTTGTCTAGGTTCCTTGGCTTGTGCAATAGCACCATTGTTGTCACAATACACGTCTAATGGATTGGACGAGCCCTGAACCACACCAAGATCCATGAGGAAATTCCTCATCCAAACGGCTTCTTTTGCGGCCTCTAAGGCAGCAATATACTCAGCCTCTGTCGTAGACGCAGACACCGTTTCTTGCTTGGAACTCTTCCAGCTCACAGCCCCTCCGTTTATCACAAACACATATCCGTATTGCGAACGAGAATCATCCGAGTAAGTGAGATAACTCGCATTCGTGTAAACCTTTACACTTAGTTCATCCTCACATCCATAAATCAGGAACATATTCTTAGTCCTTCTCAAGTACTTGAGGATATTTTTAGCCGCTGCCCAGTGGATTTCTCCAGGGTCAGCCTGGTACCTGCTCACAACACTTAGAGCATAGGAAACATCCGGCCTAGTAAAAATCATAGCGTACATGATGGATCCGACTGCAGAAGCATACGGAATCACACTCATCTGACTTCGCTCATCAGTTGTCGAAGGACACTAAGTCTTGCTAAGTTTTACGCCATGGAACATTGGTAAGAACCTCTTCTTAGACGATTCCATGTTGAACTTCTTCAACACTTTGTCCAAATATGTACTCTGACTCAATCCAATGAGCCGCCTTGATCTATCTCTATAGATCCAGATTCCTAGTATGTAAGTCGCCTCACCCAAGTCTTTCATCGAAAAACTCCTTTCCAATGATTCCTTGGTCTCTTGCAACATCTGGACATCATTTCCAATTAGCAATATGTCATCCACATATAGGATCAGAAAGTTTACTTTGCTCCCACTAAACTTCTTGTATAAACAAGAATCATGATCACTCTTGATGAAGCCAAACGATTTGACTACCTCATCAAAGCGAATGTTCCAACTCCGAGATGCTTGCGTCAACCCATAAATGGATTTCCGAATCTTGCATACCTTGTCAGCATTAGCCAGATCGACAAAACCCTCGGGCTGTATCATATACACGTCCTCGGTTAAATTTCCATTAAGGAAAGCCGTTTTGACATCCATCTGCCATATCTCATAGTCGAAATAGGCTGCTATAGCTAACATGATCCGAACTGATTTAAGCATCACCACAGGAGAGAAAGTCTCATCGTAGTCAACTCCTTGAAATTGTCGGAACCCATTCGCGACAAGCCATGCTTTATAGATAGAAACATTTCCATCCATATCAGTTTTGTTCTTAAAGACCCATTTGCACTCGACGGGTCTTGCACCGTTTGGCAGATCAACCAAGTTCCAGACTTGATTTTCATCCATGGACTTTCACTCATATCTCACGGCTGCAAGCCATGACTCGGAATCAGAACCCACCATCGCTTCCGAATAAGTTGCTGGCTCATCACTGTCCAACAGCATCACATCACGAACACTTCGCAATCTGGCCGATCTTCGCAGTGTCGGTGCAGTTTCCGGCTCAGGTACCACGTCCGCCTCAACCTCTAAGGCTTTTGTCGACTCGCTGCTAGTCGGTATCTCTCGAATTTCTTTGAGATCCACCGTACTCCCACTGACTCCCCGACTGAGAAACTCTGTCTCAAGGAAGACACGGTTTCGAGCAACAAACACTTTGCCCTCTTCTCGGTTGTAGAAGTAGTAACCCAAGGTTTCCCTCGGATATCCCACGAAAATACACTTATCTGACTTAGCTGTAAGCTTGTCCGACTGAAGTCGCTTGACAAAAGCTTCACAACCCCAAATCTTAAGAAAAGACAAACTTGGCTTCTTGTCAGTCCACATCTCATGCGGTGTCTTCTCTACCAACTTTGATGGTACTCTATTTAGTGTGAACGCTGCAGTTTCTAGACAATAACCCCAAAATGATAAAGGTAGATATGTCCGACTCATCATTGACCGTACCATGTCCAACAAGGTCCGATTCCTCCTTTCCGACACACCATTTCTCTGCGGCGTTCGTGGAGGAGTTAGCTGGGGAACTATTCCACAACTCTTTAGATGGTCATCAAACTCATGGCTCATGTACTCGCCTCCTTGGTCCGACTGAAGAAACTTTATTTTCTTGCCAAGTTGATTTTGTACCTCATTCTGGAATTCCTTGAACTTTTCAAAGGCTTCTGACTTATGTTTCATCAAGTAGATATATCCATACCTACTCAAATCATCAGTGAAGGTAATGAAGTACTCATAACCACCTCTGGATTTCGTGCTCATCGGCCCACATACATCACTATGTACCAGTCCCAATAAGTCGGACGCCCTTTCACAACTCTTTGCAAAAGGTGTCTTGGTCATCTGGCTGAGAAGGCAGGATTCACATGTCTCAAATGACTCCAAGTTGAACGAAGTTAGGAGTCCATCATCATGGAGCTTCTTCATGCGTTTCGAAGTTATATGACCAAGCCGACAATGCCAAAAGTAAGTCATATTCAGATCATTTATGTTATAGACAGATTCACTATCAAGATTCAAAATAAATAACCCGTCCCGGACGGGCGCAAAGCCATGAAACATATCATTCAAATATAAAGAACAACCATTATTCGTAATATTCGACTCATAACCCTGTCTCATCAAACATGAGGCAGAAATTATGTTTCGACTAAGCACTGGAACATAATAACATTTATTTAGCTCCATTATGAATCTTGAAGGTAAGTGAAGTTGCATTGTGCCGACTTCCAACGCAGCGACTGTCGCTTTGTTTCTGACTCTAATGTCAACCTCGCCTCTTGCCACGCTCCTAGTTCTTACCAGTCCCTACAACGAGTTGCAGATGTGAATGACTGATCCGGTATCATATACCCAAGAACTACCAGGTGCATCATCAAGATAAATGTCTATAACATTGCAAAGAAGCATACTTGAGCCGGAAGTCACACCTCCGCTCTTGGCTTTATCAGCTAAATACTTGCTGCAATTCCTCTTCCATTGGCCATCCGACTTGCAGTAGAAGCAAGTGGATCCGGATGTAGGAGGTGGCTTAGTCCCTGAGGAAGCGCTTTGGACTGGGTCCTCCGCCTTACCTCCTGACTTTGCCTTCTTCTTCTTAGTCCAAGAACTCTTCTTGAACTGAGCCTTGTTCTGTACCATCAACACTTGACTGGCACCTTTCTTGAGATCTGCATCAGCCTACTTGAGCATCCCATGTAATTCAGTGAGCTTCTTATCCATACTATGCATGTGGTAGTTCGATATGAACTGACCATACGCACTAGGAAGAGAGTTCAGAATTATGTCTGTAGCAAACTCTTTGCTTATGGGGTAGCCAAGTCTTTCTAGAGACTGCACGTAACCAACCATCTTGATCACATGCGGACTCAGTGGATCGCCATCCTTAAGCTTGCAGCTCAACAAAGCCGGAGAGAGTTGATACCTCTCAGTCTTTGCCTGACCCTAGAACATACTTTTGAGGCTTTCAATCATATCGTAGGCCTCAACATTCTTGAACTGCTGCTGCAAGTCCGGTTCCATGTGAGCAAGCATAAGATAGCTAATTTCCGTGGATTCATCACAAGTCCGACGGTAGGCATTGGTGGCTGCGACAGTCGCATTCTCATCCGGCTTAGCTAGAAGTGGGTTGTCTAGGACACGATCCCTTTTTTCTTGTTTGAGAACAATTCTCAGTTTACGATACTAGTTGGTGAAATTAGTTCCATTCAGCTTATCTTTCTCTAAGATGGTTCGCAAAGCAAAACCGGAAATCTGAGGAAGACTGCTAGGTGCCATTGATCTACAATAGAAAATATGCAAAACACTTAAGACATGTATCCATAAAAGATCAAGCATATTAAACACTTTAATATTTATGCTCCCACTAGAACCAACATCCCTCCGATGGTTACTTAGTGATTCAGGACCCTAAATAAGCAAGTCGACTAGTGAGCTTTAGCATCACCGCTAGCCGTCAAGTGATCTAGGTAGACAACTCCTTGTCAACCGTATCTCATAAGACTCCTGTTGGATGGGTGGAATCACATGCCCCGGCTCCCATCCGACTTTTCCCCAAGTCCCACAACCGTTGTGATAGACCTGTCTAGATTACCAAGTGCTTCTGTTGTAAGAGTCCGACTCAAACCCACCTAGTCAGAAAGAATTGATAGCACGTCAATTTTATGAGCCCACTACCAAAAATGTCCGACTTGTGATGGTGCAGCACTGGCGGGGAAACCGCCTAGACCTTCTTTGAGGGATTATTTCCTACCAACCATCTAATAGAAGTAAAACAGAGACATAATAATAACACAAAATAAAGCAATTATAATGTGAAATGGTATGGCTCTCTTCATGGCAATCTCCATCTCCATAAAGCATGTAATCCGACTCGCGTCAAATCTTGTCACGTTCCGTCTTACACCATGCATCCGACTTGTACACCGAGTTGCATGCCATCTGGATTCTCCAAACAGCTACACTAGCTTGTAATGCAAATTACACAGAGAATCAGATACGCAGGCCGTTATACAATAAGATGATAGCATCTAGGCTCCAGCCGGCTGACAAAAACCCGTGATACGCAGATCACGTATGGATTACACATATCACATGCACATAAGCCATACCATTCATAACATCATCCTGCAAAAACAAGTTATGCATAGATACGATATCTGCCAACATTGTGAAACTCGCAACGACATCTAAGGCGCTACGACAGGGCGAAGCCGGTGGTCTGGACATGGATTTCGTCATCGGATAAAAAAATTTTACCCAAATCCGATCCGGATTCCGATTCGACCACACTCTTGGATCTTCGATCACTACATCCGGGTTTACGTGTCACAGTCTACCCCGATGGCGGAAACCGACCGGTAGGGGTATGTCGTTCCACGACCTTAGCAGTTAGATCACGGAAACCAGATCATCCATTCCCCTGAGTACAGTTGATCCAATCAACTTTGTACAAAACCAATCTATATCATAGATCGATCACCAAAACTGCAATTAGATCCAATCTAACACCAAGCGCATATCACATATGTGCGATCTCGAGCCTAAAACTAGAAGCTAATGCTCTGATACCACTGTTGGGCCACACAGAGATAAACAAAACTTTTTCCCTATGCGGTGATCCCAAGATCCAGCTCAGGTAGAAGGCCACGAGGATTACCACTAGACGTGTAGTTGCGGAATTGATGAAGCACGTCGCATTATTCAGTGCTGTCCACGAGATCCGTTCTGGTTCCACGATCCACGTCCTGTTCTTTCTTCACGGTCATCGAAGTGCTGAACGTACAACACCTCTGCCGGTATCCACATGTATGAGGAGGAGCGCCGGCGATGAACTGCTAGGTCCGGTACGGCGGCGACAGGACAGACTGGGGCTAGGGTTTCCACCACATGGAGTGACCTAACCTTGTGCTCTAAGCACCTGCGTCCTAGCTTATATAGGGAGTGAAAGTGGACTCCACTCACTTGTGTCCCATTCACTAAAAGGCCTATATTAGCCACTGCAAGTCTCACTTGCTGACTAAGTCCATCTCTCTATTTGGGTCCAACCCAAATAGATTTCATGTTTGGGTCTAACCCAAACTGCTCCCGCTCTTAAGTGTGTGACCCGATAGGCTCATGGTAACCCGGACACGATTCTGAGTCTCACTCGTGATCGATCAGTTGGTAGCGGTTCCTAGTAGAACGTGCCAACTCCCAAGTACCAATAAGTGATGACGACATACCTTTCCAATGGACTTTCGTCTGATTCCCTTTTGCCTCATGATACACCTTGTCGGACTATAGGCGAATGATCGTCATCCCTTAAATAGTCCGACTCTCTTTCTCGATCCGAGATAAGTGATTCATCCGACTAACTCATAGTCGGTTGCCTCGGTTAACACTTAACCACGATGCGCATGACCATGCTTTCCGAATCATATCTTCCGAGAGGGCCCAGAGAATATCTCTCCAGATGGAGGGGCAAAATCCCATCTTGGTCATTCACATCACGCAGCTTGATTCACAGTCGATCCGAACTCCGCCTTTATAACTTCCCATTGAAAGAACAACGTTTGACAGAACCTAAGTCGGTGATCCTCAACTTGGATTGTGCAATAACCTCAGGTCTAAGGATTACATTGATTGAGACATGCAAATGACGACTTGTTCATTGCATCTCAATGTGGGTTAGTCTGACTCGCTAAACTCTTTACCTGAATCCGTGTAAGTCTGAATAGCATCTCCATGCCAATGACAAGTGGAACCTAGTCATCTGCCGACTTTCACATTGGTCTAAGTTGTGTGTCCGGCACAACCTCAATGACCAAGGACAATTAGTATGAACAACCTAAATATGCAGTTCCACAATCGAATCACATATTCAATGATACATATCAGTAGTTCAAACATGGACC
Source organism: Avena eriantha (assembly GCA_910589775.1). NCBI lineage: Eukaryota > Viridiplantae > Streptophyta > Magnoliopsida > Poales > Poaceae > Avena > Avena eriantha. The sequence continues at coordinate 322,695,899 of OU342742.1, forward strand.
ATAACCTTATGAATACACAGGAATAACATCATGCATGATTGCCTCTAGGGTATATTCCCAACATCAGAAACCATCATGTGTGAAAGATATTGTGCTATCTGAAACAATGTTTATGGTTGCATTATGATAGCTTATAATTTAGCAAAATACATGTTCTCATATTGTATGAGAATTTGTGAAGGATGGAGCTGATAGGAATCTGGATCTCCCAAAAAGGTTTTGGGAACTAACATTATTCTCGCAATTCTTCCTTATAGGCTATAGTATCTTGATCGTGAAAGTTGTCATGATAAGGATGAATAGAAGATGTAAGTAAAATGTTTACTAAAGAATAGATTTTTGAAAGAACACCAAACATTTTGAGCTAATCCTAAGGTTTCGAGTATTGTTAAGTCCACTTTTTGAACCTCGGACTCGTAAGTCAAGCACCGAATCAAGGTATACGCGAGCCGAATCATAAAATTGGGAGAACAAGAAAATGAAACTCGGGGACTTTGCCCAAGTTAGTCCGACATAAAAGACTTAGCGGTAGCAAACCATCACATTGTGCTTAGTACATCTATGCCCGTCATACTAGGGATTTAAGAAATTTCGAAGTGTTTTTGGATCAAGGAGCTATAGGATCCGAGGTATCTGCAGCAGGAGGAGGCAAGTCAGCATCGGTGGGGGAGCTTTGATTTCAGCTTCAGTTTCCTCGGAGAAAATGAAACTCGGCCCCTCATTCCATTGATGGCAAAAGGCATATTGGATGAGATTGTAGGCGCATGTTTTGCGTTGAGCAATGCACTCCGGTGCGCATGCGGCTGAGAACCTTCAGGTCAAGGCCTTCATACCAGGATAACACGAAGCTCAGGGTCGTGTCATCTCCAACACGCGCAGCGGATTCCCTCCAAAGATAAAGTTGAGTCTCGCACTACATCAATTAGCAATAAATGGGGCATGATCCTTAGGAGTATGCTCGGATGGCCAAAGGGCACTAAAGACACGGACAGCTGCATTGATGATGTCCAAACCATAGCTCTTCATGGGTTCAACTCGGGTTGCGAGGCTCACCAAGGTATCATCCATATCATAAGGAATTTCTTCGGTTGAAGGACCCACTAGAGTACCTCTCTTCAAGCGGAATTTCTTAACAGAAGTGGCAGCAATGGAGTGCAATGAAGTTGGTCTCAGGAAACTTCCCTGAAAATGAGACAAGTAAGATAAGTAAGTAAGGGCAGAAGACCTGGAGAAAGGAATGTCGGCACAAGAGAAAAAAATGACAAGAGATATAACTGTCGATCTGAGTCACCTCCCTAAGACATACAGCGTTCGTCTTCATGAGGTTCTCGTACTCGGTGTTCGCCAACTCACACTTGAGTTCGGTGTCCTTTAGCATGTCCTGGCTCTCCTCATAATTGGTCTTCACCCTCTCTTATTCCTCAGAGAAGTTCCAATCAATTTTATCTAACTCAACCTTGTGGAGATTTTTCAGTTTTTCAATCTCAGCATTGAGCCGAGTAATCTCATTATCTTTGAACCGAAGTTGGGCAATCTCATCATCTTTCTTCTTTAGTTTGGGATGATGTTGCCCTGCTTGTTAGACAAAGTGGAGCATCATGTCAGAGAAAGGCACGCTATCTTGAAGAGACACTGCAATAGTTCATTGACCCGGCAGGGCCGAGGTATAATTATTTGCCAAGTCAGAAGGAAAAAGGACAAAGGCTGAATAACCATGGAGAATTACTTTTTATCTCGGCTAGTTTCTTCCTCGTGATGATGTTTTCAGCCTCCACTTCGGCTACGTAATCTGAATCACAAGTTAGTTCGGCAATTCAAATGATGAAGAGAAGTGAAAGTGAAAGTTTAAGAAAGTAGAGCTTTACCTTTCTTCTTTGCCTCAGGTAGCATGGCCTTATGCTTGGTGCACAGCTCCTTGTGAGAGTCCAAAAGCCGCTAAAACTAAATAGTTCGGCGGTTGGTGGTGATCTGAAAAGGAAAGTGTTAGCTCAAATGTCATAAGGAATATTTTAAGTTACTCAAGACCTAGGCCAAGTGAAACTTAACCCGACTCTAGGTGAGTGAATATTTGAACCTACTCAAAATCCGATCCAAGTGGAACTTAACCCGGGCTCTAGGTAAGTGAATATTTGAATCTAGTCAAGACACGGGCCAAGTGGAACTTAAGTCAGCTCTAGGTGGGAGAATATTTGAAACTACTCAAGATCCGGGCCAAGAGGAACTTAAGCCAGCTCTAGGTAAGTGGATATTTGAAACTACTAAGGAATTTAGCGCGACTAAAAATACTTCGGATTTGAGCATTTGGCCGAGTAACGCGTTACTCCACCGGAGGCTGGGGGACTAGAGGATATATCTACAGCTACTTGTGCATATATTAAGGCACGAAGAAAGGATTTACCTCCATCATCTTACTGGCGAGTTTGATATCTTTGGCTGCTGTATTCATCTCTACACCAATCTTGGCTGGACCAAACTTCAACGGGTTTCCGTAGTTGACATCCACATATTCTGTATTGTTCCACCTATCCGCATACTCAGAGAGTGAGCCTTAGCTCCCCTCGCTAAGATTTTGGGCCACCACCAGGCCCTTGGCATGGGCAGTTTGAGCTGTGGTCGGGCTAATGTGCGGGAGAGCCAGAGGCAGTGCTCCCCTTTTGTATCATGGACGCAAGGGTGCGCTTCCCAGACTCGGTCTCTATTCCTTTGGTGGGCTTGGTCTTGGCAGCCTCGGAAGCTTATTGGCCCTTGGAAGCATCCTCTCTTTTCTTAGCCTTGGTGCCTGATTTGGGTTGCTGCTGCGAAGATGTGGTTTGTGCTCCTTATTTGGTCTGAGGCTTCTGCCAGAAAATGTCTTCAGCTGACGAAGTTGGTGTAGAGGGTTTGGCCTTCGGGACGAGCCGAGTTTGGTAATCTCGCCGAGTCTGGGGAGACTTGGACGAGACAAGAGGAACTTGTGTAGATCTTGGAGTTGGAACTGGAGCTGATTCAAGTAGAACTTGGGTCGGTGTCGGAGTCACCGGCACCTCGGAAGGAGTTTTCTTGGTGCCAATGTTGTTGGTGCCAAAGTATATGAGACAGGCATAGGATCATATACCTCCAAGATCTCAATATCTGGGTCGTCGTCATTATCCGGCCAATCCCTTAAGCCAGAGATCTTACCAGAGGGTCGTCTGACACTAGGATCCAGAGTGGGCTAGAAGATCTCAGAATCTGGATCCTCCGTGTCCGAGGCATCTCGATCTTTCCCCCACTTAAGGGACGGTTCCTTTCAATCCTCAACTGTCTACTAAAGAGACAACTGAAAGCAATGTTGCAAAAGGATCAAGTAAATGATACGGTCCAACATAAAACGTAACTTAGAAAAAGGATCAAATAAGAAATATACCGTGGGAGGTAGCTTATCTCGGCAGAAGTGCTCGTACCCCCACTCCCAATTCTCATTGATGTCCGAGGTTATCTTGAAGATGGCCTTGACCCGGCGAAAGATTTGAGTGTTGTTGAGCTCAAAGTATGAGGTTCGGTAGGGGTCGAGATGCCCGCTCATATGGCAAAGCTTATGGGTACGCTCTGTAGAGGGGAGATTCAGATTCGAACGAAAGTGATCATGATATCCTCACTGTTCAGCCCCAACTTATTCAGCTCCTTGATCTGTTTCTCCATCTAATTCACCAAGGTGCTGGATCTCCTCGGGATTCAGTTCCACAAGGTCGTGTCGGGGATGCCGAGTGAGAAGGGAAGCAGCCGAATCTTGTCCACCTCGGTATCATTCTTCACATAGAAGAATGTCTTGGCCCACTCCTTGCAGGACTCTAAGCCGGTGACTCGGGGAAATACGAAGTGCTTCTGAGGTGAGATGGAATCCGATCCACACTAAGTTGGAGATTTGTCGGCAGGGGCAGTTTCCGGATCTGGGTAATGTTGTCCCTAAAGCCAAAGAATTTGTACCAAATATGAACGGAGGGCCAGAGGCCCAGGTAACCCTCAACCCTGGAAGCAAAATAGGATATTGAGGTAATGGCCTTAACAATAAGGTGGTGGGGTTGGAGAGAAAAAGTGGTGATGAACTCGCAGAAGAAATTACTGATAGGAAGGCCAAACCCATGTTGGAAATCGGAAAGGAAAACAACAAACTCACCCAGATTGGGGGAGGGAGTGATCTCCTCGATGGGGAGGCGATAGGCAACCCCGGCAGAAATGTGGCGGCTCCGGTACGACCAGTCAATGTAGTCCTGGCAGACCTAGGAACCAGCCCAAGCACCTCGCTCGTGAGCATCGCCGCCCTCATCATGTTCTTCAACGATGACCACCTCCTCCGATTCAGCCATATCAAGATCTCCCTACTCACAGAAGAAGAATTGATCTGCAGCGGGGGTGAAGGGACTTGATTGGCGTGGCCCCGTGGCGGTGTGGCTACGCTAGAGCAGCATTGCGGCTACGGCGGAGAAAAACAGCAACAAGGCGCAATGGCGGCGGCGCTGTGCTAAGCAGAAGCGGCAGCGGCGGCGGTGTCACGCGGAAGAAAAAGGAGAAGGGGCAAAGGGGTGTGCGAATGCGAAAAATGTCTAAGTGAAGGGAATATACCCGAGAGGCACTAATAAAGTGGTTATTATCTCATTCCGTGTTTATTATAAATGTTTATTTTGCATGCTATAATTATATGAATTTGAAAATGTTAATACACGTGTGTTTAATAAACAAAAGGAAAGTTCCTAGTTATGCCTCTCTTATAAACTAGCTCGTTGATTAACAAGATAATCAAGGTTTCCTGATCATGGACATTGGATGTTGTTAATAACGAGGTCACAACATTAGTGGAATGATGTGATGAACATTCATATGAAGTATAGAATTACGATCAATCTCATTGTGTTTATATTGCTATAACATCATACGAAGTGATCCTAGTCCTTAGACCATTAGATCATGTCAATCACTAACACTGGAAGAGTATCTTGATAACACCAAACGTCACACCATGAAAGGGTGATATTAAAGGTGGGTTCAGTGCTATGAAAGTGTTATGTAGAGGCTCATGGATCAAGAGTGGGAGTTTTCCATCCCGATGACAAATAGATATACTCTCGGCCCTCTCGGTGATATCACATTGAGAATAGCTTGCAAGCAAGTGATGTGATCACTAAAATGTTATATCACGAGAACGATAAAAGAGTACATGTCGGTAACAAGATCAAACTAGGTATGGAGATACCAATGATCGAATCTTGGATATGTAATATATCGTAAGACAAAGGGATTTAGTTACGACGTTAAAGGTTCACACGATCACAAGGGTCATCGTTGACTATGTGGGAGTCGGTACGGATCTCTAGGTCCCACTGCTGATTATTGATCAGAGAGGGGTCTCGATCATGTTTGCATTATTCGCGAATCGTAGCGTGATACACTTAAGGTATACCGGCACCATTTGGAGAAAATATGTTTCAGATAAAAATTTAAGAAAGCGCTGGAATTATTTTAATAGATACCGAAACTGTTTCGGGTGAAATTGCTGAAATTGGTCGTGCATGTAATATTAAAATGTTGCATGCGATTTTATGTGAATGTTTGTTAATTATAGTAATTAACAAAATTCTGAATAAAATAATAAAAGTAGATTTATTAAATAAGAGAGTATTAAATTTGGAGAAATTTAATGCATTTAAAGTGGAGACTTTAATGGAGAATGTGAAGGGGCAAATTTATGTGGAGGGAGTGACCACCACATGAATGAGGAGGTGAAGGGTCACCCCCTGGGCGCCGACCATGGGGAGGGGCAACCCCCTTCCTCCTATAAAAGGACCCCCTCACACCCCTTCTTCCTCACACCTCCTCGTGAATGATCTCTCTCCCCTCTAGTATTTTTCCCCCATGGTCTAGGATTAGCGAGATACATGTTCCTAGTGGATTTATCTGGAAAGGAGTTGCTACTTCTGCTGCTTTGCTAGAGCAAGGGACAGAGGTTGTCGGGGTACCGGACGTGTGTGCGATCACGGATGCACTGCTTCTTTGTGGTGCTGGACTTGCTGGAGCTAGATCTGATGGACGTGCTAGAGCTGGACCTGCTGGACTTCATCACGATCATGAGATCGGCAAGTGTACAACTACATCATCCACGAGTTCCATATCGTTAACAAAGCTTTGGTGTCTTCTAGGGTATGTTCTCAATAGATTTATATCCACCCGTTGCTTTTATCTAATAGATAGATCTTAGCGTATAATAATTCCCATCGTAGGATTTTTTTGTGTTCTATGCTGCGAACCCTACAGTGGTATGAGAGCCTGATCTATGCGTAGGTGCTTTGGACGGGTAGAACACATAAGAGTATGTGGGCGATGATGATCATGTTATTTCTCCTTTCATGTATTTTGGATATTGGTGGCATAGTGGGATGAAGCGGCCCGGACCAACTTTACATGTCATCGCACATGAGAACGGTTCCACGACTGACATGCAACTAGTTTTGCATAAGTGGCTAGTGCGTGTCTGTCTCTCCTACTAGAGTTAAAATCATATTTACAACGAGTTACTAATAACTTATTTATCATCTTGTGGTTCCATGTTCGTAGGTAAGAACGGTTCTATCTTCGAAAGCCCTAAGCCACTTAAAAAATTGCAATTGATAAATTTGAGGCATCTAATTTAGATTGTTGTTGGGCTAGTGTCACGATATGGAAATGTTGTCAGTTGATGTATAGTTGATACCCTTACAACACACCTAACGTGTAAGTTCCATAGACCTTGGCATTACGCACAAATGAATGATAGAGATCATACCACGATGCACATGATAGTGATCAAATGCATGGACCATATCATTCCACTTTACACATATGATGTTTGCATCTTATATTGCTAGTTTGGTGTTTTAGTAATGTTATAAGATGATCCCTCATTTAAATATCAAGATAAAATGTGTTCTTCCTTAAGTATGCACCATTCTATGGATCGTGCTTCGAGACATCACGCGATGATCGGGTGTACTCGACTCTGCGCTTTCATACAATGGGTCTAAGACAGGATTACACACGTGAGTACTAAGAATCTTACTTGGTGAGGCTAGCATGTACAGACATGCCCTCGGAACACGGACCGAAAGGTTAAGCATGTGTCATATAGTTGATGTGATGCCCATATTGATGCTCGCCTTTGAAGCTACACCGACTCACGTGATGTTCGGACTTGGTGTAGTGGATTTGGTTCATGTAATCACCAAAAAGGCATGAGGGATGTCATTTTTGAGTGGGAGTTCATTTCTAATTGGATTAGTCGAACCAAATTTGTCATAAACTAAATGAAAGTGAATTTGCATAATTTGTTATAGTCATTGGCATATGTTTGCTACCTTATGCTTAGTTTTACTTGAGATAATAGAACTATATAATTCTGGATATTTACTTAACGAACTAGTATCATATTGTTTTGAATGTCAATATAAAGTTTAGAAGTCCTATTGCAAACTTTCAGCAAACTCTATTTACTCCATGAAGTTTAATTAGTATTAAATCAAGAGTAAGAATTCCAATGTTAGTATCTAAAGTATAATGTTTGCCACCATGATTCTTGATATTCAAAAGTTATTTTAATATCGAGATTATCTAGGACCTGAAATAATTGTTTCAGAAACCATCATGTGTGAAAGATATTGTGATATCTAAAACAATGTTTATGGTTGCATTATGATAGATTATAATCTAGCAAAACACATGTTCTCATATTGTATGAGAATTTGTGAAGGATGGAGATGCTAGGCATCTGGATCTCCCAAAAAGGTTTTGGGAACTAACATTATACTCGCGATTCTTCCTTATAGGCTATAGTAGCTTGATCATGAAAGTTGTCATGATAAGGATGAATATAAGATGTAAGTAAAATGTTTACTACACTAATAGATTACTAAGGAATGGATTTTTGAAAGAACACCAAACATTTGATGATGGTGATCCACTTCAAAGTGCAAGTTCAAAGGTATTAGTATTAGACTATATACACTTTGTACTATGTGTCATGTGAATGACACCACTATTGATGTTGATAGATTCTTTTAAAAGAAAAGGAATTGCTGAAAGAGAATCTATAAAATATTTGGCAGAAAAGAAAAGGTTGGAGATGTCCAACTTAGGTATATAGAAGATATACATGTGATGGCTGTATTCCTTGCTTGTTAAACAATGTGGTTCTTATGTATTGGATACCGAATTGGTTGGTGTGAAGTGTCATATAGAACAACACAATTCATGAACTGCAACGGCCTAAGTAACTAGCAAGAGAATTAGTGATGATGTTCATCGAAAACAAATAAAGTGTTATTATGTTTTTCATTGTCGTCAAACCTAGCCTTCAAGATTTTTTTTAATAATTTTTATTTTGTTCCAGTATTACGAGAAAAATGGTTGTTCAAATAATTACAGTATTCCATAAAGGATGGATGAACTTTTACAAGTCTAGTTGGAGAAATCACATCCATAAACATTACTGCTAAAATGTCGTAAGACAAATGATTGGAAGATCACTTATGAAGTGACATCGCTGTTTGAATTATATTGGAAATTAAACATGAAGAAAGTCCATGTTGATGGATTTTTGGAGTCTTTTGATTTTGATGAATTCACGCTTGTGAAACTTTCCTCGAGATAATTGAAACTCCGTTCATAGGCCAAAGAGGAACAAATGACTAGCTTATTGGAAATTGTGCATGCTGATGTGCATAGTCCATTATGTGTAGCCATATGCGATGAATCTTTTTTGCTTCATATGCTTTCTCTAGAAATTGGAGTGAATATATCTATATATTTACTTAATAAGGAAGAAGTATGAAACATTTGAAAATTGTTCAAAGACTTTCAAGTTGAAGTGAAAAATCATTGTAACAAGAAAATAAAAGAGTTTATGATTCTATCATGAAGGAAGATATGTGAGTTATAGGTTTAGCAAAACACCTAAGATTTGAGGAATTGTTCCATGATTTGTGCTTCCCGATAAACCATAGGAGTATGGCATATTCAAGAGATGAAACCAAACCATGTTTGACATGGTAAGATCAAAGGTGTAATTTATAAAACTGCCACTATGTTTTAAGGATTAAAGCTTTAGATACTACCGCTTTTACACCGAAAAGAGCACCATCGTGATCTGTTGAAATGACACCATATGAGTTATGGTTTGGGATAAAATCCGAGTTGTCTTTTCTTAAAGTTTTGGTATGCTATGCATAAGTAAAATGTTTACAACCAAAGTCAGATAAGAACGTCTTTGTAGGTTATCCCAGAGAATTTGTTGGGTATACCTCCATAACACCGAAGACAAAAGAGTTTGTCACTTAGAACGTGAAGTTTCTTAAACAAGCAATTTTCACAAAAGTTAAGTGGGAGGACAATAGATCTTTGATTAGGTTAATGAACCTAAGCAACATATGCTAAGTAGCACAGTGCCGGAAAGTGTCCCGGAGGCGGCTAAAATGCTCATTTACAAAGGTTGTCATCTCGGAGATTAGAGTTTCTATTGAACCATGTGGGTCGGTAAGAATAAAATAGTAAGATTTGAAACAGAAGTCGTTATTGTTTTTACAATGATGAACCGACTACATGCAAAGAAGCAATGATGGGCCCTGACTCCATAAAATGACTATAAGTCATAGAATCTGTGATAGTATCCATACACGATAAATCATGTTTCTGAACTTGGAAGACCCTCCAGAAAGGCGTGAAGCCTATCAGTCATGTTCGGATCTATAAAGAAATAGACATGGATGTTTGACATCTATGAAATAGTCGACATGTCAGAAAGGAGTTTACGACAATGTTCAATGAGTTGACTATGACAAGATTTGATCTTTCATAGCAATATTTAGTCTTGATGGATTAATGTAGCAACCACTACATATAATTTGGTGTATGGTAGTTGAACAAACAAAACAATGTTCCTCTAATAGAATGGTTACCTAGGACGTGTACACGACACTGTCCGAAGGGTTTTGTTAATTCCAAGGGTGCTAAAAGGGCATGCAAACTTCAATAGTTGAAGTGAGCATAGCGGAGTTGGAATCTTCACCATGATGAAAATGTTAAAGGAGTTTACTTTCATCGGAGACGATGAAGATGCTTGCATTTGCAAGAAATTAAGTGGGAGAGCTGAGACAAATTTCCAATACATTATTCAGAGTACATATTGTTGATTGGAAATGATGTATCTTTTATCGACACAAGTTAAGAATATCATTAAAATAGGATTTCGATGAAAGACTTGGGAAAAACCGGAATATTTGCCATTAGTATCTATATGGATAGATTGAGACCCTAATATGGTTGTGCCAAACATACATATATGAGATATTGAAAGGGTTCAATATGGAAAGAACAAGAAAGGTTCTTGCTGCATGGAAAGGATTGTATCAAGATTCAAGTGTTTCAACACTTGGTGAGTAAAATCACATGAAGATTTTGATCGATTATACCGTGATATCTATATATCCAGATATGTTCTATGCTCTAAATGTTATGAGCACATACCAGAATGATTCATAAGATGATTGAGCTTGTCACACAACTTGTTGCTAGCAAGGTTGTGACAACTCCCTCCACTAATGATCACTTGATAGATTTCCCATTGATGCGACCCATTTTTGGAAGATGTTGGATCTTTGATCTTCATGTTCTTGGGCTTGAGTAGTCAAGATCCTTGTGACTACAAGCGATGGACTTGCATCATGTTCACACATGAGGAGTTCTTGGTCATCTTCCACATGTTGTCTTGTCATTTTCTCTTTGACTCGAGCATCAAATTCATCTCAACTGAAGTATTCCTCATCGCCATTTTCATGGATGGACAATACTTTCTTGTTTCTAGAATTGTCCAACTTGTGTCCTTTTCCTCCACACTTGTAGCATTCGCCGCTGAATGTCCTATCATCCTTTGTATGCTTTCCACTTAGGGGAGGTTTTACTTGAGGAAGTGTGGGCTTGAAGGAAGGCTTGGAGGTACTTGAGGAGCTTCTGTTGAAGGTTGTTGGTATAGCGGTTGAAGCTTGCATGTAGGTGAAGTACATCTTGGGCTTGTTGTATTTGTCGTCCTCTTGCACTTGATGTTTGACTTTTGTTGCGATGTGCACAAGCTCAACCATGTTATTATACTTTTGAAACTCGATGATGCGCTTTATTGGATGGTTCAAGTAGATGGGGAAACATGCCATTATTTTCTCTTTGAGCTCGTCAATGTTGGCGCGGATCATATTGAGCTCCATTTGCTTGAAGTACTCTTCCACGGTCTTTGTCCGTTGACTAAGCGATTGTAGCTTGTTGAAGAGGTCACACGTGTACTGCATAGGAACAAAGCGGGATCTCATATGGTCCTTTATGACATGCCAAGTTGTGATTGGAGGCTCTTCTATTGCGTCACGAGCGACTTGAACCTATTCCCAACAAAGGTTGGCATAATCATCAAACTTAAGTGAAGCCATGGCAACCATCTTCTCATCACTATAGTTGTGCATGCGGAAGATCTTGTTGACCTTAAGCGCCTATGAGAGGTATTCTTCTGGATCATTTGACCCGGTGAACTTGCGCATCATCAACTTGAGCTTGCCAAAAGTTTCTTCATCATTGCGCTCATGGTAGCGGTTGTTGCCATGATGTTGGAGGTCTTCATCTTCTGTGCAATCATTGTGACTATCTTGGTGACCTTGTTGGGGCACTTGCGGTTGAGGAGCCGCATTTGGAGATGGCAGAAATTGATTCTCGCAACGTTGTTGGGGAGCTTGCTCTTACTCTTGACGCGGTTGTTGACGAGGCGAAGGCACTTGGGCCTCATGATGATGATGAGGATGTGGAGCCCCTTGACGTGGTTGTTGACAAAGAGGAGGCTCGTTCCTCGGTTGGTGATGCGGGTTAGGAACATGGGCCTCACGAAGAAGATCATGGTCTTAAGCCTCATGACGTGGTGGGAATCGCTCAATATGTACCATTTGACACTCCATGTCTTGTTGTGGTGGAGGAGGCTCGTCATGGTGACCATGGTGGCAGTGTGGATGTTCATGACGGAGATGATGAAGAGGAGGATCTTGGAGTGCTTCATGTCAATCACGAGCTTGATTCTCCAAGATGGAGTTATCACTTGTTGATTCAAGAATGTCTCGCGGATAATGGCATTGTGGTTGTGGTTGAAATCGAGGTTGCACTTTTGGTTGCTCTTGTTGGATCACTAGTGCCTTTGTGTTATGATGTTATCCTTCTCGCCTTGCTTGGGGCCTTGAAGAGAAATCACCATCATAACTTGGCGTTAGGGCATGCCGTGGGGAAGGTACATAGTGTGAAGAACTTCCATCTTCAACCATGGGAGCATCATTGCATCTTGGATCACTTGCGTGAGGGTCTTGACAAAGAGGAGAATGATGACGCGATGAGCTTGACGCACTTGAATGGTGTCGTGAAGATCTTGACGCGCGTGCATACGGTCTTGTGTTTCGCACGATCCTGGCCATCGGCCTTTTTAGTGCCTCATTTTTGTTCACGAATTTGATGTGCATTGACCTCGTCTCTTGATGGAGGTTGGAGAAGCCTTGCTGCATATCATGCATTTTTTGCAGGCCAATCAAAGCGGTTGTCGATGCTCTTGAACTCGGCTTGAGTTTTGTTGATTTGTTCAGCTTGGCAGGACTTGAGAGCATTGTAATGCTCACATAACTCATGGAAAATGATGTAGTGGCTTGCGCGTGTCATGTACGGCCCGTCGTCTTCATCTTGAGGAGGTGGTTGGCTCGACTCACCGTGCCTATCCGTCATGCACCACAACAATGGACTGTATATGGAAGGTAATATGAGGTGGGAGTTAGACTTTTACCTCACCTTGTGGATTGCAACGGACTAGTAACCACATGTGAGAACTATAAGTTTGCAAACTTAAAATGCAAAGAAATCTCACACTAAAGAAAGAACTAAAACTCTCAAAATATTTTGGTGGAAGGTTAGGGTGGTGGAAAACCAAATGAAACGATCCACATAAATGGTTATTGTTAAAGGTGGTAGAGAACCAAAGATCAAAAGAAAAAAAGAAACGATGTACAAAAACACAAAGATACACACATGTAGAGAAGGATGTGGTTAGAACCACTATCAAAATGAGCACAAAATGACCTAACAAAGACTAAGCTCGGTTGTTGTGCCAATGCAAGGAGATACCACAACCCGTTCGCCAAAATAGGATAAGCAATGGATTTGTGCACTTGTCTTGGTCGCGCTCTTTCTATCTCTCTCTCTCTCTCTGTTCTTACAAGCTCTTATAATCTCTTTGTATTGGGAGACTATGTATCAATCTATTTTTCTTTTGCTTTTTCTTTTTCTCGCTTTTTTGATTATTTTTCTCCCTTTATATACCACTATGTCAACTTTTGTATTTGCTTACACACACTCACTTTACAAGGGAAAGTGCACAATGCTTAGGCTAAAACAAAATGAGGTGCTCTCATAGGATAGATACACACAAAGGAAGAAGGGTTAACAAGGTGGCGCCAGTTATAACTTCGGTATGGATGATGACTTGCTACCGGTGTTGGGGATGATGTTCGGGCATCGCGGTGTCGAGAAGTTCGGAATGTGATGATTTGAGGAAGCTTGAAGTTTGTGATGGCAACACGGACGTAAAACACAAACAACACAAGAAGAAAAAGGTCAAAATTGGACTGCAGGAGATTTTCAACGGGGAATCCGGTGGCACCAGTTCTAGCGCCGAACTTTCCGGCAGCAAGTTTGCTTGTGCTAGAATTCTCACCGAAAATTTTGACGATGGAACCAGTTCACCGGAATTTTCACCGAAATCAGTTCGTAACGAACTCCAAAATGTCAAATCTCAGAATTTTTTTGAAAATCTATCAGAATTGGGCCAGGGAAAGGTTCAAGGAAGGTAGATCGAGACCCAAAGCAATAGATCTATGGACCAAAACACAAAAACTCACCAAATCTAGAGATAGATCCGAAGTTAATTTGGGGCTCTTTTGGGGGGATTTTCGAATTTTTGGTGGATAGAAGAAACTTTTGTGGGGGAATTCGTGATCAACAAAGCTCTTGATACCAATTTGTTGAGGGCTAACCTCGTGGGTTGCCCAATATTTCATGAATGCCTTGGAAATCTAGGCAGAGTGAGTGGGGGATGAGCGAGAGGATGAAATCCGCGAACTCACGCACGAAGAACACGATGAACTCACACACACAAAGACACGATACAATCCAATAGCTCACGCTGGTGGCTATCGGTCTGGCGCAATTCCTAGGATTGGTGTCGAGGGAAGATCTCTCTTTCGAACCGGCACGACGAGTGGGGAGTATTGGTGAGATCTTGATGTCTTGGCAAGGTGCTCGGATGCTAAGGCCTTGCATAACGAGGGAGGCATGATGCAAACCCCAACGAGGTAGGGATAATTGGTGCTCCTTTAGAAAGTAGCATGAGACTAGAAATTAGGGACATCCACAAGGGTGTCTTCTAATTTCCATTATCCAAGTCTGAGTACTACAATGGAGAGTGGGGGCTATTTATAGGCTAGGCACTAAAACACGGGTAGTTTGGGCACAAAAGGGTAAATCTGGACGAAATAGGGAATATTATAAGCATAAAACCCATATTTGACTGAGTACTAGGGTGTTCCAGTGATAAGTCCGGTGTGATCGGAATGGGCGCCAGAAATTATAGTCAGCATCGGTCATTTCAGTCAACCACCGAAATAGCGTACAAAAGTGTGTTTCAGTTGTCGCCGGTTTACTTCGATCGGCACAGGTAATTCCTATCCAGTTTCCGGTCTGCCAGAATGTGCACCAGGAATTCCGGCGTGGATTCCAGTTCACTGGTCCTCTCGCCGGTTTGGCAAGGATCTCCTTCTCATGTTGGTTTGGGCCCTTATCTTGGTGATTCTTCATGAGGTTCAAAGCTGAGGATTCACAAACTATTGGCATGAAGTAGCAAGACATCCAGGGGTGTATCAAAATCACATGAGATGAGGAGCGAATTCACCTTAGCTTGAAGGAGCTTGAATCGAGCACAAGTCATCGGTCCACTTGGGGGGACTTGGTGGTGTAGATGTAGGGACGTCCGTGGGACGGGCTGCATCAGGGATCTCATATGAGCATTTATGTCATGCCAAGTTGTCATTGGAGGCTTTTCTCTTCCATCATGAGCGACTTGAACTTGTTCCCACCAAAGGTTGGCGTAATCATCAAACTCAAGTGAAGCCATGGCGACCATCTCCTCATCAGTATAGTTGTGCATACGGAAGATCTTGTCGACTTTAAGTGCCCATGAGAGGTATTCTTCAGGATCATTTGAACCGGTGAACTTGGGCATCGTGAACTTGAGCTTGGCAAAGGTTTCTTACTCATTGCGGTCACGGTGGCAGTTGTTGCCATGATGGTGGCAGTCTTCATCTTCCATGCAATCATTGCAATGATCTTGGTGACCTTGCGGTTGAGGAGCATCATTTTGGGGAGGTGGAACTTGGTTCTCATGACGTTTTTGGGGATCTTTCTCTTGATCTTGGTGCGGTTGTCGAGGAGGTTGAGGCGCTTGGGCCTCACATGGGTGATGAGGATGTGGAGCCTCTTGACGTGGTTGTGGATGAGGAGGAGGCTCATTCCTCCTTGGTGACATTGGTGAGGAACATAGGCCTCTTGGTGAAGGTCATGGTTGCAAGCCTTTTTACGTGGTTGATGATGCTCCACATGTACCATGCGACGCTCCATGTCTTGAAGAGTTGTGGAGGAGGCTCTCCATGGTGACCATGGTGGTGGCGTGGACGTTCATGATGGTAATGGCGAAGAGGAGGGTCTTGAAGAGTTTCAGGTCCATGACGAGCTTGATCCTCTAGGTTGGAGTCATCACTTGTTGTGTCAAGTATGTATCACGGGCGATGGCGGTTGACTTGACGTTGTTCTCGAGGTTCCACTCGTGGTTCTTCACGCACTTCTGCTTGTTGGATCACTTGTGCCCTTGTGTGATGAGAGTGTCCTTCACGCCATGCTTGGGGCCTTGAAGATAAATAACCCTCATAGCTTGATGTTGCGACGTGCCTTGGGGAAGTTACAAGTGCAAATAACGTCCATCTTAAACCACGGGGCATCATTGCATCGTGGAGCACTTGCATGAGGGTATTGACGAAGAGGAGAGCGGTGACGTGATGAGCTTGATGATCTTGATGCGCATGTGTGTGAGTTCGATCATTGACCTTTGTAGTGCTTCGTTTTGGTTGGAGAAGTTGATGTACATGGCCCTCGTCTTTTGATGAAGGTTGGAGAAGTCTTCCCACATATCATGCATTTATTTCTGTAGGACATCGAAGCAGTTTTCGATGTTTTTGAGCTTGGCTTTAGTTTCACCGGATTGTTCATCTTGTCACGACTCGAGAGCATTGCAACATTCGTGGAACTCATGGCGAATGATGTAGTGGCTTGTGCGCATCATGTACGGGCCTTCGTCTTCACCTTGGGGAGGAGGTTGGTTTGACTCACCGTGCCCATGCATCATGCAAGAAAAAAGTGGATTGTATATGGAAGGTAATTTGTGGTGGGTGTCAGTCTTTTACCTCACCTTGGGGAGTCCACCGAACTAGAAGCCACAAGTGAGAACTATTATCTTGCAAAATGAAATTGCAAAGAAACCTCACACTAAAGAAAGAACTAAATATCTCAAAAGATTTTGGTGGAAGGTTAGGGTTGTGCAATGCCAAATAACCAATCAAAAGAAAAGGGGTAGTCCAAAGTGGGTAAAATCCAACAAACAGAAGTCAAAGGTAAAGGTCAACAACTCAAAAGCATGATGGGAACCTACGAGTCTACACACACGTGTAGATTATATGGATTGAGAGCACTATGAAAATGAGCAACAAAATGCCCTAGCAAAGACTAAGCTCGGTTGTCATGCCAATGCAAGGAGAGACGATGGATCGTTTACAAAGAGAGAAAATGAGCAACGGCTTTGTGCGCTTGCCTTGGGTGTTCTTATTTCTCTCTTTCTTACAAGCTTGAGACTCTCTTTTGCTACGGGAGGCTATTTTTCTTTTCTTTGTATCTTTTTATTTTGTTTATTTTTTGCTCTCCCTTGATGCTACCTAGTCGCTCTTGCTATTGCTCTTGCACTCTCACTATCCAAGGACAAATGCACAATTCTCAAGCAAGCACAAGATGAGCCACTCTCATGGGATAGGTACACATAAAGGAAGATGGGGGTTAACAAGGGGACGTAAGTTATACCTTCGTTGGTGATGATGAACTTGCAGTTAGTGGTGCACGGAGATGTTTGGGTGTTGTGGTATTGATGAGCGCGGAGGAGTTGTGGAAGCTTGATGTTAGTTGCTGACATGCACATGCGACACAAACAACAAGGCGAAAAATTAGCCAAAACAAAATAAGAGGAAAAATTGGAAAAATTAGCATCTAGGGCCGGAGACTCTGGGGTCTAACGCCAAATCCGGGGTCGGGATTTCTGCTCGAACAGTGGAAATCCATGCCTTGGGGACTCAAATCCATGAAAAAATGGCCAAATTGTGCTGGGAAACGCAAGGTAAAGCTGGACCAACTCATAAGACAAGATTTGGTTAGATCAAAACCACAAATAACACTGTAAATCAAGAGATCGATCCAAAGGCAAATTTAGGGCTCTTTTTTGGCTATTTTTGAATTTACGGTGGATCGAAGAAAAATTGAGTGGAAATTCGTGAGCAATGAAGCTCTTGATAACAATATGTTGAGGGCTAACCCCGTGGGTGGCCTCATCTTTCACAAATTCCTGTGGAAATTGAGAGGGACGTGCGAGGGGAAGAGGAAGGGGCTGAAAACCATTAACTCACACACGAACAACTCGATGAACACACTCACGCAAAGCCACGATACAAGCCAATTGCTCATGTCGGCGGCTACCGATTCGGCGCAATCCCTAGGATTAGCGTTGGGCGAAAATCTGTCTCGAACTGACACGGTGAGTGGGAGTCTCGGTGAGATGTTGACGTCTTGTAAAAGGGCTCCAATGCCAACTCCTTGTACAACAAGGGAGGCATGATGAAAACTCCAATGAGGTGGGGGATATTTTGCGCTCCTTTAGCAAAGAAGCATGAGACAAGAATTAGGGAGATCCACAAGGGTGTCTTCTAATTCCAATATCCAATCTAGGGTGTACAATAGAGGTGGGGGCTATTTATAGGCCATCCACTAGTTCCAGGGTACTTTAGGAATAAAAGGATAAAGTCTGGACGGATTTGGGGTTACATGGGCCGAAGGCCCAAAAGCCCTTAACATGCTTGTTGACGCGGACACCGAAGACTTTGGTTTCATGGGCTGGAAACTCCGGGGTGACTAGAGACTCTAGGCCTGGTGCAGGTCTCCGTGGTGGACTCCCGGGTGGCATACGAAGAGCTCCAAGCAGGGTCAGGAGTCCTTTACAGAGTCTGCTGCGGAGACTCCGATGTTGTGGGCCATAGACTCCGGTGTAGCTGTCCCGGAGACTCCAAGGTGGATGACGCTTTCTAGTGAAGACTCTGTGGGGGTGTACTGAATGCTCCAAGGAGGGGTGCGGCGACTGGTCCGGTGTCCAGACAAGACACTCTGGCTTGGCGGCCGGAGACTCTGGGCTTCAGGGCGGAGACTCTGGGCTTCCACCTCAGCAACGTCTTCTTCTCGTCCAACTCCTTGTATTTCATCAGTGGGGGATTCACGATGCGTTGGGGATTCATAGCTGATAATGCATAAAGTAGTTGCATGAAGTAGCAAGCCATCCAAGGATGTATCAAAGTCACACGAGGAGAGGAGAGAGTGAACCTTAGCTTGTAGGAGTTTGGCTCGGGCGTCGGTAGGACGGGCTGCATCATTTATTATCACTTATGGTACTGGCAGGGGCAATTACAATACTATTAACCGTCCAAACATTAATATGACCTTTTTTGATCCCGCAGGAGGGGAGACCCAATATTATACCAGCATCTTTTGGTTGTTCGGTCATCTAGAGGTGTATATTCTCATTCTGCCAGGATTCAGTATTATTAGTTATATTGTATCCACCTTTTCAAGAAAACCGGTCTTCGGGTATCTAGGCATGGTTTATGCCATGATAAGTATAGGTGTTCTTGGATTTGTAGTTTTGGGATCATCATATGTTTACGGTGGGCTTATACATTGATACGCGTGCCTACTTCACCGCAGCTTCAATGATCATAGTTGTGTCTGCTGGAATCAAAATTTAGTTGGATCGCTACCATGTGGGGAGGTTCGATACAATACAAAACACCCATGTTAATTGTTGTAGGGTTCATGTTTTTGTTCCTCGTAGGAGGGCTCACTATAATAGTTCAAACAAACTCTAGGCTAGACATTTATCTACATGATACTTATTATGTGGTTGCACATTTCTATATATACTTTCCACAGGAGCCGTTTTTGCTTTATTTGTCGGATTTTTCTATTGGGTGGGCAAAATCTTTGGTCGGACATATCCAAAAATCTTTTCTGATGCATTTCTTAGGGCTTTCGGGTATGCCATGTTGCATTCCATATTATCTAGGTTCTTATGCTAGATGGAATACTCTGAGAAGTTTTGGTTCTTATATATCTATAGTTGGGATTCATCGTTTCTTCGTAGTTGTTGCAATCACTTCAATCAGTGGAAAGAACAAAAAATGTGTAGAAAGTCCTTGGGTTGTTGAACAGAATCCAACCACACTAGAATGGTTGGTACAAAGCCCTCCAGTCTTTCATACTTTTGGAGAACTTCCTACGGTAAAAGAGACAAAAATAAGATAGACTCTTCTAACCCTCCCTTTCTTGATTCTAATGAGTTTGATCTTATTATTCATGAATCGAAGATTTGATTATTTTATTGAGCTTTGTATTATTCATGAATCAAATGGATTATTGGGCCTAGAAAAGGTCAAGACTCCAAGACAAACATAATCTATGATAAGAACCTAATAAAAGTTTTGCGAATCCTTCATGGAAGAATATAGGTCTTAGTAAGGCCTATGTCAGCTCGAACCTGACGAGTCGATGTCAATAGCAATTCTGATGAAACATCTTTAGTGCCCTTTGCCTTTGAGCTCCATCTCTGGACGGAAACATCATAATTGTGCCACGAAGGACATGGAAAAGAAGGATACTGATATCTCAAAACCGAATAGAGTAGGGCAGTCTACCGACCCACTTGTAGGGATGAGATTTTTTTTATCTTTAGAGCATTCGAAGCTCCAAGTGCTAGAATCAATGGATGCATACCTACCTCCAAATACATATGTAAAGTCTCCAAACTTAATTCGGAAAGTAGTTGCGGAGAGGTGTTCAAACGCTGATCGATATGAATGAATGATACGTCCTTCTTTTCTTATCTTTCAAAGGTTAGCTATCTGCTCGTTAGTTCAGCGCCACATAAATACTGACTTCAAAAGGGGCAACTCCCGCGTGTGCTTAAGTTTTTTCAAGATAGTAAAGACTCGTGATCGGAAGATTGACCTGGTTTTCTTTCAGCTAAAACTCTACCTAATGGTTCAGACCCTGGCAGACACAGGTGCAAGAACGGAGACAAGTCAACTATACCATCATTTCTTAAGATAGGCAACTCTTTATTTCATAAGATAGGAATTCCAGATAGATAGATCCGCTTTCTAGTTTTAGGCTTGTGTCCTTTCATCTAGAATGGCTGCTACTTGGTCTTCAGTGAGCAAAGTCATTTCCTCAAGAGATTTCTTTGCCCGACAAAAGTAAATCTTGATCTTTCTTCTTGATAGTTTGTGATCGAGCCAATCTCACAATTTCGATCAAGGAATCTATGGAATGAGTGACTATGGCTGCCTTAACTGAAGGAGTTCCCACGAGACCTCTGAATGTCAACTTCACTCTAAGGGTAAAGCATGCTCACTCCTTCTCTTGTATGAACAATGACTCTTTGTTGGTGCTCTCACTACTAAAATCAGGGTGAAAGAATCTCCCATGTTCAGTCTGTGGAGGATGACCATCATAGTCGTCTCTACACCAAGTTGGTCTTAAAGTCTACTCTGACTTGCGCAAAATTACCTCAACACTGCTGGTCTTTGTTGAGGAAAAGGCCCATCTCCACTTATCCATGTATATAAGGATAAGAACTTAGATATGTCATATATCACGATCTTGTAGTTGATCTTGTCTGAGAAGAGGAATGTTCTACATGGTAACTTGGCGCACAAGGGAATATCATTCCGATGATTGTTGGCCCTGTCTCAGGTTTATGACTTGAGCGATCACTCAATTGAGGGATCATAGTAGGGCCCCTTTATCTCTTCCTAATTCGGAGAGATAAATAGGTAAAATCTAAAACTTCAAAAGGATGATATTCCAAAATCCAAGATCAAATACTGGGTAAATGAAAATCCAAAAACAGCTGGAATTGAAAAACTACATCTGATACCCATTTATTGGAGTGAGGGTCAAAATCCTGTAAATAAGAATACTGAAGAGATGCTGATGCATTATGAAATGCGTAGGCTTAAACAACTCAACAAAATCAGCAAGATAGCTAGGAATAGGTTAGCTATACTAATATTATACCTAATAAAACCTGAGAACAAGTCAAAACTACACATGATGATGACATTGAACTTGATTTTTTTTTGCATTTTACAAATGATGAAAAAGTCAAGATCAAAAACATCTTTGATAAGGCTAATAAGTTTGCAGCAAAATATGTGGACCTTTATAAATATAATACATCTTTCAATAAGAAGTATTGTTTTCCAAAATATTATTTGGAGAAAGATAGCTTAACAACAGAAGAATTAAAAGCACTCTATGAATTTTGGGATACTATGTTGGAAAGCCTAGCAAAGAATATGAAAAAGCTCCTAAAAATAAGTATAGGTATAGTCCATGTGAGTACTTTAAAAAAGAAATGAGAACCAAATTCGTAAAGGATCTTCAAGATTGTTCGAATTGTGAAGAAGAATTAGATCATCACAGCCTAACGAATTATATAATATTCAAAAAAAGATGGAATAAGATGAAGGGATTGTTGATAGATCCCCTCTAAATCCTAACCAAGAGGACCAAGTGCAACCAAGTCCATATGGATACCTCACCTAGGTGCACTCGATATCTATCAGCTCCATAGGATGTATACGCTTCTCTTCCTCTAATGTTTACACTAGGGGATAATAGTCTTTGTGAGGTGGGTATTATTCTCTTTGAGCCCCTATTTTGCACGAAGTTCAAAATGGGATATCCTCTTGTGTGCATAATTGCATGAATATAGTCCAAAATGATGTAAACTTCTTAGTGCCAATATGTCGATTTAGTGGGTGCAATTGACTTTATGCATTTGTTTCACACACCATTTCCCTCAAACTTTGAGTTAGTGGACTATAATGACCCTGGTTCTTTCATGTTGTAGGATTATGGAGGATTCGATTAGTTATTTCCAAAGTGTGCTCAAGAATTCTCCTTTTTTAGATGAACCATTGTGTACCGGCCAGTAGCGAGAAAGTATCCATCATACCGATCTTGAACCGTGCTAGATTTGACTTTGTTACTACCCTCAACATCAACTATACATACTATACATTATACCACACCAATAGTGCTAGAGCCTTGAGAATTATACAAGTACATGTTGTAGGAGTAACCAATTATCTTTTGGGTGGAATTGTCACAACATGGGCATTCTTCTTAGCAAGAATTATTGCAGTGGGATAGTGGCTAGGAGGATTTGAAAGGCATTATGGAATTATGATTTCCCAGGTTTAGCCAAGGCTTAGCTCAGTGCCATTATGGAATGATGATTTCAAAGTCATGATGATATTACTGAAGAACGTCTTTATGAGCATATTCTTGCTTCTCACTTTGGGCAGTTAGCAATAATCATTCTATGGATGTCCGCAAATCTGTTTCATGTAGCTTGGACAGGAAATTAGGAATCCAGGATACAGGATCCTTTACACATAAGACCTATTGCTCATGCCATTTGGGATCCTCATTTTGGTTAACCTGCTGTGGAAGCCTTTACTCAATGAGTTAGCTGCCAGCGATAATATTGTTGATGTAGCCCAACCTACGGTCATTACCAGATCAAGGTCTCCAACTTATGCCAATTCGTCATGTACTCCAAAGGTGTATCTGTTCCTCTATGTGAGCCCACTTCCTACCCTATTGAATGGTATACTACTTCATACTCCATCCCATATTCATGATAAGTTCATACCGACAAGTACGGAGGCAAGGGAGGAAGCCCGGAGCACCAAACACAACAAGACAGAGGCTTGGAAGAGGAGATGAATAAGTAGCAGCTGAAGGCCTGGATTCTCCAGCCCTAACTCCCGGAGTCTTTGGACTGGACTCTAGACCAGACTCCGGCCCCTGCCTGGAGCTCTCTGTATGGCACTCCGGAGAAAAGCCCGGAGAGCGACGTCCACACCGGAGTCTTCGGCCACCCTGGAGTCTCTGGACCTCTACACCAGAGTCTTTGGCCCTCCGCCCCGGAGTCTCCGTCCCTAGGACTCCGGACAGGACTCCCGCCGCCTTCCTAGAACTCTTTATCTGCTAGCCTGGAGTCTACCCCGGAGAGCGACATTGACCTCGGAGACTTTGGCCACCCTCGGAGTCTCCGGCCCCTCCACTCCGCAGTCTCCGGCCTCAGTGATGGGCCTGCGCGCTGCCAGCTTGGCCTTCGGCCCATATACCTGTCTAGGTGTCGGCACTGGACGCACAGACGAGTGCCAAGAGGGAAAGTTCTAGGGGTGTGCCTGATCGATGAGGGCATCGATCTTCTAAAGGGTGGGTGTATGTGCGACCAGGCACATGGCTTAATAGGATTGATAGAATACTCATACCAACAAGTTGCAACTTCTTTTCCGGAAGCTCATTCGAAAAGAACTCTAAGGTTAAGCGTGCTTGGCCTAGAGTAATTCTAGGATGGGTGAGCGACCGGGAAGTGGGTACCGGGTGCGCACGAGTGAGGACAAAGTGCGCAGAAAAGACTAGTGTTGGTCTGTGGGGCCAGTATAGATATCCTATTAAGCTGCCAGGAGTGACATCCCCCAAGCCAGGAGTGATATCCTATTAAGCTGCCAGGTACCGGGTGCGCACGAGTGAGGACAATGGATGGGGTGTTACAAAAGGGCACTACCTACTTCAATGATCCACCTCCAAGGTGTCAAGCGCCACCATCTCCAAGGCGTCAAGCACCACAAACTCGAAGGCATCATGCGCAAAAACATCCAACAGAACAACTGATACCACCTACAAGAAGAGTGGCGCCCCAACATCATCTTCCAAAAGAGGTGTCACGCAATAAGAATCTTCATAGACATACATCCTCTCATGAACATCGACAACCTCAAGAGGATACAAGACGTTGTTCAAGGCATCTTCACCATGAAGATGGATAATATATGTTAAGAACCATCCATAATTCTCAATCAAGCTTAAGCAGGCACCACCATCACAATAAGAGTGCCAAGGAAAAGGATCATCATCACAAGCGTCATGTGGGTGACCAAGTGCGTTTCACCAACATAAACCTTCGGCAAGGCACGCCAATGACCTCCGTCGACACCATCACCATAAGGCACCTTCCATTACTAGTGCCACCACCAAAATGCTACCAGGAGCAAGCCTTATTCCACTCCATGAAGCTTCAGTGCCAAAACTTCAAGTTCAAGATGAAGTATCCAACTACAAGGGCTTCAATGCAACTTCTTCTCCAAGCACCCCAAAAATTTCATACAAGCAAGATATGGACCTCTACTTCGCCAAATTGGACGAGGCCCTCAAAAATATGACCCCACATGGGATCAAAGAAAACAAGTTGCTTTGCCAACAATTGGATGCAATAGTGCAGATGGCGTCAAGGACCAATACTTCCGATGTGAGTGCAACCACCACAAGGGCACCCAAAGTACAAGACGTCGACAAGGTCGAGAATGGTGAGCATGGGACTTTCCCTTCACCAAAGGAGGTGCATTGAGTTGAGAAAACCGAGCCTATCCATATATGCTTGAGTAATGATGTGTTACCAATCCCATGTGAGTATGAGAGCCACTTAGCCCACTTGAGTGAGAACAAAAGTGAGACGAGTGACTCCACCATACGTGAGATTGAGTGCTTCCACTTGGAGGGCATGAGTGATACACCGAGAGAGTTGAGAGTAGTAGTTGATAGGTCATGTGATACCCCTTTGATTTCTAACAACTTACCCTCTACCTCTAGTGTGTTCTCTGATGTTGTGCTAGGTTCCATGGATCAAGAAGCACCAAGCTTGGAGATGATGATGCCTTCGACCGCGAAGATGTATATGGTGGATGAAGATGATGCCATCCCCATAGATGATGAATAAGTCGCCCACATGGAGGCCAATACTACAACAACACCCACTTCATATCTGAGGTATGAACAAGATAAAAATAAGGGTGTTGATGATTCCATGATCCCACTAGTGGACATGTTGACTTGTGATTATTTTCATGATATGGATGATACTTGTGAAATGACATATGTTCTATTCTTATTCCCATGTCTTTATTTTTGTATTCATCATGCTGACCATGTGGAATCCATTTATTGTCATGATATTGCCATATACATGATATGCTCTACACGTTACATTGATGATATCATTGCTTGCACTTTGTTAAAGAATTGCTCTTTCCAATGTTTTGCTTGCAATGGTGATCAAAATGGTATCCCTCGGACCATGCTTTGTCATGGATGTTTTACAATTTCTCCTGTTTATTGCAATAAGATAAATAATTGCTCTTTCACTGGTTTTGCTTGCAACACTAATTATCATATGTTTTCTATTGAGATGGCCCCCATAGCTTTATCAAATTTTGGAGATTTTAATGAATGCCATGATAAGCATGTTCCCCACTTGCATACTCACCATGCATTTATTTTACACTTGATTGACATTGATGGTGATGTGCACAAGAAGAGATATGTCATGATGGATGATGCATTTCTCTACCATGCACACACGTTCTTCCTTTTGTGTATGATGTGTGTAGGTACCCGCACTACAACGTCAACCTCGGTTGAGCTCGAGTTGACAAAAAGAGATCTAGAGAGCACCCCTCAAGTGAGTTCAATACTTAACCCAGTTGTAATACCTTTTGCATGATTTGCATCTTTCATGTTGCAAAATTGCTCTTTCCTATGTTTTGCTTGCAAGCATGTTGATGGTATTCTTTCACCTTGTGACAATCATGTTTCTTTGCTATTATATCTTGTTGCTTTGTGTGTTGCAACAAAAATGTTGAACATTTTCCATTTCCAATGTTTTGTGTGCAACCATAATGCCATTATGAGCATTTATTGTCATGAGAGCTTCAAAATATCTCTTATATTTGTTGCAACAAACATAAGGAACATTTGATCTTTCATATGGTTTGTTTGTAACCATGTTGTTTTTGCTTCCGCTTGGGATACTCATATCCCCATGATATTTTCTTTTCATGAAATTTGTATGGAATCCAACACATTGAACAATTTCTCTTTCCAATGGTTGGTCTGCACACATAATGATATTGTTTTGGATATTCTTCCTCATGTGTTTTTGCCGAATTCTCCTATTCTTGCTTCAAAGATGTTGATCAAAAATTATGTCCATTATTTTGAGATCCACACTAAGATGTTGTATGGAGTTTTTGAGTTCTCATATTTGGCTGATGTTCAAATGATTTCCATGCCCTTTGACCTTGCATATGCATACCGTTTGCTATACTTGAGTTGTGCTAATAGTGTTGTGAACAATAATGTACATGCCACAAATGACATGCTCCTCTATCACACACAAACAAATTTGGCTTGGTCTTTGTTATGTGAAGGTACAAAGGCTTACACATCAACCTCTATGGACCATGAGTTGACACGACGAACCGAAGAGAGTTACCTATGGTTGCCCTTCGACGAGCTATTTCTACATCATAATGTGACTTCCTTCTACTTGAGGACTCATGATATAATTGTAGCGACCCCGGATCTGGTATAGATCCTAAGTCCCTATGATTAACATGCTAGTCCCTGGATCAATAGATAGTAATCACAGTCGATGAAATATCATGTAAAACACAAGTCTTTATTACATGAATCAAATAATCCAGAGTTCACATTATTACAATAGAAGCGAAATAAGTACAACTTGGAGTCCAATCAATGCCACAGGCAGGTTGAGTGAAGACCCATGATCCTAGCGCGCGTTTCAACGATCTCCAAATTCTGCACATAAAACGTGCAGCCAAACGAGTTGGTCAATACTTTGAATGTATTGGCAAATTACACCAAGTTAAGAACAAGACTAACTCTACATGCAAGGCTAGGATTAGGCTTTGGGGTTCATTTGCATAAAGCCAATTTTCTCTAAGTAAGAAGGAAAGAGGGAGAGATTTACCCTACTTTGTTAAGCTTGTTTAAGTAGTATAGGGTCGAGTGGAACACGAGGATATTACGCACCAAGTGTCCAATCAACCTAACACTTGGATCTGACACACCAACTGACACTTGGATATGACGCACCAAGTTACTTGGATATGACACACAAAGTCCCAAAATCCCAGCCATTAGCAATATTACGCACGCCATGGGGTTTTAGAAAACTTTGGAAAGAGAGAGGAAGAACCTTCATAGGCTCCATCCTTTAGATGCTCAAAGTGTTCTTTTCCGTGAACTCGGCGGATCGATTAGATTGCAATACTCTCGAGAGTTTGTGCACTTTACCCACAATTCACGATCAAGTCCTTTTACAGACAAGACCACGACGAGACTTTCCCTTAGTAGCCCCTCTACCAGCTGGATCCAACCGTGCCAAGAACCTCCAAATGTTGGCACCCCAGTGAGGTTTCCTACTAAGTACTAGGCCAAGACAGAGCCCATATGTATTATGGTTGTACTAGAAGCTTCTGAATTCGGAAACATGGCAAACTTGTTTGATTCCTGGGCAGCCGTCCTCCAAATTCCACTCATTGACCCGACAACCATTCCGCCCAGAAGAAATATTAGTTTTATTTTTAAGGGGGTTTTGAGAGGAAAAGACTAACCCGAGAGAGCTTTTATACTTAGAAATTTTTTAGTCTTTTGAACCCTCCCAATGATACTTTATATATATAGCATAAAGCAGTACTTAGCAAAAATAGGGTTAACCTAGTAGGAAGGAAAATCCTAAGTATAGAATTATCATGGCATACTACAAAAATCATCGCACTTGCAAAATATTTTCAGGTAGATTTACCAAACAAACCTACACATGCATACTACTATTTTGAAGAGCAAAACATGCATAGTATTCAAAACTAGGACAATATATGACAAGTGGTGTAACTTACCTTAATAATTTTGATGTTTGTATTCCTCTGTAGAAATAACACTCTCTCTGAATAATCTAACGCGAGAACAAAGTAGTTCCAATCAAAAACATTTGCAAACATAGCAACAATGCAAACATACAAAACCAATGATGATCAAATACACATAGGATGGTTTAATGTCGCAATGGATGTGATTAGTTTTCTGAACACTATTATAACACATGATACATACATGAGATCATTTTTTATGCAATAGGGTATTTATTATTACATCTTGATGACCATATAAGATGTTGTAATAGTTTTGTTGCAACATCTTACCTATTTGCCGAATTAAATTTGGTTCCGGAGTTCACTGGATAGACGAAATTAACATGAACCAGAAGGAATTAGATTCAACCTATACAGATTTGTAAATCTTTTTCTATGATTTAATTACTATTTAATAGAGTTTAAATTATTTAAAATATTTACTACATCATAAATTATATCTAATACTAGATCTATATTCTACGTGAAAATTTGCATCCATAGACATATTGTTTATATTTTTTCTGATATATAAATAATTTATTTGGATTTAATAATCTAAATGGCCATTAAATCTAATTATATTACTACATTAATTATACAATACTCAAATTATATATAAAAGAATAATAATGTTGCATATGAAATTACGAATCCATAGATATTTTATTTGTATTTTTCTTATCAACAAATTATTTACTATGATTTATTTAGTCTAAAAAGGCTATTAAATCAATTAAATTATTACAGTAAAACTATACTCCAAAAGTTAGATGTAATAATGTAATAATATTGTACACAATTTTCTGAATCCAACAATATATTATTTGCAAAATTTGGACATGTGGATATTTTACTATGAATTTTCAAAGTTTTAATCAATTTCTGTCATTTTATTTCTATTTTAAATTATGAATCTGCGTTGACTGCTGACTGGCACTGACCTGCTGACTTGGCACGACGTGGACATTGACTGGGCACTGACGGAGCTTCGATGTGGTGTCGTCCAGTTGGACGGTACCCCTTCGTGTGCTGATCTAATCTCGAGCGGTCATCTCAGATCTGATGGACAAGAACCAATCCTTCCTGGCTCACTAGCCTAGTCGACGGCGAGCGGCGGTGAGTGGCTCAGATGGCGGTGATAGGCGGAGAACTGGTGATCTCCGAAGGCATGTATGTGCATGACAAGGAGCAGAAGGCGATGAGGAGTGTCCTGGTGGCTTTGGTTTCATTTGTATCTTTCTAGAGCGGCGACACGTGGCGGATGGAGCCGGCCGGTGGTGCAGAACTCCGGTGAGCTCGCGAGGTGTCTGTGGTGCGCCTGCAAGATGAAGGAAGGGTCAGGAAGACTCGGTTGAATATGGGGAAGAGGACAAATGAATCAGTAGGGTGAGGGGGCGTCGGAATGGACTGATTCGAGATCGATACGATGAGGCCAGCGGCGGTTGAATCAGAAGCTCGTCAAGGTGGCGGCTAGGGTTCGGGGAAAAACGAAAGGATACACGAGGAGGTGCAGGGAGGTTTATATGGGGGCGATGACGTGCAGAAAGGGAAAAAATTCGTGAACAGAACGACATAAATGGAGAGGATTTGATTCGGTTCATCCCGTGTTTGTCCTGGACAACCGCGCGAGGTGGAGGATGACACGCGGGTCCCATCTGTCAACGGAGGAGAGGGGGAAGCAGTCGTGCTAGGCTGGGCTTGTTGCGGCTGCTATTGCTTGCGCATGTGCATCTGATAGGCAATGGTCCTCTGGGCCTTTGTGTGCTGCTAGAGCGGTAGGGAGTAGGTGGACTTGGGCCGGCTAGGGCTGGCCAGGCGTGTTAGTTTAGATCTCTGTTTTTTTTGTTATTTTCTATTTTCTGTTTTGTATTTTTTTTATAACTTTTTCATATTAACTCCAAATGACATGAAATTTCTTTCTAAATTTTTCTATAAATTAGTAGATCATCGTATTATCTTTTTGCAGTATTTTTATATTATAAATAAATGGATTTATAAATCCATGTTATACTTTTGTAGGAGTATTTCAGTAATTCAAAATAGGGTTTTGCAATTTGGGCTTTTTAATTTAAAAACATGTATGAATAAAAAGAAAACACAAATACCTTGGATTTGTTCAAAACTTCTCAACCAATGTGATAGTCATATTAATCCACTTATTTTAATGTGGCATGGTAAAATTTCAAACAAAAAGTTTCTTTTCACTCAAAAATTTCAAAAAGACCAAACAATTCAATCAACTTATTTAATTATCTTTAACATTCCAAAAATAGGAAAGTTTTGGGATGTTACAATAATCTTCATGAATTGGCTACTCTTTGAGTGTTGCTTCACTTCTATTGTGAGCTTTGAAGGGTTCATGAGAAGTGAAGGAACATTGAAGTGTTGTCAATTCAATCTTCCCGAGGACGACTATACGGTGAACCCCAGGATCAAGAAGGTCTCTCGACCTCTTCTACTTTGTGATGAGCATGTGGAGTCGAGGATGACTCTTTTTAAAGGGGGGCTAATGTATCCTGACCAACGTTCGTTAACACATCAAGGTCTCCAACCTATGCCAAGTCGTCATGGACTCCAAAGGTGAATCTGTTCCTCTATGTAATCCCACTTCCTATCCTATTGAATGGTATACTACTTCATACTCCATCACATATTCATGATAGGTTCATACCGACAAGTACGAAGGCAAGGGAGGAAGCCCAGAGCACCAAACCAGACAAGACGGAGGCTTAGAAGAGGAGATGAAAGAAGCATCAACTGAAGCTCCGGAGTCTCTGGCCTCCAACACTGGAGTCTCCGACCTGGACTCCGGACCAGACTCTGGCCCCTGCCTAGAGCACTCTTCATGCCACTCCGGAGACATGCACGGAGAGCGATGTCCACACTAGAGTCACCGGCCACCCCGTAGTCTCTAGCCCTCCGCACTAGAGTCTCCGCCCCTAGGACTCCGGACAGAACTCCAGCCGCCTGCCTAGAACTCTCTGTCCACCACCCCAGAGTCTACCCTCGAGAGGGACATCAACCCCGGAATCTCCGGCCACCCTCGGAGTCTCTGGCCCCTACACCCCGGATTCTCTGGCCTAAGTGATGGGCCTACACGCTGCTACCTGGGCCTTCGGCCCATGTACCCCTCTAGTCCGTTCCAAAGCCAAGAATTATTCCCCAAACTACCACCTTGTTTAGTGGTTGGCCTATATATATATCCCACCCCCTCATGTATCCCTTAGGCATAGATGATTGACTAAATACAACCCCCTTTGTGGAATCTCTAGTTTTGCCTCATCCCCCTACCAAGGGGACCGACTATCACCACCACCTTGTTGGAGTTTGCATCATGGCTCCCTCGTTTTACAAGGTCTACGTTTGTGATTGCGTGAGCGTAGTTTTCAAGACCCTCTCCAAGACGCTCTTGTCTATCCGCTAGGGATTGAGGGAGCACGTTGATCGATCTTTACTTGCGACGATTCTATCGGACCAGTGGCCACTAGCGGGAGCAATCCGCCTTGTATCGTGTGAGTTTTTCGTGTGTTCATCGTGTTATTAGTGAGGTGTGACTTTGCTTTCCCTACCTTCTCCCTTTCCCCTCGCTTTCCAATTGATTTTCCCATGAGATCTATGAAGATCGGTCCACCCATGAGGTTAGCCCTCAACACTTGTTGTCTTGTTCTTTCCCTAACCTTATATTAGCCTTAGGTGCCTCTCGACAGGAGCGATTCCCCGAAAAGAGATTGTTCATTATTAACCGTACCAGACTCACCCCATAAAATTCCATTAGTAGGACAATCATCCATCCTATCATAGATGACGAAAATCCAAATAACTAAATACTCGAGGCCAAGCCTAAACCACGATCTTCTTATTCCTTCGGATAGTCTTACTTCTTTCCAAACTCTATGAGATTAGCATCTCTATCTTCCGCTCTACCCTCTCTTGGCACTCCATCAACACATCCTTAGGAGCTTCATTAAGGACAAGGGTCTCTTGAATTGGTAGGCGTCTCCCTCACTCACTGCCCATGCGTCATCTTAAGTTTACTCTTTTCTTTGTCTCAGTGCATTCACTCACATGATGAGAAATAAGACTGAACACTATCTACGGCTGGTGCTTCTTCTATCTCTCAAAAGACTCGGGATCCCTATGCTCTAGGGTTTATGATCGGAATAAGGCTGCTCTCCTCTTTCTTAAAAAACTAGGTTACATATTAAACAAAACTAGTATATTAGAAATGATGAACTACTGTAGGAAGACAAGAGGTCCACTTTATATTTGTCAAGCACTCGCTCGTATTAGCGAGAAATATCATTCTAACAATTATGTGTTGTAATTAAAATCTATAATAGAAATTCTTTTACCGGTTTTAGGATTAAGAACTAATGAAATATAAACCAATAAAGGAGATTCGTACTAGGAGTAAGATTCTTATGAGTTGCATTCTTAATGAGTTGCACATGTGGTTCGATCAAGGTATGAGGAATCCCGATCTTGCACTATAGAGAGCTCTTATGTGTCTACCTCAATGAACAACTAGTGGAGGAACCATCTTGAAAAGAAGATATTAACACGCATTAATCGACCTGAGATGGCCCATCCAACGCTCGACTTTTTGGGACTCAGTTTGTTTTCACACAAGATCCTAAGGCTAGGAAACAAGTAATACAACTTTTTCGAAGAAAAGAAATGGTGAAATAGCTGATTTAGTCCCATGGTCGCAGTAAACTAAAAACTTTGATCTCGCCTAACGGATTCAAAACTAGAGAACACATTGCATTGTGCTTAGAAAATGGGCAAGATGGGTCTTTTTGCACACGCTAGTACATATTTTTTTTCTTCGGCAATCAAGTAGATCGAAAATAGCCTATTTAATAAAATAAGTATGGGTGTCTAATGCTTGGTTCTTTCTCTTTATCACCAGGCTAGTGCACTTGATAGATTTATTTATGATTTATTGTTGGATATGGATCACAATTGTTCTGAATATTCCTAGGTATCTGAATAATTGAGCTACGAACCTTGATACCAGTATTTATAATATATATTACACATGGTAGGTTTCTGGTATGTCCCCTTGTGCTCCCATCCATCATCTTACTGATTCACTAGAAATGAAATCCATCTAAATCCTATGGAGAATTTGTATGTTTCCTTTAGTGGTTCCATCTCGTGAGGAATATGGCTATAGAATTCCGTTTTCCTTTATCTAGTTATCCTTAATGAATGATAGGGAAGGAGTCATAGGCTTGTGAGTATTTCTCTCATATGGATGGCCCGTACACCCCTTACATGGTATTGAGCACTCATCTATAAGAACCTTGGGATGGGAATAATCTAAGTGCATATTAGTTGAATCTTACACTAACTAGGGAAATAATCACTTGTGTCAACTAGAGTAATAAATGACAGGTCGACCAAATCTAGAAAAAACAACCATGACATGTGAGGATGTAGCAGATCATTTCCAGTGAAGAACAAGCAACTAGACTTTGAATGATAGCAACATGCTTAAGCTAAACAGTATAAGTGGGACAAAAAATTGTACTGAATCGAACCCTATCTAGATCCGCAAGGCAACTGTCCACTATACTAGCTAAATGGAATTGTTTGGAAGATGAATGGATGCAGTTTTGGTTTCTGCAGCTTCTTGTTCTGCTTTGCTGAGAGAATTTCACCTTAAATGCCCTACAACTATATTACTCCTCTAGCTTTGCTATGCTAGTTCACCGCTATATAAGGCCAAGGTTTGCACCAGATACTAGTAGGAAATCCTTGCAAACAGAGCTTTCTTAATTAATGAAATGGCCATACAGTAGCAAAAAGCTACCTATTCCAGCGAACAATGATTTGGACATCAACTGATATCAAGATCTGGAAGAGGTATGGATATGAAGGGGAAGTCAGGTCTCATCTACTAAGCCACCGATGCACGATTGGCTTTTCTAGGTATATCTCTTCTGCCACAATGAATGATTTTCTTCTCTATTCGATTATGGAACTTGAGTCGAATCTGTGCCTTACATGCTAAGTGTGTCCTCTCTCACCAAAAGGAATGAGTGTGCTAACTTTGTAAAACAGCACATGCTTATCTATGCAACTTTCTTGATCATCTTACACAAGATTTCCGCCTAAACTGGAGCTCATGGCACCCACATTCTCAAGATTCCTGCTACTCTAATAAGCTTTCTTCGACTAGATTTACCACCTTGTTTTCTTTACTCGATTGCTCTTACTTGTTGAATCGATTCTTTTGCATGCTTTCAAGAAGACTCGCTACTTCGATATCAGTAACCTAATGATCTCCCCATACCAGATATGATGGCCAAGGGTGAACAAGATATGATGGCTGAGAGTCTCTATTCCTACAAAATAATATAATTCACATGCTCAATACCCAGGACGGTGGTTCGTCCCGCCTAGCAGGTCCATTAATAATATCTCTACGACATAGTTGAAACAAATTGTCTCTCACTTCAAAGATGGACTGACGAGGGGTAAC
Organism: Avena eriantha; assembly: GCA_910589775.1. NCBI lineage: Eukaryota > Viridiplantae > Streptophyta > Magnoliopsida > Poales > Poaceae > Avena > Avena eriantha. The sequence continues at coordinate 322,730,699 of OU342742.1, forward strand.
CTCGGCAATGTCCATGGTGAAGGACTTAGGGTTTCGCGGAAAATAGAACGCTGGTGATTTCGTTGGATGTCAGGAAAACAATGGAGTCAAAGTTGCCTGAATATTGAGTAATCGCACTATTACAAGTTTCCTCGGAGATTTTATAGTACCCTCGCTTGGGCTTCTCCCATCCTATATACAATAGGCTGGGTCTCAAAGGCGTATGTGTATAGGTTTTACATATGCGTGATTACATGTCACATCCCCAAATTTTCCGAATTTTGAAATGTGAAAAAAATCAAACAAAGAAAGAAAATAAAGGATGAAATTTAGCAGGAAAAGAAATTTTTTTGTTCCTCTATTGGAACTTTACTTAAACATAAAGAATTTCGAATGAGGAAGCGACAAACAAATTATCCAAAGATAAAATTCAATCATCCATGACATGTATCTTGTCAACCTCTGAAGAAAAGATAGACCCAAAACCTAAACACTAATAAGAGAAATCACCATCAAGTTCAATACAAGACTATGGCTGTGTTCCATACAAAAATTGAGCAAGAGCATTCCTAAATGATCTATAAGGAAAAATAAAAACATTACAAAACCATAGGAATTGGTTTCACACTATTTGGATCCATAGATAAAAAGATATGGTTTATTTAAGAAAGGAAAAGAAATAAGAAATAAGAAAATTCCAAGGCCAATAAAGCACTTACCAAAAATTAATAACTAAATGAAATAAAAGTATTCTCAAATGGTTTATAAAGATAATTATTAAATAGAATTATACAAATGATAATCACAATTTTGTTTTTTGAAGCTATAAATCAAAATATATAATTTATTTGGTAAATAGAAAAAAATGGGATGATATTGAAAAGCCAAGATAAGCCATATCTAAAATCCATGTCTAAATAGAACAAAAGTGTGGGCCCCCCGGATTAACCATCCGAGAAATCCCTATTATGCATACTCCACATTCCCATGATCAGTGAGCCGTGGAACATAACCAACAAGTATCATTACAAAATCCGAGACATATCGAATAACATGACTTACATAAATGCCATTATGGCTACATCAATAATCATCAGCGGAACTTCATCAAGCGTAGAGCCCGAACCATGCCTCAACCTACAGGCAACTGACTGGGAGAACGTCCTAGCTCGCATAGTCGTCCACTTCACCTTCTTCTCGATATCTGACCAAGTTAATAGCTAGGGACAATGCCAGTGAGTACTTTGAATGTACACACAAACCACCTTAATAGAATAATAAAACAAGAGGATATGCAATATAGTTGTGGCAGTAGGTGGGCTCCAAAGGAGGTTCTTTTCTCAAATAGATTCTCTTGTGGATATAGCGTCTACATATCTTTGTTGAAAACTTTTGTAAACCATTTTGGAAACCGTTTTGAAAAGTTCTGGAAAACATTAGGATTGGGTCACCCATTTCTTCCTTTCTTCTGGTCGTCCCACGACCAAACTCCTTTCTTTCCCTTCCGACCATCCCATGGTCAAAACCTTTCTCCTTTCCGACCATCTCATGGCCAAAACATTTCCAAAGCCATTTCTTTTCTGAAATCCTCTTTGAAAACAAAACCAGCACCGCTCTACAGAAGTTTGTCCATCCTGTCCTTAACCGTGGACACGGCTATTCGAATAGATTCACACTATGCAGAGGTTGTACACTTTACCCACACCATCCGGGTACACTACCCTCATCTACACCGATCATGGGTCGAGTAACCGATCAGGAATCTCCGGATGCCCACTCCAATATAAGTGTCTACCCTCTGAGTGTTAATCTCCTCAAAACCGGGACATCGGGTACCGAGGACCAACCGGAGTGCTTTTTCCACTTCTCGAGTGTGCGCTTTCAATGAGGGGCTCATAGTAACGTGTGGAGGCCAGCAGACCCTTCATTCCTTCTCCAGGTCAATGTCCCACATGGACCTTTATCGGAGAAGGCCCACCCTCCAGGGATCCTCGATCCCCTGTAGTAGTTACGAGACAGCATATACCGGAATAAACAACCCTCAAATCCAGCCATGTCCCATTCTAGAGTAATGTGGTTGCAAAGGGTTAAGTTGTTATAGCTAAATTCCAAAGAACCGGGTGCGTTTTTGTAAACCTTTTTCCTCCATCTTTTCTTCAGCATTTTGTAAAACAAAACCTTTTTCTTTCTCAACATCTCTTTGGAGGTCCCAACTCACCAAGGTTTTCTCATAAAATATTTGGTAAAACCTTTTTTTGGGGTCTTCCCATCCTCTAGTTTTTGCTTCGGCTAAAACGGGGTCTCTAAGGGGTATGGTGGATATGCACCATCTATTCTACTAGGAACAAGTAGGTATCATCAAGGGAGTTGTACTTAGTAGTACAAAAGTGTAATAGTTCGGAGGAGCCAAACCACTACCAAGTATACATCAACATATAGTAAAACAATGCAGTTTTTAATAAACAGTAGATAGAACATGCATAAGTAAAAACAATAGGAAAAGGCTTATGAGCAAGAAGGTGGCTTGCCTGTGATCAGCAGTATGGCAATGTCCCTAGACTTCTTCGTTAGAATACCCAATATAACCAAATCTTCTCATCCCTGATAATATCGCAACTATCGGCGTCGCAATAGCACATGCAAGCAAACAAGGGCACAATCAACACAATGCATACAAGCACCAATACCACTCATCAAACAATCAATTGAATAAACTACATTTAAGGTTCAGTAGTTTTAGAGAAGATGGGATTTAGGAGGTTGAGATGGCCTTGGAGAAGGGGATGAACATCCCTTGGGGTTTATTGTCGAGGGACTACCTAAGGGGAGGGTTTTGGACCAAGGATATTTCTGTAAGATACCATGGTGTAAAAATGATACCAACAAATAGATGTTCATAAAATGAAACCAACAAAAGTAGTTTCACTATTTTATCACTTTTCTTTGATTTACTATGAATTTTCTAGTGATAAAGGCTCCAAAAATTATTTCCTTTGGTGGTTAGGTAGGCCTTTATGTACTTCTTCACTAAGAGTTGGAATCTTGCCAAAATATTTACCAGAATAACCTCAGGAAATTCCCAAAGGTAGTTCTGAAGACAACTTGTCTTTTTCACCAGAGTAAATCTACAGTAGCTTTTGATTTGATTCCAAGGACAAAGGGTAGGTAGTTGGATTAACTTTCTTTAGAAATTGGAATCAAACCTTTTGGAGTTACAGAGCTACCAGGGTGATTTATCTAGTGATGGCACTACGGATAGAAATGTTTAAATCATTAAAATTGAACCAGAGCTCAATAAAATTTGAGCTGCTGGGGTTTGATAGATGTTGATATGGAGTTTTACATGGAGTTGGAATGGGTCAATACCTCTGTTGGTTTGACCTAGAGAAATTACCTAAGGAAGAAACTAATGGTTTTTGTTATTTTTATTATAGACAAACTACTGTTCACCTTGGCATAAGGCCTATGCTAATTGGATGGTATAGTAATTACCTTCCAGGAGAGTTTTGATTCATCCCAAATGGGCATGTAAAACTCGCTGAGGAAATTATTTAGTGCAAAAGACAACCTTTAGAAGATTAATTGCCAATAAATAATAGAAATTATTTTTGGCAAAAGACTAGTTCTACATGTTGCACAAAACACACATGAACCTAGTAAAAAATTTAGTTGGACAGATTACCCCAATTTAAACCAGTCAGGTATTTAACAGATCTGGAAAAAGAATTAAAAAAGAAAAGGGGGCAGGGGCTACTGGCTAGGGTCTGGGAGCAGTTGGGCCGGGCGACAAGGAGGCGGCCCAACCGGGCAGGCGACGCGCGGGATGGGGTTTCAAATCCTAGCAAAGGGGCCTGCGCGTCTGTGGCGGTGAGAGGCGAAGAGGTATGGAGGCTCTAGGGCCGTCCGTTTAAGGTGAGATCGACAGCTGTGTGTTGTCGTCCTGCTCGCGCCGGTGGCGGCAAGTCAGAATCCTGACAGAGGCGAGGGAGCGGCGAGGAGGCTCACCAGAGGGAGGAGGGGAGCCGAGGACGCTACAGGGCAAAGCGGTTGACGACAACAACTCCGGAGAGGGGCGCCATGGATGGGTTCAGCGTCGAGACAGATCTCGCGCGAAGACGTCTGAGCGTGGCCTCGTCGGAGGTCGATGGTGATGCAGGGGCCTCACCTGAGAGCTCGTCGGTGGCCGAGGAATGGTGGAGGAAGTGTGGTAAGCAGAGATGACCTCGGGGAGGGGCATTAGTGCGGGTGTTGACGGCGGAAGGTGACCCGTGCGTCCACGCCCGAGAGGGGCTCGTCGGACCTCACCGGAGTAGCTTCTAGGAGCCATCCTAGGTCAAAATGAGAGCATGGTTAGAGGCAGGAGGCGGAGGGGAACTCAACAAGGGGACATGCAGCTGGAGGGGAGTAGGAAGGAGTGCACCCGAGCAGATCTTGGCTATGGCTGAGGAGCTCATTTTTCTCCCTCTCTCGAGCAGAGCAGAGCAAGGGAGGAGGAGAGGGGGCTCTGGGGAGGTAAGTGATGTGGTAGGGAGGAAAATGAGGGAGCAGGAGAGAGTGGGTGGTCTCTGGACCTTATAAGCCGAAGGGGAGGCTCATGGTGGACCTTGTCCATTTGGGGCAAGTGAGGGAGGGAGATGAAACCGGGGGAGGATGTTGTGGGCAGTGGAGGGTGGTATCTGGTCTAGATGCAGGTCAAAGAGAGCAGTGTGCATCAACTGCAATGGGAGAAAAGTTTTTCCAAGCAAGACACCCATATGAGGTTAAGCCCTAGTGTCCAAGCACTAGAGGACAAGTTGCTACAGTGATTTTCTACAATGATCACGACCAGAGGAGATGGTGGTTGCTGTGGTGAGTGGTGGTGACACCTGGTGGTGATTTATTCTTGGTTTGGCTTGATGATTCCTTAGTTTGCCCAATTTGATCAAATACATGGTCATGAAGGAAGTCTAGAAATCGGACCTATGCAAGATGAGGCAAAGATGCTGGTAGATGGGCGTTGATCAGATATAACTCCATGAATTAACTGAGAATTATTGGATGAATTTTTGTTCACTTTAGATCAATTATTTGAAAAGTGCAGATGTAGTTTCTAGAAGCTCATTTGATATTTTTACATTGGAAAAGGTTGGTTTTTGGTGTGATATGTTCCCAGATACCATATTACACCGTGGGGAATTTTATTGGGATTTATTGAGGTAGGAAAGTATTTTTAAAGGATTATTTCTTGTTTCTGCCATTCAAGAAGAAGGGAAAAAAGAAATAATAAAGAATCTCAAAAATATTTATTCTTGATATGGGAATGCAGGGTATGATATATGGATCTCAAATGAGCCAAAAGTGGGAGAGGTGTTTTGGCAAAAAACAAACTTTCCTTTATGGAAGAGGTTTTGGAGATTTTGCCTATTAAGGGAATTAAATAGTTTTGGTCCATAATAAATATGGATAATTATTTATAAATCTTGATGATCAAGGTAGATGATGTAGACAAGGTGTAGCAAGCATTTTCAACCTTGGGACTGGAGCATCCAAGTTGATTTTGGTGAAAAACTAGAGATTTAAGGATCTTGGGTAAGATTGTTGTCATGCCACCAAAACCTTGCTAGATATTGGATATCAGGGCTCCCCTTGGGGCATGCAACATATGGATGGATATACCAAGTGATATAGATTGCAATGGTGTAGAGTTTTGAGCTTGATCCTGCTTGAGCTCACAAAGACAGGCTTTCAAACTTTGAATAAAATAAGCCTGCCAAAGCAGATTATCAACTAGCCTTCAATACCTTGTGGGTTTAAGAAGCACAAAGATCCACTTGGAACAAGTGAAGTATATATTGATAGACTTTTATGAGTAGAACACAACCATGCAAATATTTGGTCCGTAGAAGGTTGGATGGTGGTGTGAGCTTCTATCAAATTAGGCATGTTGACTAGATATGCAGGAATAGTTATTTTCTTGCCTGCAAAACCATCAAGAACAAGTGGGTTGGACGATGATCTAACAAAGGGAAAGAGTGGGCCTTGGTATTACTTAGGATGTTTAACAAGATGGTTTAGATGCATTTTCAAAAATGCACAAGGGTTGAGAAAGGGAGGCATTCAAAAAGGTGATGTTGAAACAGATTCCAGACTTTGCCAAATTTGACAGATTTAGGGTTTTTGACTAGAGCATGAGAGGGGATGTTTTTTATGGGTTGCAAGATACTAAAGCATCATCAAGTGGATGAGGTTGAAGAGTAGATTGATTAGAAGGTATCCATGCTAGATATTGCTCTTCACTTACTTGGAAGCTTATAGTATGGACCACTGCAGAATTGATCTAGTTAAGGGTTTTAGCTGATCACCTAGTAGCTAGAGATCAGGTCCAGTTTTGTAATCATGCTTAGGGTGTGGTGATTTGGAAACCTTGATCCTAGAGAGTGACCTCCTAGAGTAGCTCATACTACTTCTAAGAAACCATATCAAGCAGCAGATCAAGGCAACTCATCTTATACACTAATCAACTACTACTAGGGTTACAATCAAGCTTAGCTTGAGGTAAGGATGGAAAATTTTGAAAGGTTGGACTTTGAATAAGGTAAGAGTCCTTGGTATCCCTACCATGAGTAGAATTCAAAAGTTTTATACAAGGTTTTGGAAGTTTTAGAGGTAAGAGTAGTTGAAGGTTCTGTCCTGAAAACATAAGGAGATTATATTATATATTTCTCCATAGTTTTGTCAATAGAAGCTACTAAAATAGTTTTGGTTACTTAAGCATGTTGGCTCATTTTTTGAAATGCCAGAACATTTGAGAATATGTAAAATAAGCCAGGATAGTTTGGTTAGATAGCTTTTTCCAACTGATGGTGAGGTAAGGAGTATCATATGGTATACACTCACATGCACAAGCACAAACAAACAACAAGCAAACACTGCACCAATGATCAATAAAAAGTTTTTGTCCCCCTGATTTTTACATTCTAGACAACTAATCAGGGTTGCTGAAATTGGGATGTTACAGACCTTTCCCCCTTAAAAGAATCTCGTCCCGGGATTCAGGAGAGTAGGGTCAGTGGATTTTTAAGTCGGGTTGATACTAGGTGTCTTACGTGTACTATCTTACGGACTCCGTCTTTGGAAATAACTACTCTATCACTGAAGTTGAGCTTCAGTCTTCTGGGATGCACGGAGTGGTGAGCAGAGTCTAGCCTTGATTACGAGGAATGATCTTATATTCCTTCGGGGCTCGAAATCTCGAGGGCTTATACTAGGCATACTCTCTTGATGCTGAACTTCACGGGGTACTCGTCGAGAGATAGTATCTACGGCCTGATGTACCTTTCTCTAAGGATCCACGGCTCTTCCTTAGGGTCGTAGCGTATCCTATTAACGACGTTGGGGTCCAAGCTTCTGGGTTGGCTCCTGGCGAGGGTTTTCTCTATTTGTGTGGGAAAGACGCAGTCTTTCCCCCTTAGGATTTGACTGGGTGGATCAGAGAGTTGACATAGTCCTTTGTTCTTAGAGTCGTAGATTGAGGTTTTGAACACTGTCATCACTCCTTGACGAGGGTTTAACTCATCAATGCCCATTGTTATTGGACTTGGGTTTTGGAGAAGGAGGGAGCGCTGGAGACATCTATCGGCTAGCAAACAAGCACACAGGGGACAAAGGATTTACCCAGGTTCAGGCCTCGTAGAGGTCCCTACTCCTGCTTGTCTGCTCGTGGAATTATCGAAGGAGTCGAAAGTGACAATGGTGCACAGATGCAATCTGGCGAGTGTTGTGGAAACTAGGGTTGTGTGTGTCCTCCTCGCCGCCCCTCCTAGCCTTTATATAGATAGGCTAGGTCTCGGGTAGCAGGTCGAGTCGGTTACAAGTTACGGTTTTTCCCCTTCAAACTTTCTATCTTTAACTTCTTCTTGTTCTTCAAGCAATCGAGAGTCCGTAGGCCACTCGAATCCTTTATTTTGGGCATTGGCGACACCATGGGCCTATACGTATTTGGACCGTATATACCAAGCTTGAGTACCTGTAGGGTATACCCATGTCACCCCTTCTCCTAGAGTTGGAATCTTCCGATGACCTTCGTGAAGTTAGGTCCTACGGGGCTTATATACTACTATTATTTTTACTTAGCCTGGTGGTGTCATTGGAGTCTCACGTCCTCTAAGCGATTGGTTAGCGATCTGGTGGCTCTCCCGTTGGGTCTTCAGCTGGAACGGCAGAGAGGCTTCGAAGGATCTTTAGTTAGTTTCTCCTCTGACGACTCGTGAGTTGTTATTTGGTGAGAGCGGGTCTGATCCGGGGATCTTTTCTAGATTATATTCTGGCCGACGGTCCTCTAGAGATTGAGTGGAAAGACGTAGTCTTTACAACTTAGAGCTTCACTAAGGTTCTTTGGGAAGGGTTTTGGATCTCCTGTCTTGGAAGGCTGACTTACTGTTAGTGGAAAGGATATATCTAACCTGAATCTAGAGTTGAGGTCTTCGAGTGACACCCAATTCTATACACCTTGGCGAGGGTGGTTTCCTAATAAAGCCTTATGGAGTTAGCTCAGGTCAAGCTAGATGTTTACGACTCACTTGCTAGTAGCTAGTCAGAGTTGAAGTAGTTAGCGTCGGGTAAGCGGTCTTCACTAGCATTTCTTGCGTTGCTTCTGATTGATGGTGGAGTGGACTTGTTGTCTTCGCGCTTCCTAATCATCTGACTTTAGGGGTGGTTCTGACCTTCTAGGGAGTATCATTCCGTTGGATTGGGTAGGGTTGACTAGATTAGTTAGTCTCCTGAGGCGGTTAGAACCTCTAATACACTAAAAGTTAGTGTGGTTAGGTCTTCACGTATTGTATTGGTTGACTTATTAGGTGGTTTCTTGTGGATATTGAGGATCCTTCGGTGATCGACTTCCAGCTCCAACGGAAATCTGGCTGTAATAGACTGGGGAACAAGGGAGTGTGGTGCTATCGATGAGTCTTGCAAGGTGAGTTTGACGAGGTATGCCGTCTTGCTGAGGTGAGGTCTTCGAGTTGTTTCTGACTTGACGATGTCGAACTCCTGGTTCTTGCGATACTTTTCCTCTCATATACTCTCGAGGTTAGTCTGGGTCTCATTACCGACTGCTAACACAGGAGTCACTAGGTGGGTTATCGCTCCTCGAGTCACATTTTTAAGGAGGTCAGGGCAAACCAGATCATACAAACAAGGTGAACAGAGCGAGGGCTCGCAATGTCCTCGGCAAACAACACACGTCAAGCAACACAGGATGCACTTAGGCAAGCAAACACGGTCAAAGCTAGGGACCAAGGAGTTAACTACTCGTGATGTAGGGGAATCCTATCTTAGGACTATTGACCCTAGATATCGTCTCTCTTCAAGTCGGAGTTACTATCTTGCATATGAAGCCTTTGTCGTATCTTGGGCGTTTCTTGAAAGTGCAACACCTGATATCTTTTGATTGTGAGGATTTCGCTGGTAGAGCGATATTGTAGTCTCCTTGTGTTTGCTGGTAGTTGCTTTTCTTCCTACTGTTCTCATTGTATCCACTAGGTCTAGATCCTAGTTATTTAAAATCCGTAGGTTTGAAGTTTCGACAAGATTTAGAGTAAACCATTTTCAAAAACATTTACTTAGAGTAAGAGAAGAAGTAGAACTTTTTGAAACTCATTGAGGAATTAGTTTTCGAAAGCCTGGGTTTTCAAACTAAGGTTCATGTCTAACAACCGTGCTAACTAAGGTTCTCCTACAGTCAGGATGGCTCTGATACCAAGTGTGTGGGGCCCCCGGATTAACCATCCAAGAAATCCCTGTTATGCATACTCCATGTTCCCATGATCAGTGAGCCATGGAACATAACCGACAAGTATCATTACAACATCCGAGACATATCGATTACAAGACTTACATAAATGTCGTTATGGCTACATTAATAATCATCAGCAGAACTTCATCAAGCGTAGAGCCGGATCCATGCCTCAACCAACATGCAACTGACTGGGAGAACGTCCTAGCTCGCATAGTCGTCCACTTCACCTTCTTCTCGATATCTGACCAAGTTAATAGCCAGGGACAATGCCAGTGAGTACTTTGAATGTACTCGCAAACCACCTTAATAGAATAATAAAACAAGAGGATATGAAATATAGTTGTGGCAGTAGGTGGGCTCCAAGGGAGGTTCTTTTCTCAAATACTTTCTCTTGTGGATATAGCATCTACATATCTTTGTTGAAAACTTTTGTAAACCATTTTGGAAACCGTTTTGAAAAGTTCTAGAAAACATTAGGACTAGGTCACCCATTTGTTCCTTAATTTCGGTCGTCCCACGACCAAACTCCTTTCTTTCCCTTCCGACCATCCCATGGTCAAAACCTTTCTCCTTTCCGACCATCCCATGGCCAAAACATTTCCAAAGCCATTTCTTTTCTGAAATCCTTTTTGAGAACAAAACCAGCACCACTCTACACAAGTTTCTCCAACCCGTCCTTAACCGCGGACACGGCTATTCGAATAGATTTACACTCTGCAGAGGTTGTACACTTACCCACACCATCCGGGTAAACTACCCTGATCTACACCGATCGTGGGTCGAGTAACTGATCAGGACTCTCCGGATGCCCACTCCAATATAAGTGCCTACCCTATGAGTGTTAATCCCCTCAAAACCACGACGTCGGGTACCGAGGACCAATAGGAGCGCTTTTTCCACTTCTCGAGTGTGCGCTTTCAATGAGGGGCTCATAGTAACACGTGGAGGTTAGTAGACCCTTCATTCCTTCTCCAGGTCGATGTCCCACATGGACCTTTATCAGAGAAGGTCCACCCTCCAGGGATCCCCAATCCCCTGTAGTAGTTACGAGGCAGCTTATACCGGAATAAAGAACCCTCAAATCCATCCCTGTCCCATTCTAGAGTAATGCGGTTGCACATGGTTAAGTTGTTATAGCTAAACTGCAAAGAACTGGGTGCGTTTTCGTAAACCTTTTTCCTGCATCTTTTCTTCAGCATTTTGTAAAACAAAACCTTTTTCTTTCTCAACATCTCTTGGGAGGTCCCACCTCACCAAGTTTTTCTCATAAAACATTTGGTAAAACCTTTTTTGCTTCGGCTAAAACGGGGTCTCCAAGGGGTATGGTGGATATGCACCATCCATTCTACTAGGGACAGGTAGGTATCATCAAATGAGTTGTACTTAGTAGTACAAAAGTGTAATAGTTCGGAGGAGCCAAACCACTACCAAGTATACATCAACATATAGTAAAACAATGCAGTTTTTAATAAACAGTAGATAGAACATAAATAAGTAAAATCAATAGGACAAGGCTTATGATCAAGAAGGGGGCTTGCCTATGATCAGAAGTATGGCAATGTCCCTGGACTTCTTCGTTACAATACCCAATATAACCAAATCTTCTCGTCCCCAATAATATTGCAACTATCGGCGTCGCAATAACACATGCAAGCAAACAAGGGCACAATCAACACAATGCATACAAGCAGCAATACCACTCAGCAAACAAGCAATTGAATAAACTTCAATTAAGGTTTAGTAGTTTTAGAGACGATGGCATTTAGGAGGTTGAGATGGCCTTGGAGAAGGGGATGAACATCCCATGGGGTTTATTGTCGAGGGACTACCTAAGGGGAGGGTTTTGGACCAAGGACATTTTCTGTATGATACCATGGTGTAAAAATGATACCAACATATAGATGTTGATAAAACGAAACCAACAAAAGTGGTTTCACTATTTTATTACTTTTCTTTGATTTCCTATGAATTTTCTAGTGATAAAGGCTCTAGTTTTAGGAAATAATTCACCAGAAATGTTCTGTATGTCCAAAAGTTATTTCCTTGGGTGGTTAGGTAGGCCTTGATGTACTTGTTGACTGAGAGTTGGAATCATGCCAAAATATTTAGCGGAATTCCCTCAGGAAATTCCCAAAGGTAGTTTTGTAGACAAGTTGTCTTTTTCACCAGAGTAAATCTACAATAGCTTTTAATTGGAATCAACTCTTTTGGAGTTCTAGAGTTACCAGGGTGATTTATCTAGTGATGGCACTATGGATTGAAATGTTTAAATCATTAAAATTGAACCAGAGCTCAATAAAATTTGAGCTGCTGGGGGTTTGATAGATGTTGATATGGAGTTTTACTTGGAGTTAGAAATGGGCCAATACCTCTGTTGGTTTGACCTAGAGAAATTACCTAAGGCAGAAACTAATGGTTGTTGTTATTTTTATTATAGACAAACTACTATTCACCTTGGCATGAGGCCTATGCTAATTGGATGGTATAGTAATTACCTTCCAGGAGAGTTTTGATCCATCCCAAATGGGCATGTAAAAATCCCTAAGGAAATTACTTAGTGCAAAAGAAACCCTTTAGGAAGATTAGTTGCCAATAAATAATAGAAATTATTTTTAGCAAAAGACTAGTTCTACATGTTGCACAAATCACAGATGAACCTAGTAAATTTTTTAGTTAGATAGATTACCCCAATTTACATTTTCAAATCGATTTAAACCGGTCAGGTATGTAATACATCTGGATAAAGAATTTAAAAAGAAAAGGGGCAGTGGCTACTGGGTTGGGGTCTGGGAGCAGTTGGGCCGGACGGCAAGGAGGCAGCCCAATCGAGCAGGCGGCGCGCGGGATGGGGTTTGAAATCCTGGCAAAGGGGCCCGCGCATTAGTGGCGGTGAGGGGCGAAGAGGTATGGAGGCTCTAGGGCCGTCCGTTTAAGGCGAGATCGACGGCTGTGTGCTGTCGTCCTGCTCGCGCCGGTGGCGGTGGGTCGGAACCCTAGCAGAGGCGAGGGAGCGGTAAGGAGGCTCACCGGAGGGAGGAGGGGAGCCGGGGAGGCTGCAGGGCGAAGCGGTCGACGACGACGACTCCGGAGAGGGGCGCCAGGGACGGGTTCAGCGTCGGGATAAATCTCGCATGAGACGTCTAAGCGTGGCCTCGTCGGAGGTCGATGGCGGTGCAAGGGTCTCACCTGAGAGCTCGCCGGTGGCCGTGGAATGGTGGAGGAAGTTCGGTAAGCAGCAATGACCTCGGGGAGGGGCTTTAGTGCGGGTGTTGAAGGTAGAAGGTGACCCGCTCGTCCATGCCCGAGAGGGGGTCGTCGGAGCTCACCGGAGTAGCTTCTAGGAGCCGTCCTGGGTCAAAATGAGAGCATGGTTAGAGGCAGGAGGCAGAGGGGAACTCAGCAAGGGGACATGCAGCTGGAGGGGAGTAGGAAGGAGAGCACCCGACCAGATCTTGGCTATGGCCAAGGAGCTCATTTTTCTCCCTCTATTGAGTAGAGCAGAGCAAGGGAGGAGGAGAGGGGGCTTTGGGGAGGTAAGTGAAGTGGTAGGGAAGCAAATGAGGGAGCAAGAGAGAGTGGGTGGTCTCTGGCCCTTATAAACCAAGGGGAGGATCATGGTGGACCTTGTCCATTTGGGGAAAGTGAGGGAGGGAGATGAAACCAGGGGAGGATGTTGTGGGCGGTGGAGGGTGGTATCTAGTCTGGATGCAGGTCAGAGAGAGCAGTGTGCATCAGCTGCAATGGGAGAAGAGGTTTGCAAAGAAGGACACCCATATGAGGTTAAGCCCTAGTGTCCAAGCACTAGAGGACAAGCTGCTACAGCGATCACGACCTGAGGAGATGGTGGTTGCTGTGGTGAGTGGTGGTGAGACCTGGTGGTGATTGATTCTTGGTTTGACTTGATAAGTCCTTAGTTTGCCCAATTTCATTAAATATATGGTCATGAAGGAAGTCTAGAAATTTATATCTATGCAAGATGAGGCAAAGATGTTGGTAGATGGGTGTGGATGAGATATAACTCCATGAATTAACTGGGAATTATTGGATGAATGTTGGTTCACTTTAGATCAATTATTCAAAAAGTGCAGAAGTAGTTTCTAGAAGCTCATTTGATATTTTTACATTTGACAAGGTTGGTTTCTAGTGTTATATGGTCCTAGATACCATATTACATCTTGGGTAATTTTATTGGGATTTATTGAGGTGGGAAAGTACTTTTAAAGGATTATTTCTTATTTCTGCCATTTAAGAAGAAGGGCAAACAGAAATAATAAAGAATCTCAAAAATATTTATTCTTGATATGGGAATTCAGGCGATGATATATGTATCTCAAATGAGCCAAAAGTTGGAGAGGTGTTTTGGCAAAAACCAAACTTTCCTTTGTGGAAGAGGTTTTGGAGGTTTTGCCTATTAAGGGAATTAAATAGTTTTCGTCCATAATAAATATGGATAATTATTGATAAATCTTTATGATCAAGGTAGATGATGTATACAAGGTGTAGCAAGCATTTGCAACCTTGGGATTGGAGAATCCAAGTTGATTTTGGTAAAACTAGAGATTTAAGGATCTTGGGTAAGATTGTTTTCATGCCACCAAAACCTTGCTAGATCTTGGAGCTCAGGGGTCCCCTTGGGGCATGAGACATATGGATGGAGAAACCAAGTGATGTATATTGCAATTGTGTAGAGGTTTGAGTTTGATCCTGCTTGAGATCACCATGACATGCTTTCAAACTTTGAATAAAATAAGCCTACCAAAGCAGATTATCAACTAGCCTTCAATACCTTGTGGGTTTAAGAAGCACAAAGATCCACTTGGAACAAGTGAAGTAGATATTGATATACCTATATGAGTAGAACACAACCATGCAAAGAGTTGGTCCATAGAAGGTTGGATGGTGGTGTGAGCTTCTATCAAAGTAGGCATGTTGACTAGATTTGCAGGAATAGTTATTTTCTTGCCTGCAAAACCATCGAGAACAAGTGGGTTGGAGGATGATATAACCAATGGCAAGAGTGGGACTTGGTAGTACTCAGGCTTTTTAACAAGATGGTTTATATGCATTTTAAAAAATGCACAAGGGTTGAGAAAGGGAGGCATTCAAAAAGGTGATGTTGAAACAGATTCCAGACTTTGCCAAATTTGACAGATTTAGGGTTTTTGGCTAAAGCATGAGACGGGATGTTTTTGATGGGTTGCAAGATACGAAAGCATCGTCAAATGGATGAGGTTGAAGAGTAGATTGAGTAGAAGGTATCCATGCTGAATATTGGTCTTCACTGACTTGGAAGCTTATAGAATGGACCACTTCAGAATTGATCTAGTTAAGGGTTTTAGCTGATCACCTAGTAGCTAAAGATCAGGTCCAATTTTGTAATCTTGCTTAGGGTGTGGTGATTTGGAAACCTTGATCCTAGAGAGTGAGCTCCTAGAGTATCTCATACTACTTCTAAGAAACCATATCAAGCAGCAGATCAAGGCAACTCATCTTATACACTAATCAACTACTACTAGGGTTACCATCAAGCTTAGCTTGAGGTAAGGATGGAAAATTTTGAAAGGTTGGACTTTGAATAAGGTAAGAGTCCTTGGTATCCCTACCAAGAGTAGAATTCAAAAGTTTTATACAAGGTTTTGGAAGTTTTAGAGGTAAGAGTAGTTGAAGGTTCTGTCCTGAAAACATAAGGAGATTATATTATATATTTCTCCATAGTTTTGTTAGTAGAAGCTACTAAAATAGTTTTGGTTACTTAAGCATCTTGGCTCATGTTTTGAAATGCCATAACATTTGAGAATATGTAAAATGAGCCCGGATAGTTTTGTTAGATAGCTTTTGCCAACTGATGGTGAGGTAAGTAGTATCATATGGTATACACTCACATGCATAAGCACAAACAAACAACAAGTAAACACTGCACCAATGATCAGGAATTTTTTTTTGTTCCCCCTGATTTTTGCATTCTGGATAACTAATCAGGGTTGTTGAAATCGGGATGATACAAAAAGTATATTTAAATAACATATAATGGTAAAGAATTATTTTATAAAACTTTGTAGATTGGTTTGACCCTATTTGGAGTTTTAAACAAAAAGATATGAAGGAAAGTAACTAAGTAAAAAAATAACCATATAGGCCAAAGTAAATATTTATAAATAATATTGTCTGAATTGGATAATAAATAAGTTAGATAATATCCTAAAATGATCTTGTTAATTTATAAAATTTTAGAAATTTGAATGAATCCATTTAGAGCTCTAAAACAAAAGTTATAAAAGAAATCAGGAAAAGAAAAATAACAATGAATTAAAAAAAAAACCGACCCAGCCCAACTGCGGCCATCTGAGAGCAGCCCAACCCACCCAGCTATCCTTCCTCTATTTTTTTCCCTTCATGTTATTTCCTTTGGGGCCTTTTCCTTTTTCTTGGCCCATACCAGCCGAACCGAGTCGAGCGGCTCCTCTCTCGTCTTCCTCCTCGTTCGTACAGAGAGCAATTAGTTCATGGTTGTACTCCTTCCTCTCCTCGCCCATTAATTCCAATGACCGTTTCTTCTCGACTTCAAAACGAAAAACATTTGTAATTAAGTGGAGGTTCCATTCAGTCCATTTGTTTCTCACTTTAGTGTCTTAATCTCTGATATCATACTAGTGCTCCAAATGCCACCTGTCGGCATATGTCTCCCGATCTGCCTCCCTAGAGCATATCTAGATGAACCGAGAGAAGCGGAGCATACCTCTAGCCCTCCTCCTTCACTTTCGTTTCTAAACTTTTTCGAGAGGATGTTTCTACGATCCATACTAGCGATGCCAAGATCAGCCAAAAACCGGAGTTCATCGTCAGATCTTGTCGTCCACGGTGAGAAACTTATCAATTGCTCAAACCATAATACTCTACTCATCGTTGCCTATCTCCAGGACATGATATTTTGTCCCTTCCATGTCGTTTATAGCGACGACGTCAAAGCTATGTCATAGACGTCACTCCAGCCGAAGATTGCCGCCTCCTGAGAACGGGATCGACTCCGTAGAGCATACTATCATCTCCAGCTTGAAGCCCCGCACATCGTCTTCAAATAGTCGGAGCCTCGAGACCTCTTGAGCGACTACACGGTCAATGTCAAGACTGCGGCCGCCGCCAACTATTTTCCGGCGACCTCAATTGTTTCTGTCGGGAGCCTCTCACAATAATCAACATGTTCCAGTTATACCAGTATGTTTACTTTAATGAATTAGATCATACCATTTTATTTTGAACCCATGGATGTCAATCTTATACGTGTGTTCCTTATCAATCGGCTAGAATTCAACCATGTATTTGTTTGATCAACTCGTGCCGTCTAATGATTTCTGAAGAGGCATAGCTAGCAAAATAATTATTTTTCAAGACAGACATACAACTGAGCCAAACAGTCAAGATGACACCTAGTAAAATCTATGTTGCCGCACGTATCAGAAAGCTAGCTAGTTCTTTAAAAAAAATAACAAGACGATCTAGTTACACACATGTATAAAAAGCTAGCTAGCTAATTGTACGACACAAGCTATCTAGATATTCTTGTTTGGCAAGCTAGCTTCAGATTGTGCAGCCTCGTGTCATAGTTGAGCCTAGCTAGTATTATTTGGCGGTGGTAACAATACATGTTCTTGTCATATCGTGAGCCCAAGAACATTTGATCATTTGCCAAAATATATATCTCATATACGTGTATGTGCGCGAATTTATATGTGATAGATCCATATTTTCAGATCAGTCGCCAAATCGGTTTATAGAAATACAAACCAAAATTTTCATTAACCGAACTGCTAGTTATTTAGATAACCGATGTAATTTAGGTGCTCATTTCTTATTACCCTAATTAACCAAATTTCTGGTAGAAACCGAATGTCCAGGCCCTAGTACGATGCATGAAAAAAATGATTGCTCTAAAACTTTCATAACTCAAGTATATTGGAGCACACCCTGGTCAGACAATGACACGCATGACCGGCACGTAATAACAAAATTAAAAATAGGACTCTGCTAACCATAACGAGATGAAAAGTAATACTATGACTCCGACTAAACGTGTAAATAAACCTATAAATCTCATCCACATCAATTCCGACTCTGCCTTAAAATCGATCACATCTATCCATCGGTGCCAATAAATAATTTTTCTAACCATATCATATCCTAGACTATGTTTAGCACATCTTAGATTTTGTTCTAATTATCACATAATGTTAATTTTAAAAAATACCCAAGCTTGATTATGGTTTATACTAAAGGCAAAGATCTACTTTTATTTGGAATTTACGAATATTTGCCATATTTTCATATTTGTTGAATATGTATATTTTGGAATATTATGTTTGTGTGTGTATGTTTATATAGTATTACTTTGCGTTGCCATAGATTTTACGAGGAGTGACACGGATAAATTATTAGGAATAAATTACCGAGGAATTAATATTGATTTCTTCTATCCAAAAAGGCAAGTGTTACTTCATCATAAGACCTATTATTTCTACTATTGCAATAGTGTGATTTTGGTAGAATGCATGATAGGGCTTATTACTTATATTACTATGCTATGGCCATCCTATAGAATATACCTTGGTGGTATTTCCCTAAGATAGGAGACATCGTAAGATTAGAATGCTTAGCCATGCAATATAGATATCATGGGTGCAAATTATGATATGATGCCTATGGAAAGTATGTATTTTTGACTAATGAAAACAATCGATGTTAATGAATTACCTGGGTGGAAATGGGACTTGTATGGATTATGTTGAGTGGTTACTCAGGGCTCATTTCTATGGTTTACCCTGGTGTATCGCACTTGTGGACGGCCACCCAGGAACAAAGAGATTGGAGATGTTCTTGTCGCGAAGCTTCTAGTGCAGCCACATGGCATATGGGCTCTGCCTTGACCGACTAATTTGCAAGAACTCAGCCAGATGGACAGAGGGTGGTAGTGATGATAGGATGGAACGCGTCCGTGGTGGTCTTAGGGATTGCTTCTGAAAAGTCTCGTCTCGATGCATGTCGAGTCTTGTGGGGATAGTGCACCACCTCTCGAGAGGGTAAAACTTAGTACTTAGCCGTGTCCCTGGTTACGGACAACTTCTGAGCATCAAGACAATGAAGCAGAATCAAGAATCTCATCATTCTAATTTCTCTAAGTTAAAACTTGATGGGTGAACAAGGGTTGTTGGTTCATTGATTTCTATCAGTGGAACCTAGGTTCACTGATTTCTATCAGTGGTACCACTATGTTGTGATTGGAAATATTACCTAGAGGGTATCTAGTGTAACTTAGTTGATAATAAGTGTTGCAAACTATTTGTAAAAAAGATAGGGAAAAACTTTCTTGCTGCAAACTAGCCAAAGCTCTACCTGACCAGATATGCATGTAGTAATAGGTTCCACTTTATATACACATACTATTGATACTTGCCAATACAATTCAAAATGTATTGACCCTTTGTGGCTATAACTTATCATGTTGCAGGATTACTTGATGATAGTGAAGTTTGATGAATAGGAATTACGAGTCTGCACCCAACATGTCTGCCTGTGGCACATGAAGACGAAGGACTCCATGCTTTATAGTTATATCTGTTGCTTTGTAATAAGATAGCCATATGAGCTGTGTAAGTGGTAATGAACTATTTTATTTTTAGATATACGATGTAATATGACCTTTGTTTCTTGATATTACATCTTAACTATGGGTGCTAGCCATTCGATGCAGGGACTAGCACTATAAACACAGGGATTTGTACCTTAACATGTTCGGGTCTTGACATTACAATACCAACACATTGTCGGTTCAGAGAATATTTCCTAATACAATCAAAGTCTTTGTCGGTTGCTTCCTTGGGCTATCATCTGAAATCTTCATGGGTTGTAAGCCTTTTAACCAGTATAGGGTAGCGAATCATAAGCATCCGAGTAATCATACCTATGTCAGTATCCCCCAAGACTCTACTTGAACTGTAGTTTCAGGTTGAGTCTCAAAGTTTCTTTTTCCTTCTTTTCCTTTATATTTTTTTATAGAAATTTGGTACAACGAGTCTGATGCTTCTGACGGATCGGGAATCAGTTAATTGTTCTTGAGAAAAAACAAGGTTGTCCTACATCAAATTCAAGTCCCCAGGCCTGAACTTGGAATTTACTACTGGCGTAATTCAGTTTGGGCCGCTAAGGTCTTATCGAATACTGAATCCCAATTTCTATTTTATCGGGTACCAACGCATCCGTCGGGATTTTTGATCGTACCGTTGATACAGATATTTTACTGGCATAGCGCATTCTTGTACGATTACGAGGCCACACAGGATAAATCCTGGGGTCTTGCCTTCATGCTTTTGAAGCTGGCATTCGGATTTTTGTCGCGTTGAGTGCGATCCGAGATTTTTTATCTTTTTAGCGGCTGACGAACTTTTTGTTTATCTATAACTGCTTCCGATAGGATTATCTGTTGAAGAATTCTTCACTTGTCTTTCTTTATCAGGTGCGCGCCAGCGCTCCTAATAGGAGTAGCCCCCAAGGTTATGTTTGGACATATGTATCAGAACATAGGCTCGAAATCTTGGATTTATGTCGCCAGTGTTTTTGTAATTTTTATCGGGTGCACGTTCAGTTCTCCCCGATAGGAGTAGCCCCCGAGGCTATAGTCGTAATATTGTATATTTGATTATAGTCTCAAATCTTCTCCTGGAGGAATCTGCTTCGACTCCAATTTTAATTTTTTTGAGTCATATCTCTTATAGCGAGCCTAAATTTTTGCAATGTCTCCGCTGTTACCTTAGTAGTGACGTATTTTATGCTATTGATTTTCAGAATACACGTCTTGATGGGATGTTTCAAATGTGGGGCCATGCGGTAGTAACGATGAAGCATGATAGCGTATTCAGCGGAGTATTTTGACTGCACATCCCTCTCCGTGCAAAAATCGAGGCATCACGCAGTGTCCTCCCGGTTTTACCGTTGCCATAACTTCTTTAAAATTTTCCTTTACAGAATCCTTGTAACACGTGTCACCACCTTGCGATCTTCTATCGGTTCTATTTTGCATCGAACGGTTAGGACCTCACATCTTTGCTCTTTATAAGGGGAAGGAGATTTGTTTTAATGTTCTACCTCACCTACCTATGCTCCATCTTCTTCCTTGCGCTCTTGCCCTCTTGTGAACTCCTGCTTTGTGCTCGTGGTCCTCTTTCACCGCCATGGGAAAAAGTAAGGATGAGACTTCATTGTTGCCATGAAGGCCACCAGGAAGAGGGCCGTCGGATGGGCTCCTTCCAAGTGCACGGTGCGGGATCTCCGCGAGGCACAGAACTCCGGCCATCTGGCGGAGGGTACCTTCAAGCTTCCTTGAGACGAAGCTGCCCCCATCCCCGATCCTGGATAGACAGTAATGTTCCTCTCCTTTCTTTTCTGCGGCCTTTCTCTTCCTTTCCACAAATTTCTTTGTGGTCTTCTTTTTTTATGGCGTGCAACTGTATCAGCTCATGCCTAACTCTATCCTTCATGTTGCTTGTTTTGTCACTCTCTGCAAGTGCTTTATCGGATTCATCCCTACTGGGGCACGTGGAAGTATTTCTTTTATGTCCGCCGTAACGACACTGACACCATTGTCCATGACGTTAGTGGCGCAATTTTCTCTGTTTTCTCCGACATAGATTATTTTGATTTTAAGATCATTGACTCTGTCCAAGGCTAGAAGTCTAAGTGGTTTTATATCAAGGATCAACCACTTGAAGGTCATTCTTTTGGTTTAGCCCCCTTGGATCCTAAGAAACCTTGCCACAAACTTGACTCCTTTGACCAACGTCCTTCTGCCAAAGAAATGGTTGAAATCCAGCCCTATATTGATCACATTTCGAAACTGCGGCACGAAGTTGGCAAGGAATTGTCGGGTCTGCAGATCCTGGCATATTTTTTACGGATCCATGTCCAGCAACTTCAGGCCCGGCTTTCTGGCATGTTTGCGTTTACCAGGAAGAAGGACCCGATGAGGATTTCCTCGGAAGACCTTACCCTCAAGGTATATGAAAAGAGGGTTCAAAACTTCACTACTCTTACCAAGAAAAGCTTGGTTCCATCCAACTATGTTGTGGAGCCCTATGGCAAGAAAAACCGGCTCCCTAAGGTAACTTTCCTTTGCATTCATCTTTCCTTCCTTGTATTTGCAGATGAATTTTTACTCTATCAATGAATGGTGCTTTTTCCATGTCTTGTACTTGTGTAGGACTTTGATCACTTGAGCTCACTTCCTCCTCTCCCTGGAAGTTGTGAGCCCCCTATCCATCCATCCGCATCCGACGACCTCCTTGTGACTGGGACTACCGCAGATGAGGAAATCAATTTGTCTGCTTATGATTCTTGATCGAAGACGCAATCTCTTCCGTCGGCTTGCTCCGGAGATTTTCGCGTGGAGCGTGCTGGTGATAAGAGGAAGCGTCCCTATGTTGTAGAAAGGGTTGAAGACTCAGATGACTCAACTATTTCCAAACCCTTCGATGCTGCTCTAGTCTCGGCTGCTCCCGCCTAGATGAACTTGTTTCGCTTTGTGCAGGATGTATCTTCATATGTGTTTGACTACTTGTTTACTTCTTTATCAGGTAGTTCTGTTGCTGATGCCTTTCCCAATTATTTTGTTCTTTTCTCTTGCAGTGATGATGATGAAGATCCTCCCGTGTCTCCTCTTCGTACATCTGTCGACTTCTCTACAAAGAATCTCATCCGCCATCGATGCAGCAGAAGGAAAAGCTCGTGTCTTCTATGGAGAAAATTATCCAGAAAGATGTTGCCACTTCATCAAGGCCGCCGCCACAAAAATGGAAGAAAACGGCCGGTAAAGGTGTGGTAATATCTAAAAATCCTTTTATGTGGATATGAAGGATGTAAGACACTCTATACTTCAGAATTTTTCTTCCCGTATCTTCTTTTCATTTTTCCTGATATCCCTTGCTTTGATGTTTTTCTTCAGCCTTTGATGCGCGAGATGGTCGACGTGGCCTCTCACTTTATAAAAATCCACAATGAAGCCAAAGAACTAAAGGGTATGTCATGTTCACCTTCGAGAATTCTTTGTGTGTTTCTCTTCTCCATGTTTCATGATTTATTTGTGCAGCTGCTGCCTAGGAATCCGGAATTATTCGGGACAAGGTGATGAAGCGTGCCGATGGTTTGGAGGCCAAACTGCAAGTTGCTGAGGAGGCTTTGGAGGAGGCTAATAAGAAGGCGAAGACCGATGTCGAAGAAGTGGCCAAGCAAGTCGCTATTCAAGATGAAAATCTTTGGCAGCGCCTGGAGGCCCTTAATGCCTCTTTAACCCGTAAGTTTTTTGTCTTGTGTGGCTTTATTTCATTTCTTTCCTTTGGTCATCAATCCTTTCCCTCTTCTTTTATTTTCAGAATTGACTGTCTAGGACCTAACGCTGCATGAAGACAAGAAGGTTGATCCTTTGCCAGATATTGTTAGCACCTTGGAGGCCAACAACGTTCATGGGCGCAACCTTCTTGTTCGCTCCCGCCGTGCCTTCAAAAGACTTCGCACTGAAATATAACCAAGTAGGTGCCGAACAACTTGAATGATCTTGCCACCATCTTTGGTGCTGATCCTAGCCCCCTTGTTGGTTATAGCTTGACGCAGTCGAAGAGTGGTGCTGAAACTTCAATGGCACTGGCGATCGCGCATGGCAAGAAGGTTGACTAGGAGAAGGTTAGAACCTCTATCCTAGTCACCCCCAATGGCCAAGCAGTTAACCTGAAGACTTGTGTTAAGAGGGCCAGAAAGTATTCTCGACTACTTTTAGGCCTGGGCTCAGGCTCGGAGAAACTGGCCGCCCCTTCTTCGGCTGCTCCTACTGCTCCTGTAGCTAGTGCTCCTTCAGCTAGTGCTACTCTATCTTTGAAGGACACGGCTTCATAGGCTATGTTTTATAGTTTTATTGTGTCTCCCTTGTCGTCCCTGTAATGAACCTTTTAACTTATCCAGCTGCCTTTTTCTTCCTTTTTACAAGAAAGCAACTGTTTGAATGTATGACTTTGCTTTTATGCACTGAACGTTTCATATCTTTCGTGTCTTGTCAGATTATGAGCGAATCTTCGGCTCCTTCTGGGTCCGCGCAATTGTCGGATGCAATTCCTTCCTCATATGTAGTGGGCATAGCCAATACCTCCATTGTGCGTACGGTGGATCCGCCATTGTACACTGAAAAAATTGAACAGATGAAAAAACTTGAAGGAAAACTGCGGATTGTTCAGTCGATGGTGGATGTTTCCCAATCTAAGACACGCCAGACCCTCAACCGTGAATCTTTTTTTTTCGAGGAAATTTCCAGGGCAAGTGAGAAGCTATTGTGTACGTCTTCTTCCTCTTTCTTCGGTTGACTTGCGAGAAATAAAAAATTTCTCCCCGATTTGTAGGCATTCGATTGTGCGAGAGGGAGGAAACCCAATGTCTGCGCAACCGAATGTAAGCTCTTGTGTCTGCCTCCCGAAATTCTGAAACAAATTTTTGGACCAATCATCGCCGTGCTTATACTGTGGTGTTGCTTCAGGACCGCCTATCAGAGTTGGAGCAGTTTGTCGAGTGCTGCCGCAGATCCCTAGCCATTGTTTATAATGCCATGTTTCCTCGGGACCCTCAGCCTCAGAGCTTGGCGGATTTGATTGCGAAGTTTCAACAAGGTGAGAGGATTCATCATTACGTGAAGCTTCAACTTGTGGCGGGTGCCAAGCTCGCGCTCTCTTGGGTACATGCGCATCATCTGATGCTAGCCCTGGATGTTGTATCTTCGGGTCTGCCTCTCCCTTCCGATGGCGACCTTGTTTATATGGCGCCTCATTACGCCGTTGCTCGTAGACCCGCCATTAGGATTGTGTGAAGATGCTTAGAAGCAGACGAAGAATTTTTGTTAATTTTGCTATCTAACTGCTTGCCTATGCAGCCTTTTACTTCATAGAAGAAATACTATATAGGTCTCTCTTGTACTTGTCAAAAAGGTCGTATGTTTTATACGAGATTTTGATTGTATGCTGTATTCTTTTGTTGAGGCCCGACGAACTAATATTCATTTGCATAACTTCTTTCGTGTGTCATAGAAATTTGTATCTCGTGAAATACTTTCTTTATTCATTGATAAGCATAAATGGAAATACATTGCGAAGGTGTGATCACCTGGCCGTTGGCCTTTATTGAATATAAAGTGCGTCTCAATGAAGATTTTCTTTAGGAACTTTGTCTTCTATTCTTGGGGTTCTTCATCATGCCCCGTGTTGGTATGTGTGGTACTCTCGTCTTTTCGACGGGTGGGTCTTCCTGTGTGGGACCTATATTGGAGGCCGCATAGGTTGCTTATGCATGACCATTGTGCACTTGCTCTTCGGATGTTTGCTTTTTGTGGGTGTGGCCTTCGTGTAGTGATTCCTCAAACGCTATTTTCAACTGTCCAAGTTCTGTCTCTGTTCCGAAAGATTCTGATATTTTGGTGAATTCCCGATCGCACTTGTCCGAGCGACTGAAGATTCCTTTTACTATTATGACCCCGTTGGGGGCTGGCATTTTTAGCACCAAATATGCGTAGTGAGGTACTGCCATGAACCTGGCGAAAGCTAGTTGTCCTGGGATCGCGTGGTACTGAGATGGCCAGTCCATGGCTTCGAACTCTAGATTTTCGTGTGTGAAGTTATTCTTTGACCCGAAGACTACGTTAAGATGAACTTTGCCCAATGGAATTTCATCTTTTCTAGGAACTATCTCGTGGAAAGTTGTGTCTGTAGATACTAGATTCGTCATGGACCAATTCATAGCCCGTAGAGTTTTGGCATAAATCAGGTTGATGCTGCTTCCTACATCCAGGAAAACCTTGCTCATGTCGAACCCACCGATTTGTGCTTCTACTATTAGTGCTGACTGGCCCGGTCGAGGGACCCATAATGGACAATCAGCTGTGCTGAAGGTAATTTCTTGTTCTGACCAATGCAGATAGTCATGTGTAGGAGGTGGCTTTGTTACTACCATGTTTACTGGCCTAGTAATCAAATTATGTGTTCTGTTGGAGGGCGGTTCCTTCTGGATCATTGACATTGCTCCTTTTGACCTAGGATATTCATCGTCTTGATGTGTTGTGTTTTGTGGTTGTCCTGCTGGCGGATGCCCCTGTGGTGGCGGTGGCGCACCGACAGCCAAAGCGCCATGCACGGTAACGTAGCCTCGGTTTGTTGCTTCGGTTGCCCTTGCGTTGCATAGTTGTTGCATTTTTAAGAATGTTCAGTAATCCTTTAGGATTTGAGTTGATTGCCTTTTCCCTGTCGATCCAACGTAGTAGTGCATATTGTAGGGTCCTTCCAACATTTGTCCTGCTGACATAGGTGGATCTCGATTCGTCAGCTGGTATCGTTGTTGCGACTGGCCTCCACTGATGTTGTCCCTGTTGCTCAGGTACCCATTGTTGTAATCGTCGACTCATCAATTGTCCCCTCTACAGAAACTTGCTGCAACGTAACTTGGAGTATGGTACCCATCATTGGTTCATTGACTCCGATCATTATTGTGCCTGTCCCTGTCATCTTCGGGTGAACGGGCTCTTTTGTTGTGTACTGCGTCCTCTCCATCAGCCCAACTATTTGCTATGTCCATCAGCTGTGAAATTGTCTTTGGCTTGGTTCGTCCTAGTTCTTCAATAAACTCCTACCGACGAAGTCAATCGTTGAAGGCGTCGATTGCTCTTCATCGGATATGGCTTCAGCCGAATTTTTTATGATGTTCCAACGTTGGACGAAAGCCTGTATTGATTCTCCTGGCTTTTGCTTACAGGCCCGCAATTGCTCCAAAGATGTGGGTCGCTTGAATGTGGACTGGAAGTTCCTGATAAATTTGTCCTCAAGATCTTTCCAACTGCTGATAGAATCTTCGGGTAGTTGCCTTAACCAGGAACGTGTTGCGCCGGTAACCTGGAACGTGTTCTCAAGATCGTTCCAACTGCTGATTAAGAGCATTATAAAATAAATGCAAGATTAACCAATCTTCCATCCCATGGATGGGACATTTTCTCATGCATTCTTTCATCCTCTCTCATGCAAGGGCTAGTGGCTCGCGCTCTTCCTATCTAAAACCAGCAATATTAGATCTTAGTTGCATAGTCTTTGCAGGTGGGAAAATTTTTGTCATAAATAAAGAAGTACATCCCACCCATTATGTAATAGTATTTCTAGGCAAAGATAGCAACCATTCTCTTGCTCTTACTCTAAGAGAGAAAGGAAATAAGCGCAATTTGACCACATCGGGGTCAACATCTTTTATGCGCATCATATCACATGTTTTAGTGAAAGTATTCAAGTGCATACCTGTGTCCTCAACAATAGAGCCTCCAAATTGATTCTGTTGAACCAAACTTAAATAATGGGGCTTAATTTCATAGTCATCAGCAGCAATTGCTTGCTGAGTAATAGGAGTATGCAAATAATCATTATTTGGAGTTGCAAACTCCCGAAGCTTCTTTTCAACCATATTTCCTATCTTTTTAGGTTTTCTTAAACAGAGACTTATGATAAAATCAAGAACTTAAAGACTAACTATTTTTTTGGTCTTTGAAATAAATACTATAAGCAAACTAACAAAATTAAAGACAAGAATTAAAACTAGCAAGGTTCCTACTAACCTCACCAGGGTAGCTATTGCTTCCCCAGCAACGGCACAAGAAAAAGGGTTGGTCATTCAATTCGTATTACAGATGTAGTATAGCTCTTTTTCCCTAGTAGACCTAGGTTTATCGAATCCTCGAGAAACAGAAGCGTAGTGAAGTTACTTTAACGGACCTTCGGGAGTTTTAGAGTTCCTTTTTTGTTTTTATCAGACCAAGAGTTTGCGTATTTTGTTGTTATCGATGATGGAGAGAGAGGTCCTATGGTGTTCGATTTCACCTGTAGCTGTGCAAAACATCGGATGGAATAAAAGATAATAATAAAGTATGCATGTAATTGTTAGATCAACATAAATTATATGTGAGCAGTGCGCCCATAATTGCTATTACCTCCACAACTGCTTATAGCAATAACCTACTAGTCTCATCCATAGAAGAAAGAGAACTAATGATATGCATAGTGATGTCACCGTTAATCCCATTTAAATCCCGCACATACAGCCGCACTACCCCTTCTGTCACTAGGGTTCCCAACCTACAGGTTAGTCATTACTCATACTCCCTATACCTGGCTCAATCCTCGGGGTATTGGGTACCTGACAAGTCCTTAGATTGAGGCAAGAGAGGATACAATAGTCATCATGTCACACAAACTAGTTGTGGGGCCCTCGGATTAATCCTCTGAGAATCCCTGTTATGCATACACCACGATCCCATGATCAGTTAATCATGGCACATAACCAACAAGTATCAAAGTGAACATCCATTACTTAAGCGGGTACATGTCATAACTTATTTTCCATTATGGCTACATCGATCATCATCAGCGGAACTTCATAAAGCGTAGAGCCTGAGCCATGCTATAACGTACAGGCAATTGACTGGGAGAACGTCCTAGATCGCATAGTCATCAACTTCACCTTATTATCGATATCTGACCAAGTTAATAGCCAGGAACAAGGCCAATGAGTAATTTGAATGTACTCGCAAACCACCTTAAGAAAATAATAATAACAAGAGGATATGCAATATGGCTATGGTAGTAGGAGGGATCCAAGAGAGGTTCTTTTCTCACATAGTTTCTCTTGTAGATATAGCATCTACATATCTTTGTTGAAAACGTGTTGTAAAACATTTTTGGAAACCTTTTTTAAAAAGTTTTGGAAAAACACTAGGACTGGGTCACCCCTTTTGTTTCTTCCTTCCGGTCATGTCATGGCTAAACTCCTTTCCTTCCTTTCCGACCATCCCATGGTCAAATCATTTCCAAAGCCATTGATTTTCTGAAATCCTTTTTAAAACAAAACCAGCACCGCTCTAGAGAAACCTTCCCAACCATCCATGACCGTGGACACGGCTATTCGAATAGATTTACACTCGGTAGAGGTTGTACACTTTATGCACACCAACCGAGTACCCTGCCCTAATCCTCACCGATCGTGGGTCGAGTAACTGATCAAGACTCTCCGTATGCCACTCTAGCATATGCCCTACCCTATGAGTTGTTCCTCTCAACACCGGGACGTCGAGGTCACAGACCAACAGTAGCGCATTCCGACTCCTCCAGAGTGGGCACTTTCAATGAGAGGCTCATAGTATCGCCCGGTCACTCGCATGGGTGATCCTGCATTCCTCCAGGTAACTATCTAACAGTTGACCCTTTTTTGTAAAGGAATCCCGGAATTAGAGGGAGCTGATCCCTTATAAGTAGTTATGAGAATTGCCACATTAGAGTAGAAAACTTCAAGTCTAGCCTTGTCCCAATCCAGAGTAATGTGGTTGCAGGGGTTAATTGTTCTAGCAAAACTGCAAAGAACCGGCTGCGTTTTTGTAAACCTTTTTCCTCCATCTTTCAGCATTTTGTAAAACAAAAAACTTTTTCTTTTCTCAAACTTCTCTTGGTAGGTCAAACCTCACCAAGGTTTTTCCATAAACATTTGTAAAAAAAATTCACGGGTATTCCCATCCTCTAGCTTTGCTTCAGCTAAAACAGGGTCTCCAAAGGGTTATGGTGTTATACACCATCTACCATTCTAGGGACAAATAGGTGTCATCAAGGGGGTTGTACTTAGTAGCACACGTGTGGAATGGTTAGGAGGAGCCAAGCCACTACCAGGTATAGATCATCATATAATAAAACAATGCAGTTTTCATAAAGTAGTAAGTAAAACATGCATAAGTAAAATAGTAGGGAAATTCTTATGAGCAAGAAGGTGGCTTGCCTGATCATCAGAAAATTGGCAATATATGTCCCTGGACTTCTTCTTAGAATACCAAAATAATCCAATAATAAACACTTCTTCTAGTCTCCAATATAATCGCAACTATCATCGTCAAGATAGAACATGCAAGCAAACAAAGCCAAAATCAACACAAAGCAGGCAAGCATCATTACAATACAGCAAACAAGCATTCAACAAATTATTCACTTCATTAGTTTTTTATAGATTGAGATCATAGCGTTTGGAAATACTTTACTTGCCTTTGTGGTTTTGGCCTTGGTGATTTCTTTGTCGAATACCACCTAATGAAGGGGTTTTGACTAAGGCTTGGGTTTGGGTGATATAAATGTACAAAAATGATATCAAAAGATAGGTATTGATATAACCAGGCCAACAAAAGTGGTTTCATGATTTTATCAATTTTCTATATTTAGTTATGATTTTTCTAGTGAAGTAACCCCTAGTTTAGGTTAATAAATCACCCGAAAATATATGGATCTCAAATAAATTTGTACTCGGAGGATGTTGTATATATTTGAGATTGTGATTATTGAGAGTTGGAATCACTTCAAAATAATTATCAAAATGCCCTTGGGGAAATCCCAAAGTCCATTATGTAATAATTTGTCGTTTTAACCAGATTTATTTTATAGGTCCAAATGAAATGAGACCAAGTATAGTAGATAGGTAATATGAATACATTCTAGTAGAAATTGGAATCATATCATTTGGAGTTACAAAGCTTCTTCCAGGATTTGTTGAGTTAAACCATACTAGGCAGATATGTTTAATTCCCTATAAATTAACAATAGATCGATAAATCTGTAGCTCCTAGGGTTTGTAAGTATTTAGTGTACCACAACACTGATAGTTGGAAATAGGTCATTCCAACCTTTGGTTTAACCTGGAGAATTTCCTAAAGGCTAAAATGGCTTGCTTTTTCTATTTTTACTGCAGGAAAACCAGGGCTCCACTTGGCATGGGCTAAAGCCTAAATGATTGGTATAGTAAATACCTTTCATAAGAACTTTGGTTCACCCCAATTGGATATGAAAATCTCCATGAGGAATTTATTTAGTGTAATAGCCACACTTTGGTAGATTTACTGCAAATAAATAATGAAAATTATTTTTGGCCGAGGATTGGTTCTGAATAATTGAAAAACATACTAGAACATGTGGAAATTTATATCTGGTCAAAATATGGTCTTTTATATATTTTTTATTTAAAGTGACAGATCTAAATACATATCGAGATAAATTGATTAAAAGAAAGGGTGGCCTTGGGCTAGATCTGAGCAAGCTGGGCCGTAGGGGGGATTCGGCCCACCGGGCTGGACAGCGTGTGCGGGAGCACGGTTTGAACCGTGGGTAGCGGGGCTCGGTGGTCAGTGACCACGAGCGCTAATAGTGTATGGGGGCGCCTGAGCCGTCCGATTAGACTAAGATTGGCGGCTCCAGGCCTTCTTCCTCCCAACGAGAGGGCGCTAGGGGCAGAAACCCTAACAGGCGGCGGCGGTTGCAGGGGCTCACCTAGGGGTGCGCTGGCGACAGAGAGGTGGCGGGGAACATGCAGTGTCCCACAGGGATCTCAACGAGGGGAGGCATAGAGGGTTTCCCCGCTGGGATCTGGCTCGCGCGAGGACGCTCGAGAGCAACCTCGTTGGAGCTTGATGGCACCACCAGTGGAGCTATTCCTGGGTAAGAAAAAGGGCATGAATGCATAGATTTGGATGATAGGAACACATGCATGCGGAGATAATAAGAGGGGATGGTCCGGTTGACCTTCAAACTTGCATGCATTGGACACCGAGAGGAAAGGTTCTCCTCCTCCCGAGCTGCAGAGATAGAGAGGGTCTCTAGGAATTTGGTGGATAAGAGTACTCTGGTAGGGGAGTTATCTAACCATAGTTGAGTGTTCGGGGTGATTGGAAACGAGCACCAACTCAGGAGCTCAAAAAATTGCCGTGGGAGGGTGGTTCCTTCTATTCATGGTGAAGGAGGGGAAGGGAGCTGGTTCGGGGGCTCAGGGAGTGGTAGGTGGAGGTGAGGGAGTGAAATGGGAGGGCAATGGAGAGATGCCCTGGCCTCTGGGCTTATAAACCAAAGGAGAGGGTCCATGGTAGACAATGTCCATGGGAGGGAAAGGGCATGTCCATGGCCTCCCTATTGGGTGCGGAGGGCGGTGGATAGGGAGTGTGGGGTGCCTCTGGTCGTGTAGAAAGTGAGAGGGAGCAATGAGTGTTGCTGCAAGAAATAAAGACAAGATATGACTGATCTGTGCATATCTCTTTCCTCCAAGAAATAAAGACAAGCCCTTCAAATCATTGTGGTGGCAGGAAAAGTCGTTACTCCAGTTCGCAAATTGAGTTGATAATTTCTAGTTGTTCCTTGGAGGTTCAAGGAGAGGCTATGCATTCTCTCCACAGTCCCTCCAAGTTCTTGGAAGGCTTGGTATGTAGCAA
Organism: Avena eriantha; assembly: GCA_910589775.1. Classification (NCBI taxonomy): domain Eukaryota; kingdom Viridiplantae; phylum Streptophyta; class Magnoliopsida; order Poales; family Poaceae; genus Avena; species Avena eriantha. Next base: position 322,762,783 of record OU342742.1, read on the forward strand.
ACCAGGTTGGTGGCTACTCCTCTTGATAAGGAACTTCTTGCTCCTCTTCTTGGTCCTCATCCTCAATAGATAAAAGACCATTAGGCAAAGGAGCAGGGTAGATACGCCCAGCTCCAGCAATATGCAAGTAATAAACACCACCTATCCTAGTGAGCATTCCACAAGCTTTTAAAGTAGAGAAACCAACACGTTCCTCACCTAGCACAGGTTGCAACTCACATAGGTTGATGCCAAGGGCAATGACAATCATGGTGATGACGCATCCTCCTGTAATTGGTCCTTGGGTTTGGGAGGATTTGTGCTCCTGGTAGCGCACAAGGATTGCACCCAAGTTGAGTGACAAGTTGCAATTATTGAAACTAGCTTCTGCAAGGACTAAGATGTCCTCCTCATTGAGTCTCGTGAACTCATTTCGTTCCTACAAGGTGTTAGCAATAACATAGAACAAATAGTGAATTGCTGGATGTTGAATATTATTTCCCTTTGCTCACTCTAGAAGTGAATCTCGTTCCATTATAATATTGTTTCGAGGAATGGTCTAAGCTAGTAAAGGATGCGCGCAAGTCATTATCATTATTGTTTGGCAAATTAAAGCATGAGCACCATTCATCTATTGATAAAGTGTAATTTTTGTCCATAAGCGGAAAAGAAATCATGTCCTCTCCATGCCATAGTTTAACGGTTCTTTGCAAAGAACTTAAAAATTCAAGAGTTAACTAGTGATAAGTAGGCACATCACTGAACACAAAGTTTTGCAAGCCAACCTATTGCATAGTAAATTGAAGTCATTAGAAATACCTAGTTGGTTCAATATAATGGGTCAAACCCACTTGGTTACCTTCACTTCTCGGTTCTTGATCCTGTCAAAGCGATCACATTGGATCTCATTCCTGAACCGTATCCCCATGCGTTCTTGAGCGACAGCCCGAGAAGAGCTAGCGGTGGCACAAGCACGAGTTTGGCTCCTTGTGTTGATCATCTAAAATAATAAATAAAGACAAAAATAGAACTTTTTGATCCAACAATAACAAGCATAACATATTCCTCATCATAGCACACTAAAGAATCCCCTCAAAATAATAACCTATGCAAGAGAATCATGGCAATTAGTTAATAGTAGATCTCACCCTAGATTGATAATGACAATAGATCGAAGATGAATTTGTAAAAACTAATTGGAGGATCGGAGGAGAAACATACCATAGATCACTTATGTGCAAGGAAATCGAACAAAAATGAGTAGAGATGAAGATCTCTTGAGGTTTTGAGAGAGTTTGGAGGTAGAAGAGGTTTTGAGAGAGTCGGACGCAACAATACAGGGAATATATATGGTCGGAACAATGTGTTCCCATCGTATAGTTGGCCTGCTGTCAAAATTTTAGGTTTTCCACCTAGCGGTGCAGCTATACGACCTGAACTATATAGCTGGAACAATTTGTTCTCACCGTATATTTGGTCGTCAAACCGTCTATACCTAGAAAAGAAAATGTACGAAGGCATCTATATCTATACGACCGAAACTATATGGCTAGAATTTTTATTCTTGCTGTATAATTGGTCGTTAAACCATTAGTACTTTTGAAAGAAAAATTGTCCATGCGAAAAATATCTATACGGACGGAATTTTTATTCCCGCCGTATAGTTGGTCGTTAAACTCTCTATAGCCATAAAAAAATTCCGTTTCTTCGAGAATTATTTCTTATTCTAAAACTTAGCGAAATACCTTGTTTTTGATAGAAAGTTGACAGTCAAAATTGTCTACCAACAACAGCATGTATCTAACAGGATTTTTAGTACTACCAAACCTCTGCTCCTCAACTTGAGCTTTCTAGCACTGTTTATTAAACATAAACTTAAACTAAACATTAAAAACTTAACTAAAACCTTTATTTCACATGGATTGCCTCCCATGCAGTGCTCTTTTATGGTCAATAGCTTGACCTTGACGTTTCTCACTTAAGCCAGATGAGTGGAACACCCACTCCAAAATAGTTGGCCTTCAAAGTGATAGCCTCCTTTTCATCATGCTTGGCTTTCTTCTTCCTGGGGAAATGAATAACAAAAGGGTCCCGAGAAGGCAATTGAAGCTTCATGTTCCCTTAATGTAGATTAATCAAAGCCTTAATAGTTCTTAGAAATGGACAACCTAATATAATAGGAGCAGTAACATCTTCAGGCATGTCAACAATAACAAAATTAATAAGAGCAGGACATCCTTTAATGTATACTAAAGTATTTTCCTTAATTCCTACAACTTCTTTGTAGGTAGAATCTGCAAGATGTAATTTTAACTCGGTGATTTCAAAAGATCCAAGATTTAACTTATTAAAAATATTCTTTGGAATTGTTGAAACTCTTGCACCTAGATCACATAGTGCAACTATCTCATTTGTCCCAATTTTAATCTTAATAGTAGGCTCAAATATATCATCAAGCTTAATAGGTAATTTTTCAGCAATTTTCTTATATTCTTCTTCAAGCTCACGTACCTTTATTGCTACTTGATTAACGAAGTGTTGATACATGGCTTCATCATTTCCTTCACTTACCGGAAACTTAATGTTGATCCTTTTTACAAGATCTTCAACGGTGTAACTTGGTGAAGGAGCATTACTATAATCAAGTTCTTCGGGTTCCTCCCTTTTGATTCTCATCATCTTTAGGTCTTCAACAGGATTGGGCTCAGCTTTACCCGCAAATTTAGCTAGAATGAGAGTTTGACTCTCAGTTATCTTACCTAGTTGTGCCTCAATAATCCTCATCCTTTCTTGGAGGGCGTGCAAATCATTCCTCAGACTTACAGCTTGGTTAGATAATTTACCAAGCATAGTATCATCGTTCTCCGTTATTTTAAAAAGGATATTGGTTTTCTCATTTTGTGAGTCTATAGAAGACTTAAGTGTTTCTTGGATACTACCATTACTTGATCCCATATTATTATAAGAGTTACCTATAGGACTAGAATAGTGTTTTTGAAAATTAGGGTTACAATTCTTCTTCCAAGCAGGGTTGTAATCATTATGAGCTATGAAGTATACTTGTTCAATATTAGTTTCTAAGATAGCTCTTACCTGGGTTTCCTTACCTTTTTCGGATAATATGAGCTCATCCATCTTACCTTTTTCGGACAATATCGTAGTAGATCTTCGCGCGTGGTCTCGGTTGTCATTGGGACTGCACCCGAAATTGATGCCCATGCTTCGGCTGGTAGCCTGAGAGTTTGTCGCTCGCCTCTCTGTGGTTCTTCTCCTCCCAGGATTATGTGATTGTTCGTCGGGTCTCCTTCATTTTCGTGATTTCCTTCGTTGTTGGGATTTCCTGCATTGTCATCTGATAGAATATCATCGGGGTTAAGAATAGGGTTACCATTAGAGTCGTGTTGTGTTGAAGCGTCCTCGATGATCACGCACACTTCGTGGCGTGTTATATATGAACTAGTGACGTCATTGTTGGATCCAATGGTGACACTGTTTTGGGGATTGGTGAAGTCCAATGGTTCCTGTTCTGGAGAGATTTTGGCCATCCTGACTCCGAAGTTGATACTTTTGCCGCTTTCTTCGGGTTTTGTGTTTACCGGGCTTGATCCACATGGTGGAGTTAGCTGAGAGCCTGACCCGAGGGAGAGATCTTCATAAAGACCATCAATATCCCCCAGATCTACTGTGTTTTCAGTGTTTCCTTCATCTCTCTTTCCTGGAGTGTAGTTTTTGTGGATGATCCAACAGATGATGCGGGTATCGCCATAGGCGTGGATTTTTTAATCGACGGTCCTGATGGAGCCAAGAGGAGCGATTCTTCTGGATCTTCCACTTGAAAGTGGAAACTTCCGATGATGAGATCAGATCCACCGTTGAAGTCGGCGTGTACAGAAACAGGCGTGGAGCTGCTTCTGTTAGATTGCTGCTTGCTGAAAAGGGGTCCACTGAATCCGTGACTCCAGCATTCAGGTTTCCCACAGATGGCGCCAATTGACGAGGGGTAACCTCGGCAATGTCCATAATTGTGGACTTAGGGTTTTACGGAAAAGCGAATGCTGGGGATTTTGTCGGATATTAGGCAAACAATGGAGTCGAAGTCGCCTGATTATCAATGGAAAATTCTATTATAGATTGCTTGGGAGTTTTTTGTTACCTCCCCATTGGCTTCTCCCAGCCTATATATAATAGACTATGTCCCAAAGTCGTATACGGATAGGTTACATATTTAAGATTACAACACTAACACAACGTCAATTCATATTCCTTATCTAAGGCTTCCATCAGATGCTTCTTGGGCCTTCATCTTGAGTCTTCATGGGTCATGAAACTTTATATAGCCAGGATAACAAAACATAAGCACCCGAGTAATCATATCCATGTCAGTCTCACAATGCAAGACCCGTCCTAATGCAATAAATATCGGTGCTCTCGAACTCAATCCGCATAGGTACAGGGTCAGGTGCTTCTCCAGCTCTAGGTATCCTCTCTTGTGTCCCACCTATATAGCTAGGGTTAAGTAATTCATTCAGTAGAAGATAATAGAAAAACCATCTGGTAAGGTGGGATCTTTAAAACAACGTTGTTTGACAGAGCTATCTTGACATTATAGGTTGGGTCTTTGGATAGTTTGTATGATGTGTCAAAGACCATTGGTGATATTATCCATCTTATAACCCCCTTAGACCGACTAATGATAGATTATCTTCCAAGCCATTGAAACCACGATTTTCTTAAAATTAGAATATGTTTTTTGATTGAACAGGTTCTATCATCTTCCATTCATTATCCGTGTGCTTGTGAATTTATTAGAATCCATTTCAGTAGGACAACAGGGATCTCGCAGATGACACTATCATTATTCTACCTACTTAGGAGGATAAATTACTTGTTTTCAAAGAGCTATTGGATCAATATGCTGGTTTTATAGGGTTAAAAGTAAATTACAATAAATCTTCTCTCATCCCAATTAACCTTTCTGAGGAAGAGACGGCTCATCTGGCTTCAGTGATTGACTGTCAAGTTGGTTCTATGCCCTTCATCTATTTAGGATTTCCAATGGGTACCACTAAACCTCAGATTAAGAAATTTTCACCACTAATTGATAGGCTTGAGAGAAGATTATCTAATAGCTTCTTTTCTTTCATATGGTGATAGACTGGTTTTAGTCAACTCTGTCCTTTCTTCCTTACCAACTTACTATATGTGCACTCTTTCAATTCCTTTGGGAGTGCTGGAGATTATTGATAAGGATAGAAGGAGGTGTCTTTGGAGGAAATACAAGCAGGATGAGAGAGTAAATTCCCTAGCTTCCTGGGAAATGATCTGCAAGCCAGAGAAAAAAGGAGGTCTAGGTGTAGTGGATCTTCAAAAGCAAAATATAGCTTTGTTGTTGAAACACCTTGACAAATTTTATAACAATACCAACTTGCCATGGGTCAAACTTGTTAGGAATACATATTATCATGAGGCTGTACCACATGTTGTGACCAGGTGTGGGTCTTTTTGGTGGAAGAGTATTATCAATCTTGTTGATGAGTGGAGAGCTATAACTAAATGTCAAGTGGGTTCTGGATTTTCCGTTCTGTTTTGGAATGATTACTGGGTTGATGTTATGTTGTCTGAGAATTTCCCAAGGTTATTTTCCTTTGCCAGAGATAAGTTGGCCTACGTTCATGATATATGCTCTTTAAGCAATCTACATGAGGCATTCATGTTGCCTCTGTCTGCTGAGGCTTTTTTGGAATATGAGAAGCTTCAGACTCTACTTTCTAACACCAATTTGACAACTTTTGACGACAAATGGATTTGCTAGTTCAATAATAACAGGTTCATGGCTAAGGCTCATTATGAAAGAAATTTCAGAGAGGAGAATAATGACATGGTCTCGGCTCAGATTTGGAAAAGCAAATGTATGTCAAAGAATAAGTTTTTTTCTTGGTTACTAATGCATGATAGATTGAACACAAAGGACATGTTCGTCAGAAGGCATTGGAAAGTTACAGAGGATAATGATTGTGTTCTGTGTAGTGGACAGATAAGAGAGGACTAGAAACATCTTTTCTTCCAATGCTTGTTTAGTGCCCGTGTGTGGAATTATTTACAGATAGAATGGAGAGACACTGGCTTCCCTGAGGCATTTAAAATGGCTAAACACAATTTCAATTGCCCATGTTTTATAGAAGTAACCATTTTGACATGTTGGAATATCTAGAAACAAAGGAATGCCATGGTTTTTAGACATGAGAGACCCTCTTTTAGAGGCGAAAGGAAACATCGAAGCCTAGAACAGAACATTATGGATCCTACAATATAATACTGTAGGCCCATAAGACAGAGAGATCATGATAGAAAGGAATCTCTCAACTAAAGAAGAGTAAAGGGAAACAAGGAGCACACACACACACACAACTGACTCTAGAGAACTCAACACTAGGTTAACTAGTTAAGAAACGACATGCTTGAGAGGCACCTAAGCTTTGAAAGACAAGATGAGAGAGTAAAATTTTTTCAAAGTCAACACAAGATAAGATGACCAAGAGTTAGCACGAAACTAGATAAGGAGAAAATGAAGCATACTAGAGTTTTCATACATACTTTTCAACTTTCAAATAGTTTTCACAAACACTAGACTCAACATCGACCAGTAGAAAGGTTTTCCTACAGTCGGTACTTCTTTGATACCAAGAACAGTGACACCCACAGGATTAGGGCTAGACAATCCTAGACCTCTATCTTACATAAGCCAAACCTAAATCTCGGAATCATACAGAGAAAGAATCGGTAACATTATAGTGACCCTATGACTCAAAATTTATTACACCAAGCTCATAACTGAGCAAAGAACCAAATTATTACAAGCAGAGGTCACTGACCACAAACGCCAAACAACGAAAGGCACATTATCCTATTAAGTATAGTAAACTTAACAAATGGCCTAAGAGGCATGAAGCATAACGATGACATCCCAATCCATAGATTCCAGGCTATCGACCAGGAACCCAAAGCTACTCGTCGGTGTCAATGTCGTACCAAACTTGTCTTCTGAGGAACACTTACTCTGCTACAAAAGTATCGACAAAGCAAGGGTGAGTACAGGGTGTACTCCGCAAGACTTATGGCTGGTGGGGTTATTTTGCATAAAACAATTTTTGTTTATAAAACAAGGGGAAGAGAAGAAGCTCGTCTAATTAGAATATTTTAAAAGGGGATAAGAGAGCAACATCTCCGAAGAATTGATCATCATCTTGACATCCACCAAAGTAATCCTCATCTCACAACTAGGATCATCCCCTCGTACCCATGAGAAAGCATCCTTAAGCACACTTTACTTACTTGCCAAGTTTTACGATTAGGTTATAGTTCTCTATGATCATCATGTCCGTTCCCTAGTCGTCCATAACCATGGACACGGCTTTTCGAAAAGATTAATACCCTACAGGGGTGTACAACTTTACCCACATGTACCAACCGACTCTTAATGCCACTACATTAGCCCTCTTCCTTGGAAGGCCGGCAGAGGGTGGTTGGCCACGACCATTACCTTGCTTTCACTGAGACCATGAGTCACACCCTAAGGAGGGTTCCGCCATAGCGGGTCAAATCCCTAAGCCGGTCCCTAGAGATCTGGGCCAGTTTGTTTTACTAGAGGAACCTCCTCAAGCAACCCTGGCCACACTTACCTACCTATATGAATGCACCTCATTCACCGCCTTAGAGAACAACCAGAATGCATATGTCGAATGGAACGCCCGAACTAGGTGACTCATGGAATCTACTAGGCAAGTTAATCAACGAATGGGTTCCCAAACCTCCTGTGGCTGTACACTCGTCTTGGTTCAAGAGGCTAGAACTCGGGTCCTAGTGGTGGCGAGCATGGGACTACAAAAACCACATCCCACCGTGGCCTCCCATACAAGCCTTACAATGTCTAACCTTTACCACTGATCTCATCTCATCTCGTTCTCCTGTCATACTAGATTCTCCTCATTGGTACATCATCTGGATGAACCAGAACTGACAGCTAAGCATGGCTAAGCAAGACACAGATAACAGCTCTAGCCGTGCACACAAGCCAAACCAAGTTATGCTTGGAGCAGTGGATCAAGTAATATAAGCTCAAAGGGAATAGTGCAACCGATATGATACTCTATCTATCGATAAAAGACCATAGTCGAATCGTATGCAGATGGCAAGAATGAAATACTTTGAAAGCATAGGATTATATCATGTGTGGGGCTATGCTTGCATTTGCCTGTTGATACCCAACTATAGATCTTCAGGGTTCATCTGATTGACACTGTTCACCGTTCATCAAGTACTTCTCTTCAATGGTGTTAATCTTGGGCTTCAATCTTGGACTCGATCTCATTGCTCACATCAACTCCAAGATCTACCGAGAAGAAGAAGAAACACAAGAAAGGAAAGCAACAATCAACACATGGCATCGATGCAATGCTCAAGACAGGATGATGATATGGCAAGTTAAAGGTTATTGAAATTGAAGTTATAGACATTATCATCACTTTTAAATGGGGTCCCTAGGGTTTAAACCCTAGTATTTGAAAAGCCCCATATGCATATGAGAGGGTTCAAGTGTTCTCCTAATAAAACATGTGATTAAGTTGATGAACAATGCATGATTTTGATGCTAAAGTGTAGATCTCATTTTTCTGAACATTTTAATGTATTATGCATATTTTTATGACTTATAAATAATTATATATCAGTTTTATAAGATTAAAACATTTTATGAAATTATTAAAACAAATTATAACCTTTACTACATCACGCTGACGTCATCAACATAGCTAGGTACTTTTGTTACCGCACCTAGTCCAACCCACACCAACTGACAAAAGGGCCCAGTCCATGGTGGGTCCACTCGATGGCCACATAGGAGCCACGTCGGAGTCATCGGCGGGGCGCGGCAGATGGTGGCCATCGCTGGCAATCTAGGCCATGCCAGCACACGCATCTTAGCCTACTAGCACGAGCACGCCGCGGTGAGAAAGAATGTAGCAGCGCCACTAGCTTTAGGTCACCGGACTGTCGCCAGCGAGCATGTACTGTGGCGGACGGCGGCGGCTTGTGACGCGGGAGTGGGCTAGAGTGAGAGAGAGGGTTCGGAGGGGTGCTTGAGCACCGTGGTCTCACCAGAAACACAAAGGGATGGCCGGTGAGGCAGGGCGAGGTCAGGTGCTGCTAGAATCAGTGGAGAACGCGGTGGCCGGAGTCAGGGAGGGACGGGCCAATTGTGCCGCTTCGGTCCTCGCCAACTTGCGTGGTTAGGGGAAATCGAACGAAGAGACAGTGGTGGTCCTGGTGGTGCTCTCAGCTGGGCAAGGGACGGCCGGAGGCAGCTGGGACGACGGCGACCTAGGAGGTTAGGGTTTAGGAGATCTTAGGGGACAGAGCGAGACCACTAGAGAAGAGAGAGGTCGAGGGGAAGAGGAACACGGCGCGTTGGTTCTTATCCTCATTGTAGGCGGCAGCGTTCATCTTAGCGTGGTGACGACCATCGGCCGGCGGAGGCAGCGACAACGATCTGTTGTGTGTCGTCGACGATGAAGACAAAGGGAGAGAGGAGGGTCGAAGCATTATGGGCCCCATGTGGGCTAGCTGGGCCACTCCTAGGCTGGCTTTGGATGTGGGGGGCGGTAGGGAAGAGAAGAGGAAGTGGGATGCGGCCTGGGCTGCTGCTGGCTGCATTTTTTATTTGCAAAACATTTTCTAAATCTGATTTCTCTTTCCCATTTGTAAATTCAGTTGCAATTTGTTTGTATAATTCAACACTACTAGAGACTTTATGAAATAATTAAAACAATGTAAGGCCCTTTGTAATAGTTTGGTCTTCACAACTTTTGTACTTTTCAAAATCCAAAACCATTTTGGAATTGATTTGAGAGAGAGGAGAAATAGGGTTTAGGGTTTTACTTCCTTTTCATTTCATGCATTTTTAAAAGATGATGCTCATGAATTCACAATCAACCCTAGTTAATGATTTAGCTAAAACTGGGGTGTTACAGTGTACACTTTTGCCCTCCAGTTTTCCGACGCTAGCTAGCACTTGCATTTGGCTGATCCTGATCCACAGCCGTAACTTGCTGCGAACTATACCTCTAATCCAGCTGCTCATCTCTTCTTTTACCTCGAAAATCATTTCGCCGGCATGATCCGGTTCCATCTCAGTTATAGTACACTTCATTTTACTCGTTTGACATGAGCCGAGGTTGGATCGGATCATCCAATGCATACGAGTCAACAATCCGGATCGTATCAGCCAACGTAGTTGGCATATCCCACTACAACCTTTTCCACAGCATGCTCGCATACCTACATCCTTGCGCAGACCAAGCAATGGCTTGCGACTCAATCACCCTCACAAGAGTTACACACATTGCACCAACAATTTAAAAACTCTCGGTCAGTCTCATTCGGCCTTTGCTTGCACATTGCCAATGTCTGTGGCCTATTCGGCCTCTTATACGTACTTGTGAAGTTGCTGATGAACATTTCCTCAAAATCTATCCAGCAGTTGATACTTCTAGCGAGCCCATCCAGCATTTGAGGTACATATCTCACTGCCCATCTCACGTTGCTTCCGGCAATGTTCACAGCCGTTGCATAGTCAATGAGGCAATCCTCTGGCTTGGTGCTGCCATCATACGTCCTTGTTCCTCTGTCCAGCTAAAAGTTTGGCATAGGTGGCTCTCTCATAATCCGAGGTCCAAAGCATGCTGGACCCGGAGGACCTTGTCGCTCAATCATCTCTGACTTATAAATTCGGTCCAACTTCAGCCTTGCATCATCCGGCTGCAAGTTCCTATTTCCCAATCTTGATCCTATCACATGGTGCTCTGGCCTAGGAAATCCTGTATAAACCATTGCCGAATAACCATCATTGTATCTATCTTGAACTGGACGAGCATATTGTTGTTGTATTGCTGGGCCAGCACTTTGCCGCTGTTGCCGAGGTGGGTTCTGCCCTGCTCCTGCTGAGTTACGCTATTTGACATTGCTGTTCCTAGCGTTTCCCTGACCGGCATTCCCTTGGTCGCGGTTACCTCGGCCATAACTGCGATGATCCTCATCAACTTGCACTGCTTTTCCTTTCTCTGCCCTTGCCGGGTCATATGGGACTATCTGCTTATTTTTCCTTTCCGAGGTCACTACCTCTTTCCATTCTTGCGCATGTGTGAGGGGACGATGCTGCCCCAGCGGATTTCACTTGGTTACCCCTTGCCAAATGAACTATATGAGAGCCTCCTGCTATCGCCGGCTTTGCTTTGAGTATCTCCTAATTCTACTTATTTGCCACTCTCACTAAGTGGTTTACTCTCTCATGCTGCCTCTACCGGGATTCTCTGGTTAGACCGTCTAACTCGGACGTTGCTACTTCTGTAGCCCTGAGGTTTTTTGCCATGGTACTATACCTCTCCAACGCTACTGTTACTAGGGTAGTTGATTGCCCTGGCCTAGGTACATACTCCTTATCTATCTCAGTGATCAAGTTTATACCCCTAATCTTTACTCCGTCCATATGAGTTGGGCTAATCCGGTTTTCTTTTGTGTACTCACGTAGAGTAATGTTCGGTGACTGTTGCAACTCAGCTACTTTCTTTGCCCCTGCTAACATTTTCTGCCGGGTGTCCTCTAGATCGGCATGTCCCTGAGCCAGATCTACTAGAGGTTCTATGGGAGTTGCTAAGATATCTATTGCCTGCTACAACACGTTCTCTGGCCTCTCTAGTGGAGGAAACCTTGACATAGATACCTTTGGGGTCGCATTAGGATCTAGTGTCGGGTCTTTGCTCGTTCTGCATCAAACGTCATCACCATGACCTCAATGTAGCTAGTCGGGTGAGTGATACGTGGGTCGTGAGCCGCGCTGACAAGTCGTTCGTCTCCCTCGACGACGTGCAGCGGGTGAGTGCACGACTCATCCACTTCCACGTAGACCTTGTGAGTGTCGAGGCTAATGAAGAGGCCGTTGCACAGAGGAGGGAGGTTGTTGAAGCTGCGCGCATTGTCACTGGCGTAGTCCACCACTGAACAAGCCCAGAGACGATGCGTTCCCTAGTGCCGATGATGCTTCCTGTCCGAATCTTCACTCCAGCTAGCACCGATGCTGGCCCCATGGTGGGCGCCAACTGCCGTGGTGGTTGCACGTCAGATGCCATGTATAGCCTAAAGATGGGGCCAAAGTGCGCTAGAGGTATCCAGGGAGGGATGGTGTGGTGATTACTGACATAGATGCTTATATTATCCCTTATCAATGATGGATTACTAGTGCTCTTGAGCTATTTGTGGGGAGGAAGAGGATGAACTTCTCTACTATCCCACCTCTCTCTCTAGGGTTTTCCCTTAGTAAAAATGGTCGACGCTCTCTATGGAGGTCCTGGTGCTCCTTATATAGGGGAGCCCAGGTTATAAGCTAGGGCATACATGGAAGGCATATTCTCTGAATGTACCTCTCCGAAAATAGCAAAGCAGTGCTCCTCTTTTTCCTTCGGTAAGCCTCTCCGGACTCATGGCGTAAGCCTCTATAAGCCCCACTATGGCGCGGTGTCACCCGACATAGGCAATGTCACCTTTGTAAGCCATTACCCGTTGGTCCTCCTCTCTGCCCTCGGCGCTCACGCTATAGTGGAGAGAGAAAACCTTTGACAAAGAGACTTTCGACATATATTTTATGTTGGCCGAGGTAACATTGGATGAACTCCGTCCGTGATAGGTCTGCTGTAAGTCGGTTTGCCTTGTGGTAACTCGGCCAGCTTACGATTTGACCTTGTCGTATCTCGGCTATCATGGCCTTTATACCCCGGCTTGACCCTACCCGGGTTTATCCCCAAATACGAATTCAAAAGTGGAACCAATTGAGGTATCAACAGATACGGGTACTAATTCACATTTTTGTCGCAACCCCGTGGTATTGGAGGTTGTAGTGATAAGGATTTTTAGAATAGATAGTTTGTTTTATCCTTGAAGTAAGAGCACTCCCGTGTGGAAGTTCTAAAAGGATGAGGCCCCTATTGTGTCCATAAAGAGGGTTTGGTACACTACCAAATGATAGATCACCTTCAAAGGCATTGAAACATGCCTTGATTGATGATACTTTCGCCTTTCACTACGAAATTTCTTGGAAGCTGTCTTTAGTTAAAGAAAAAAGGATGCAAAACCACAGTCTCCTCCTCACAATGGCACTCGAGGCTACAGGGAATGGAGAAAACCAGTGCCCACATTGTCATGTCCATCCCAAAAAAGTTTGGAAGCATCGGTTTCTGAGATATGCATGATTTTCACATTCATTCGAAAAATGAGAGTCAAAGTACAAAGTTGTGACTTAAGATATTAGCGATTGTTTGGGTGTATAGTTCATTCAATGAAATAAGAGCACTGGGAATAGCTTAGCTTTCCAGTCGAAAGAAAGCATAGAGAACCCTCAAACAAATACTGGATGGAGAATGCACTCTTCGTTTCCAAAAGGAAGACGGAGGGAAATGGGCATTTCTCAAAAACTAGAATACGAGTCTTAAAGGGAAAGCAAAGGTGAGGCATACACTATTGAATGGACCGAGGGAGAAAGACGCTAAGCAGTATTATTGAATTAAACGACCTGCTCGTAGTTATTTCAGTGATTCTTCGCTTAATGAGTATTTGATTCTATCTGCAGTGAGACGTTGTTGCTACTCTCCTTCTATATAGATTTTGGTAAACCTTCTTGTTCTATCTTACAGGTAGGACTTGGCGAACAAAAAGAACGAGAGAGTTTGCTTTCTATCTTTTGCTGAGATAGCTTTCTCTATACTTGCTACCCTATTGTTCGGGTGAAGAAGGGTGTTGGTAAACGCGGGGTATTCAGCAAGGAGATCCTATATACCTCCACTTTGAGTGTCTAATTTCCTTCTTTGGAAGTACCTCACTCAAATGTCTCAGATCAAAGAATGTCATTATGAATTTATAAATAATCGAAATAACGTTGAGAGTGTCATCGTAGTTCATTTGTAATCAGAACAGTTTGACAAAGCAAATATGGTAAAGAATTTACATAATGTATGTAAAGATGGATTACTTGGTTCGATTTGTTATAAATTCATTTACTTACCTGTTTATGACATTATCAACAAGGAATTGTATTGTTGTCCTAGTGCACCGCCTTCAGGTGACATCTATAGTTGCCTTAATCATATCCTCTATCAGAATGTTTTTGATTTGTAAGAAATATCCTGATTTATTTTACTATCAATGGGAAAAAGAAATTGTCATAATAAATGCATTCAATTCTAAGGTGAAGTTTGACTATGAACATGTCACTCATATATTAAATGAACTAAATCTCAAATATGATTATTCAGTTCTCTATGTAGAGGATAGTGATGTTATGATATGCATAATAATATAGATACATTGAAGGACCCAAAGACAGTATTCTTCCTAAATGACATGGGTCACCTTGATGTACAATGTGTTTCTGATTGATTGATGGGTTCAAAATCCGCCAAAGGAAGGAAAATTGTAGTTGTTAATTCATTTCCCTTCCTTTGAATTGTTCTTGTCTCGTTCTTCCCTTTTGTTTTACCTAGATAGGTACTAGGTATTCTATTTTCAACGATTTCTTGTACTACATGTGCACGCCTATGCAAAGAGGCCGCAGATTAGGAAGGCCAACTGAACTGTGTCACCAAAGCGATTCATGTTGATGGAAGAATGACGAATTTCGTCTGATCCGATCCTCATATGCAAGTTCGAGTCTGACGAGTCGCTACCATCTTATTTGAAAGCTCGACGAGCGAGGTAAAATAAACTAATGAAAGAAACTGAGAAGGTTCAAATCTAGCAGGAGCAATAGCATAGTATATGGTCTTGATTGCCAACCTTTCTCAATCAATAATGCAGGAGGACCAATGAGGACAACAATAGCACCTACTTTGGCTTTGTATCGAATCTCTCTTCTAATGGGCGCCTTTACTACCTTGAGACCAGCACTATGAGGCTCGCTATAATGAAACTACCCTTCTTGTCCTACGGATTGGCTTGAGCTCTATCGACACAAGAGGCTTCCAATGGCAGTGCAAGATTTTGTTGATCCTCTCGTCAGTTGGAATGCAACATCCATAATTGTGATTTCCCCTTCCCCAAATGCGAAGAAATGACCGATATTACTAAATCCACCTGGAAGGATGTAACAGCCCAAGTTTGTAATCTATGTAATTAATACTTAAGAGCATAAGCATGCATGAACCTTTGAATTCTTGTTGTGTTTTGGAGACAAGAGGGGATAAAAACCCTAATATTTAAATTGTTTTCCTCCTTATTTCTATCCCTTTTCAAATGGTTTTTGTATTTCGAAAATCACAAAACATGTGGATCCCAAATAGTAAAAGGGGTCCCTGTATTATTTTGGATATTTGCAAACCTTCTGGTATTTTTGAAATAGTTCAAAACATAAAAGATTTTGAAATACAAAAGAGAAAATGATTTAAGAAAGGAAAAAGATTTGTTAAAAAAATGCAACCCGAGCTCCCAAGCCACAACCTAGATCTTTCTCTCCAACCTGGAACCTTTCGCGCAGCCCAACAGCCGGCCCAGCCTGGCCCATCCAACCCGTATACCGTTTCGGCGCCCAGGCGCTTTGTCATCTTCGTCGACGACGGAGAACCAACTTTGTGTCGTTGCCGCTGCCATCGATCTGCGTCGCTCACTCGCTGTCACCCGTCGCGCTCCAAAAAGGAAGATAATACTGCCACGATGCCCGGCCTCGTCCCTATCCTCCCCCCCATAGACGACCTCTCTCTCGCTGCTCTCTGCGGGGCCAAAACTCTAGCCGCTCGGGCTCTGTCGAGCCTCGCCATTCCTGACTGCCTTGAGCTTCGTGGAATAGCCTAGGAGAAGTGTCGTGTCACCGTCGTCGTTCTCTTCAACCTATGCAAGCAGGGGAGCCGCCTTCTCGCCGGAATCGAGCTTGACGTGTTTGTCTCCCCGAAGTCCGGTGGCCGTTGATTCGCTCATCTCCGGCCACCTTAGTCCTCGTCGTAACTACGGTCGTATTCCTGGTGAGCTTCTGGTCATAAAGGACTCCCTCATCCTCCCCCTCTCCCTCCGTGGCCGCCTCCCGATGAAACTCTGCAAGCTCCGCCACGGCCGCTCGCCGTAGTGATAGCTCCGACGACCACCCCGTAGCGGCACCGCCGGTTTTAGGTAGCCCATGTTGTCCTGGTTCAATTAGGAAGAATAGTGTAGCCCCGCTCGCCCATCTGCACCATCGCCGGCTACCGTCTGCCACACCGCTATCGTGCTGACGTGGTTCTCGCGTCAGCAGCGCGCAAGCTTGGCCACGGTGGCACCTGACGTGGCCCCTGGCCCATAGGTCAGCCACTGTGGGCAGGTGTTGCCCAGTGTAATATATCCCCACCCCTATGCTGACGTCATAATGACGTAGTAAATCTTTTATTTTGGTTTAATCAATTCTAAAAATGTTATAATCTTATAAAATTCATAAGTAATTCATTTTAAATCAGAAACAGGTGTATAATATATCAAAATATTCAGAAAATGAGATTTACACTTTAAAAATACAATTATGCATTGTTCATATCCCTTAACCATAGTTAGTTAGAGGAACATCGAAACCCCCCCTAATTGCATATGGGATCGATGGAATGCCAAGTCCTCGGCACTCCGAACCCATTTAAATCGATGCTAATCCTAGGGTTGCGATGATAACTTTAATCTACCATATCATTCATGTGCTTGCGCATTGCATGGTTCGAGATATTGATTGTTGCCCTTCTTTCTGGTATTGCTTCTTCGTGATAGGATCCGAGCACGAGACCGAAGTCGACGATACCGAAGATCCATATTTGTCTAGTGAAGGACAAGGCAAGCGTAGCCTCTCATTCTGAACCTATGATTTACAAAGTATCTACTTTCTCGCTATGTTGCACACGATTCCATTGTGGTCTTTTGTCAGTAGCTAGAGTTACGTAGCTGCTACATAGTTTCCCTGTTGTAGCCTTATATACCTGATCCACTGCTCCTAGCATACCTAGGTCTGGCATGTGAGCGTTGCTAGAGCTTCTTCGATGGTCAAGCATGGCCATGCTTAGTACTTACGCCTGATCCATTACGATGATGATGATTCAGAGATGCCAACGAATCTAGAAAGGTAGGAGATGGAGACATTATCGAAGGTGACCAATAAATATGGTAAGGCTTGCATGGGAGGCCACGTTGGGTGTGCTTTTAGTAGTCCTATGCTCGCCACCACTAGGAACCAAGTTCTTGCCTTTGGAACCGAGATGACCGTACAGCCACACAGGTCTTGCGAACCCCTCGACTAACTAACTTGCCTAGTAGATTCCATGAGTCACATAGTTTGGGCTTTCCATTTGGCATATGCATTGAAAACGTTTTTGAAAGAGGGGGTGAAGGAGGTGCATCATAACAGGTAGGTAACGTGGCCGGGGTTGCTTGGGGTCGATGGAGCCCCTGGTAAACCAACCCCGCCCTCATCTCTAAGGACTGGCTTCGGGATTTGACCCGTTACGGCGGAAACCTCCTTAGGGCGTGACTCATGGTCTAGGCGAAAGCAAGGTAAAGGTTGTGGTCAACCACCCTCTGCCGGCCCTCCAAGGAAGAGGGCTAATAAAATTTGGCACTAAGAGTTAGTTGGTACATGTGGGTAAAGTTGTACACCCCTGCAGGGTTATTTAAATCTTTTTGAAAATCCGTGTTCACGGTTATGAACGCTTGGTGACCGAATTCTAAGATCATAGATAACATCAACTAAAATTAAAACGTGTTGATCCACGTGTCCTTAAGGATGCTTCCTCGGGGGTTCGAGGGGGTGATCCTAGATGAGGAGTTCAGATGTACTTGGTTAACAAGTTCACATGCTCAAGATGGACTCGTTGCTCTCTTACCCTGTTTTGAAAGTATTCTATGTAGACGAGCCTCTACCCTCTCTTGTTTATAAACAAAGTTGGCTTTACGCAAAGAAAATCTGGCGATAGCTTTTCTAGCCAGAGCATGTAGATACTAGGTTATCTAAGTCTTGCAGAGTACATTCTCGTACTCAGCCTTGCGCTATTGTTGTGTTTCCTCAGATGATCTAGCCGCAACTCAAGGTGGGTTCTACGTTGACATCGACGAGTAGTTGGGGACCCTAGGTAGCAGCCTTAGGACTATGGGTTGGACGTCGCTTATGTTTATGGCCTCTTAGGCCTTTTGTTAAGTTTGTTGTGTAGAACAATATAATTTGCTTTCATTGTTTGGTGTAATGATGGTCTACGACCCCTGGTTTGTAATAATCTAATATAGTACTCTATTAAGAGTTTAAACTTATGTTGCTGAATCCCTGTGTTCTGTAATGCTACCGAATCATATACTATGAGTCTCTAAGGTTGGAGTTAAGTTTATCTCGGAGGTTAATCTGAGGTTTGTTTAACCCTAACCCCGATGGTGTTACAAGTTTTGGTATTAGAGCAGGATTGCGTGTAGGAAACCCTAGTATTGGTCGATGTTGAGTCTAGAAATTGACAAAACTATTTAAAGGTTGAAAACTATTAGCAAAAACTCTAACTAGGACTCTTTTTACTCCTTCCCTGGTGTGATCCTACTGCTAGAGTTTTCTCGTCCTATTTGGTTTGAAAAGGTTTTCATTCCTTACCCCTAAATTCAAACGTTTAGGATCGTGTCTTCGTCGTTGTTCTTCTAAGTACTCCGTAACTGGTTGCTATTCTTAGAGTTATCAAGATATCTCAGTTATGTTTGATGCATAACATCTTAGCACTCCATTGTTATGGTTTCTTAGTCAACTAGATAGAGTATACGTTACTATGCTTTGATACTACCATGCTTGATGAGATGACATGTTTTACATCCAGCTTCTATTGTCCTTGAAACCCTTGGCTAACGCCTTCTATTCTTACAGGATGGGTGACACTTCTCGAGCTCGCACCCGTGCTCAAGCTCATGGGTCTAGGAATGAGGATGATCCTTTTAATATTCATCCACCACCATAAATGGTTCAACTCATGGCTATGTATGAGACCAACCGTGCTGACAACATGAGTCTCCTTGAAAGGATTGAGCGCAATATCCAACGCCCAAACAACCAAGTCGGTATCAAGGATTTCATATGTCTCACTCCGCCAGTCTACAGCTATTCCACTAAGACACTTGATGCAGACTACTGGCTTCGCACATGGAGCGCAAACTTTAGGTTGGTCATGTTCCTGAAGCTGATTGGGTAACCTTTGCCGCCTACCATCTGGAGGGAGCGGCTAACTCCTGGTGGGAAAATTTCTTGGCTCTGCAAGCTGCTCAGCATGTCGTTACCTGGCAAGAATTCACTGAAGGATTCCGAGCCTATCATATTCCATAGGGTCTAATTGATGAAAAGAGGGAGGAGTTCCTCAAGCTGAAACAAGCCACTAGTTATGTGTATGATTACCAGCGCAGCTTCAATCGTCTTGCATGCTATGCTCCTGAAGAATTTTCCAGTGATGCTAAGAAGCAAGCTCTGTTCCGCAAGGGACTAGACCCTGATGTTCGCCGTGATCTTCATTTGATGGATTTCGGGAATCCGCAAAATCTAGTGAGCAAGGCAGTGAAAGCAGAGCGAGGAAAGGTGGAGTATGAGGAAACTCGTAAGAGTTCTTATGAAGGATCCAACAAGGCTGGTTCAAGCAATAAGACGCATTGTGTATTTGTGCCTTACAGTGTTGTGCCACGTGCTCCTTACACCCCAAGGTCTTTTGCATATGCTCCTCGCCCGAATGCTATCTCAAGCAATGTTGGTAGGACAAACTATCCTGCTGCTGGTACCACATCAGGTCTTACCTGCTTCAACTGCCACCAACCTGGTCACTTTGCAAAGGAGTGTCCGCAAAAGAGTGGTATTGAGAGAGCACCACCAAAGAAGTATACCAAGCCTCAAGGTGCTGGGAGTGGTCGTCTGACCCACATCTCTGCTGAAGAGGCTCAGGAAGATCCAAGCGCCGTTATGGGTACGCTTCGTATCAATCACATTCTAGCTAAAGTTTTGTTTGATTCTGGAGCATCGCATTCATTCATGTCGCAAGCTTTTGCTGAATTGCATGGGATAAGTTTTGAGGGGTTGTCTATACCTTTGATGGTTCATTCTCCTGGTTATAGATGGCAAACCACCATGGTTAGTCATGGGAACCTAATCAATGTTGCCTCCTAGTTCTTCCCCACTTATCTTATTTCCCTCAAGTCAACTGATATTGACGTCATTTTGGGCATGGACTAGTTGTCCCAATATCAAGCGGTCATTGACTGTGCAACCAAGTCCGTGACTCTGACTAGTCCTGCTGGCATAACAGTCACTTATTGGAGCGTAGGGTCACTATCTCCTTCAGCTGTTTCTATACCTCAAGTGGAGTTGTATGCTCTTGAAGTTCAACCTCCGTTAGAGATTCAAGATGTTTCCGTGGTATGTGACTTCCCGGATGTCTTTCCTAAAGAGTTGCCTGGCATGCCACCTGATCGAAGTGTGGAGTTTGTCATAGAGTTGGTCCCTGGAACTGCACCTGTTTCCAAGAGACCCTACCGTATGCCCCCTCATGAGTTAGTAGAGTTGAAGAAGTAATTAGAGGAGTTGGAGGTAAAAGGGCACATCCATCCTAGCACATCTTCTTGGGGATGTCCTACAACCTTTGTTAAGAAGTGGGATACCAATATACCATGACTGGTTGTGGATTATCACCCTGTCAATGCTGTGACTGTCAAGAGCAAGTATCCTCTCCCTAGGATCAATGATCTTTTTGATCAGTTAAGTGGTGCCACCATCTTTTCCAAAATGGATTTGAGGCCAGGGTATCACCAAATCAAGATCCGAAAGGAAGACATTCCAAAGACTGCTTTCACTACTTGTTATGGTCTTTACGAGTACACTGTCATGTCCTTTGGTCTTACCAATGCTCCAGCCACATTTATGCGGCTTATGAACTCTGTCTTCATGGAGTATCTCGAGAAGTTCGTTGTGGTCTACATTGACGATATTTTGGTTTATTCCATGACTGAAGAAGAACACGCTGAACATCTGTGTTTGGTGTTGACAAAGGTTCGAGAACATCGTCTCTATGCCAAGTTCTCCAAATGTGAGTTTTGGTTGCAAGAACTCATATTCCTTGGACATGTTGTTTCTGTCGATGGGTTGTTCTTATTCCGGACAAGATTCAATCTATTCTTGACTGGGAATCCCCCAAATTCGTTAAGGATGTTCGAAGTTTCCTTGGTTTGGCAGGATACTATCGTCGATTCATCGAGAATTCCTCCAAGATTGCCAAGCCAATGACTGATCTTCTTAAGAAGGATAAGAAGTTTGAATGGTCCGATAAGGCTGAAGAAAGCTTCCAGGTTTTGAAAACCAAGCTAACAACTGCTCCGGTGCTAGTTCTTCTAGACACCAGTAAATACTTTGTTATCTTCTGCGATGCCTCGCACCAAGGCCTCGGGTGTGTGTTGATGCAAGATGGTCATTTGATGGCCTATGCCTCTCGACAACTGAAACCACACGAGAACAACTATCCAACTCACGATCTCGAGCTTGCAGTTGTTGTTCATGCTCTTAAGCAATGGCGACATTACCTCATCGGTAGTCGTTGTGAGTTATACTCGGATCGTCAGAATCTGAAGTATCTTTTTACACAACCTGGTCTGAATCTTGGGCAAAGAAGATGGTTGGAACTCATCAAAGATTATGATTTGGGTATCAACTATCAACTCGGCAAAGCCAATGTCATTGCTGATGCACTAAGTTGGAAGTCTTACTGCAACAATCTGCTGATCAAACAATCTCAACCTTCTCTTCATGAGGAATTTTCTCGACTGAATATTGAAGTTGTTCCTTGTGGATTCCTTTCTACTCTCGAGGTGAAGTCTTCTTTAGAGGATGAGATCAAAGATGCTCAGAAGCAAGATCCTGAAATTGACACAATCAAAGAGAGCATCGATAGTGGAACTGCTAAATGTTTCTCCGTTAATGAACAAGGTGTCCTCTATTTTGGTACACATTTGGTAGTGCCAAATGGGAAGGACTTGAAGCGGATAATTCTTACAGAGGCTCATGAATCACCTCTCTCCATTCACCCTGGAAGTACCAAGATGTATCGGGATCTTCGTTAAAGATTGTGGTGGTCTGGTATGAAGAAAGATATTGCTCGTTTTGTTGCTGAATGTGACGTTTGTCGTCGCATCAAGGCTGAACAACAAAGACCCGCTGGTCTCCTACAACCACACCGTATTCCTGAGTGGAAATGGGATGAAGTTGGTATGGTTTTCATCAATGGTCTTGCCAAGACTAAAAATGGAAATGATGCCATATGGGTAATCGTCGACTATTTGTCCAAGGTTTCTCACTGCCTACCTGTCCGTGAGAGCATTACTGCTAATCAGTTGGCTGAATTATATATCTCTCAGATAGTGGTCCTTCATAGAGTTCCAAAGAAAATTGTCTCGGATCGAGGGAGTTTGTTAACTTCAAGGTTTTGGTCAAGTTTCCAACAATCTATGGGAACTCACTTATCTTTCAGTACAGCTTATCATCCTAGCAGCGGTGGTCAAATCGAAAGGGTGAATCAAATCCTTGAAGACATGCTTAGAGCATGTGTAATATCTTTTGGTAAAAACTGGGAGAAATTCCTACCTTTTGTTGCGTTCTCCTACAACAAGAGTTATCAGTCCAGTATAGACATGGCACCTTTCTAGTTCTTATACGGAAGAACATGTCGTACTCCTCTAAATTAGTTTGAGACCGGCGAAAGAAAGTTCTTTGGACCGGATATGATCAAAGAAGCAGAATATCAAGTTCGTATTATACAAGATCGTTTGAAAACTGCTCAGTCTCATCAGAAGAACTATCATGATCGTCACCATCAACATGTTGAATATGAAGTTGGTGATCAAGCTTATCTCCGAGTCACTCCATTAAAGGGTGCCCATCATTTTGGTATCAAGGGCAAACTGGCTCCTCGTTATGTTGGTATATTTTCGTGTTCTTTCCAAGTGTGGTAAGCTTGCATATCAATTGGAGTTGCCTGCAAACTTCCCTGAGGTGCATGATGTCTTTCATGTGTCCCAATTCAAGCGTTGCTTCAAAGACCGTGTCTGTGGTGTTGATCACCAAACGCTTGACCTTCAAGAGAATCTGAGTTATCGAGAGTATTTTGTTCGTATCCTTGATGAAGTCGAATGCAAGATGCGTCGTCAAAGCATCAAGTTTCTGAAAGTTCAGTGGTCTCAACACTCTGAGGACGAAGCAACCTAGGAACGAGAAGATCGTCTTCGATCTGAGTACCTGCCTTCTTTTCTAAAACTTAGGTATCTCTGGACGAGATTCTTGTAAGGGGGGTAGAGCTGTAACAGCCCAAGTTTGTAATATATGAAGGGTTCGCAGCATAGAAAACAAAAAAATTCCTACGATGGGAACTATACGCCAAGATTTATCTACTAGATACAAGCAACGGGTGGATCAACGGGTGGATATACATCCATGGAGAACTTACCCTCGAAGACACAAAGCTTTGCTAACGAGATGGAACTCGTGGATGATGTAGTCGTACACTTGGCGATCTCAAGATCGTGATGAAGTCCAGCAGGTCCGGCACCAGCACGTCCATCAGATCCAGCTCCAGCAAGTCCAACACCACCAAGTCTAGCACCGCAAAGCAGCGGTGCATCTGTGATCGCACACACGTCCAGGACGCCGTCAACCTCCATCCCTCACTCCAGAAAAGCAGCGGAAGAAGCAACTCCTTTCCAGATAAAGGCATCGGGAACATGTATCTCGCTAATCCGAGACCATGGGGAATAATACTAGAGGGGGAGAGAGATCCTTCACGAGGAGGTGTGTGGAAGAAGGGGTGTGAGGGGGGCCTTTTATAGGAGGAGGGGGTACCCCTCCGCCATGGCCGGTGCCCCATGGGAGGGTGACTCCTCACCTCCCCATTCATGTGGTGGTAATCCCCTTCACATTAAAATGCCCCTTCACATTCTCTTTTAAAGTCTCCACTTTAAATGCATTAAATTTCTCCAAATTTAATGCTCTCTCATTTAATAAAACCTTTTTATTAAATTTATTCCGAATTTTTTTAATTACTTTAATTAACAAACATTCACATAAAACTCCCTGCAACATTTCAGTATTACATGCAGAACCAATTTCTCCAATTTCTCCCGAAAAAGATTCGGTGTCTATTGAAATAATTCTAGCGCTTTATTAAATCTTTATCTAAAACATATTTGCTCCAAATGGTGTCTGTATCCCTTAAGTGTGTCACCCTACAGTTCACCAATAATGCAGACAAGATCGAGACCCCTCTCAGATCAATAATCAGAAGCGGGACGTGGAGATCCATACTAACTCCTACACATTCAACCATGACTTCTGTGATCGTGAGACCCTTTAACGCTAGTAACTAAATCCCTTTGTCTCGTGATATATTATATGTCCGAGATTCGATCATCGGTATCTCCATACCTAGATTGATCTCGTTACCGACATGTACTCTTTTCTCGTTCTCGTGATATAACATTCTAGTGATCTCATCACTTGCTTGCAAGCTAACTAATGTGATATCATCGAGAGGGCCCAGAGTATATCTATCTGTCATCGGGATGGACAAATACCACTCTTGATCCATGAGCCTCTACATAACACTTTCGTAGCACTGAACCCACCTTTATAATCACCCTTTCGCGGTGTGACGTTTGATGCTATCAAGATACTCTTCCAGTGTTAGTGATTGACATGATCTCATGGTCTAAGGGCTAGGATTACTCAGTATGAGGTTATAGCAATATAAACACAATGACTTTGATCGTAATGCTATACTTCGGATGAGTGTTCATCAAATCATTCCACTAATGTTGTGACCTCGTTATTAACAACATCCAATGTCCATGATCAGGAAACCTTGATCATCTTGTTAATCAATGAGCTAGTTTATAAGAGAGGCATAACTAGGAACTTTCCTTTTGTTTATTAAACACACATGTATTAACGTTTCCAAATTAATACAATTATAGCATGCAAAATAAACATTTATCATAAACAAGGAATAAGATAATAACCAGTTTATTATTGCCTCTCGGGCATATTCCCTTCAATATATGTAATTACTACTTAAGAGCATAAGCATGCATGAACCTTTGCATGCTTTTTGTGTTTTGGAGACAAGAGGGGATAAAAACCCTAATATTTAAATTGTTTTCCTCCTTGTTTCTATCCCTTTTCAAATGGTTTTTGTATTTTGAAAATCACCAAAACATGTGGATCCCAAATAGTAAAAGGGGTCCCTGCATTATTTTGGATATTTGCAAACCTTCTGGTATTTTGGAAATAGTTCAAAACAGAAAAGGTTTTGAAATACAAAAGAGAAAAAGGAGTTAAGAAAGGAAAAAGATTTGTTAAAAGAAATGCAGCTCAAGCTCCCCAGGCCATAGCCTAGCTCTTTCTCTCCTCCCTGGAACCTCTCGCACAGCCCAATAGCCAGCCCAGCCTGGACAATCCGGCCCGTATATCGTTTCGGCGCCCAGGCGCTTCGTCGTCTTCGTCGACAACGGAGAACCAGCTCATGTCGCTGCCGCCGCCGTCGATCTACGCCGCTTGCTCGCTGCCGTCTGGCCTCGTCCCTATCCCCCCCTCTCACAGACGACCTCTCTCTCGCTGCTCTCTGCGAGGCCGAAGCCCTAGTCGCTCGGGCTGTGTCGAGCCTCGTCGTTCCTGAACGCCCCGAGCTCCGTGGAATAGCCTAAGAGAAGCGTTGTGTCGCTGTTGTCGTTCTCTTCAACCTACGCAAGCAGGGGAGCCACCTTCTCGCCGGAATCGAGCTCGACGTGCTTGTCTCCCCGAAGTCCGGTCGCCATCGATTCGCTCATCTCCAGCCTCCTCGGTCCTCGTCGTCGCTATAGTCGTGTTCCTGGTGAGCTTCTGGTCCGAAAGGACTCCCTTATCCTCCTTCTCTCGCTCCATGGCCGCCTCCCGATGAAGCTCTGCAAGCTCCGCCATCGCCGCTCGGCGTAGTGATAGCTCCGGCGACCACCCCATAGCAGCGCCGGCGGTTTTAGGTAGCCCACGTTGTGCTGGTTCAATTAGGAAGAATAGTGCATCCCCGCTCGCCCATCTGCACCGTCGCCGACCATCATCTGCCACGCCGCCGTCGTGCTGACATGGTGCTCGCGTCAGCAGCACGCAAGCTTGGCCACGGTGGCACGTGACGTGCCCCCTGGCCCACAGGTCAGCCACTGTGGGCAGGTGCTGCCCTAGTGTAATATATCCCCACCCCTATGCTGACGTCATAATGACGTAGTAAATCTTTTATTTTGGTTTAATCAATTCCAGAAATTATTATAATCTTATAAAATTCATAACTAATTCATTTTAAATCAGAAAAAGGTGTATAATATATCAAAATGTTCAGAAAAATGAGATCTACACTTTAAAAATACAATCATGCATTGTTGATCAACCTAAACTCCAGTTATTTAGAGGAACATCGAAACCCCCCTAATTGTATATGGTATCGATGGAATGCCAAGTCCTCGGCACTCCGAACCCATTTAAATCGACGCTAATCCTAGGGTTCCCATGATAACTTTAATCTGCCATATCATTCATGTGCTTGCGCATTGCATGGTTTGAGATATTGATTGTTTCGCTTCTTTCTGGTATTGCTTCTTCGCGATAGGATCCGAGCACGAGACCGAAGTCAACGATACCGCAGATCCATATCTGTCTACTGAAGGACAAGGCAAGCGTAGCCTCTCATTCTGAACCTATGTTTTACAAAGTATCTACTTTCTCGCTATGTTGCACACGATTCCAATGTGGTCTTTTGTCAGTAGCTAGAGTTACCTATATGCTGCATAGTTTCCCTGTTGTAGCCTTATATACCCGATCCACTGCTCCTAGCGTACCTAGGTCTGGCATGTGAGAGTTGCTAGAGCTTCTTCGACGGTCAAGCTTATCCATGCTTAGTACTTACGCCTGATCCATCCTGACGATGATGATTCAGAGATGCCAAAGAATCTAGAAAGGTAGGAGATGGATACATGATCGAAGGTGACCGATAAATATGCTAAGGCGTGCATGGGAGGCCACGTTGGGTGTGGTTTTGGTAGTCCTATGCTCGCCAGCACTAGCAACCGAGGTCTTTCCTTTGGAACCGAGATGAGCGTACAGCCACACGGGGCTTGGGAACCCCTCGACTAACTAACTTGCCTAGTAGATTCCATGAGTCACATAGTTCAGGCTTTCTATTTGGCATACACATTGAAAATGTTTTCGAGAGAGGAGGTGAAGGAGGTGCATCATAACAGGCAGGTAAGGGTGTCCGGGGTTGCTTGGGTCGATGGAGCTCCTGCTAAACCGACCCTGCCCTCATCTCTAAGGACCGGCTTCGGGATTTGACCTGTTACGGCGGAACCCTCCTTAGGGTGTGACTCATGGACTCGGCGAAAGCAAGGTAAAGGTCGTGGTCAACCACTCTCTGTCATCCCTCCAAGGAAGAGGACTAATAATATTTGGCACTAAGAGTCGGTTGGTACGTGTGGGTATAGTTGTACACCACTTCAGGGTTAAATCTTTTCAAAAAGTCGTGTTCACGGTTATGAACGCTTGGTGACCGAATTCTAAGATCATAGATAAGATCAACTAAAAGTAGAACTTGTTGATCCACGTGTGCTTAAGGATGCTTCCTCGAGGGTTCAAGGGGGTGATCCTAGATGAGGAGTTCATATGTACTTGGTTAACAAGTTCAGATGCTCAAGATGGAGTAGTTGCTCTCTTACCCTGTTTTGAAATTATTCTATGTAGACGAGCCTCTACCCTCTCTTGTTCATTAACAAAGTTGGATTTCTGCAAAGAAAATACGGAGATAGCTTTTCTAGCCAGAGCAGGTAGATACTAGGTTATCTAAGTCTTGCGGAGTACATTCTCGTACTCATCCTTGCTCTATTGTTGTTTTTCTTCAGATGATCTAGCCGCAACTGAAGGTGGCTTCTATGTTGACATCGATGAGTAGTTGGGGGTCCCAGGTAGCAGCCTAAGGACTATGGGTTGTACGTCGTTTATGTTTATGGCCTCTTAGGCCTTTCGTTAAGTTTGTTGTGTAGAACAACATAATTTGCTTTCGGTGTTTGGTGTAATGATGGGTCTGCGACCCTTGGTTTGTAATAATCTGATATCGTACTCTATTAAGAGTTTAAACTTATGTTGTTGAATCCCTGTGTTCTGTAATTCTACCAAATCATATACTATGAGTCTCTGAGGTTGGAGTTATGTTTATCTTGGAGGTTAATCCGAGGTTTGTTTAACCCTAACCCCGGGGGTGTTACAAAGGAGAGCATGAGTTGTTGGATTTCTTGTATAACAAGCAGTTGGCCTCTTCCTCTATAAGGAGTCGAGCTTTTCCTACTTGCTTTCTACCAGTTGTATATGTGGACTTGTTCTTACTTTTTGACATTCCCCTCGATGGTACTCATAATAACTGACTATATAGGCGCAATCCGTATTATTATAGAAATGGGACCTATTGAATGAAACCCTCAATGTAGAATCACGAAGTGATGCCAAAGGGAATGGAACTATACTACGCTTTTATTGATTCGAAGACACGGTGCCATCGCTGGGTTGCATGTGAACCAGGTGATCACTACTCACTTTTGCTACCTTAAAAATACTCACTCGAATCAATCTTGTAATGCTTTTAAAAGACAGAAGAAAGACGAAGCGGACAAAATAAAAAGATGAAAATGCACTATCTTTTAAGATGGAGTCTGCCCCACCAGTCATGGCAGATGACAAAACCCCGAGATAGGGATGTGGTTGAAGCTACTCGGATGCCTCTCACGCAGAAATGGCCCTTCGCCCAAGTAAAGTAAACGAGTCATATCACTATCTTCAGTTGTGTGTTTTTTCGATGTTGCACCCTCCAAAGTTCCTCTTCTAGGAATCAATGATTGGTTTTGAACATGAGAAGGTCTTCCAGGAAAGAGCAGAACCTCTTAAAGATGTAACTCGTTTAAGTAATCCCTGTTTGTAGAAATTGTTGAAGAACATTCCACTTCATGGGGTTTGGATCTTGACACTCAACTGGATTGAGGCTTCCATAAAGCCAATGTGGGTAATCAGATATGGGCTTCCCATCAAGGTGTGTCCGCCTTCAGTCTTGCTCTTTATTGTTCTTCCTATCATCATGATGTATCGGGAAAATACTTTTGTTTTCCTTCAGCTATCCTTTCACTTTCTATCCTACCCTATTTGACGAATAGAGCATGTGCAACACCCAAACGTACCCTATTTGTGTACCACTAAGGGAGAGCAAACATCTCAATCACAATAGAAGCAAAAGTTAGAAAAACAGTTATCAGGGGGATGACCCCCGGATAGGCCAAGCCAGCGCTAATTGGCTAGCTCCAAGGGAAGTTGGCCAGATGGACGCAAGACAAAGAGCCTCAACCGGGTGATTCGCTTCACCCGGTCCGCATCACGTTTCCTCGGCTGGCCCGTCTAGTCGGGGCCAGGACCATCGGCTGGGTAACCACCTCTACCCAGCCACCTCGAATCCATTGGCCAAAGGTACGGGAGGGGATGACGCTCCTTGCTAAGCGCATCCTTGACCGGACAAGCTGGCACTACCAGACAAGGGCGCCAAAGTGCTAAGGCTGGGGAGGTGACGGACAAAGGACCAGCTGACAGCTAAAGCTCTAGCTGATGGATAAAGCATCTGGTGACGCCCAAAGTGGAGGCGCCAAGACGATGTAGGACTGTCCCCACCTGTACTGAAGCTTTACTAGGTCCTGGACCACCGGCTGGACCCGATCAGTCGGCCTGCTTTGTAAACCTAAAGACCAAACAGTAAATCCTAGAGCCCACATTGTAACGTACCCTTTACCAATATATAAGGAAGGGTAGTGCTAGGGTTCTAGGTAGGGCATTACTAGTTACAAGTTAGTCAAAATCATCAAGTTGTGTAGTTCATCTCCCTCTAGCTCCCAAGAGTCGCTAAGGAAATAGCTCAAGGAGCATCTGTATTGAGTATTCGCTCCCCATATAGAGGATCTTGCAGGAGTAGGAGTGTTACCTCGACAAGAGGGCTCCGAACCTGGGTACATCGTTGTGTCTGTAGTATTTGTGCCCAACCCATTGCGAGTATCTACCGATAGCATCCTGATTGTCCCCATCCATGCCATCCTCGATGAAACTACCGTGTTCCACACCACGACAGTTGGTGCCTACCGTGGGGCACAGCGCTTCGGCTGGAGTCATCTTTCACACGGGACTTCTGCTCGCCGCCGGTGAGCGGGTCGCCTCTAGCCTCATCCTCACTTTCAGCTCATTCGACTACGTCC
The DNA here is from genome assembly GCA_910589775.1 of Avena eriantha. Classification (NCBI taxonomy): domain Eukaryota; kingdom Viridiplantae; phylum Streptophyta; class Magnoliopsida; order Poales; family Poaceae; genus Avena; species Avena eriantha. The sequence continues at coordinate 322,793,140 of OU342742.1, forward strand.
TCGACAACGCATCCTGCTTCAATGGGGAAACTTTCCCAAGTGACGGCTCCGTCATGCACTTCGGCGAGCACCGCGTCTACATCGCCACCATCACCAAGGAGTTCCCTCGCAAGGTCGTCACCGTCTCCGGCATGCCTCCAGGTCTCTTGTAACACCCCCGGGATCAGGGTTAAACAAATCCAGACCTTAGCCTAACATAAGCTTGACCTAGAGCTCAAGGATATCCAGTGAGAAATCGGTAACACAACAGTAACAATGTGACTCAAAAATTATTACGTTAATGACCACAAACATCAAAAAACGGAAGGCAAATTATGCTATTAAGTATAGCAAACTTAACAAATGGCCTAAGAGGCCTGAAGCATAATGATGACGTCCCATCCCACAGATTCCAGGCTACCGGCCGGGAACCCCAAGCTACTCGTCATTGTCAATGTCGTACCAAACTTGTCTTCAGGGAACAATTATTCTTCTACAAAAGTATCAACAAAGCAAGAGTGAGTACAGGGTGTACTCCGCAAGACTTATGGCTGGTGGGGTTATTTTGCATAAAGCCATCTTTGTTTAAAAAAACAAGAGGGAGAAGAAGATCATCTAGTTAGAATATTTTAAAAGGGGATAAGAGAGCGACATCTCCGAAGAAATTGATCATCATCTTGATATCCACCAATGTAATCCTCATCTCACAACTAGGATCACCCCCTCGTACCCATGAGGAAGCATCCTTAAGAACACGTTGAAACCTCCAAATTTTATGTTAGGTTCATGTTCTCTATGATCTCATGTTCTTTCCCAAGTCGTCCATAACCATGGACACGACTTTTTGAAAAGATTTATCCCTGCAGGGGTGTACATCTTTACCCACACATACCAACCGACTCTTAATGGCACTAGATAAGCCCTCTTCCTTGGAAGGCCGGCAGAGGGTAGTTGGCCACGACCTTTACCTTGCTTTCTCCGAGACCATGAGTCACGCCCTAAGGATGGTTCCGCCGTAACGGGTAGAATCCCAAAGTCGGTCCCAAGAGATGTGAGTCAGGGTTGGTTTACTAGGGGCGCCATCTACCCCAAGCATCCCATCCATGCTTACCTACCTGTTATGATGCACCTTCACCTACCAAATCTTTCAAAACATTTTCTATGCATATGTCGAATGGAATGCCCGAACTATGTGACTCATGGAATGTACTAGGCAAGTTAGTTACTCGTGAGGTTTTCTAGGCCCCGTGTGGTTGTATGCCCATCTTGGTTCCAAAGGCAATAACTCGGTTCCTAGAAGTGGCGAGCATGGGACTACAAAAACCACATCCCACCAAGGCCTCCCATACAAGCCTTAGCATGTTTAACCTTTACCACTGATCTTACCTCATCAGTATACCTCGTTCTCCTGTCATACTAGATTCTCTGCATTTGGTAAATCTTCTGGATGAACCAGCACTGTCGCCTAAGCATGTCTAAGCAAGGCACCGATAAAAGCTCTAGTAGTGCACACAAGCCAAACCTAGTTATGCTAGGAGCAGTGGATCAGGTAATATAACCTCAAAGGGAGTAATGCAACATATAGGATACTCTATCTATCGATAAAAGACCACAGTAGAATCGTATGCATCATGGCAAGAACGAAATACTTTCGAAAACATAGGATTGTATAATTGTGGGGCTATGCTTGCCTTTGCCTGTTTATACCTAGATATTGATCTTCGGAAGACTTGTTCTTAACTTGATTATAGTTGGTTAAATATTGTTCGTCGATCTTTGATGGTCTTGATCTCGGTGTTTGATCTTGATCTCGATATCGTATTCTATCGAAAAGAACCAAACACCAGAAAGAAAGGGAAACAATAATCAACACATGGTATCGATGCAATGCTCAAGCAAATATGATGATATGACAAGTTAAATTGTATTTCAATGAAACCCTAAAGAATGCTTGGCAATTTAAGCGGGATCCGAAGGGTCCAAACCCTAATACAGGAAAGACCCCGGAATCACCTACGAGGGTTCATTTAGTTCTCTAATTAAACTTGCAATTAAAGTTTTTGAACAATGCATGATTATGAGTCTATTGTAAAGATCTCATTTTTCTGAACATTTTGATATATTATTTTTATTTTTATGATTTATAAATAATTAGTTATTGAATTTACCACATTAAACCTTTTTCTAAAATTTAAAACAAAACAACAAACACTTTTTACACAGGCTATACCCTTAGCCGAAGTGGCTGACAGAGGGGCCCGAGGCCACCTCAGCATCCACGCGACAGGGTGGGACCTAGTCCAGGTTGACCAGGTCTGACCCGAGCGGTGATGCACGGGTGACGTCATCATGACGTCACGCCAGCGGGGCTCTCAGGCCGGTGATGGTGGTTGCGATTGGCGGCGAACTGGGATGCGTGGGTTAGCTAGCTCGAACAAGCGCAAAGCGGGGAACCCAACTATGGTAGCGCCACTACAAAGTAGTCACCGGAGCTACGTCTACGGTGAGCTCTAGCGGTGGCCGATGGCGGTGTTCGACGATGGAGCGAACCAGAGAGCTTGGGGAGGAAGGGAAGCGTCCAGGAGGACCGCGTGCTCACCCTGGAGCTAACGGACGCGGTGGGAAGGCCGGAGGAGGGCTGAAGCAACGACATGGCCATGACGGAGCACAGTCGAAGGCGAGGAAGACGCGGTTGGGGCGGCCGATTGCGAGCTCCCGCGGTCGATTCCTCTTGCACGGAGACAAAGCAGACCACGGCGGAGCTCATGGCGGTCTCTGATGGACGAGAGGAGCATGGCAATGGCGATGATTCGAAGCAGCGGCGGAGCTAGGGTTCGGGGTCCTCACTGGGAAAGAGGAGAGAGGAGCGAGCGAGGGAGAGGAGATGAGGAAGAGGGAGAGAGACGTGCGCGGCATGGTCTCATCTCCTCCAGAGGGCGGCGAGCACATCGTAGCGGCTGGCGGCGATCGACGGCGAGCGGCGCGCCAGGCAGCTGCTTGCCGTCGTCTGCAAAGACGACGAGGCAAAGGGCTATGGCGGGCTGGGCCGAGCTGGGTCACGCGAGAGTTTGCTGCTGCACAGGTGGGAGGCAGAGAAGGGAGAGGGAAAGAGGGCGATCTGGGCTAGGCCGCTGCACTATTTTATTTGCAAAACATTTTCCTTTTTGTTTTCTGTTTTCTCTTTTGTAATTTTCAGAATAGATATGATTTGTAAAGTTTCAAAAATACAAGAGGCTTTGTCAAAAGTATGAAAATATGGTAGGGACCCCTTATAACAATTTGGGTTCCAACATTTTTGTGCTATTTCAAAATATTCAAAACCTTTTGAATTACTTTCAAAAAGAGGGAAAAAACTAGGGTTTTATATTTGTTCTTGTTTCTTGCATGCATTTTAAATTATATGATGCTCATGATGCACAAATCAAAACCCTACTTAATATTAGCTAAAACTGGGGTGTTACAGCTCTATCCCCCTTACGAGAATCTCAACTCGAGATTCCGCAGGTAGGAAGAAGGAAGAGAAACAGGGTCACTTCTAAGGATAAGAGGGAAACACACCAACAACACACAGAGTATCCCATGATCAACTCGTGAAGAAGTGTTTAGGAACTACTCTGAGGTGACGACATGAAACACATCAAGATAACGGAGGAAACAATAGGAGAAGGTTTCAAGTTCTTAGATATGTGGTCTTCATAAGGATGAGACCATGGAGCTTCAAAAGAGTTTAAACTTCTGAAAAGGAAAGCTTACAATGGAAAAAAACATGACCACAGACTTCGAGAGGTGAACCTCTACTAAACATCCTTAGTAGATGTTCATAGGTACAGATATAGATCGAGAGAACCAAGCTGTTGAACTACTTTTGATACAGAAGGGTCACTCTTCGTTCAACAGAAGGTCAGGACAGAAAGGTTGTTTTGTGGCAAGGACTCATAAGAGTCACAAATAGCATGTAACAAGAGAAACTTCTGATTACCGAAATCATCGTCACTCTTGAACATGATCGAGAAACGAAGGAAACTCTTTATTCATCCAGGTTTACCAAAATCTTTGCCAAAGATCGTGATATCAGTTTACACCACCAGATGAATAGGTGAGAAGATTCCTTATGACACGAGGAAAAAGAAACTTCATTCTCAAACTTCAATTACTTGGTGATACATTGCAAATGTATCTATAATTTTTTATGTTCCATGCTTGGTTTTATCTACTTTCTTGTGTTTTGTTCCAACTTTGGAGTACTTTTTATACACTTTCTTGGACTAATCTATTAACAAGATGCCATAGTGCCAGTTGCATGTTTTCTTCTGTTTTTGGTTCCAGGAAAGTCAGAAAATGAATATTCTCAGAATTGGACGGGACAAAAGCCAAAGTTCCTATTTTACCGGAAGACTCAAGGAGCCAGAATACGAGACGGAGGAGGGCCAGGGCCTGGACACCCCCTCAGGCGCAGGCTAGCCCTAGACGCGCCACCAGGTGGTGTGGGCCCCCTGGCCGGCCACCGACCTTGCCTCCTTCGCCTATATATTCCTCCTGAGGCAGAAACCCTAGGTAGTCAATCAGAAATCCACGAAAAGTTCAGCAGCCCTGCGACCACCGAAGGGGAGATTCGGGGAACAGAAAGTCTCTGTTCCGGCACCCTGTCGGGACGGGGAAGTGCCCCCAGAGCCATCTCCATCGATCTCCACCACCATCTCCATCACCGTTGCTGATTCCCATGATGATGAGGGAGTAGTTCTTCCTCGAGGCTAAGGGTTATACCGGTAGCTATGTGTTCATCTCTCTCTCTATGCATGATCATATTGTGATCATGAGCTTGTAATCTATAGATCTACCTTGGTACTCAAGTGCTTTAATGAATCTCTACTCTCCCCATATGTGTGAAGTTGACAGTGTGCACACCACGGTGGCACTTAGGCTAGAGATTACAAATACTTGTGATGAGTTATATTTGGAGTTGGATGTCTTTATGAAATTGTGGTGTTTGTTTGAACCATCTAGTGCTCAAGGTGACAGTGTGGGGTTTTCTAGATGGGAAAGATGAACTTCGAGGTGTGTTGTTATAGACCTACCATCGATTAGAGTGTCCAACCGGAGAGTAGTTAAGAGTAGTATCATAAAGATAAGATATTTATATGAGAGTGTTCACTAGTGAAAGTATGATCCCTAGGACTTGTTCTTGGCATTGAAACACCATATGCAATTAGATATGTTACATGTTTGCTTGCTTTCATCTTTATTTCGGTTTTACTTTAGTCTTTTTCCACGCCATCAAGCTATTTTCTATCACCGTTACCACTTATAATTATCTATACCACTTGTATTTCACTATCTCTTCGCTGAACTAGTGCACCTATACACCTGACAAGTGTATTGGGTGTTATGGGGACACAAGAGACTTCTTGTATCTTGATTGCAGGGTTGCTTGAGAGGGGATACATTTGACCACTTCCTCCCTGAGTTCGATAAACCTTTGGTGATCCACTTAAGGGAAAACTTGTTGCTGTTCTACAAACCTCTGCACTTGGAGGCCCAACAACTGTCTACAAGAATAGAAGTGCGTAGACATCAAGCTATTTTCTAGCGCCGTTGCCAGGGAGGTAAGGTAAAAGGTATTCACATCGGAGTATTATAGAAGAAGAACCTCCCACGTTAAACGCCTATTTTTTGGCGCCGTTGCCGGGGAGGTAAGGTAAAAGGTACTCACATCCTCCGGTGTGAGTGCTCGAAGTTATTTCCTTTAGATTCTGCCATTTTGTCTTTTTATTTCTTGTTTTCACTATTTAGGCTTAATGGGAAACAACAACAAAATTAGAGAGCTTTATAGTATTTATCTTGAGTTAGGACATGAAGTGTTCAAAGAGAAAATTAAAAAACCTATGGAACTTTATTTGCATGCTAATAGCAATGTTATTAGTATGAATTCTTTGAACACCATTATTGCTAATGCTATGGAAAAGTCTAATCTTGGGGAAGATGGTTTCTATGAGCATGGTATTTTTAGTCCCCCAAGCATGGAGGAGAAAATTTACATTGATGATACTATGCCTCTAATATATGATAATTACAATGATGAATATGATATTTTAAGTCCACCTACTATTGAGGAGAAAATTCATTATGATTAGAATATGCCTCCTATATTTGATGATTATGGTGATGAGAAAAATAATGATAGCTATTTTGTTGAATTTGCTCCCACTGTGATTAATAAGAATGACTATTCTTATAGGGAGAGTAATAATTCTTTTATGCATGTGGCTCATGATAAGAATGTTTTATGTGATAGTTATATTGTTAATTTATTCATGATGCTACTGAAAGTTATTATGAGAGAGGGAGACATGGTTTTATGTATCTCAACAATATTAAGTTTCCCCTCTTTATGTTGGAAGTCTTGAAGTTGGACTTGTTTTGCTTTCCTATGCTTGTTGCTTTATTCTTTCATGACTTGTTTCTTTACAAGATTCCTATGCATAGAAAGTGTGTTAGACTTAAATGTGCTTTGAATTTGCTTCTTGATCCTCTCTTTTACTTCAATTCATATTTCTTATGTGAGCATCTTCTCAAACTATCATGCCTAACTTAAAGGCGTTAAAGAAAAGTACTTATTGGGAGATAACCCAAAAGTTTTAGATTAGTCTTCGAAGTTATTACTTCAGTAATAACCGCTCCTTATCCTTTTTATTTTCTTTTTGTGCCAAGAGTAACCTCTAATGAGAGAGAAGTAATGATTGGGAAAGTTGTTGTCCCAAAACAGATTTCTATTCTTCACCGTAGAAATTCGTGTAAAATCTCCATACGTCCATTTGAGGCATGAATTTTTGTGCTTCTGCCCCAGGTTGTTATCTAACTTTCGTTAGTTCAACACTTTTTTATTTGAGCAACAGAAGGTCTTCGAAAAAATTCGTCTTTACCTACTTGTCTGTTTTGACAGACTTCTGCCATTTTCTGCATTTGCTTCTTGTTGGTTCCTTTTTGAGTTCTAATGGGAAATTGAGCTTTTTGGGGGAAGTGCTACAGTATCTTGTGTTTTAGTGAAAGTTTTATTGGTGTTGAAACTAAACCTAAAGACTTATTATCTTGAGTGCACTAATGTTGCTAATAAAGATTGTGTGAAGTTTTATATGAAGGAAAAATTTCAGCTGTATGGAAGGAATAAGTAATGAGATGAAGGATGGACTAAAGCTCAAGCTTGGGGATGCGACGTGTGTCACCCCAATAAATATCCAAGAAGTACAAGCATCAAAGCTTGGGGATGCGCAATGCATCCCCCTCTTCATCAATAAAAATCCCAGGTTTCTTCCAAACGCTTCATTTTTATTGTATCATGCACAATTGTGTTGTTTTTGGAGCGCCTTCTTTTTCGTTTTCGTTTTCGTTTTTTGTTTGCTTGGTTTGCTTAGTTTGATTAATAAATTGGTTGGACCCCCTCTTTCATACATTGGTTTTCAAATAGTTTGGTTTAGATTGGAAACGAGTAGGAAAAGTTCATGCTTAAGTGGTAAAGAGAGCTTGTTTTTGACTGTGGCCTATGCTTTGTCATGCCATGCTTGATATTGTTTCGGCTTTATGCTTAGTATTATTTTCTTTAGCATGACTTGTTATAAACAATTGAGATTGCTTTTTGTGCCTTGGATGAATCATGCGTTGTTTTAGCGTATTAAATCATAGTATAGTGGTATTCTCCTTTGATGCTTTATTTGGGTTGACTTGGTGCATGCTCACACCATGTTATGACTATCTCAAGTCACCATAAGCCTTTATGATCCTTTAGTTTTCAAATTTTATTATTACTTTATGCTTTGATGAATGAAGTTTTGTCTCTTTGGATGATTATGGCCATTATTGCTCTCTTAGTTTGTCGCTCCCAGTCTTTTGCTAGCCTCCACAACCGAGTATGAGTTCCACTCATGCATCCAACTCCATAAACTAAGTTATTCCAAAGAGTCCACCATACCTACCTACAATCTAATGCTATTCCATCTATATTCATGCTTTTGTTTACCTTCCAAATTAAACTTGTTATGAGAAAACTAGTGATTAAAGCTCTCACGAACTTGATGGCACACTTTACTTTTCTTGCCCATAATAAACTTGAACCATTGTGTCATCTATGTTGTATATGCTTGCACTTATTTATTGGGAATTAGTAGAACCATGCTTTCATGGGGAACGCTTTCAACATTGCACTTGGTACTTGTCCCTAGTTGATATCATGCTCTTTTGTATATGGATGTCGTTGGTGTGAAATGAAAGGGGAGCTTGTAAGTCGATGGAGTTATGTATATGTGTTAGAGAAACGCCTGGGCCGCTGGTCTAATCCATGCTGACATGGTGGAAACCTGCAGCGTACCCATAATGAGTTGTCTATGAAGCATTCTTCTTATAAAAAAGAGTCCTATATTGAGAAAAAAGAGAAAAAGAGAAAAAAAAGAGATTATGAAAAGAGGAAAGAGAGAAAAAAGCACCATATTCCCATGGTAAACAAGAAGATTGCTGAGATGCTCATGGTCTGCTTGCCTTGTCATTTTCATATGGGGATTCTTCCGTATCATCGAGCAAGGGGTACCACGTTGGCGGTTATCTATGATACACATGTACTTACAATGACAAGAACTTACCGGTGACTAAACTTGAGTAGCAAGAAGAGCGGCCCTCGTATACAATGGACATGAGATTTCTAACTTATACTTCGTCAAGCATGTACACCATAGTTTGTTCACTTTAACCTTAATCACTTCAAGATGCTTATGATAGGGGAAATGAGAGCTGAAAGCTATAAGTACCATAATTTTTGGAAGCTCTTTATGAGACTTGAATCCCTGCTTCGTTTTATGAAGGCCTTTCTTCCACCATTATATTGAGTCTCCACCTTCTATCTTCATGCACTTACTTTTAAAGCATAGTGGCCATTCTTAGTTCTATGTGCATTGTCCCAAGACTAGTTGATTGATGCATAACTTGATATTGCTTGTTTTAAACTATTTGTATCTAGTCACTCTTATGAACTTTGAAGGTGTCCTATGCATTTATATTTGCTACTCTATGAGGGACAAGTTGAATGCTACTATGCTATGTTTTCTTTATGTGAAACAAACAAACGTCTTGCCAAGCATTGTTATTCATTAATCTTTTGTTTGTGCCTTTTCATGTTGCAACATAGTTTGTTTGTCTTATTGCTAGAACTTTGTCTTTCATCTTATGATTGAAGTACTATGATCCCAGCTATCCATGTTTTACAAATACTTTGATCAAGGTTATGATGGTGCATGTCACCTCAAAAATTATTCTTTCTTTTTATCACTTACCTACTCGAGGACAAGCAGGAGTTAAGCTTGGGGATGTTGATACATTGCAAATGTATCTATAATTTTTGATGTTCCATGCTTGGTTTTATCTACTTTCTTGTGTTTTGTTCCAACTTTGCAGTACTTTTTATACACTTTCTTGGACTAACCTATTAACAAGATGCCATAGTGCTAGTTGCCTGTTTTCTGCTATTTTTTGTTCTAGGAAAGTCGGAAAATGAATATTCTCAGAATTGGACGGGACAAAAGCCAAAGTTCCTATTTTACCGGAAGACTCACGGAGCCAGAATACGAGACAGAGGAGGGCCAGGGCCTGGCCACCCCCCCCCCCCCCCCAGGCACGGGCTAGCCCTAGCCATGCCACCAGGTGGTGTGGGCCCCCTGGCCGGCCACCGACCTTGCCTCCTTCGCCTATATATTCCTCCCGAGGCAGAAACCCTAGGTAGTCAGTAAGAAATCCACGAAAAGTTCAGCAGCGCCGCCGCCACCGAAGGGGAGATTCGGGGGACAGAAAGTCTCTGTTCTGGCACCCTGCCGGGACGGGGAAGTGCCCCCGGAGCCATCTCCATCGATCTCCGCCACCATCTCCATCACCGTTGCTAATTCCCATGATGATGAGGGAATAGTCCTTCCTCAAGGCTAAGGGTTCTACCGATAGCTATGTGTTCATCTCTCTCTCTATGCATGATCATATTGTGATCATGATCTTGTAATCTATAGATCTACCTTGGTACTTAAGTGCTTTAATGAATCTCTGCTCTCCCCATGTGTGTGAAGTTGACAGTGTGCACACCATGGTGGTACTTAGGCTAGAGATTACAAATACTTGTTATGAGTTATATTTGGAATTGGATGTCTTTATGAAATTGTGGTGTTTCTTTGAACCATCTAGTGCTCAAGGTGACAGTGTGGGGTTTTCTAGATGGGAAAGATGAACTTTGAGGTGTGCTGTTATACCCTACCATCGATTAGAGTGTCCAACCGGAGAGTAGTTAAGAGTAGTATCATAAAGATAAGATATTTATATGAGAGTGTTCACTAGTGAAAGTATGATCCTAGGCCTTGTTCATAGCATTTAAACACCCTTTGCAATTAGATATGTTACATGTTTGCTTACTTTCATCTTTATTTCCATTTTACTTTAGTCTTTTCCACGCCATCAAGCTATTTTCTATCACCATTACCACTTATAATTATCTATACCACTTGTATTTCACTATCTCTTCGTCGAACTAGTGCACCTATACACCTGACAAGTGTATTGGGTGTGTTGGGGACACAAGAGACTTCTTGTATCTTGATTGCAGGGTTGCTTGAGAGGGGATACCTTTGACCACTTCCTCCTTGAGTTCGATAAACCTTGCGTGATCCACTTAAGGGAAAACTTGTTGCTGTTCTACAAACCTCTGCACTTGGAGGCCCAACAACTATCTACAAGAATAAAAGTGCGTAGACATCACTTGGCACGATAAGACACTTGCCAACATAAAAGGGTCTGGAGGATCGACCAAGAGACATTTGGCAACACTACTTTAAATGTTCTCCTTGATGTTCGACACGCGAGACATGAAGTAAAGGTCGGACTTCAGAGCCAGGGTAAACCATCAACACAACTTCTATAATAAGTCATAGAAGAAGCCTCATGAGGAGTGATTGTTATTTGCTGATTCAAGAGAATTTGACAATAGGTTTTCCGACTAGTTATGTCAACCATTACATCAATCATGTCGAACTCATATAGTAACCTATGTCAAAACCTTGAGGTACACCAACCATATATCTGCTTGAGATTCAGATTCGGTTAAGTGGAATCATACTTCAGACTCAGCATGTCCGAATAGATAGTTTGCAACATTTACCGTAAAGGTAAAGTTACTAGATTCTCAAGACATGGACTATAGTGTGAAGCTCCAAATGACTGAGCTACGTTGCTAGACCAATGTATTAACAACTGTTAGGGGACAACTTATTATACATCAAGTATTTGCAACGAAATACACATGTTTCCTTAAGATACGGAGTTAACTTTACTCAAATCCACGATGACATCTTTCTTCAAATACACATGAATCGGAGAAGGTTACTTCTAACATCCAGAACACATACTTTGAGATAACACGAAGGAGGTTCTCGAAAGCTTTCCAGCATTAATGCCAAATGTTTCATATGAGTCAGTTCTAGTATGGAGAAGATAAGGATATTGTTGATGGGCTCAACAACAAACTTATCGAGATACTCCAACATGATGAACTCATATGTTACTTGAACAAGGCAGAGTATTGGTCAGACCAAAGAACATGAAGATGCACTCAAGTGAAACATCACAAGTAGCAACATCATCAAGATAGTCCTTGGAACTGAGTTTGATTTGACGATAACCCAAATCAAATCAAAGGTGGGGACGAGAACATTTCCACGAAGGAAACACTATCTTTCTTCAGCATGAACAACACTAAACATCCCTTTAAGATGAACTAGTTCAAATAGAACTTTTGTCTTACAACTCTCCAAGTTATTGTTTAAGCTCAGCCAACTAGTTCAAGGGCATCCAGTACGGATCCTTGTAGAAAGGAGCAGTTCGGGGAACTTGCTTGCTCAAGAACTTGACAACACAGTCATGTGGCAATATGGCAATACTTCTAGTAGACATCTAGAATATTACGAACCACCGTTATGTCACTTAGTTTGAGATAAAACTTGCTTTCTAAGGAAAGAAGACATAGTCTCAGAGCTTTGGCACAAGCCTAACTCTTTGACTAGGAAGACTGTACCAGAATAACGGACATGGTAACACAATCATCCTTTGCTTAGTGATAGGGCTAACTAATCACGCTAAAGATGACACACATGTCCTTTGAGATCAAAGCAATAATGATTGCTAGGAATATCAGATGGCCATATTATTACGCACACGCATCATTCAAGAGCGCGAAAGCTCAGAGGAAGGGTGCTAAAAATATGTAAGAGCATCACTTCATTAAGGGATATTGGAACTCAATACAACCTCTTAATATAAAAGGGCGTGATGCGTTAAGGTAGAACAGATAGAAGCTAGTCAAGCCTCTTATTCTGCGGACTACAACACTTTGACCTGGTCCTAGATATGACGAGGTATTGGAGTTTGTTTCTCCTAACATCCTGAAATTGTTTGTCTTTACAGACCACAAGAGTATCTTGCATCGGAAGACACCAATGCACATTACTACATCGCTACCAACTGATAGACAAAGGTCGGAAACAACAAAGGGAAAAGAACATGCTTAGGGTGGTATCCCGAGATGTGGATGCATGGATTATCAATCTTCCGAAAACCAATGCATAGAAAGGAGGGTGTGGCAGAGTAACGAATATAGAGGCGAGACACATGAGGAGTACTCTGGTTGTGATCTATTTGGTTCCATTAAAGAACATCTACCATAGCTAGTGGTAGGGAAAGTCCATAATTGTCATGAGTTAATAGCGACAAAGACCACAAGCTTGAAGGCCATAATAGTAGTACGATCCATCCTAAGGTAATGTTTGAACATTAACAACAGGGGTCAAAAGAATGGATCTTGGGTTGAAGATCAGCTTCATGTACAAGATTCTCAACACCAGAATCCAGCACAATCCGGGATCTTCGGTTCAAGTCCAAGGGTTAAAACCCGAGAAAAGAGTAACTACTACTTGAGTGACACAACATACACTACAAGGTAGCAATCACGAGGTAGCTTCCAAGAGAAGAAAGAACTTCTGAAGTACCCAAATAAACAAAAAGGAGGCACACGAGGTGAAAGGAAACCTCGAAGCCTAGAACAGAACACTATGGATCCTACAATATAATATTGTGGGCCCATAAAACGGAAAGATCATGATGGAAAGGAATCTCTCAGCTGAAGCAGAGCAAAGGGGAACAAGTAATTCACAACACACACAACTCTAGAGAACTCAACACTAGGTCTACTGGCATGCCCAAAAGGCACCTAAGTTTTGAAAGACTAGAAGAGATATCAAAACTTTTCCAAAGTCAAAACAAGATAAGATGACCCAGAGTTAGAGCGAAACTGGATAAGGAGAAAAAGAAACATACTAGAGTTTTCGCAAATACTTTTCATCTCTGAAATAGTTTTCACAAACACTAGACTCACCATCGACCAATAGCAAGGTTTTCCTACGGTCGGTACTGCTCTGATACCAAAAACTGTAACACCCCTGGATCAGGGTTAAACAAATCCAGACCTTAGCCTCACATAAGCTTGACCTAGAGCTCGAGGATATCTAGTGAGAAATCAGTAACACAACAGTAACTCTGCGACTCACATATTATTACATCAAGCTCATAACTGAGCGAAGTACCAAAATATTACAAGCAGAGGTCACTGACCACAAACACCAAACAACGGAAGGCAAATTATGTTATTAATTATAGCAAACTTAACAAATGGCCTAAGAAGCCTGAAGCATAATGATGACATCCGATCCCATAAATTCCAGGCTGCTGGCCGAGAACCCCAAGCTACTCGTCGATGTCGATGTCGTACCAAACTTGTCTTCAGGGAACAATTATTCTGCTACAAAAGTACCAACAAAGCAAGGGTGAGTACAGGGTGTACTCCGCAAAACTTATGGCTGGTGGGGTTATTTTTCATAAATCCATCTTTGTTTAAAAAACAAGAGGGAGAAAAGCTCATCTAATTAGAATATTTTAAAAGGGGATAAGAGAGCAACATCTCCAAAGAAATTGATCATCATCTTGGTATCCACCAAAGTAATCCTCATCTCACAACTAGGATCACCCCCTCGTACCCATGAGGAAGTATCCTTAAGCACACGTTGAAACCTCCAAGTTTTACGTTAGGTTCATGTTCTCTATGATCTCATGTTCATTCCCAAGTCGTCCATAACCGTGGACACGGCTTTTCAAAAATACTTAACCCTGCAGGGGTGTACAACTTTACCCACACGTACAAACCGACTCTTAATACCACTAGATAAGCCCTCTTCCTTGGAAGGCCGGCAGAGGGTAGTTGGCCATGACCTTTACCTTGCTTTCGCTGAGACCAACAGTCATGCCCTAAGGATGGTTCCGCCATAATGGGTCAAATCCCGAAGTCGGGCCCTAGAGATGTGAGTCAGGGTTGGTTTACCACGGGCGCCATCTACCCCAAGCAACCCCGGCCACACTTACCTACCTGTTATGATGCACCTTCACCTGCCAAATCTTTCAAAACATTTTCTATGCATATGTCAAATGGAACGCCCGAACTATGTGATCATGGAATCTACTAGGCAAGTTAGTTACTCGTGAGGATTTCTAGGCCCCGTGTGGTTGTACGCTCGTCTCGGTTCCAAAGGCAAGAACTCGGTTCCTAGTAGTGGCGAGCATGGGACTACAAACACCACATCCCACCGTGGCCTCCCATACAAGTCGTAGCATGTTTAACCTCTACCACTGATCTTACCTCATCAGTATACCTTGTTCTCCTATCATACTAGATCCTTAGCATTTGGTACATCTTCTGGATGAACTAGCACTAACGGCTAAGCATGGAAAAGCAAGACACCGATAAAATCTCTAGCGGTGCACACAAGCCAAAACTAGTTATGCTAGGAGCAGTGGATCAGGTAATATCAGCTCAAAGGGATTAATGCAACAGATAGGATACTCTATCTATCGATAAAAGACCACAGTAGAATCGTATGCATCATGGAAAGAATGAAATACTTTCGAAAACATAGGATTGTATAATGGTGGGGCTATGCTTTCCTTTGCATGTTGATACCCAGATATACATTATAGTTGGTCAAATATTGTTGGTTGAATATTGTTCGTCAAATATTGTTCGTCGATTATAGTTGGTTATAGTTGGTCGATCAAAGACCAAGATATTGTGCTTGACTTGATTATAGTTGGTCAAATATTGTTCGTCGATCTTCGATGGTGTTGATCTCGTTCTTTGATCTCGATCTTGATATCGTATTCTATCGGAAAGAACCAAACACCAGAAAGAAAGGGAAACAATAATCAACACATGGCATCGATGCAATGCTCAAGCAAGGATGATGATATGACAAGTTAAATTGTATTTGAATGAAACCCTAAAGCATGCTAGGCAATTTAAGCGGGATCCGAAGGGTCCAAACCCTAATACAGGAAAGACCCCGGAATCACCTGCGAGGGTTCATTTAGTTCTCTAATTAAACTTGCAATTAAAGTTGTTGAACAATTCATGGTTATGAGTCTATTGTAAAGATCTCATTTTTCTGAACATTTTGATATATTTTTTTTATGATTTATAAATAATTAGTTATTGAATTTACCAGATTAAACCTTTTTATCAAATTTAAAACAAAACAGCAAATACTTTTTACACCGGCTACAATCTTAGCCACAGAGGCTGACAGAGGGGCCCGAGGCCACCTCAGCATCCACGCGGCAGGGTGGAAACTAGCCCAGGTTGATCGGGTCTGACCTGAGCGGTGACGCACGAGTGACGTCATCGTGACGACACACTGGCGGAGCTCTCAGGCCTGTGACGGTGGCGGCGATTGACTGCGAACTGGGATGCGCGGGATAGCTAGCTCGAACAAGCGCGAAGCGGGGAACCCAACTATGGCGGCACCGCTACAAAGTAGTCACCGGAGCTGCGTCTACGGCGAGCTCTAGCAGGGGCTGACGGCGGCGTTCGACGACGGAGCGAACCAGAGAGCTAGGGAGGAAGGGAAGGGTCCAGGAGGACCGTGTGCTCACCCTGGAGCGAACGGACGCGGTGGGAAGGCCGGATGAGGGCTGCAGCGATGACATGGCCATAGCGGAGAACAGTCGGAGGCGAGGAAGACGCGGTCAGGGCGGCCGATTGCGAGCTCCCGCGGTTGATTCCTCTTGCACGAAGGCGAAGGAGACCATGGCGGAGCTCATGGCGGTCTTCGATGGACGAGAGGAGCATGGCAACGGCGATGATTCGAAGCAGCGGCAGAGCTGGGGTTCTGGGTCCTCGCTGGGAAAGAGGAGAGAGGAGCGAGCGAGGGGGAGGAGATGAGGACGAGGGAGAGAGACGTGCGTGGCATGGTCTTATCTCCTCCAGAGGGCGGCGGTCGATGGCGAGCGGCGCACCAGGCATCTGCTTGTCGTCGTCTACGAAGACGACGAGGCGAAGGGATATGGTGGGCTGGGCCGAGCTGGGCCGCGCGAGAGTTTGCTGCTGCGCGGGTGGGTGGCAGAGAAGGGAGAGGGAAAGAGGGCAAGCTGAGCTGGGCCGCTGCACTGTTTTATTTGCAAAACATTTTCCTTTTTGTTTTATGTTTTCTCTTTTGTAATTTTCAGAATAGATCTGATTTGTACAGTTTCAAAAATACAACAGGCTTTGTAAAAAGTATGAAAATATGGTAGGGACCACTTATAACAATTTGGGTTCCAACATTTTGGTGCTATTTCAAAATATTCAAAACCTTTTGAATTACTTTCAAAAAGAGGAGAAGGACTAGGGTTTTATATTTGATCTTATTTCTTGCATGCATTTTAAATTATATGATGCTCATGATGCACAAATGAAAACCCTAATTAATATTAGCTAAAACTACAGTGTTACATCTCTCCGCCCCGCTAAACGCAAGCGGAAGCGTCGAGGTCATGATGGTCGGCGCAGGCAAAGGATGGCGCTCACCTCTGGAGCACGACGCGAGCGCCAAGGACGCCGCTCCGCACAAGCAAGGCACAGACCCCTTGGTGGATTCCATCCGAAACCTTCGCATCCCCATCGCCACGGAGTTGGATCTAGCCACCAGTGGACGCGCTGGAGACCATGCGCCAGAGCCTCCTGGAGGAAGCTAGTAGAGTCGCTATGCGCCAGCCTCGCCTGGACGCCACCATGCGCGCGTACAACATTGCGCATGGTTTCTCCCGCCTACTCGGTGCAAACCGGCAGGTGCCACCACAAGGCCGTAACCTAGGCTCAGAACTGGACCGCGCCGCTGACTCGCGCATGGCGGCGCCTCAGCCGGTTTACAGTACTCCGGCCAAGAACATGATGACAGCGGAAGCTGCCGCCGCAGAGCTTATCCACCTGGAGGGCGACGAGCTACAACATCAGCAAGCATGCATCCAGCTCCTTATGGCAACGGCGAACAAGGAACAAGTTGAGGCGGGTGCAAGCCTTGGCGGCAATAGCAAGAACCAACCACCTTGCCGGGTGGGCGAACCGGCTGTAGGCGGGAGCAAGGCCTCCTCTCCAAATGTTACAAGGCAGGACAACAGTCTGCTTGGAGGGTCAGTCGGCTGTGGACACAACTCACGTGAAGCCACCAGTAGAAACCGCGATCCGACTGACAAAGCCGGAAGAACAAACGCGTAGCCCAAGTCCTGCCTCTCAGGTCGGCTTGGCCCGGTCAAGCCGGAGGAACCACGAGACACACGTGAACGCATCGACTTGCTGGTCGAATAACGCGCACGGGAGGAAGAAAGCCCGGCTGGCCCAAGGTGTTTCGGACCATGCATCTGGAACGAACCGTTTCCAAAGGGATTTTTGCTCGCAAGGGACACGCCGAAGTACAATGGCACTGTCAAGCCAGAATATTGGCTGGTGGATTACACCACCGTGGTGGGCATTGCAAACGGCAATCGCCGGCTGGCGGTGCGCTACTTCCCACTCATGCTCCTGGATTCAGCCAGATTCTGGCTCAACAATCTCCCTGACAACAACATCAATGATTGGATCGATTTTGAGTAGGCATTCGTCCGTAACTTCACCCGCACTTACAAACGCCCGGGTCGCCCTAGCGAACTCGCCCTCTACGTCCAGGGCAAGGACGAAACCGACCGCTCCTACATCACTTGGTGGACAAGCATGCACAACTCCTGCGAGTGGGTACGCGAGCACCAGGCGGTCGACTTCTTCATCAACAGGTGCAGGGACGGCACCATGCTCAAGCATAAGCTCCGCCAGGTAGATCCTACCACCATGGCCAAGACCATGGAGATCGCGGATAAGTACGCCACCGCGAAGCCGGTGATGAAAAGATCCGTCCGGCTGGACGACCAAGGGAAGATAGTCGTGGAGGTTACCGCGGATCGACGCCAGCTAGTGGGAAACAACCACAACTCCAGGGGGCATGATAACCACCACGGCAAGAGGAAGGACGACCAGCCGGATAACCAATATAGTTCCACGCAGGTGGCAGCCGTCTAGGAGGATCCGGCTGTGGGTGGCAGCCAGAGACAGAAGCTCGATGACTGGCCACCTCGGCCCAAGTACACCATCGAGTCGATGCTTGATGGCCCATGCAAGTTCCATAGCAGCGGCAACAAGCCGGCCACACATACAACCCGCCAGTGCACTTGGACGAAGAAGATGTCCGAAGTTTGTGTCCTACCACCGCCACCCCCTCCACTGCCAGCCAGTGGGCAGCAAGATAATCGCGAGCACCAAAACCGCCAGGATGAAGATGGTGGATATTACCCTTGCCTGGTAGGGAACTACCACATCTTCACCACCGAGTCGGAAACCAAGCACAGCAAAAGGCGCCACGAGGCGGAAGTGAACGCAATCGTCCTTCCCATTCCCAGTTCCTAAACTGGTTGGAGCATGAGGTCAAATGGAGCCAAAGGGACTAGCCGGATGTGTTGCCTCATCCTTGCACATATGCTATGGTCCTAGACCCCATCATCATCTCCAAGAAACACTCGTGCTGATTCTCCCGCGTCTTGGTGGATGGAGGAAGCAGCATCAACTCCTGTACCGTAGCTCCCTCGACCGTCTTGGCATCAGTGAGTCCCAGTTAGAGCCATCCACCACCTCCTTCCACAGAGTTGTTCCGGGTCCATCACATTCGCCCATTGGCAAGATCCGGCTGGACATCATCTTTGCCATGGAGGAGAACTTTGGTCGTGAGCCCATATGGTTCGAGGAGGTCAACCTCTACAGCACTTACGACGCCATCTTGGGGCACCCCACGCTCACAAAGTTCATGGCGGTGCCGCAATACGCACACCTCAAGATGAAGCTCCATGGGACAAAGGGAGTAATCACCGTTGTGGGTGACTATAGACGGTCGGTGGAATGTGCCATAGACGGCTCCAAGATCACCAAGGCCATGATCATTGCGGAGGAAAAACACATTATCATGCAGAACATGGTGGCCCTCTAGACAGACATGCCAGCTAGTGAGCCGAAGCCAGCTGGAGAAGCGCAATTCAAGCCATCAAAGGGCACCAAGAAAATCCTGTTAAACAAGGCCGAGCCGGACAAGTTCGTCCTGGTTGGAGACGGCCTTGACAGCAAATAGGAGAGTGCGCTCGTCGACTTCCTCTATGAGAATCAGGATATATTCGCATGGTCCATGCCAGGTGTTCCAAGGGACCTCGCCGAGCACTCTTTACATGTAAGGACGGATGCAAAGCTGGTCAAACATTTATTATGCCGCTGCGTGGAAGAGAAAAGAAGAACCATCGATGAAGAGATCACCCGGTTGCTCGCAGCCGGATTCATCATGGAAGTTTTCCACTTGGAATGGCTGGCAAACCTAGTACTGGTGCTGAAAAAGAACAAGACTTGGCGCATGTGTGTTGACTACACCAGCCTCAACAAGGCATGCCCCAAAGATCTGTTCGCCCTGCCACGGATAGACCAAGTGATCGAATCCACAGTTGGCTGCGAACTCTTTCGTTTCTCGATGCGTACTCCGGCTACCACTAGATCCGGTTGAACCCCTCTAGTAAATAAAGACAGCATTCATCACCCCATACGGGGCCTACTGCTACACCACCATGACATTCGTGCTAAAAAATGCAGGCGCCACATATCAGCGCTGCATACAAAAGTGCCTAAAATCATAAATCGCATAAACATGCGCGCCTATGTCGATGACGTGGTGGTAAAGTCAAAGGAGAAATAGACACTCCTTGAATACCTGAAGGAGACCTTCGCCAACTTTTGCCAGTTCCAGATAAAGCTGAACTCGGAGAAGTGTGTGTTCGGCATCCTAGCCGGCCAGCTCCTCAGCTTCCTCATCTCAGAGAGAGGAATTGAGGCCAACCCGGAGAAAATTGGAACAATTGAGCACTTGCAGCCGCCGCAGAACCTGCGCGACGTACAGAAGTTCACCAGGTGCCTGGCCTCCCTCAGCCGGTTCGTGAGCCGGCTGGGCGAGAAGGCATTACCCCTGTACCAGCTCATGAAGAAAACAGACAAGTTTGTTTGGACGGTGCAGGTGGATGAGTCTTTCCACGACCTCAAGCGCATGCTGTCCTCCCCATCGGTACTGGTGGCCCCAGCCACAAAGGTGTAACATGATGGCTCAGTGTTGATGTAGAGCTCGTTGGGAACCCCAAGAGGAAGGTATGATGAGCACAACAGCAAGTTTCCCTCAGTTATGAAACCAAGGTTTAATCGAACCAGAAGGAGCAAGGAAACACCCCAAAGGTGTTGCTAGCTGAGCCTTGGCAGGGCGCACTACTGGTGCTAGTAGCAACGTGGAGACCTGCACAACACAACCACATAACTTTGTCCCCAACTTGCGATGAGGTTGTCAATCTCACCGTGTTTTGCTGAAAACAAAGGATTAAACGTATCGAATGGAAGGAAGTAATAGTTTGCAGAAAGTAAACACAAAGAAGTAAACAGTTTATAGATTGTATGTAAAGAAAAAGGACCGGGATGCATAGTTCACTAGAGGTGGCTCTCCTTAAGATAGATAACATGCTGGGTGAACAAATTACAGCGGGGCAATTGACAAACATCGAGAAATCAGTACATGTATATACTAATCATCTTGACTCCTTTGAGACTTGATTGGGCATTACAACATTATACATAGATCGCCATCGAACTGCATCTATGACTAATAATCCACCTTCAGGTTATCATCCGAACCCCCTCCAGTATTTAGTTGCAAGCAACATATTATTGCTTTACGAATAGCGTGTAAAGTAAACAATACGATTGTTGTATGAACAAAGGATTGTTGTTTTCTCCCTGGTAGCAACAACACATCTAGTACCTTAGAGATTTCTGTCACTTCCCCAGATTACCAGAGGCATTAACCCACTATCGAGCATAAATACTAAATCTTGGAGTTGCTAGCACCTACTTAGCCAAGATAGCTACTAACAACGGGAAGCATGCAAGATCACAAATAACAAAGACATGATAGAATCAATAATCAATCTGAAATAGCATCTCAATAATTATGGACAAAACACAAAAAAGTGGATAAAACCAAGCATGGAACATCAAAAATTATAGATACATTTGCAATGTATCAACATCCCCAAGCTTAACTCCTGCTCCTCCTCGAGTAGGTAAGTGATAAAAAGAAAGAATAATTTTTGAGGTGACATGCACCATCATAAACTTGATCAAAGTATTTGCAAAACATTCAAAGCTAGGATCATAGTACTTCAATCATAACATGAAAGACAAAGTTCTAGCAATAAGACAAAGAAACTATGATGCAACATGAAAAGGCACAAACAAAAGATTCATGAATAACAATGCTTTGGAAGACGTTTGTTTGTTTCACATAAAGAAAACATAGCATAATAGTATTCAGCTTATCCCTCATAGAGTAGCAAATATAATTGCATAGGACACCTTCAAAGTTCATAAGAGTGACTAGATACAAATAGATTAAAACAAGCAATATCAAGTTATGCATCAATCAACTAGTCTTGGGACAATGTACATAGAAATAAGAATGGCCACTATGCTCTCAAATTAGGTACATAAAGGTAGAAGGTGGAGACTCAATATAATGGTGGCAGAAAGGCCTTTATAAAAGCAAGTAGGGATTCAAGTCTCATAAAGAGCTTTCAAAAATTATGGTACTTATAACTTTCAGCTCTCATTGCCCCTATCATAAGCATATTGAAGTGACTAAGTTTAAAGTGACACAACTAAGATGATATGCTTGACAAGTTATAAACCGAAATCTCATGCCCCTTACTTACGAGACCGAACCTCATGGTACTCAACTTTTGTCACGAGGAAGCTCTTGTCACTGTAAGTACATGTGTATCATAAAGAACCACCAACGGGGTACCCCTTGCACATGATACAGGAGCTATCCCATAATCAAAATGACAAGGCAAGCAGACAATGAGCATCTCACTGATCTTTTTATTTGCTATTTGCATAGGTTTTTATTGAGGATGCTTCATAGAGTGCTCATTATGGTGATGCTGCAAGTTTCCACCATGATTAGGCATGGTTTAGGGTAGCGGGCCAGGCGTTTCTCTAACACACATACAAACTCCATGATCTTATAAGTTCCACTTTTATTTCACACCGTCGGGATCCATAAGTAAAAGAACATGATATCAACGAGGTACAAAGTACAAGTGCAATGTTGAAAGCGTTCCCCATGATACATGGTTGTGCTAATTTCAACTTATAAAGTGCAAGCATATACACAACAAAGAAGGACCCAATGGTTCAAGTTTATTAAATGCAAAAAGTAAAGTGTGCCATCAAGTTCGTGAGAGCTTTATTCACTAGTTTTCTCATAACAGGTTTAATTTGGAAGGTAAACAAAAGCATCAATATACTTGGAATAGCATAAGCTAGTAGGTAGGTATGGTGACTCTTTGGAATAACTTGGTTTAGGGAGTTGGATGCATGAGTGGAACTCATACTTGGTTGTGGAGGCTAGCAAAAGACTGAGAGCGACAAACTAAGAGAGCAATAATGGCCATAATTATGCAGAGCGACAAAACATCATTGATCAAAGCATAAAGTGATACTACAAGTTGAAAACTAAAGGATCATAAAGGCTATGGTGACTTGGTATAGTCATAACATGGTGTGAGCATGCGCCAAGTCAACCCAAATAAAGCATCAAAGGAGAATACCACTATACTATGCTTTAATATGCTAAAACAATGCAAGATTCATCCAAGGCACATTAAGCAATCTCAATTGTTTATAAAAAGTCATGCTACAGCAAAGAATACTAAGCACAAATACAAAACAATATCAAGCATGGCATGACAAAGCATAGGCCACAGTCAGAAACAAGCTCTTTTTACCACATAAGCATGAACTTTCCTACTCTTTTCCAGACCAAACCAAACTATTTGCAAACCAAAGTATGAAAGAGGGGCTCCAATCAATTTATTCAGCAAACTAAGTAAAAAAAAGAAAATGAGAATCCAAAACGAAAACGAAAAAGAAGTCGCTCCAAGAACAACACAACTGTGCATGAAACAATAAAAACGAAGCGTTTGGAAGAAATCTGGGATATTTATTGATGAAGAAGGGGATGCCTTGGGCATACCAAAGATTTGACGCTTGTACTTATTGGATGTTTCTTGGGGTGACATGCTTGGCATCCCCAAGCTTGAGATTTAGTCCATCCCTCATCTCATTACTCATTCCTTCCATAGACCTGAAATTTTTCCTTCATATAGAACTTTACACAATCTTTATTAGCAACATTAGTGCACTCAACATAATAGGTCTTAAGGTTCAGTTATAACACCAAATAAACTTCCATTAGAACACTTGCTACTGAAGCATTTCCCTCAAAAATCTCAATTCCCCAAAAGAACTCAAAAAGGAACCAACAAGAAGCAAATGCAGAAAATGCCAGAAATCTGTCAAAACAGACCAGCAGGTAAAGAAGAATTTTTTCGAAGATCTTTTGTTGCTCAAATCAAAAAGTGTTGAACTAACGAAAGTTAGATAACAACCTGGGACAGAATAAAAAAAATTCATGCCTCAAAAAGACGTCCAGAGATTTTACACGAATTTTTACGGTGAAGCACAGAAATCTGTTTCGGGACAACAACTTTCCCAATCATTACTTCTCTCTCATTAGAGTTTACTCTTGGCACAAAAATAAAATAAAAAGGATAAGGAGCGGTAATTACTGAAGTAATAACTTACAAGACTCATCTAAAACTTTTGGGTTATCTCCCAATAAGTACTTTTCTTTAACGCCTTTAAGTTAAGCATAAGAAGCAAGAAAGAATCAAGTATTCTCAAATAAAGAAGCATTAAGACCAAATTTTGTTTTCATAGGAGAAGAAAAAGAAATCTTCTCTCTCTTCTTAGGGAAGTGTTCTATACATTTCTTGAGTGGGAGTTGATATTTAATGGTGCCTTCTTTCATATCAATAATGGCACCAACAGTTCTAAGAAAAGGTCTTCCCAAAGTAATAGGACAAGAAGCATTACATTCAACATCCAAAACATAGAAATCAAAGGGGACATAGGCATTGTTAACCATAATAAGAAAATCATTGAGACTCCCCATGAGTTTCTTTTTAGCATTATCATCAAGTGGGACATTCAAATAACAATCTTCAAGTGGAGGCAAATCAAGCATATCATAAATCCTTCTAGGCATAATAGAAACATTACTATCAAGATCACATAATGCTTTGAAATCAAAGTCATTCACTTTCATATTCATGATGGGTTCCCAACCATCTTCTTGTTTTATAGGAATAGAAGCTTTATGTTTCATCTTTTCTTCTTTAATCTTTATGAGAGCATCAGTAATGTGTTTTGTAAAGGCCATGTTCACAGCACTAGCATTAGGACTTTTAGCAAGCTTTTGTAGGAACTTAATAACTTCAGAGATATTGCAACCATCAAGATCAAAATCAAATTTATCATCTAGAGTAGTAGAACTATTACTAGCCTCAACACTAGTGGTGGTGATAGTAGAAACACTAATGTTTCTAGCAATTTCATCTTCTCTTTCCCACTTAGCATGTAATTCAGCTAATAGTCTAACATTTTCATCAATTCTTACTTGTATAGCATTAGTAGCCGCAAAGGGATTGTCATTAGTTTCAGGTTTAGCAGCCATTTTATTCAAAGAAGATTGAGCTTCAGCCAAAGATGCTATATTTCTTTCAGCATTAGAGAGTTTTTCCTCAATAGTTTTATTGAAAGCAGTTTGCTTACTAATAAAGTCTTTAAGCACAACTTCAAGTTCAGAGGGAGCACTCCTATTATTGTAAGAATTTCCATAAGCATTATCATTGTTGGGAGGATATGGCTTATAATTGTTGTTACCAAAATTACTCCTATAAGCATTATTGCCAAAATTATTATTTCTTATGAAGTTCACATCAACTTGCTCTTCTTGAGCAACCAAAGAGGCGAAAGGAACATTATTTGGATCAATATGGGCTTTCCCATTAACAAGCATAGACATAATAATATCAATCTTATCACTCAGGGAGGAGGTTTCCTCAACAGAATTTACCTTCCTACCTTGTGGAGCTCTCTCAATATGCCATTCAGAATAATTAACAATCATATTGTCCAGAAGTTTTGTTGTAGCACCCAAAGTGATGGTCATAAAGGTGCCTCCAGCAGCAGAATCCAATAGGTTCCTTGAAGAATAGTTCAATCCTGCATAAAAAGTTTGGATGATCATCCAAGCAGTCAGTCCATGAGTGGGGCAATTCTTTACTAAAGATTTCATTCTTTCCCAATCTTGAGCAACATGCTCATTATCAGATTGTTTAAACTTCATTATTTCACTTCTCATAGATATAATCTTAGCAGGAGGATAGTATTTTCCAATAAAAGCATCTTTTCACTTAGTCCAAGAATCAATACTATTCTTAGTTAAGGAGTTCAACCATTCTTTAGCTTTTCCTCTCAAATAGAAAGGAAACAATTTCAGCTTAATAATATCACCATCTACATCCCTATGCTTTTGCATCTCACAAAGTTCAACAAAGTTATTTAGATGGGTAGCAGCATCTTCATTACTAATACCAGAAAATTGTTCTCTCATAACAAGATTGAGCAAAGTAGGTTTTATCATAAAGAAAGTATCTTCAAGCACAGGTGGAGCAATAGGTGTGCTCATAAAGTCATTGTTGTTGGTGCTAGTGAAGTCACCCAACTTAGTGTTTTCAAGAGTAGTCATTTTTTGGGTTTTCAAATAAAAAAGCAAACTAGTAAAACTAATTTTTTGTGTGTTTTTGATAACAAAACAAGCAAACAAGGCAAAAAGAAACTAAGAAAAACAAAAATTACAAAGTAAAGAGATTGGTTATGAGGGACTCCCCTTGTGAAGATGTCCTTGACTCCCTGGCAATGGCTCCAGAAAAATGCTTGATGGCTTAGTGTTGATGTAGAGCTCGTTGGGAACCCCAAGAGGAAGGTATGGCGAGCATAGCAGCAAGTTTCCCTCAGTTATGAAACCATGGTTTAATCGAACCAGTAGGAGCAAGGAAACACCCCAAAGGTGTTGCTAGCTGAGCCTTGGCAGGGCGCACTATCGGTGCTAGTAGCAACGTGGAGACCTGCACAACACAACCACAGAACTTTGTACCCAACTTGCGATCAGGTTGTCAATCTCACCGTGTTTTGCTGAAAACAAAGGATTAAACGTATCGAATGGAAGGAAGTAATAGTTTGCAGAAAGTAAACCCAAAGCAGTAAACAATTTATAGATTGTATCTAAAGAAAAAGGACCAGGATCCATAGTTCACTAGAGGTGGTTGTCCTTATGATAGATAGCATGCTGGGTGAACAAATTACAGCGGGGCAATTGACAAACATCGAGAAAGCAATACATGCATATACTAATCATCTTGACTCCTTTGAGACTTGATTGGGCATTACAACATTATACATAGACAGCTATCCAACTGCATCTATGACTAATAATCCACCTTCAGGTTATCATCCGAAACCCTCCAGTATTAAGTTGCAAGCAGCAGATTATTGCTTTACGAATTGCGTGTAAAGTAAACAATACGATTGTTCTATGAACAAAGGATAGTTGTTTTCTCCCTAGTAGCAACAACACATTGTAACACCCTCAAATCAGCCCTCTGCAAGTTTTTAGCGATTCCCGCCAAACCCGCATATAAACGATTCAAAGATGCCCACCAGGCACTTGCGTGTGGGTGGAAAAACAAATCAATACCATTACACAATAGTCCACGATGGAACCCAAAGAACATTTATATACAACATGACTCCATGAGTCAAGAATACAGATATACAGTACAAAGATCCATATCACCTTGAAAATGATACTAAATCCGAGTACGGATAAGATGCAAACGGAGCTAAGAGCCCTGAAGAATAACCAATGGCGCCCATAAACCTACCCAGGCCAAGCCGGAAGGGTAACCCTGCTAACGACGTCAAACTTATACCTACTAAACCAAAAGGGGTGCCGACAAAGGGCAAAGGAAAAAGAGAGCGGTCAGTACTGAGGCCAGTACACGGCGAGGCTAGAATTCGGTGGCTCTTGCCTACATAGGTATAGTGGACTGAAGCGGCAGCGCAGCAGCACAAAACAACCTATAGAGACTCAGTAGAACTGGCGGCTATTAGAGAGGGATAAGAAAAACCTATTCGGATCCAACCTGATACTAACACCAATCATACCCATCCTGGTATTCCCTCTCGAGACCAAACGAGGAAGTCAAACCAAGGAACTCACACAGTTGGCAGTTTTATTCATTCCATTATAGTCGAAGCACTTACTAGTCAGATACAATTAGCATGTGACATCCAGAACCTAGAAGTTGTTGGCACTTTTATTTCATTCCATTGGAGTTGCAATACTTACTAGGCAGGTATAACATGACACGATACACCCCAATTCCACCAGTTGTTGGCACTTTTATTATCCATTCCATTGTAGTGAAGCTGATTACTAGTCACATATTAAGTCAAATTTATAGCACTACTTTAGTTATGCTTGTCTATGATCGAGATACGGTGCTCCAAGTCGTCCATAACCGCGGACACGGCTTTCACAAAGATTTACCCTGCAGGGGTGCACAAATAGCAACACACACACGATCAACCTCGAAAAAACCAACTCAAAACCCAACAAGGCTTTCACGACAAAGAAATCACAGGATTCGTAAAATATTTCAGGGGGCCACCCCATTAAGCTACCCGCAACGAAGTTGGCCGGCTCCGAGACAGACCCAAGGTTTGTTTCAATGGTTGTAAACGACTGGGAACCCGAAAGTGTGACTGGGCTTGTCGATACCGCAAAAACATTCCATGTTCCAAAACAATACAGGTGCTCCACGCACAATCGTAAATAAAGCAGTAAAGCATGGCATAGGAACAAGATAGTAATAAAGCCCCAAACTACTTTGTGGCCCCAAGAAATAAGAAATGAATCAAGCTCTGGCTAAGGGGATTCATTGTCCCACATGCGGATAGTGTGATAGTCAAGGAACAGGTATCAAGTACTCGTGGCCTATGGGACACAAGTGAGCGGTTAAAAACCAAATATTATCTATTGCCCATCAGTGCCTCAACATTAGTTATATCTATTCCCATCATTTTAATATCAAATTGTAATTAAATCCATGATCATCTCCACCATTAAACATGCCAACCTTCCAACAACGGTGGAACAATAACGACGCGAAGCAGCACCTGAGCAAGCAACTACAACTCGCAAGGCCGACTGCCTATCAAACAACAGGCAATAGGATGTGTCCAAGGCAATATAGAGGTTGC
This sequence comes from Avena eriantha, assembly GCA_910589775.1. Taxonomy (NCBI): domain Eukaryota; kingdom Viridiplantae; phylum Streptophyta; class Magnoliopsida; order Poales; family Poaceae; genus Avena; species Avena eriantha. The sequence goes on from OU342742.1 coordinate 322,821,875, forward strand.
AGGGAATATAAATGGTGCACGGAAACTAAAGCATCGCAACAAGGATAACAATAGATCAACAGGAGGAAGTAAAGACTATAAAAGTAAAATAGGTAGAAAGGGGGAGAATGCTCGCCTGGGAAAACATAGCCGAAGAGACATTATCCGAAGAACTTGCCGATACTCGCATCAACTCAACAGCCTAATCCGCGAAGAAACAAATCACTAAAAGAAACACCGGATGCACTATTTAGTACTATGACAGAAGATCCAGAATGTTCATGATATGATGCATGGCATGGCATAGATGCGGTGCAATTAGGCAATATTAAGCGGAACCGGTGTCCCGACATTTAATTAGAGGGTTCAAGTTATTTAGATACCCTGCATTTTAAATGCTGTATTAACAAGGCAAAACATGGCATCGGTTTGCTACACAAATTTGAATGGAGTCAATATAAGAGTAAAATAGTCCGCATATAGTCTCCATATTTAATTATGTGGTGAATCGACAAAGTACCCCCAAACCGTGATATGCATGCAACAAGATATATGTCATCTTATAAAAATAGGGGTCTCGGGGATCACATTAGGGTTCGACGATCTTGGAGTTCCAAGGATTTGACGGGTTTCAGGCTTGTGGGATCGGTCTTCGCCTCTAGGAACGGGGTCTCCAGGGTCTCGGTCATCGGATCCGGGAAGAAGAACTTGGTGTTCCGAGGAGTTCATGTTCCGTCTTCGGGTACTCTCTTTGGTTCTGAGGTCGAGGATCTTATCGTACATTGATGGAGGTCTTCGGAAGGTCTAGCTCGAAGAACTCGCGGGCTTCGGTATTCTCCGGGTGGCTTCACCATCTTCATACTTCACCACCATATTATCCCATCCATCACCGCTCGCATCCAAAGCATCATGACTGTACACCATCTGATACCTCAACTAGCAACACCGTCTCGGCAGGAGAAAAAGGACATGGCACACGGAGGGTGCTACAAGGCGATAGAGGTCGAAATAATGCGGTGGAACCTCATAGTGAAGAGGAAGCTCGGCGGAGAGTGCTGGAGACGGGGTCATGACAGAGGAGGCAGCAGAGGGGCACCGGTCGCGGGCTTGGCGACACGGACCTCAAGGCGGCATGATGTAGGAGGGGACTGCGTCCCTAGCGGCAGGGCAGAGAGAGGCGGGAGAACCTGGGCGGCGCTTGGCAATGGGAGACGGCCGGAGAGGGGGTCCTGGTGACGGGGCGCTCGCAAGGTGCCGGGTCCGGGGAAGATGAGGAGGCGAGACTATCGGATGGCGTGACGAGGCCTAGTAGAGGTCGAGGGAGGCCGGGCGGTCGGAGGCGGGCGACCTCGGCCTGGTCGCGGACTGAGGCGGGGTAGCGAGGGAGAACCGTGGCGGCGGGGGAGCTCGTCGGATATGCGGCCATGGGCGGCGCCACGCGGAGCAGAGGCCGCAGCGAGGACAAGCTCTGCTCGACGGGTTCCCCTTCTCGGGCGGAGGCGAGCGGCAAAGACGAGCTTGGGCGGGGAGGCTCAAGGGGATCGACAGGGATTGGCCCCTGGCGGTGCTAGGGATGGAAGAACGAGCGAGGAGGATGTCATGCGGGGCGTGGGGCATGTGCTCGCGAGGAAGAGATATGGTGGGGGTGAGACCGTGCGCGTCTGGTGGTTGTCGGGGTTGGCAGGAGGTGGGGCTAGGCGTCTCGGGGTGTGTCACGCTGCGTGCCCGGTCCCTGCAGTGTGGTGCAGTGCGACGCGAGGCGTGTGTTGCGATGCTGCGCGGGGTGCAGGGCTAGGTCGGTTGGCGTTGGCATGCGTGGTAAGTGCATCAAGCCAGAGCGTGTCCGTGGGGCTAGGGTGAGGAGAGGGATGGGCTCGCGAGCAAGGGCAGGTCGCCTGGGAGCGTGTCGGGTCGGTTTGGTGCCGCGCTGGTGGGTGGCGGCGGCTGGGTGGAGTCTGGGTGGTGGGCTAGGGTTAGGGTTAGCACAAGTAGGGTCTGGCCAAGACTTAGATCTAGGGTCAGGATTAGTCGGATGGTAGGCTGCTGCCAGTTGTCTCTTTGGATCTGACCGGTGGCAGCCTCCCCGGGTAAAAATAGGTTTTTAGTATTTATTTTATTTGGTTTAAAACAAAATATTTGGAAATATTTTCTGGACAAAATAAAGGTCCAAGAGGACTGGGGGTTTTGATTTGAAATTAAGATGGGGGTATTTTGAAAATAAAACTAGGCTTTTCGAAAATAGTTTTAGGCAAATAATATGCATGATGACGACGATGCTCAAATGCAATGTGGCATGATGACATGAGCATGCAGTCATGATGATGCACAAAATAAAAACAACACGTGATTTTCTAGTAGTGGTTTTACCGGGGTGCTACAATTCGACACCACTAACAATGGATCTTGCCCTCGAGATCCGCCTCATGGTACGGGGAAGGAGGATGATGATCTGAATCTCCTTGCTGCGTGTAGATCCTTACAACACCACTAACAAAGATTGTTTCTCCTTCTTGAAATCGAAGACACCACCAACAAGGGGTCGTTGCTCACGTTCTTCAACGGAACACTTTGGAGAAACAAAGACGAAGGTAGAGGTATCAAAAGATAAGGCCACCTCTAACTTCCATGGAAGAAGTAAAGATTGCATTGATTCACCATTCAATGTACAAAAGCGAGTGATAAGAGTAGTGGTATGGTCGCGACTCCGTCCCGCACTCAAAGTATTACTCTGTACACAAATAGAAGATTTATGCAACCAACTCTTGGAATCCAGACTGAAGGTCTTGATAAACGATGTTTAGGAAACAAAGGACTCATGCAGGCTCTCCATCGGATCTGGCATAGATGATATCGTCGCGTCAGAAAACACTAGAAGACACAAAAGAAATCGTCTGAAAAGACACAATGATTAGGTTTTGTGATGGTTCCATTGGCATGAACAACACATGCTCAAGGTATACTCCAAGTTCACCACTACTCATCCTTCTCATATGTTTTTCAATGATGCGGATATCCATCAAGGTGTAGATATAGATAAAGAGTTGAAGGACCAAAAATATTGGATGAAGGGTACAACAAACAAGATTCAAATTAGATGATTGTAGCACCACCGTTATAAAAGAGAGGAAGCGAAACCCTGAAGGTACGACGAAAACCCAACCACGAGAAATCCCGGACTCGAAGAAAAGATAAGAATAGATTTAAAACACGCAGGGGTAGGAGGAGAATAGCATTGGGGTAAGGAGTAAAAGAAAAACTAATCAGATATATCCAACCTATTTTGCAAAATAGTTTTGACACTTTACATGGTCCGTTAGCTAGGTTATCCTACAGGCTGGACCAGTGGGGTATCACAACTGCTGAGCTATGATACCACTTTCAAACACCCTCAAATAGGCCCTATGCAAGTTTTTAGCGATTCCCGCCAAACCCACATAGAAACGATTCAAAGATGCCCACCAGGCACTTGCGTGCGGGTGGAAAAACGAAGTAATACCATTACACAATAGTCCACGATGGAACCCACAGAACATATATATACAACACGACTCCATGAGTCAAGAATACAGATATACAGTACAAAGATCCATATCACCTTGAAAATGATACAACATCCGAGTATGGATAAGGTGCAAATCGAGCTAAGAGCCCTGAAGAATAACCAATGGCGTCCATAACCCTGCCCAGGCCAAGCCGGAAGGGTAACCCTGCTAACGACGTCGAACTTATACCTGCTAAAACAAAAGGGGTGCCGACAAAGGGCCAAGGAAAAAGAGAACGGTCAGTACTGAGGCCAGTACACGACGAGGCTAGAATTCGGTGGCTCTCGCCTACATAGGTATGGTGGACTGAAGCGGCAGCGCAGCAGCACTAAACAACCTATAGAGACTCAGTAGAACTGGCGGCTATTAGAGAGGGATAAGAAAAACCTATTCGGATCCAACCTGATACTAAGACCAATCATACCCATCCTGGTATTCCCCCTCGAGACCAAACGAGGAAGTCAAACCAAGGAACTCACACAGTTGGCAGTTTTATTCATTCCATTACCGTTGAAGCACTTACTAGTCAGATACAATTAGCATGTGACATCCCAAACCCAGCAGTTGTTGGAACTTTTATTTCATTCCATTGGAGTTGCAATACTTACTAGGCAAGTATAACATGACACGATACACCCCAGTTCCACCAGTTGTTGGCACTTTTATTATCCATTCCATTATAGTGAAGTTGTTTACTAGTCACATATTAAGTCAAATTTATAGCACTACTTTAGTTATGCTTGTCTATGATCGAGATACTGTGCTCCAAGTCGTCCATAACCGCGGACACAACTTTCAGAAAGATTTACCCTGCATGGGTGCACAAATAGCAACACACACATAATCAACCTCGGAAAAACCAACTCAAAACCCAACCAGGCTTTCACGACAAAGCAATCATAGGATTCATAAAATATTTCAGGGGGCCACCCCATTAAGCTACCCACAACGAAGTTGGCCGGCTCCGAGACGTACCCAAGGTTTGTGTCAACGGCTTGAAACGACTGGGTACCTGAAAGTGTGATTGGGCTTGTCGATACCGCGAAAACATTCCACGTTCCAAAATAGTATAGGTGCTCCACGCACAATCGTAAATAAAGCAGCAAAGCATGGCATAGGTACAGGATAGTAATAAAGCCCCAAACTACTTTGTGGCCTCAAGAAATAAGAAATGAATCAATATCTGTCTAAGGGGATTCATGGTCCCACATGCGGATAGTGCAATAGTCAAGGAACAGGTATCAAGTACTCGGGGCCTACGGGACACAAGAGAGCGGTTAAAAACCAAATATTATCTATTGCAAACTGGTGCCTCTACATTAGTTATATCTATTCCCAGCATTTTAATATCAAGTTGTAATTAAAGCCATGATCATCTCCACCAATAAAAATATCCACCATTAAACATGTGCCAACCTTCCAACAACGGTGGAACAACAACAACGTGAAGCAACACCTGAGCAAGCAACTACGACTCGCAAGGCCGACTGCCTATCAAACAACAGGCAATAGGATGTGTCCAAGGCAATATAGAGGCTGCAGGAAAATAAATGGTGCACGGAAACTAAAGAATCGCAACAAGGATAGCAATAGATCAATAGGAGAAAGTAAAGACTATAAAAATAAAATAGGTAGAAAGGGGGAGAATGCTCGCCTAGGAAAACATAGCCGAAGAGACATTATCCCAAGAAGTTGCCGATACTCGCATCAACTCAACAGCCTAATCCGTGAAGAAGCAAATCACTAAAAGAAACACTGGATGCACTATTTAATACTATGACAGAAGATCTAGCATGTTCATGATATGATGCATGGCACGACATAGATGCGGTGCAATTAGGCAATATTAAGCGGAACTAGGGTCCCGACATTTAATTAGAGGGTTCAAGTTATTTAGATACCCCGCATTTTAAATATTGTATTAACAAGGCAAAACATGGCATCGGTTCGCTACACAAATTTAAATGGAGACAATATAATTCTAAAATAGTCTGCATATAGTCTCCATATTTATTTATGAGGTGAATCGACAAAGTACCCCCAAACCGTGATATGCATGCAACAAGATATATTTCATCTTATAAAAATAGGGGTCTCGGGGATCACATTAGGGTTCGGCGATATTGGAGTTCCAAGGATTTGACGGGTTTCAGGCTTGCGGGACCGGTCTTCGATTCCGGGAACGAGCTCTCTAGGGTCTCGGTCATCGGATCCCGGAAGAAGAACTTGGTGTTCCAAGGAGTTCATGTTACGTCTTCGGGTACTCTCTTTGGTTCTGAGGTCGAGGATCTTGTCGTACCGTGATGGAGGTCTTCAGAAGGTCTAGCTCGGAGAACTCGCGGTCTTCGTTATTCTCTAGGTGGCTTCACCATCTTCATACTTCGCCACCATATTATCCCATCCATCACCACTCACATCTAAAGCATCATGACTGTACACCATCGGGTACCTCAACTAGCAACATCGTCTTGGCAGGAGAAAAAGGACCTGGCACACGCAGAGTGCTACAAGGCGGTAGAGGTCGACACGATGCGGTGGAACCTCATAGTGAAGAGGAAGCTCGGCGGAGAGCGCTGGAGACGGGTCGTGACAGAGGAGGCGGCAGAGGGGCACCGTTCGCGGGCTTGGTGACGCGGACCTCGAGGCGGCACGATGTAGGAGGGGACCCCGTCCCTAGCGGTGGGGCAGAGAGAGGCGGGAGAACCTGGGCGGTGCCTAGCGATGGGAGACGGCCGGAGAGGGGGTCCTGGCGAGGGGGCGCTTGCAAGGTGCCGGGTCCGGGGAAGATGAGGAGGCGGGGCCATAGGATGGTGTGACGAGGCCTAGTAGAGGTCGAGGGAGGCCGGGCGGGCGACCTCGGCCTAGTGGAGGACTGAGGCACGGTAGCAAGGGAGAACCGTGGCGGTAGGGGAGCTCGTCGGAGATGCGGACATGGGCGGCGCCACGCGGAGCAGAGGCCGCGGCGAGGACGAGCTCTGCTCGACAGGGTCCCCTTCTCGGGCGGAGGCGAGCGACAAAGACGAACTTGGGCGGGGAGGCTCAAGGGGAATGACATAGATTGGCCCCTAGCGGCGCTAGGGAAGGAAGAACAAGCGAGGAGGATGTCATGCGGGGCGTGGGGCATGTGCTCACGAGGAAGAGAGATGGTGGGGGTGGGACCGCGCGTGTCGGGTGGTTGTCGGTAGCGGGTTGGCAGGAGGTGGGGCTAGGCGTCTCGGGTGTGCCACGCTGCATGGCCGGTCGCTGCAGTGTGGTGCAGTGGGACGCGAGGCACGTGTTGCGATGCTGCGCGGGGTGCAGGGCTGGGTCGGTTGGCGCTGGCATGCGCGGTAGGTGCATCAAGCAGAGCGTGTCCGTGGGGCCAGGGTGAGGAGCGGGATGGGCTCCGAGCAAGGGCAGGTCGCCTGGGAGCGTGTCGGGTCGGTTTGGTGTCGCGCGGGTGGGTGGCGGCGGCAGGGTGGAGTCTGGGTGGTGGGCTAGGGTTAGGGTTAGCACAAGTAGGGTCTGGCCTAGACTTAGATCTAGGGTCAGGATTAGTCGGATGGTAGGCTGCTGCCAGTTATCTCTTTGGATCTGACGGGTGGCGGCCTCCCCGGGTAAAAATAGGTTTTTAGTATTTATTTTATTTAGTTTAAAACAGAATATTTGGAAATCTATTTTGGACAAAATAAAGGTCCACGAAGACTGGGGGTTTTGATTTGAAATTAAGACGGGGATATTTAGAAAATAAAACTAGGCTTTTCGAAAATAGTTTTAGGCAAATAATATGCATGATGATGACAATGCTCAAATGCAATGTGGCATGATGACATGAGCACGCAGTCATGATGATGCACAAAATAAAAACAACACGCGATTTTCTAGTAGTGGTTTTACCGGGGTGCTACACACATCTAGTACCTTAGAGATTGCTATCACTTCCCCAGATTACTAGAGGCATGAACCCACTATCGAGCATAAATACTAACTCTTGGAGTTGCTAGCATCTACTTGGCCAAGATAGCTACTAACAATGGAAAGCATGCAAGATCACAAATAACAAAGACATGATAGAATCAATAATCAATCTGAAATAGCATCTCAATATTCATCGGATCCCCGGAAACACAACATGCAGAATTACAAATAGATGATCTTTATCATGAACGGAGCTCACAAGATCTGGACACGAAAGCACAAAGGAGGAGAACCAACCATCTAGCTACTACATGGATCCGTAGTCCAAGGATGAACTACTCATGCATCACACCGGAGGCTTGCATGGTGATGAAGAAGGCCTCCAGGGTGAATTCCCCTCTCCGGCAGTGTGCCGGGAAGAGCTTTAGATCCCTCCCTATCTAGGGATGGAGATGACGGTGGCTACAGGCTCTTTCCTGGATTTTTGATCGGGTATTTCGGGTTTTCGTCCCGAGGGCATCTTATAGGCGGAAGGAGTGGCCGAGGGGGTGCTCGGGTTGGCCAGACCACCCGTTGGCGTGGTCCAAGCCTGGCTGCGCGCCAGGTGGTGTGGCTGACCCCCAGCCCTTCTCCATCTCGTATTCTAGCATCTGATGACTTCCGGAAAAATAGGCACTTTGGCTTTTGTCCCGTCCAATTCCGAGAATATGCATTTTCTGACTTTCCTGGAACCAAAAACTGGAGAAAACAGGCAGCTAGCACTATGGCTCTTGTTAATAGGTTAGTCCAAGAAATCATATGAAAAGTACTCCAAAGTGTGGACAAAACAGAAGAAAGTGGATAAAACCAAGCATGGAACATCATATGAGTGTATGTGTGAATTGCATTATTGTATGAATGAGTGCAATTGCCATGTTTGATTCCTACAAATGATAAGGAATGGTTTAAAGATGAATACTACATCATCTAGGCCATTTACAAACAAAATCAAAAGAAAAGAAATTCAAATATGAATCATATGATCAAATGGTCATTTTGACCAAAATTAACCACTAGACCACTTTGAGTGTTTCTAGTAAAATATTTCTAACAGAAACATTTCCAATTCTTTTCACCCCTTGCTAGACCAAGTAAAAGTGAACCCAAGCCCACTTTACAAACCAATAGAAAGAAATTCCAAATCTATTTAATGGACATTGCAAAATTGAATCAAGTTCATATGCGTAGATCACCATTTTTCAAAAACCACTCAAATCAATTCACCTTGACTTTTCCAAGCAACCATAGACTATCAAGCAAGTACTCAGAACACTCAACAAAATTCAGCCAAAAATTCAAATCTTAAGTTCATGCGGCCAGTTGGTCGAGCACCTTGTAGACGCGGATAAACCACTGCCTAACTTCTACGGTTTTGAGCAATAATCCATTGTCCCATCTGCATCCCACTCACTCAGCCCAGTGCCCAGCAGCGTAGGACACGCTTCCCCCTTTGCCGTTTGCACCAGTGCAGCGCCGCCCGAAGCTCGCCGTGTCGGTCGACCAAGACCCACTCACCACAGACCATGCCGCCCTCTCCCACGATGTCTAGGAGACAGGCAACCGTCCACCGCCACCCTCTGTCCACCCCTCGACCGCAGGCAAGCCGTAGACCAGCCGTGATCACCACGCCCACCTCTTTGTCTGCCATACCGAGAGCATGCCAGAGCGCCAGAGCCGACACGTGCACACATGCCGCTCCTTGCCCTTTCTGCGCATGCCCACACTCACCGTGACACCAGCTATCCCCCAGACACGCCCGTTCGCCGCCACGTGGACCGTAGCCACTGTACGCCATCTGGAAGGCCGCCGCTCCCACGCAAAGCATAGACCATTCCCGACCATTCTCGACCGCCCCTTGACAGGCCATCACTCGCACGATGACCACCTTGAAGCACCGCGTCGACCCCTACCCTCAGCCATGCCGCTAGCCCCCTGTATCGATATTGCCGACGAGCCCGAGCCATCCTGCTCTGTCCCTCTCGCCAGTGTATAAATAGAGGCCACCCTAGCTCCAATTCGCCACACCATTTCACTCCCCTCTCTCTCAGACACCCATCACACCTCTCCCTAGAGCAAGGCGAGCACCACATCGCCGGAATTTCACCAGAGCCCGACGTTGCAGAGGAAGAAGGACCTCGTCGATTGTGACCACCCTAGGAGCTGCCACAACCACCATTCGACTCGCCGACCTTGACACGTTCGATCGCCCCCATTGCCGACCCTAGCTGGAGCCCTGGTGAGCCCCCACATACCCCCACCGTCGCATTAGGGTTTGTTTCTTGCTGGAGCTGTTCGTCGGAGACGACGAACCATAGCCGTAGATCCTAGCCTAATCGCATGACCCAGATTGAAACTTACAGCTTCGCGTTAACTGAGTCGCTAACACATGGGACCGTTCTGTCAGCAGCCCTCTATGCCAGCGCAGTGCAGTTGGGCTGGCCTAGTTAGCTTCCCGCACAGAGCCCATCGATTCAAATAGATTTTTCCATTTTAGTTAAAACTAGATTCTGTCAGTAGATTCAGATATCAATTCAAAGAGATTCACTGCACCAAATTGCATGATTCCAATTTTCTTAGAAAGGTATTCCGAATATCTATCCAAGCCCGTTGGATTCAAACCAATTGAAATTATAGATCACCTATACCAAAAAATAACAAGGCGGAGACTTTTCCAACTTCAAACATTTTTCAAAAATAAACCATAAATGCTTTTGAGTTTATTCCAACTCTCAAAAATCACATTTGACAAGATCTATCTGAATATGTAAAAATATTTAGGTTTACATGCAGTGATCTTGGAATAGTACTAAAAGAATGCTATATAGGCATTTCTAGTCACTTTAATTGTATTAAATAGTAATTTCAAACTTTATAAAATGTGACCACCACTTTAAATCACATGTGTCAACATGATCCCATATTTTAATTGGAGAATATTCAATCTTAAGTAGTTTCAATGAGTAGAAATTACTTTTCTAAATAAGATAAACAAGACTAGGTATTTATTTCATGTGATGTTTGTGATGATGCTAGATCATCTAGTGTGAACCTTTGTGTGCCAAATAGAAGTAGTTAAGTATAGTTTCGTGATTGTGTACCTCGTATTCATTTATAGACGATAGTACTGACCCAGGATACGAGGAGGACGAGTACTACAAGGAAGAAGAAGAGAACTTCAACCACTTCACTACTCAAGTCAAGCTAACACTTGCCAGTTTCATAACTAGGCAAGCTAGAACTATGCAAGCCATCTTGGCAATATAACCTATGCAAGATGCATTAGGCATGCTTTGGTTATGCCACCTTGATTATACCAATCCCAAGTTTTACTTGCAAGCTTTATTCTTTTACTTTTGCCAAAGTTATTTACTTCTAGTTAGTGTTTTGTGAGTATTGGAAAAATAGGATAGATACCATAAAGAGTATAAAACTAGGCCTAACTAGTTATACTTAGATGTCATCAAAAGGCATAAAACTAGAGTTGGATAGTTGCACTGGATTAGCACCCTGCATTAGAGAATACCCACAACTTTAGTGGCTAGTGATAAGCATAAAAGTTGATCACTTTAGATGGGAATACTTGGTGAAAATGATTATGAAAACCTTGGAATGATGGTTCATTCTATTGAAATGTTTTGACATGTGTTGAGAAACACAATGGTTGATGATGAAAATGTTGAGGCCTGAGCCTTGGCCCTTTATAAAAACTAATGGTTGGGTTCGGATGCGATACCATTCCAATTTTACCGAACAACCATACCTGAACTGGGTAGGGCTTAACTGGAAGTTTATATGCCTTAGTATGGGTTCCCATGCGGAAGAGGTTGAGCTGAGGCTACCTCGTGATGAATGTCCACCTATGCTGTGTCCAGGATGGCAGATGGCCATGGCTGGGAGGCCAAGCTCATAGGAGAGGTGCTTATACTAGAGTGTGTAATTGAAAGATTATGATTGATTATCCGCATACTAAGTATGATGATTCAGGGTTATCCTCGATGGATGTATCGAAGTTTGTGGTGAAAGTGTACTACCTCTATAGAGTGTCAAACTATTCGAATAGCCGCGTCCGCGGTCATGGACAGTTGGAGTGGCCATACTGTTCCGTTGTCAGATGTTTTCAAAAATGACTTATGAATTGAACTATGATTGTGACTTAACCACAACAGGGTTGAGTACATGAAAACTTGGTTCCCATTTAGGTGATGTAGAACATTAAATTAGTTTCTTTACTTCTAAACTCGGTATAAAATAAACCTGGCTTGATGGGGATATGCCAAAGGGGGTATGCCCAGCAGGACGTTCCGATTGGGCCGAAGGGCCTACGAGTGTGCCTGGAGGACGGCGACTAGAGTACGACTGAAGGAGAAGCCTGGTGACTGGAAGCTGAAGGCCCAGAAGCATATCTGAAGCCCAGTCGGATTAGGTCAGAAAGCCTCCGAGTCCATATCTGGCTCGGTTGTAATTTGTAAACCCTAGCGAGGTAACTCCTATATAAACCTTACTAGGGTATCCTAAGGACTCACGTTCCATCATACACCCCCTCAAGCGACTCGCTGCTTAAACGCCGAGCTCGCCACCCCTGTAACTCGCTCTCCAATAATCTAATCTAGCAAGAGTAGGTCTTTACCCTCCGGGGGGGCGAACCTGGGTAAACCCATGTGCATCCCTGCCCCCATCTCGCACCGCAGATGGCCACCAACTCTTCCTCACGTTACAATCAATCGATGCCTGTGGCAGTGACTGTCGTGGCCATTTCCACGACAGTGGCGCCTACCGTGGGGCATAGAGGGACTGGCCTGAGTTCTGCAGCGAGACCCTACTCGCTGATCGATCGGCCGCTCGCCATCGGCGGGATCTTACAGATCCTGCCCAGCAGCTACATCCCGGCATCACGCCCGGTCACTCACGGCGCCGTGATGCCGGTTAGCTCCATCAACCTCTTCGTCGGCTTCACCGCCGCGGTCGACCCACCTGCAATGGTGATTGTCGGCGGATCGCCACCGCACCGCGATCTGCTCTCGGAGGAGCAGGTCCGCTCCATTAGGAGCCTCGTCACCGAGTACGACTCGGCCGCCAGCGACGCGGCCGAGACCAACGCTGCCACCAACGACGATGCCCTAAACGACGACGCCGACTCCGCAACCCCTGCCTCGGTCGACGGATCTATCACCGCCGCATCACGAGAGGACCCCTCCATCCTCGGGATCTTCGACACCGACTCCGGCTCGGAATCGCCCGAAGACTTCCGCGCCAGATCCGATCGCTTCAAGGCGATCTACATGGTGGGCAGCACGGCCGCCCTGCCAGATCCGTTCGCCACGCCTATCCCGCCGACTACGATGGCCATAGAGGTGGAGGAAGCCCGCCTGTGGCTCGCGGAGGCGCAACGCAACGAACTCGCCGAGCGTGAGAAATACCGCCTCGAGCGGGAAACAGCGCGGGAGCTATCGCTCTATCACCAACGCCGCATCAGGACCCGCCTGACATCTCCCAAAGGAGACAAGCTCCGCTACGTGCTCCACCTCAATTTCAAGCCCTGCACCAACAACATGGCAGAATACGAGGCCCTCCTTCACGGCATGAGAGCCGCTAAGGAGATGAACGTCAACCGCTTAAGATGCTATGGCGACTCGGACCTAGTCACCGGCCAAGTCGCCGGGACGTGCGACGCCGTCTCCCCAACAATGATCACTTACCGCCAAGCGGTAGACCAGTTGGGAGGACACTTTGACGGCTACTCCATCGAGTCGATCGACAGGTGCAAAAATAAGGAGGCAGACGCCCTTTCCTGCATCGAATCGACCCGACAAGCGCCACCAGTAGGCGTCTTCCTCGACATCATCCACAAACCGTCGGTCAGCCCACCAAAAGAGATCGACGTTGGGATACCACTGCAACCAGAATCGGCCTTAGTCGCCATGGTTGTGGAGCCTAGTGACTAGACAGCACCATACGTCGCCTTCTCGGAGCACAAAATCCTACCAAGCAACATGACGAAGGCGCGAACGATCATGCGCCGCTGCAAATCCTTCGTCATCATCAACGGCGAGCTCCACAGACGCAGCGTGACTGGCGTGTTCCAGCGCTGCGTACAGCTAGAAGAAGGCCGCAAGATCCTCCAGGACATTCACGCCGGCGACTGCAGCCATCACGCCGGCGCCAAGTCGATAGTCACAAAGGCCATGCGACACGGTTTCTACTGGCTCACCGCACACGCCGACGCCAGCAACATCGTCCAGTGATGCGTCGGGTTCCAGAAGTAAGCCCACCAGACGCACCTCCCTGGTTTGGCACTCAAGACCATCCCCATCACATGGCCATTCACCCTATGGGGCATGGACATGGTAGGCCCGTTCAAGAAGGACCCATCTGGCTTCACCCATCTCCTGGTCGCGGTGGACAAGTTCACCAAATGGGTCGAGGCCAAGCCAATAAAAAAGTGCGACGGCAAGACGGCCACCAAGTTCTTACACGAGCTCATCTACTGATATGGCTACCCGCACAGCATCATAACAGACAATGGCACCAACTTCGCCAAGAGGGCCATGGCGGAATTTTGTGAAGAACATGGCATACGACTCGACCTCGCTTCAGTCGCCCACCCGGAGTCGAATGGCCAAGCAGAACGCGACAACCAGGGCGTCCTCCACGGGCTCAAGCCATGACTCTAGGTTCCCCTCGAGCTCACGCCAGGATGTTGGGTCGACGAGCTCTCCTCTGTAATATGGGGGATCCGCACTTCCGTCAATCGCTCCACCGGGTTCACACCCTTCTTCATGCTGTACGGCGCCGAGGCTGTAATGCCAACTGACCTAGAGCATGATTCACCTCGAGTCGCCAACTACGTCGAGGCGACCAATGAGGTCGCCCACCAAGACAGCATCGATCAACTCGACGAGGCACGCGACCTGGCTCGCTCTCGCACCACCATATACCAGCAAGGACTCCGCCGCTACCACAGCAGCCAAGTATGACCTCGCACCTTCCAGGAAGGTGACCTGGTCCTACGACTTGCCCAAGACAAGAAAGGCATGCACAAAATCTCCCCCCATGGGAAGGGCCATTCGCAATAGGACGAGTCCTCGGCAATGACGCCTACTACCTCATCGACATACGGGGTGACGGCCAGCTCGAGGTCGGGAGGCCATGGAATGTAAACCTCCTTAGAAAGTTCTATACTTAGAACCTCAAATTGTACTCAGCTCGCATATATAATGAAATTCATTCAGATCGCACAAATTGTGTCTACTCGCCATATTATTGTGCCACTCACACTCGTACATATTAGCAATACGCTACTCACGGAAGTCAACTTCTGGTCGAGCGATCGGCACGGCTAAGTAGTGCGGCACAAGGGCACTGGAAAATACTCGGGCCTTGGGTCGTCTACGAAAACGCCAACCTGGAGCTGCCATTGGAGTCGCCTAGCCTGACTGGCCCACCGGGCCAAGAAAACCGGTATACGCTTCTCACAGTGACCTATCCCTCCCATCCTCGCGCAAAGCGACTCGAAGGGTTAAGTACCACGCACGGGGACTCCGCAAAACGGGAACCCCCACGCGGCTCGGGAACACACCAAGTAAGAGAGCTGCCTTGGATTCGCCAAGCAACTGACTCTCTGGGCCAGGGGAGGAGACGCGTTACAAACAACGCATTCACAACCTACAACAGGAACACGACCAATATGGTTGAGCACCATGCTCGGGGACTCGCCTACAAATCAGTCCTACTCGCGCTCGGGGACTCGCCACTCAAAAGATGCGAGAGATAAAACAATGCACAACCAAAACAAAACACAAAAGTATACAATCGAGTTACACCCCATTAAAGGGCGGACGCGCTCGGGGACTCACTCAATCAAAAATAAACACACCACACAATCCTGGTCGCAATACGAGTCGATTGACTCCTTTTGGCATACATTACAAAATACATTACAGCAGTCGCCACTTGGCATACATCACAAACTGCCCAACTTCATTGTTTATTCCACAGGTCCTGATGAAGCAGCACTGCCACCCCCCTTGACATGAACAAAAGGTTGCCACGGGTTCATCGGGTTCGTTGTCAGCGACTTCGACAATGATGATCGGAAGGGCTGCTCCGACTTCATATCGCGATGCTCCGGCTCGGGGTCGCCAGGCGCCAACACCGTCTCCTGGTATGGCAGCAGATCCCCCATAGCCAGGACCCGATCGGCGTAAGGGGTGGCCTTCACAGTCAGCTTCAGCACCTTAGACATTTCCACCGTGCCGGTCGCCGATGGGTAGCCACTCGTCACGTCATCAAGGTCGAAGTCATCGGGGAAGTGGGCGAGACCCAAGCTCAACACCGTGGTGGCCCCGCGCCTGAACGCCGAGCGCGCCATCCACTCCACGACCATAGCCACCTCCTCTAGATAGCGCCACACCTCCGTAAGTCCCCCAGGAATAACCTCGGTGGGAGACATGCCTTGAAGAGCCGCTTGGACACATAGCGCCAAAGCCGTGGCCGCATTCACCACGACAGTCACGCACTACGAAGCATTGAAGGTCTGAACCACCGGGTCGCTTTGGCCTATCACAGCTGCAAAATCAGACGTTAGTGAAACTACGGACCTCCCCAATGAGGGACTCGCCGAATAAGTCAGGCAAAGACGGAGACTCACCAAGGAGTTTGCGGCAGTTCTCCGTGACATGCTTCTCCAAGGTGGCCTGCTCGTTGTGCAGCCCCACGATAATCGAATCCGTTGCTTTGCATTCCTCCTCAGCCGCAGTGACAGCATCCTTCGCTCGGTCCTCCGAAGAAACTGAGGCCACTCTCGCCTCCTCCAAGTCTTGGATCAGGGAGGCAATGCGTCCATTCGCCGCGTCCAGCTCGGTGACTAGAACATACCCTTCATGGGCCTTGGAAATCGCAGCCGGGAAACCATCTGAAAGAGAAACCATCAGCACACCATACACAAACAGTTCACGCCTAACAGAGGAACGGACAGAAAAGCAGATACTCGCCAATAGTTTCCTGAAGCCGCTGGTTCACCTCCTGTGCTTCGCGCAGATCACGCTCCAAGCGCTCCCTCGTGGCCTGCCGATCGGTCGATTCCCTTTCCAAACCCTGCAAATAAACAACACACCTCAGCACTTACCAAAATCAACTTCCAGTACCTAGCCGCTGAAATTAAGCGACCAAGAACTCGAGGACTGGAGAGTAGGAAAAAAATTCAATTCCTAGCCGCTGAAATTCAGCGACTAGGAATTCGAGGACTGGAGAGGAGGAAGATGTTCAGTTCCCAGCCGCTGAAATTAAGCAACTAAGAACTCGGGGACAGGACATACCTGAATAGCGGTGCCAAGCATCCTGTGAAGTTCTCCGGCGCCAGTCGACAGGATCGTGAAGGAATTGCGCCCACGACGGCACCCAATGTCCGCATCCACAATCTCCGGACTCTGCGGAGACTGGGTGTCTGCCACGCCTTGAAATCCCCTAGCCATGAAGCGCGGGAACGTCGCCGACGCTCCGGCGGGGGCACTGGTTGTCCGGGCCGGCGCTTCCGGTCGCGCCGCCACCACTTCTTTGGCAACTACCACAACATCGGGCTCCGTGGCGACGTCCTTGGCTGTGGCATCGTCGGCACCCCCTTCTGCTTCTTCGCGCCTTCCGCGTTCACTACATCTCTGGCGGCCTTTCTCTTCTTAGGGAGGTCGCCCTCTCACGTGGTGGCGGCCGGCGGAATCTTTGCCACCGAAGGACGGCCAATCTTCTTGGCTCCAAACTGCCCGAATTCCCACAGTCAATATAACGACAATACAAAAACAAGAGGCGAATCGGAATGAAGAACCAATACTCACTTAGAAGACGTCAATATAACGACAATACAAAAACAATAGGCGAATCAGAATGAAGAACCAATACTCACTTAGAAGATGTCTGAAGCCCGGTGCTGAATTCCCACAGTCAATATAACGATAATACAAGAACGTGAAGCCCGGTGCTGATGTGGGCAGGCTTGTCCAATTCTGGACCCAGCTTGCGAGTGAGCCCCCTCTCGAAGACGTCTGAAGCCCACGACACCGCGGGCTTCCTCGACGTCGAAGCCGCAGTCGCCAGAATCTCCGGCTTCAAAGACGCGGCCCCTCTTGACGGCTGCGGCGACTTAGACGTCGCCGCCTCAGCCGCTTCCTGTCTTGGAACCCCCAAGACCGTCGGCGCAATCGCCGCCAGGGGAACCTCTACCACTACGTCGGTGTCCTTGCCCTCCAACCCCTTCATCGGGATCGCGTCCTCTAGGGCTTTGCGCGAGACTTCGGGGGAGTCTTCATCATAGGAGTCATCATCTGACTCAAACACCACCACCGATTTGGATGGTGACATTGGCTTCTTTGCTGGTGACTTGGGCTTGCGTGTGGGCTTCGACGGCGTAGCAGTACGTCGGGACGTGTGCTCCTGCGCGACCTCGTCGCCTCTGTTGTGTTCATCCAGGCTACGGCTTGCCTTGAACTCACGCTGTTTCTACATGCGGGTCTTGCGAGCCACATGCGCTGGGGGAGGAACCTCCTCCTCCTCCCCATCACTGTCGGAAGAGTCTCCCTCAAAGTCTTCCTCGAGTTCCTGGGGAACCTCTTCATCGAGAAGAGGAAGCCAGCCCTCCAACACCTGAAAAAACTGAGAACCACCACGAATAAACACCAAATGCAGCGACTGAGAATTGAGGTGCGGAAATAGTGACTGGGGAGAAAACTTACTGTGGGGGCTTCATTCTTCACGGGAGTGTACGGGGCGAGCCCGACCGACACGCTGGTGAACTCCGTGTCAGTTCTCTTTTTCAGGGCGACCTTGTAGTCCTCGGCCTCCCTTTTTTCGTTGCTGGTTCGGGAGGGGTCGTGCTTCCCGCTGTATTGATACATCCAATGCGGCCGAGCCTCCAGGGCAACCAGACGCCGCCCGAGCCAGCAGTTGTAGAGGTTGATCAAAATCAACCCCTGGTCCTTCAGCTTCTGGATCTAGTCCATCATTTCCGTGACAACCATCCGCTGGTCTTCAGGAAGCTTCTTCGGCGCCAACCGGCGAGGCTCGCTCCTCTCTACGACGAACTCGGGAAGTGCCACCTCGCCGGAGGGAGTTGATTCTTTTACGTAGAACCAACTCTTCTTCCACTCGCTGGCGGCCTTCTTCTGCAGGAGGAGCTTGAAGAAATTGGCCTTCGGCTTCAATTGGAACGTGACACCGCCTGCGGCCAACATCAAGCCACCGGACGCCTCACCCCCGATGCGGCCATGGAAGATCTCCAACCACAGGAGGAAATACGGTCTGCAGCCGAGATAGCACTCGTAGAAGGCGACGAAGATCGCCGGCTGCTCGATGCTGTGAGGGTCGAGATCCGATGGTTTGATCGCGTAATACGCGCAGAAGCGGCGGAAGAAGAGCAAGGTGGGGAATCCCAGACCCCTTTCAAGATGGCTGGGGAAGAAGATGAATTCACCGGGTCGTGGCTTTGGCTCAGTCTCGGAGGAGGAGGGAACCCACCAGTTCCCCTTGCAGAGTACTCCGGCGTCCTCGAAGGACTTGAGCTGGGCTGTGGTGCACTTGGATTTTCCCCATGAGAATTTGGGAGGCACCATCGAGTAGGACGTGGAATCACACGGTGCGGAAAGAACGAATCGGAAGGATGAAGGCAGGAGGATTGAGGCCAGGAAGAATGCGTATGGGAGAATAAAGAATGCGGGGAAGGATTCGCATAACTGAATCATCACTCCCCTTATATGGGAACGGCACCCGCCAAAATCTGGATAGCCGTTACTCACGGTAATTGCGCCGAAGTTATCGTTAGAAATTCCAATGGATAGTTTGACCAGAATTGACGTTCCAACTCCTCCATTCCACCCGCTACCCGCCAGTCTTTTCCACTCGCCGAAGCGGCGACTTAGCAGTAGTAACATTCATTGGGGTGGCGAGTGGAAACCTGGGGAAATTCTCCTCGGTTCTGATGGAGTCCATCGCCGACTCAACTGGGCGTCCAAATTGGGCTCACCTACTTCGATTACCAAAGGGACACCTACGCCTGAATCAACGATGGCCTCGGGGACTACTGATGGGGATATGCCAAAGGGGTATGCCCAGCAGGACGTTCCGATTGGGCCGAAGGGCCTGCGAGTGTGCCTGGTGGATGGCGACTGGACTACGACTGAAGGAGAAGTCTGGTGACTGGAAGCTGAAGGCCCAGAAGCATATCTGAAGGCCAGTCGGATTAGGTCAGAAAGCCTCCGAGTCCATATCTGGCTCGGTTGTAATTTGTAAACCCTAGCGAGGTAACTCCTATATAAACCTCCCTAGGGTATCCTAAGGACTCACGTTCCATCATACACCCCCTCGTGCAACTCGCTGCTTAGACGCCAAGCTCGCCACCCCTGTAACTCGCTCTCCAATAATCTAATCTAGCAGGAGTAGGTCTTTACCCTCCGGGGGCCGAACCTGGGTAAACCCATGTGCATCCGCCCACATCTCGCACCGCAGATGGCTGCCAACTCTTCCTCTCGTTACAATCAATCGCTACCAGTGGCAGCGACTGCCGTGGCCATTTCCACGACATGGCTTTTTGCAAATAAACCTAGAGCTTAAGATTCCTACTAGGACTACTTTACTTGTTAGTCATAGTTTGCGAGTACTTAAAGAGTACTCATGGCTTTGTCCCTGGCTATTCCCGTGGCCAGACTATGAGGAGGACTACCAGTAAGATGGATAGCGGGAGGTCTATGACAACTAGGATCATCTCCCATCGTCAGCATTGCCTGTGACCCTGAAGATGGAGCCCCTGCTACGTTTACTTTCTGCTGCTTTGATTGTATTAAGACTGGATCATGACATCCTTTATTTGTAAGACCTTTATTACGGTTTGTAATGGATGATGTAATGTGGTACCAATTCTGTTATGTCTAACAAAAATGGTAATCATGAGATTGCGATGTATGGCATAACAGGCATCTAGGATTAAAAATCCGGGTGTTGACAAGTTGGTATCATAGCCATCCTGACCATAGGAGACCTTAGTTAGAATGGGCGTCTGAACAAAAACTTAGTTTCAAAACAAAATAAGTGAGTATTTATGAAAAACTATTCCCACTCTTATCCTTGAGATTCTTTCAAAAAAATCATGTTCCTCAAAAACTCTTGCAATTCTACATAAAATTTGACACACTTGATTACCTCACTAACTTGCTCACCCTAAATTCTTATAGATGGAGGTAAAGTATAGCAAGTTCTACCAGCTAGGCAATGGAGGCCACCTGATCTTTGAGAGGGATCTAGATGCACTCGCAGAGTATCTTGAGAGGCCGCACCCAGAGTTCTTCGGGGCCCAACTCAATGATCAGCTAGGAGGAGAACTACAGTGGCTGATAGTGGTTGATCTCAGAGGCAAGATGGAAGCACCCAACTCGGAGAAGATCTAGTTCAGCTTGAGGGAGAACAACTGGCTAGATGGATTAGCCAGGGCCATGCATGAAGCTCTTGCCCGTCTGTGTGGGCAAAACATCAACCAGATCCAGGGAACTCGCTTTGCTCACTATGCAAGGCGTGATTCTATGGGAATGCCCTTGGAGATGCCAGGACACCCGGAGCTAAAGCACCAGGTGGATAATCTTGACTTCATGTTGTACCATAGACAGAAGGAGTTGGACAACGCCCGTGCCTATGCCAACCACAACCATGCCATTGTCGTCAAGAAGGACTAGACCCTCGCCATCCTCGTCAAGGAGCACTATTCACTTCATCATCAACGTGATAAGAAGGATCGCATCATCGATCGTCCTCGCAAGAAGGTAGCCACTCTTGATAAGACCATCCGTGAACAGGAGATCCAACTTGAAGCAAAGGAGGAGGAAGGTGAAGATATCCGTGGATATCTCTACTCTTACCTCAGTGATGATGATGACTACCTGGAGGACGATGCCATGGAGTTCCACATTGATGATGATGATTCTGCCTTCATTTATGATGAGTAGATGCACTTGAGCAGTATCGTAGGAATGAGTTGTATCCGGTCCCACTTTATCGTAGTTTCACAGAATGGTTCTTAAAACCATCTATTTTCTATTTGTGTAGTGGTGTATGTTTGTATTGTGTGCTTTGAATGATGAATGAGAGAAAGTTGTTAGTTTGCAAAACCTGAGTCAAACTCAAAGTTTAAAGTTTTTGAAACAAAACCATGAACCTTAGAAATTTCCCTCTTATCTCATTATCTATCTCAATCTTCAGATGACTCGCGGAAATCCTGGAGGAATCAGTTCATCTCAGAACCCAATGCTACAGATTCTGCAAATGTTAGTTTCTGACCATGAAGCTAGTAGAGCCGAACGCCAAGCCAACTTAGCCACTCTTCAACAGATAGCTCAGATGGCCTACAATAATAAAGTCCATGGAAACCAGGATAACCATGGATCCAAGCTCTAGAACTTTCAGAATACCAACCCACCTATATTTAGTAAGTTTGAGGACCCCTTAGATGCTCCTGACTGGCTACAAACCATGGAGAACAATTTGGAGGTCGCAGGAGTTGAAGCCAATGAAAAGGTACTATTTGCCACCCATTATCTGGCAGGTGATGCAAGAGCCTGGTGGAATACCACTTGTACCATGAACGAAGGGCAAACAATGACTTGGGAAGCATTCAATATCAAGTTCAGTCGGACCCATGTGCCCCAAGGTTTGGTCACTAGGATGAGGGATGAGTTCATGGAATTGAAGCAAGGGAGAGTGACTATGGTGGAATACTGTGACAAATTCTTATATTTAGCTAGATATTCCCCTGATGAGATTAGCACCAAAGCAAGGAAGAAGGAAAGGTTCCTGAATGGGTTACATGATGAGAAGCAGGCAGTATTAGTCAACATCCGTTTTGCGGATCTAGAAGAACTAGTGGACTCTACTACCCAGATGGAAGGGGAAATCAACCAAGCCCATGACAACTATAAGTGTCGCATGATGCACCGGCCTGGATCCCACCATACCCAGAAGTATCGCTCCAACCCGTCTGCAGGATATGCCCCAAGAAACAACAGACCCCCTATGTCCCGTCCAAACTATCCCAATCATAGCGGAGGAAACTTGAAGTCTGGAGGAAACCACGACAATAACCCCGGCAATTCCAATAACTTCAACCGTGCACCGCCCAAGTCCAACACCAACAACACCAACAACAACTATACTTCCCAAAGGACTAGAAGCAATGTTGTGCCTATTGCAGGAAAAGACAAGTCCCTGATTACTTGCTTTGAATACGGAGTCAAGGGTCACTACTCCAATGAGTGCCCCAAGAAGCTTGCAGCATCCACTAATGTGAATGCAACCGCTCAGCAGCAACGCCGTGTTCAGCCTAGAAGGAGATTTTCCCCAGGGAACTCGCTCAACTGCAACGGACGTCTGTTCCACATGAATGCTGAAGAAGCTCAGGAAGCGCCGGATGTCGTGCTGGGTATGTTTTCTGTTAACTCGGTACTTGCAAGAGTGTTGTTTGATTTTGGAGCATCGCACTCGTTTGTTACAGGAGAATTTGCATGCACTAGTAAGATTCAACCAACAAAACTGAAGCATGTTATGATAGTTCAAATACCTGGTTCAACCACCAAAGCTAGAAAAATTTGCAAGGCTGTACCTATCAGAATCCATGGGATAGATTTTTATGCTAATCTAATAGTACTTGGAACCAAAGGTTTGGAAGTAGTACTAGGAATGGATTGGATGTTGAAACATAAAGGATTAATCGACTGTGCCAAGAAAGCCATAACCATCACCAGTAGCACTGGAGTATCAGTAGAGCATGTATCTGAGACACTGTCCCGTCAATTCAAATGCAGCAAGAGTCTAGCCCAACCAACCCTAAACCAAGTCAGAGTAGTCTGTGAATACCCCGATGTGTTCCCAGATGAATTGCCTGGTATGCCCCAGATTGGGATATCGAGTTCATTATTGAACTAGTTCTTGGAACTGGACCCATAGCTCAGAGACCTTATAGTATGAAACCATCTGAATTAGCGGAGCTGAAGTAACAACTTGATGCTATGCTAGAGAAAGGTATGATTCAACAAAGCGCATTGCCATGGAGATCGCATGTTTTGTTTGTGGATAAGAAAGATGGAGGTAACCGTTTGTGCATGGATTACCGGAAGCTGAATGATGTCACCATCAAAAACAAGTACCCACTTCCGAAAATAGAAGATCTGTTTGACCAGTTGACTAGCGCTATAGTGTTTTCTAAGATTGATCTTAGAACTAGTTATCATCAACTCAAGATTCGTGCAACGGATATACCAAAGACTGCCTTTACTACCAGATATGGATTGTATGAGTACACTGTCATGTCTATTGGATTAACCAATGCCCCCACTTTTTCAGGAATCTCATGAATAAGATTTTTATGAACTTTCTGGATAAGTTTGTTGTTGTTTGAATCGACGAAATTCTAATCTATTCCAAGACATAAGAAGACAATGAGCTACACCTGAGAACCATCCTTGAAACCCTTAGAGAACATCAGTTGTATGCCAAGTTTAGCAAATGTGAGTTCTGGTTAAAGGAAGTAGGATTATAAGGACATATTGTGTCGGCAGGAGGAGTCGCTGTCGATCCCGCCAAGATCAAAGATGTTGAAGAATGGAAAGCCCCAACAACCCAAACCCAAGTCCGCCCATTTCTTGGATTAGCGGGATATTACCGCAAGTTCATAGAAGGATTTTCGAGCATCGCAAGACCAATGACCCAGTTATTATTAAAGAAAGATAATAAGTTTGAATGGACGGACAAATGTGAAGCAAGTTTTCAAGAGCTCAAGAAGATATTGATTTCAGCCCCAATTCTGATTATGCCACATATCAAGAAGCCTTTTCATGTGTATTGTGACACAGCCAAGATTGGTCTCGGATGTGTGTTGATGCAAGAAGGCAAGGTTATATCATATTTCTCCCGACAACTAAAGCAACATGAGCAAAACTACCCTACCCATGAATTAGAACTAGCAGCCGTAGTTTTAGCTTTGAAGACATGGCGTCATTACCTTATGGGTAACCGCTGTGAGATTTATTCGGATCACAAGAGTCTGAAGTAAATCTTCACCCAGAAGGAGCTAAATATGAGGCAAAGGAGATGTATAGAGTTAATCAAGGATTATGACCTTGACATTCACTATCACCCCGGTAAAGCCAATGTGGTAGCGGATGCTCTTAGCAGATTGCCGTGTAGATTAAACACCATGATTAAAGAAGCCTGGCCAAGTTTGCATGAAGAGGAGGAGAAGTTTAGAACGGAGCTAGTTAGCAAAGGATTTTTAGCCAGTATTGAAGACTTTGATCAGTCAGATCAAGGAGGCGCGAAAAGGAAATGCAAGTATCGACGGAATCAAGCGTCCTATCGGTATAGGGAAGGTACCCGGATTCACCGAAGATGAAGAAGGAGTTTTGTGGTACAAAGGATGTATCTGTGTACCAGCAGATTCCGAGCTAAAGCAAGTCATAATGCAGGAAGCTCATGATACTCTTTATTATATCCATCCCGGAGGAACGAAGATCTATCAGGATTTGAAGCAGCAATTTTGGTGGCACAAGATAAAGAGAGAAATCGGAAGCTACATAGCCAAGTATGATATCTTCTAGAGATTCAAAGCAGAACATCAGCGACCCGCGGGACTTTTGCAACCATTGCAGATTCTAGAATGGAAATGGGATTTTGTCGAAATGGATTTCATCACCGGTTTGCCTACATCTAGTAGGGGAAATGACTCTATTGGGTCATAGTTGATAGACTGTCCAAGGTAGCGCATTTTATACCTGTCAAGGCCACCTAGCAGAGCTCGAAGCTAGCAGAGTTGTACATTGCTAGAATCGTCAGTTTGCATGGAACCCCTAAGACCATAGTGTTGGATCGAGGAACCCAGTTTACCTCAAGATTTTGGCAGAAAGTCCAAGAAGGATTAGGAACCAAGCTGAACTTTAGCACATCTTATCACCCGCAAACCGATGGACAAACTGAAAGAGTTGACCAAATCTTAGAAGATATGTTGAGAGCTTGTGTGCTAGAATATGGATCAAAATGGGAAGATTGTCCACCTTTCACAGAATTCTCATACAACAATAGTTATCAAGCTAGTTTGCAAATGGCCCCCTTTGAATTTCTGTATGGAAGGAAGTGTCGTACCCCCTGAATTGGTCGCAAGTAGGAGAGAGTCAGATCTTATGACCCGACATACTACGAGAAACTGAAGAGAAGGTTCACAAAGTCAATGAGCACCTCAAGACCGCTCAATCCAGACAGAAGAGTTATGCTGACAAGAGACATCGAGACCTGACCTTCAATGTCGGAGATTTTGTATATCTCAAAGTATCACCCTTGAAAGGAATGCAGCGTTTTCGTCTGAAAGGGAAATTAGCCCCTAGATATATTGGACCCTTCAAGATTTTGAATCGTAGAGGAGAAGTACCATATCAACTAGAACTACCGAAGGAGATGTCAGCCATACATAATGTGTTCCATATCTCGTTAATTCGCAAATGTCTAGAAGTTCCGGAGAAGGCCGAAGTGTTCAAGAACATCGATCACCGAGCCATATATATCAACAAGGATCTGACATATCGTGAAGTACCCATTCTTATTTTGGAAGAAGCCTTCAGAACCACCAGGACCCGGAGTATCAAGTTTCTGAAGATCCAGTGGCGCAACCATACGGAAGAAGAAGCTACTTGGGAGTGAGAAGATTATATTAGGACTTAGTTTCCAAATCTCTTTGGTTCCTAGTATTTCTTAAATCTCGGGATGAGATTCTGTTTAAGGAGGGAAGGTTTGTAACACCGCAAATATATTAATCAGGATTATCAAGTTCAAATCACCTAAGATTAGGGTTAACAAAAACTTTTCTTATTAAATCTCATATGAGTGTATGTGTGAATTGCATTAGTGTATGAATGAGTGCAATTGCCATGTTTGATTTCTACAAATGATAAGGAATGGTTTAAAGATGTATACTACATCATCTAGGGCATTTACAAACAAAATCAAAAGAAAAGAAATTCAAATAAGAAACATATGATCAAATGGTCATTTTGACCAAAATTAACCACTAGACCACTTTGAGTGTTTCTAGTCAAAGATTTCTAACAGAAAAATTTCCAATTCTTTTCACCCCTTGCTAGACCAAGCAAAAGTGAACCCAAGCCCACTTTACAAACCAGCAGAAACAAATTCCAAATCTATTTAAAGGACATTGCAAAATTGAATCAAGTTCATATGCATAGATCACCATTTTTCAAAAACCACTCAAATAACTCACCTTGACTTTTCCAAGCAACCATAGACTATCAACAAATTACTCATAACACTCACCAAAATTCAGCCAAAAATTCATATCTTAAGTTCATGTGGCCATTTGGTCGAGCACATTGCAGACACAGATAAACCACTGCCTAACTTCTGCTGTTTTGAGCAGTAATTGACCACCCCATTGTCCCCTCTGCATCCCACTCACTCACCCCAGTGCCTAGCAGCGTAGGACACGCTTCCCCCTTTGCCATTTGTGCCAGTGCAGTGTCGCTCAAAGCTCGCCACGCCAGTCGACCAAAAACCACTCGCCACAGACCGCGTAGCCCTCTCGCATGATGTCTAGGAGACAGGCAACCGTCCACCGCCACCCTCTGTCCACCCCTCGACCGCAGGCAAGCCGTGGACCAGCCGTGATTGCCTCGCCCACCTCTTTGTCTGCCATGCCGAGAGTGTGCTAGAGCGCCGCAGCAGACATGCGCACACACGCCGCGCCTTGCCCTCTCCGTGCATGCCCGCACTCACCATGACACCAGCTACCCCCTAGACACGCCCGTTCGCCGCCGCGTTGACGTAGCCATTGTACGCCGTCTCGAATGCCCTCGCTCCCGCGTAGAGCATAGACCGTTCCCGACCATTCTCGACCGCCCCTTGCCGCACCATCACTCGCAAGAAGACCGCCCTAAAGCACCGCATCGACCCCTACCCTCAGCCATGCCGCTAGCCCCCTGTATCAACGTTGCCGACGAGCCCGAGCCATCCTGCTCTGTCCCTCTCACCGGTGTATAAATAGAGGCCATCCCAGCTCCAATTCGCCACACCATTTCACTCCCCTCTCTCTTAGGCACCTCCCACACCTCTCCCCGCAACAAGGCGACCACCACATCTCCGAAATTTCACAGGAGCCTGCCATTATAGAGGAAGAAGGAGCCCGTTGATTGCGACCACCCTAGGAGCCGCCACGACCACCATTCGACTCGCCGTCCTCGACACGTTCGATCGCCCCATCATTGACCATAGATGGAGCCCTGGTGAGCCCCCGCATACCCCACCATCACGTTAGGGTTTGTTTCTCACTGGAGTTGTTTACCGGAGACGACGAACAACAGCCGTCGATCCTAATCTAATCGCACAACCCAGATTGGAACTTACCGCTTCGCGTTAACTGAGTCGCTGGCACGTGGGACCGTTCTATCAGCAGCCCTCTGCGCCAGCGCAGGGCGGTTGGGTCATCCCAGTTAGTTTCCCGTGCAGAGCCCGTCGACTCAAATAGATTTTTCCATTTTAGTTAAAACTAGATTCTGTCAGTAGATTCAAAAATCAATTCAAAGAGATTCACTGAACCAAATTGCATGATTCCAATTTTGTTAGAAAGGTATTCCAAATATCTATCCATGTCTGTTTGATTCAAACCATTCGAAATTATAGATCACCTATACCAAAAATAACAAGGCAGAGTCTTTTCCAACTTCAAACATTTTTCAAAAATCTACAATAAATGCTTTTGTGTTGATTCCAACTCTCAAAAATCACTTTTGACAAGATCTATCTAAATATGAAAAAATATTTAGGTTTACATGTAGTGATCTTGGAATAGTACTAAAAGAATGCTATATAGGCATTTCTAGTGAATTTAATTGTATTAAATAGTAATTTCAATCTTTATAAAATGTGACCACCATTTTAAATCACATTCCCAAGTATTAGAATATGTGGTGAAGACATGTGTCAACATGTTCCCATATTTTAATTGGATAATATTAAATCTTAAGTAGTTTCAATGAGTAGAAATTACTTTTCTAAAATAAGATAAACAAGACTAGGTCTTTATTTCATATGATGTTTGTGATGATGCTAGATCATCTAGTGTGAACCTTTGTGTGCCAAATAGAAGTAGTTAAGTATGTTTGGTGATTGTGTACCTCGTATTCATAGACGATATTACCGACCCGGGATACGAGGAGGAGGAGTACTACGAAGAAGAAGAGAACTTCAACCACTTCACTACTCAAGGCAAGCTAACACTTGCAAGTTTCATAACTAGGCAAGCTAGAACTATGCAAGACATCTTGGCAATATAACCTATGCAAGATGCATTAGGCATGCTTTGGTTATGCCACCTTGATTATACCAATCCCATGTTTTACTTGCAAGCTTTATTATTTTACTTTTACCAAAGTTCTTTACTTCTAGTTAGTGTTTTGTGAGTACTGGAAAAATAGGATAGATCCCATAAAGAGTATAAAAGTAGGCCTAACTAGTTATACTTAGATGTCATCAAAAGGCATAAAACTAGAGTTGGATAGTTGCACTCGATTAGCACCCCTCATTAGAGAATACCCTCAACTTTAGTGGCTAGTGCTAAGCATAAAAGTTGATCACTTTAGATGGGAATACTTGGTGAAAATGATTATGAAAACCTTGGAATGATGGTTCATTCTATTGAAATGTTTTGACATGTGTGGACAAACACAATGGTTGATGATGAAAATGTTGAGGCATGAGCCTTGGCCCTTCACAAAAACTGATGGTTGGGTTCGGATGCGATACCATTCCAATTTTACCGTACAACCACAATACCTGAATTGGGTAGGGCTTAACTTGAAGTTTATATGCCTTAGTATGGGTTCCCTTGCGAAAGAGGTTGAGCTGAGGCTACCTCGTGATGAATCTCCACCTATGCAGTGCCCAGGATGGAAGATTGCCATGGCTAGGAGGACAAGCTCATAGGGGAGGTGCCTATATAAGTGACATGGGTATACCCTACAAGTACTCGATCTTGGTATATACTGCCTAAATATGTGGAGGCCCACGGTGTCGCCAAGGCCCGAATGAAGAACTCGAGTAACCTACGGACTCTCGATTGCTTGAAGAACAAGAAGAAGCTAAAGATAGAAAGTTCAAAGGGGAAAACCCTAACCTGTAACCAACTCGACCTGCTACCTGATACCTAACCTATCTTTATAAAGGCTAGGAGGGGGCGGAGAGAAGGACACACGCAACCCTAGTTTCCACAACCCTTGCCAGATTGCATCTGCGCACCATTGTAATCTTCGGTTCCTTCGATAATTCCACGAGCAGACAAGCAGGAGTAGGGACCTCTACGAGGCCTGAACCTGGTTAAATCTTTGAGTCCCCTGTGTGCATGTTTGCTAGCCGATACATGTCTCCAGCGCTCCCTCCTTCTCCAAAACCCAAGTCCATAACAATGGGCATTGATGAGTTAAACCCTCGCCAATTGGCACCGTCTGTCGGAATTGGGAGTGCTGATGTTGCGGCTTCTTCGGCCCCATCAACCGCGATCTACAACGCCGCAATAGCGGAGATTCGCCAGATCTTTGGCGCGTTCGACTTCATCATCCACACGCCGGCCACTCGCCCGGCCTTCGAGTCCGTGGGCGATGGAATCAGCCTGGCGATCGGGAGCTTCCGCTTCCAAGTTGGTCAGATGGGCACGCTTCGCCTGCCTGACCAGGCAACAGTGCCGGAAATTGCCCTAGCATCATGGTTCCCTCCATCGATCGGCACCCTCAGTGAGCTCAATGCCCCGGCAATAGTTGAGAACACGGTCAGCGACAGCAGTCGCGACTCCGATCTGAGCGTTCTGGCCACTGAAGATGGGGCCTACGGCTCCGGATCTGAAAGTTGCGGGAGTAGCAGCTTCCCCAACCACTTCATGTGCGCCGTCATCAACGCGGGTGACACCTCCGCGAACCGTGGCAACATGGGCAACCGTGGCAACGAAATCGAGCCGCCTAACGGCGGCATACCCAATGGTGGACCAACGCCCAACGGCGGTAATGGCGGCAATCGCGTCCCCGTCGACAATAGAGGCGCAGTCGAACCTCCAACCATAATAAACGAGCAAACCGGCGAACGTGTCGTGATTAGGCTCAACAAGAAAGAATGGGCTCGCTGCCGCGAGGCCCTGCGAGGCACTCCTCTACCCTTCGGATCTCCACAAGAACTGCTGATGGGCTACCACTGGCTCCTGAAGGAATAATTCAAGCGCCAAGTACAAACAATCGCGCAACTCAAGGGGTGCAAAAAAGCAACAGACGAGTCGAGCCTTTGTCGTGCTAGTCTCTCCTCTCACGGAGGATCCTCCTCAAAGGGCAACTAGTACATCTCCAAAAAGAGGCAATCTCGGATGGCCCATCTTACCGTACAAGAACGCATAGAAGCTGCAAAAGTCCTCGACTTCAGCTCTATGACAGTCGATACACGGGGCAATGTGGTCCCCAAGACGCCGCAGGCTGTGGTGACAGCGGCCACCATGTACCTCCTTAACAACCAGCCACCAGCTAGAGATCCCCGAGCTGCCATGCACCGATCTACGATCGCGGGCTTGGGATTAATCGAGGCCGCCCTCGTCAAGGATCCAACACCGGATCCAAAGAAAGGCAAAGCGCTACTCCTCGCCCTCATCCAACGATGACAGTCACGACCTGTCTCGACGCTGCCGCTCACGGCGACACGACCGCAACTATGATGCGCGTGACAACCTCACGCAGCGCAAGATTGACAAATCAAGGGCGCGACGTGCTCGGTCGACTGACTCGGAAGAGGAAGATGTGGAGCTCTGCAGCGCTAGATGCTTCAGCAGATCCATCAGGCAAAAGCAAATTCCTAAGGGGTTTAAACTCCCGTCAGAGAACCCAAAGTTTGACAGCCTACAGGACCCGAACATCTGGCTGGAGGACCACATCTCCTCCCTTAGGCTCCACGGCGGCAGTCGAATCATGGCCATGCAATGCTTATAGCTACAGCTGCAAGGCGCTGCCCGAGCATGGCTCAACAACCTCCCACGCGGATCCATTCGCAGTTGGGATGAGCTGGTTTACAGCTTCATGTGCAACTTCAAGGGCACATACAAGCGGCCTGCATCAATCGAAGAGCTGAGATGCTGCCAGCAAAGGTCGGGCGAATCGCTACGTTCCTACATCCAAAGGTGGTCCATCATCAAGAACTCCGCAGAGAACATCTCAGAGGATCGCGCGATTGACGCATTCAATGGCGGCGGCCGCCGCCTAGAACTCAGGGAGGAGCTGGGTCACTCAAAGCCCAAGCCATCGACCACCTGATTGAAATCGCGAATCAGTGGGCCGATGGAGAAGATTCGGTGAAGAATCCCGTTCACTCTGACGAGGAGGTGGAGCTCGAGCAAAGACATGATCGCCGAGGCAAACGCCGCATGCACATCTACGATGACCGCGACGATGTAAACATGGTCGCAGCTGGCTACGCCGACAGACGCGATGATAACGGCAACAGCGGATACCGTACCGGCGGATACCGCGACTCCGGGAAAACCATGCAAGTGTGGCAACACCGCAATCGCGATGAGGCACCCGCGACATCCATTGAGGACAAACTGTCCGGGCCATGTACGGTGCACTTCTACATCGACAAGCATGATGGAAAGAAGAAGTCCAGCCACCTCCTCAAGGACTCCCGCGAGTTCCTCAAACTACATGAGAGATTGGTCCGGATGAATCGCAACGCAGTCGAAAGAGGCTACGGAGCCACTCCAGGCGCCGTGGCACATGGCGCTCCGCCACCACCACCAGGGCAACCTCCAAATGCAGCTGCGCCGGACCAGCACCACGGAGGCGAACCATACCCACGGGCGATGGGTACCATGATGATCCAAAAGGGACGCCCCTCGAATCGAGTGCAGAAGGCCTTCACTCGCCAAGTCAACTTGGCCACACACTCTCTACCATCTACCACTGAGTACCTCAGCGGAAGCAAGTCCTGCATCACCTTCGACAAATGATATCATCTGCCTCAAGTACCCCGTCTAGGCCATTGCCCCCTCGTACTCGAGGCGCAAATCGGAGGCTTCGACATGAGCCGCGTCTTCATGGATGGTGGGAGCGGCATCAACCTAATATTCACGAGTACCTTGCGAGCAATGAGGATCCCTCTAACCTGCCTGGAGGCATCGGACACAACATTCCATGGCATCGTCCTAGGAAAAGGTGTATATCCCCTGGGCAAAATCAACCTAGACGTCATCTTCCGCATGCCAAAAAACTTTCGGCACGAGCGCATCGACTTTGAGGTCGTCGACTGGCCCTCGCAGTACCACTGCATCCTCGGGCGCGTCGTGTTCGCTAGGTTCATGGCGGTGCCACACTACGCATACCTGCAGATGAAAATGCCAGGTCCCAATGGTGTCATCACAATCAGAGCTTCGAGAGATCTGACAGTTGCGACAGGGAATTTAACAGAATCTCCCAGTCCTTCGGCATGCAGGAAGAACTCGCGAGACTGAAGGAGTCGACAGACAACAGTCTACCTCCCCTAAGCAGGCCAAGCTCACCTGATTTGTCATTCGACTCATCGGTGCACACAAAGAAAGTCCAGGTCCACCCGTTGGACCCCGCCAAGACGGCCCTCATAACCAACAACTTGAGTCCCGCATAGGAACTCGCGCTCGTCGAATTCCTCCATGAGCACTAGGAAATCTTCGCCTGGTGTCCAGCGGACATGCCAGGAGTTCCCTGGGAATTCGTCGAGCATGCACTCAACGTGAACCCAGACGCAAGGCCAGTCAAGCAAACAATCCGGCGATTATCTGAGCCAAGAGCAAAGGCAGTCGGGATGGAGATCAACAGAGTCCTCAACGCCAAATTCATACGCGAGATCAAGGAGAGTACTTGGCTCGCCAATACGGTGCTAGTACCAAAAAAGGACACCGATATCCTGTGGATGTGCGTGGACTTCATCTCTTTAAATAAGCACTGTCCAAAGGATCACTTCCCGCTACCGCGAATCGACCAGATCATCGACTCCACCGCAGGATGCGAGCGCCTCTGCTTCCTCGATGCCTACTCAGGCTATAATCAAATTCGAATGAACGTGGAGGACCAAGAAAAAACAACGTTTACAACGCCCTTCGGTGTGTTCTGCTACAACACAATGCCTTTTGGGCTAAAAAACGCAGGAGCCACCTACCAGCGGTGCATGCAGGCTTGCCTCAAAGAGCAACTTGGTCGCAACATTCAAGTCTATGTCGACGACATAGTAATCAAGACCAAGGAGGAAGCCTCCCTAATCGACGATTTGCGCCAAACTTTCGCCAACCTTGACCCCTACGGGATCATGCTCAATCCGGACAAATGCGCCTTCGGCGTACCATCTGGGAAACTACTCGGGTATCTCATCTCCGCGAGGGGAATCAAGGAAAACCCGAAGAAAATAAATGCCATACTGGCCATGGACAAGCCGAAAAACATAAGGGGCGTCCACCAGCTGGCTGGGCGAATAGCGGCCCTCAGTCGATTCATCAGTCGGATGGGAGAAAAGGCACTGCCCTTTTACCAACTCCTCCGCAAAGCTGAAAAGTTCGAGTGGACCAATGAAGTGCAAGAAGCATTCGAAGACCTCAAGCGCCTGCTATCCACTTCGCTAGTATTGGTGACCCCGCGAGAAAGGGAACCGCTGCTACTGTATATCTCCGCCACCAACCAATTGGTCAGCACAGTGCTCGTCGTCGAGCGAGCCGAGGAAAGCAAGGTCCACGGGGTACAACGCCCGGTCTACTACCTCAATGAGGTCCTCACACCAACAAAACAGCGGTACCCGCACTACTAGAAGATGGCATACGGCGTCTTCATGAACGCCCGGCGACTGTGCCACTACTTCCAGGAACACCCAATCGTGGTGGTCAATGATGACCCGCTGGGGCATATCCTCAATAACTCTGACGCCACGGGACGAGTCGCTCTTTGGGGAATATAATTGTCTCCACGAGACATTACATACGAAAAGCGCGACGCAATCAAGTCACAAGTTCTCCCTAACTTCCTCGTGCACTGGATGGAAAACCAGCTCCCTCACAAACCAGATATGTCCTACCTCTAGACAACGCACTTCGATAGATCCAAGCAAAAGGACGGAGCAGGTGCAGGTGTCATAGTGACATCACCTCAAGGGGACAAGCTGAAGTACATCCTGCGAATGCAGTTCACCGCCTCCAACAATGAAGCTGAATACGAGGCCCTGATGCATGGGATGAGGATGGCAAAAGCCTGCGGCGCCAAGAGGCTCATTATATACAGCGACTCCAAGTTGGTCGTCAACCAAACAATGCATGAGTGTGACGCACTGAACGACAACATGATCGCGTACCGCGACCTCTACCACACACTCGAAGGAGACTTCGACGGTTGCGAGGTGCGACACATAGGTCGCGAAAGCAATGAAGAGGCGGACGCACTCGCCAACATAGGCTCTACCTGTGCCCCCATACCACCTGGGGTATTTCTCGAGCGCATCTACGAACGCTCCATCAAGCCAAAGGCCACAGATAAGAAAACAAGTGCAGCAACGTACTCGGGGGCTATGCCGCCCAATGAAGAACTCGAGTAACATCCACGGACTCGGTAGCACATCCACAGACCAACGGTCAGGTCGAAAAGGCGAACGAGATCGTCTGTGGCGGCATCAAGAAGCGACTCCTCCGGCCACTCGAACAAGCTGCGGGTTGTTGGCTAGACGAACTGCAATCAGTACTCTAGAGCCTACGCACAACTCCAAACAGTGCTACGGGCTACACCCCGTTCTTTATGGTGCATGGGGCCGAGGCAGTGCTACCCGCCGAGGTATGGTACAAGGCGCCACGCGTGGTCGCTTACAGCGAACAAGAGTCATCCCTCGCACTCGAAGACTCCATCGAACTCCTTGACGAGGAAAGGGAAATCGCCGTGGAAAGATCAACGATCTACCAGCAGAACCTACGCAACCACCACAGTAGGAGGCTATGCCCTAGATCCTTTGTCGAAGGCGACCTGGTCCTGCGACTGAAGCAGCGGGGGCATCTCAAG
The DNA here is from genome assembly GCA_910589775.1 of Avena eriantha. Lineage (NCBI taxonomy): Eukaryota > Viridiplantae > Streptophyta > Magnoliopsida > Poales > Poaceae > Avena > Avena eriantha. Next base: position 322,857,441 of record OU342742.1, read on the forward strand.
CTCGAGTTCCCCTGGGAAGGACCATACGTGATTACAGAAGTAATCCTAGGTGGCGCCTACCGCCTTCAAGATTTAGAGACAGGAGTCGCATACTCCAACCCCTAGAACGTCGCACAACCGCGACGCTTCTACCCTTAGTCGTTTTTCTTTTACATTACAAATAAGGCACTCAACCAAGGCTACTTAGCCACACATTGTACTTCGTCCTGTCCTTCGAATAAATAAAGCTAAGTGTCCCAAAACTCTGTGTTCTCCTTTATTTTTCCACAATTTATCTACTGGGGGTTGCGCCACCCTACATACATCTGTTCTACGAACCAAAACGCGATATCCTGAGTAGCTGGCACATCAATCGAAACCCTTGACACAGCATCGACCCAGTTGCGACGCACCTGACAGGTTGACAAGGGACTGAGATAAGAGCATGGCCAGGCTAACGAAAAGGAATCGCATAGTTCAACACACTTACATGCTAACAGGCTCTTAATACATAATCGATAGTCAGTTATACACCATATATATGAACTTTACAACACCGGTAAACTCATGTGCAGGATACAAACTAAGCCACTACTGCAACAAAAGAACGTTGGTCTGCTCCTCGAAGAAATCGACGATCTCCTCCGTTGGGCGATCCACTGCCTGGTAGTGCGGCACCATATTCCAGGAAGAACCTGCCGGTGGTGCAGGTGGCCCAGCCGCAATTGTCGCAACATCTACGTCAGGCCTATGCAGTCGCACCAGTGATAGAGAAGCCTTGGCACCAGCCACCAATTGTTGCCTTACGCACTCGCGAACCGTAGTGAAGTCTTGGAACTTGGCAAGAAGGGCCAGCAGGCTTGAGGGAGCAACATCCAGCGGAAACATCATCCGATAAATGTTCCCCAAACATGACTGCGACTTCTTCAGAAACTGCAGCACTCGCGACGCACGGTCCTGCAGGGTCGCTAGCGCAATCCCACGATCATGATCAAGTTGCTCTTGGGTCAGATCATGCATGTGAATGGAAATCCTATCCTTCTCATCCTGCGGATTGCGTGCGCTGACAACTATTCAAAGCAACAACGGAAGCATAAGGACAGCACATCACTGCGAGTGACTACAAAGGAAAAGATAAGAGTAAGCAAACCAACACTTAAATTGGTCGCCAAGCTGCGTCATCTCCCCCAGCAGATAATGCTCTCGGGCGGTGGATTTCTCCGCCTTTGACTTCCATACATCCGCGTTACCGCGGAGCACAGGCCACTCACGCTCCAGCTGCTTCACGCGGTCACGCAGTCGCAAAAGCAGCGACAGCTCATCTACCCTAGAGCGCGGCGGTGCCAAAGTACCATCAAGGGGCGGCAAGTCCTGAGTTTCCCTCAAAGGATCACTTGATGTACCCTACCACAAGCCAAGATAGAAGCAAATAAGATGACCAAATCGACACAAAGACAAAAGATTCAAGTGCATTCAAGACTAGCAAAAATATCAGCAGATACACTTGCCAGCAGGCATGTTCTTAACAAAGGACATAAACTAATTAACTATTACAAAGCTACTGAGGAGCGATTGGCTTCTTTGACTTTGACGGCTTCGCGGGCTTCATCGAGTCCGTGGCAGTGTCAGATGCCACTGAATTTCTGCCAGCCCCTGATGCCGCAGCCTTTGCGGCCTTCTTGGCTCGCTGCAGCTCCTCAGAGTAGTTCACAACCATTTTAATCAGCTGCGGCCCATATTTGCCACATGCAGTCATGAAGGGAGCAAAGACTACCCGCTGGCCATCCGCGCTAAGGGGTATCACCTTCGAAACCGCTACAGGATCAACCTCGACTCCATGAGCCTGCACCATGGCAAGTGACATGGACGCGCCAGCCGCATGGAGGGAGTTCTTGAAGCTTGAAGGAACACCCCCGGCGAGAGACTCCACCAGCTCGTCCATATTCTCGATTAGCTCAGCCTTGGGCATCTACTCCTCCTAGATGCGACTGAGCATGCCCTTGGCCTTGGAAAGTGTATCTTGAATGGCGGCGTTGCGGTCCTCGACCGCTGAAAGCGCACCCGCCAAAGCGTCGTCGCAGCGGAGGGCCTGAGGATCGAAGCTCAAACCGCTAGCATCTGTACACAAACCAACACATGGACATAAACATCAGCGCCAACGGCAAACACCAACAAGAGAACAACAATGATATCCAACCAAGGTACCTGAGAGGGCTTTGGCAATCGAGAAAAGTTGTTCTTCAAACAACTTCTTCCTAGCCACGATGGAGGCCCGCAGATCCTCTTCACGCCTTTGTGCCTCGTCACGTGCCGCGATTGCCTCATTGCGACCCTTCACAGCCGCGGCGAGTGTCTTCTCCAAGGTGGCAGCATCACACAAAAGGGCATTATGCTCAGCTACAAAGACAACAAGGGATGGACTATCAGTCGAACTACACAAAAATGGCGTAGAAAAGAGAGAAGTAAAAAACACTTACTTTCAACCACGCGATGACGCGTCTCCAGCATTGCATGCTAGCGGCCCATCGCAGGCACTTGCTCCGCCACGTGAGCGGCTTCCTTCACAGGGAGCTATCGCACAATAATGGATCAGCAGAAGACATCGATTGCAACATCAAAAAGAAGAAATCCTACACTTACATGATCCTCCAATGACTCCGAAGTCGTTTGGTGTGCAGTCATCCGGGCAACCATTTGATGCTCCCCTTCATGAGGAGAACTAGAAGAGTTGTGCCCGGAGTGGGCTGCCACTAGAGGGGAAGGAGCACGCTCGACCTCTTTCTTGGCCCTTGAGGTCACGACTCCTGATTCTTTCAAAAATTGGACGTCGCCAGAAGATGACGACGCCTCTTGACTGCAAGACAAAATCAACATCAAGAAAAGGCAAATCCAGAGACGAACCAAAAAGCGTAAATCAGAGAAGAGCAAACAAGAAAACTTACCAATCAAACTTGTCAAAGGCAAAAGTGGGCTCCCCCAACTCTGACGAGGACCCCTTGGGCAGTCGCATCTTCTTGCGAGACAATGGTGCCACGACGCTCAGAGGAATGGTAGGGATCGGCGACTCCGCACCAACACATGCACCTTCTGAAGTCGAAGGAGACGACACATCGGAATCCTCGCTGTGCGAACGCTTGCGAGTATCTGGACTACCAGACTTAGGGGCTTCCTCCTCCACATCAGATGGGACGGTCGACTCTGACTCGTCCTCTTCCAAGGCTTCGCGAGGGATAATCCCCTCAGGAAGAGGGGGCATACAGGGTGACACCGCCCAATCCTGCATACAAACAACAAAATTAGCACAAAGATAAGAAACAGCAGAGAAGCAATCGACAAACTAAGCTACTGCGTAGCACAACTATACCTCAGGAGGAGGGTTAACAGCATCAAATAGAGGAACAACTGGCTCACTGGGGAGCACATCCTTGACGGTGTACTTGGTGACCAGTCGAACCCTTTTATCCACCTCACTCGCGGACATGCCATCGGCAGACACACGAGTGACATCGTCAGCGCCAGCCCACTGAAACATGGGATGGACTCTGGCCTGCAGAGGCTGGACGCGACGGTGTAGCCACGTGCGAATAAGGGCACAGCCTCCTTCCTCCTTGCCTATGCGACTCTCGAGCTTGCAGACGCGCTCGTATAGTACATATGTCTCCGTGGACTCGCTAGGCATGGCTACATTCTTCCAGGAACGCCTCCTCTTGCACGGCGTCGAGGGATTGAAAGGTGCGAGTCTGAAGTGCTCCTCGTCAGCCTTCTCGTCATGGACGTAGAACCACTTGTCCCTCCATCCTTGGACAGACACTGTAAGCTTGATGTCGAAATAGGTGGAAGATGGGTCGACGTGGATTCCGCAGCCGCCTACATCGTAGACTAAGGAGCCAGATGCAGATTGGCGCTTCAATTTGAAGAGGCGCTTGAAGAGGCCGAAGTGCGGATCGATTCCGAGCCAGCACTCGCAGAGGGTAATAAAGCAAGAGATGTGGAGGATAGAGTTCGAGGACAACTGATGGAGCCGAAGCCCGTAAAAACAAAGGTGGCCACTGAAGAAGGGATGCAAGGGTAATGAGAGGCCGGGAATGATGAATGCCAAGAACATCACGCGAAAATTAGCGGGAGGAGAAGGGATTATCTCACAGCCAGGGACGCGTGCGTCGGCGACTGTGGCGGATAGCACTCCGTCTTGGCGAAGAAGGCGAAGATCAGAGGACTTGATGATGGAGGGACGCCACGTGCCATTCATGACGCGAGTGCCCGTGCCCTTCTTCTTCCCGCCGGCAGTGGTGCTGGTGCCCGCAGCGGCGGAACCGCCCTTCTTCATCACCACAGCAGCGGTAGCCGCAGAATCGGCCGCAGTGCCTCCTTTCTTCTTCTCCATTGCGCGGCGACGATGTGATCGAAGAAAATAGCTAGGAAATGCGCGGAGCTGGTCCAGCGGCGTGGAGGAGAATAGAGCAGACAAAGCAGGGGAGTAGCGGCAATGGCGATGAAGGCAAGAGATGAGCGAAAGCAGATGTGAATTTTACCGTCGCAGCGTCACTACTTAACCCCTGGAAGATGCAATCCAACAGCTCAGAAAAACCCTACCGGACGCGTGGCAATCATCGTGCTAGACACGTGGAGGAGCGGAAACGCGAACCGTCCCCCCACTGCTACCATTACGCACAGAAATCGGGGAGGCGCAGTTAAAATAAAGATTACGCATGCCCAGTCAAATCAAAGTCAGGGAGTAGGACCAACTGCTCGTCACGTCTCGTCGAACTCGCTCACGCGGACAACTGAGGTCATGAAATCGTCAGCAACTGACGTCATCAAAGCTATGCAGCAGAAGACTTCGACTACTTTAGTCCTTGCTCGAGTCTTCGACTCCAGCAAGAACTCGGGGGCTACTCCCATAGGGAGCGCTGGTCGTGCACCATGCGATTTTCCTTTTATTATGCAGGAACATGGACAATTAGGGCAAATCCAATTACTCGAAACACGGTTCGACTATGGATATGGGTTACTCCCATAGGGAGCGCCAGAAACAAATTCGACTGAAACAAGCAAGCAAAAGACGGCAGCAATCGCAAGAGTTCTTTAGTCCCTTCCTGAGTCTTCGACTCAACCAGACACTCAAGGGCTACTCCCATAGGGAGCGCTGGTAGCGCACCCTATGTTTATTTGTACAAAGCACTGTGTGTTGATAACATCCACATTTGAAGTTTATGGCGACACCGCTTCATAAATTTTCCCTACAAAGAGTCTGCGTCTCCTGGGTCACCCGAATCATCTCCACGATGATAAAATTCGGATACCGTGCTTGCAGCGTGAAGGTAAGACCTGAATAAGGCTTGGCAACGCATTAAGCTGCGCACTACCAGAAATATATCCGTGCCTACAGGTACGATGAACATGCCTTGACGGACGCGTCGAGTGCTCACACCCATATAACTGGAATTCGACTCATGTAAGACCTCCGCGGCTTGAGTCAAATTACACCAGCACTTCTCCGGATTCGAGTCCGGGGACTCGAGTTCGAGTAGATTGCGTTGTTTTTCCCTAAGGTAGTTAACTGATAACGATACATCGGTTAAATCAGGCACGCACATCAACAATCCCTATGACACAAACAAAGCAGTCAAAAATATACTCATTCTACACTCGAAAGGCTTCATAAAAGTCCCGAGTGGAATCTGCGATTCCACTGGACACTCGGGGGCTACTGACATGGGTATACCCTACAAGTACTCGAGCTTGGTATATACAGGCTGAATACATGGAGGCCCATGGTGTCGCCAAGGCCCAAATGAAGAACTCGAGTAACCTACGGACTCTAGATTGCTTGAAGAACAAGAAGAAGCTAAAGATAGAAAGTTCGAAGGGGAAAACCCTAACCTGTAACCGACTCGACCTGCTACCCGAGACCTAGCCTATCTATATAAAGGCTAGGAGGGGGTGGCGAGAAGGACACACACAACCCTAGTTTCCACAACCCTTGCCAGATTGCATCTACGCACCATTGTAATCTTCGATTCCTTCAATAATTCCACGAGCAGACAAGCAGAAGTAGGGACCTCTATGAGGCCTGAACCTAGGTAAATCTTTGAGTCCCCTGTGTGCTTGTTTGCTAGCCGATAGATGTCTCTAGCGCTCCCTCCTTCTCCAAAACCCAAGTCCATAACAATGGGCATTGATGAGTTAAACCCTCATCAACTAGAGTGTGTAATTGAAAGGTTATGATTGATTATCTGCATAATAAGTATGATGATTCAGGGTTATCCCTGACGAATGTACCGAAGTTTGTGGTGAAAGTGTACTACCTCTACAGAGTGTCAAACTATTCGAATAGTCACGTCCGCGGTCATGGACAGTTGGAGTGGCCATACTGTTATGTTGTCAGATGTTTTCAAAAATGACTTATGAATTAAACTATGACTGTGACTTGACAACAACAGGGTTGTGTACATGAAAACTAGGTTCCCATTTAGGTGATGTAGAACATTAAATTAGTTTCTTTACTTCTGAACTCAGTATGAAATAAACCTGGATTTTTGCAAATAAACCTAGATCTTAAGATTCCTACTAGGACTACTTTACTTGTTAGTGATAGTTTGTGAGTACTTAAAGAGTACTTGTGGCTTTGTCCCTGGCTATTCCCGTGGCCAGACTATGAGGAGGACTACCAGGAAGATGGACAGCAGGTGGTCTATGACAACTAGGATCATCTCCCATCGTCAGCATTGCCTGTGATCCTGAAGATTGAGCCCCTACTACGTTTACTTTCCATTGCTTTGATTGTATTAAAACTGGATCATGAGATCCTTTATTTGTAAGACCTTTATTATGGTTTGTAATGGATGATGTACTATGGTACCAATTCTGTTATGTCTCGCAAAAATGGTAATCCTGGGATTGCGATGTATGGCATAACAGCCATCTGGGATTAAAAATCTGGGTGTTAACAAAAGGAGCCAATGCTAGTGTACATCGCAGCCACTAACCAGTTCGTTAGCGTCGTGCTGGTGGTAGAAAGGCCAGAAGAAGGAAAGGCTCAGCCTGTTCAGCACTCAGTGTACTACTTGAGTGAGGTACTCTCGTTGTCGAAGCAGAACTACCCTCACTACCAGAAGCTGCTATACGGCGTATTGATACGTTGCTAACGTATCTATAATTTTTGATGTTCCATGCTTGGTTTTTATCTATTTTCTTATGTTTTGTTCCAACTTTAGAGTACTTTCTATACACTTTCTTGGACTAACCTATTAACAAGATGCCACAGTGCTAGCTGCCTGTTTTCTACTGTTTTTGGTTCCAGGAAAGTCAGAAAATGAATATTCTCGGAATTGGACGGGACAAAAGCCAAAGTCAATATTTCACCGAGGGCGACATGGAGCCAGAATACGAGACGGAGAGGGGCCAGAGGGCCGCCACACCACCTGGCCGCGCGGCCAGGCCTGGCCCGCGCCAGGGGGTGGTGTGGCCGCCTAGGGCACCCCCTCGGCCTCCCTTCCGACTATAAGATGCCTCCGATACAGAAACCCTAAGTACCCAATCAAAATTCCACGAAAGAGTCTATAGCCACCATCATCTCCATCCCTAGATCGGGATGGATCTGAAGCTCTTCCCGGCACCCTGCCGGAGAGGGGAATTCACCTTGGAGGCCTTCTTCATCACCATGCAAGCCTCCGGTGTGATGCGTGAGTAGTTCATCCTTGGACTACGGGTCCATGTAGTAGCTAGATGGTTGGTTCTTCTCCTTAGTGCTATCATGTTTAGATCTTGTGAGCTCCGTTCATGATCAAGATCATCTATTTGTAATCCTACATGTTGTGTTTTCTTATTTCAGATTGATATTGAGATGATGGTGAGCTCCGTTCTTCTTCGACGGATATTGAGATGCTATTTCAGATTGATTATTGATTCTATCATGTCTTTGTTATTTGTGATCTTGCATGCTTTCCGGTGTTAGTAGTTGTCTTGGCCAAGTAGATGCTAGCAACTCCAAGAGTTAGTATTTATGCTCGATAGTGGGTTCATGCCTCTAGTAATCTGGGGAAGTGACAAGAATCTCTAAGGTACTAGATGTGATGTTGCTACTAGGGAGAAAACAACAATCCTTTGTTCATAGAACAATCGTATTGTTTACTTTACACGCAATGTGTAATGCAATTATTTGTTGCTTGCAACTTAATACTAGAGGGGTTCGGATGATAACCTGAAGGTGGATTATTAGTCATAGATGCAGTTGGATTATGGTCTATGTATAATGTTGTAATGCCCAATCGAATCTCAAAGGAGTCAAGATGATTAGTATATGCATGTATGCTTTCTTGATGTTTGTCAATTTCCCCGCTGTAATTTGTCCACCCAACATGTTATCTCTCTTAAGGAGAACCACCGCTAGTGAACTATGGACCCCGGTCCTTTCTTTACCATCAATCTACAACTGTTTATTGTTTTCCGTTTACTTTCTGCAAGCTTTTACTCTCTTCCACACAATACGTTTAATCCTTTGTTTTCAGCAAAACCGGTGAGATAGGCAACCTCACTTAAGTTGGGGGAAATTTTATGTGATTGTGTTGTGCAGGATTCCAAGTTAGAAAAAACACCTTGGAGGTGTTTCCTTGCTCCTACTAGTTCGATGACCTTGGTTTCATAACTGAGGGAAAACTTACTGTTGTGCTCATCATACCTTCCTCTTGGGGTTCCCCAACGAGCTCGTTAGTACACGAGTCAGCAAGTACTTTTTCTGGCGCCATTTCCGGGGAGACAAGGACATCTTCACAAGGGGAGTCCCTCATAAACAATCTCTTTACTTTTGTTTTTTTTTCTTAGTTTATTTCTATTTTGTTTGCTTCTTTTTATTAAAATAATACAAAAAATAGTTCCTACTTTAGTTGTTATTTTCGTTGGTCTATTATTTTCTTGCTTTATCATGCTTTCTATCAATGGTTGGTTTCTTTGAAACTAAATCTTATTGGCAAGGTGGGTTCACGTAAGAACAAAAATATTATTATAAGGAATACCGCTTGTCATAAAAAGGGAAACACTTATGGGAACAAATTAATAAATTGTATTCCATTGCTAGTAACATGTGCTCTACTTATAATGTTACTTATTGCTTTGATAAATCTTGTTGTTGTAAGAGGTATAAACACCTCCCTTTTCAATGTGAGTATAATGATGATGTTACCATATCTTCTTATGTTAAGGGAAATTATGAAATTTATGATGTGGAACAAATTGAAGAATTTATTGCTTGGAAGGGTGCATTCGAACTTGCTTATTTGCTTGAAAATACTGATGATGCACCTTATAAATATGAGGTTTATGATATACTTAAATTTTGATTTGATAATTACAAGGAAGAAAATGGTTATATTCTTGAATATCTTAATAGATACTCTCCACCAACGGAAGAGACTAATGCCTTGCAGGAGCCTATGGAAGAAGAAATTGCTGCACTTGAAAGCTCATTAGATGAAAAAGAGGAGGAGAGTGATGAACAAAAGGACGAAGAATGGATCTACACATGCCTACCTTCTAATGAGAGTAACCCCTTACATTATTTGATTGTCCCCCATGCTTACCAAAGAAGGATGAATGTTATGTTCCCGTGGATTCTTTTGAAAATGTTTGTAATAAAGCTCTAGATGATGGTCCTATATCGGTTGATAATATTAATTTTACTACTATTGAAAATGAGATTGATCAGTCATCTTGTTATAAAATTGTTAAAAGTGGGTATGAAGGCTTTAATCCCACTATTTTTGAGCTTGATAAAGATTATGTGTTTGTAGATCACAAAAAGCATGATTTATGTGATAGTTATATTGTTGAGTTTATTCATGAGGCTACTGAAAATTATTATGAGAGGGGAAAATACGGTTGTAAAAGTTTTCATGGTACTAAAACACCTCTCTATTTGCTGAAAGTTTTGAAGTTACTCTCGTTTTATCTTCCTATGCCTGTCACTTTGTTATTTGTGAATTTACTTGCGTATAATATTCCTATGCATAGGAAGTGGGTTATACCTAAATGTGTTTTGAATTTTCTTCTTGATGCTCTCTTTTACTTCAATTCATATTTCTTATGTGAGCATCTTCTCAAACTATTATGCCTAGCTCAAAGGCGTTGAAGAAAAGTACTTATTGGGAGATAACCCAAAATTTTAGTCTCAGAAGTTATTACTTATGTAATAACTACTCCTTATCCTTTTTGTTTGTTTTTTATGCCAAGAGTAACCTCTAATGAGAGAGAAGTAATGCTTCGGAAAGTTGCTACCTCGAAACAGATTTTTGTTCTTCACTATAAAAATTCGTGTAAAATCTCTGTACGTCGGTTTAAGGCGTGAATTTTTTTGCTTCTGCCCCAGGTTCTTATCTAACTTTCTTTAGTTAAAAACTTTTTGATTTGAGCAACATAAGGTGTTATAAAAAAATAGTTTTTACCTACTGGTCTGATTTGACAGATTTTGCCATCATTTGCATTTGCTTCTTGTTGATTCCTTTTGAGTTCTTTTGGGGAATCGAGAATTTTGAGGGAAGTGCTACAGTAGCTTGTGTTTTAATGGAAGTTTTATTGGTGTTGAAACTGAACCCAAAGACTTATTATCTTGAGTGCAGTAATGTTGCTAATAAAGATTGTGTGAAGTTTTGTATGAAGGAAAAATTTCAGGTGTATGGAAGGAATGATGTAATGAGAGGAAGAATGGACTAAAGCTCAAGCTTGGGGATGCCAAGCGTGTCACCCAAGAAATATCCAAGAAGTACAAGCGTTAAAGCTTGGGGATGCCCTAGGCATCCCCTTCTTCATCAATAAAAATCCAAGGTTTCTTCCAAACACATCATTTTTATTGTTTCATGCACAGTTGTGTTGTTTTTTGAGCGTCTTCTTTTTCGTTTTTGTTTTGGTTTTGGTTTTCTTGGTTTTCTTAGTTTTCTTGAATAAATTGGTTGGACCCCCTCTTTCATAAATTAGTTTTCAAATAAGTTTGGTTTGGATTGGAAAAGAATAGGAAAGTTCATGATTAAGTGGTAAAAGGAGCTTGTTTTTGACTGTGACCTATGCTTTGTCATGCCATGCTTGGTAATGTTTTGGCTTTATGATTAGTGATTATTGTTGTAGCATGACTTCTTATAAACAATTCAGATTGCTTAATGTGCCTTGGAAGAATCATGCGTTGTTTTAGCATATTAAAGCATAGTATTGTGGTATTCTCCTTTGATGCTTTATTTGGGTTGACTTGGCGCATGCTCACACCATGTTATGACTATCCCAAGTCACTATAGCCTTGATGATCCTTTCGTTTTCGACTTGTAATATCACTTTATGCTTTAATCAATGATGTTTTATCTCTTTGCATGATTATGGCCATTACTGCTCTCTTAGTTGGTCGCTCCCAGTCTTTTGCTAGCCTCCATAACCAAGTATGAGTCCCACTCATGCATCCAACTCCATTAAACCAAGTTATTCCAAAGAGTCCACCATACCTACCTATTAGCATTTGTTATTCCAAGTATATTCATGTTTTTATCTACCTTCCGGATTAAACTTGTTATGTGAAAATTAGTGATTAAAGCTCTCACAAACTTGATGGCACACTTTACTTTTCGTACACTTAATAAACTTGAACCATTCTGTCCATCTTTGTTGCGTATATGCTTGCGCTTTATAAGTTGAAATTAGCAGAACCATGTATCATGGGGAACGCTTTCAACATTGCACGTGTACATTGTACCCCGTTGATATCATGATTCTTTTGCTTATGGATCCCGGTGGTGTGAAATAAAAGTGGAACTTGTAAGATCATGGAGTTTGTATGTGTGTTAGATAATTGCCTAGGCCGCTAGCCGAAGCCATGCCTAATCATGGTGGAAACTTGTAGCATAACCATAATGAGCACTCTATGAAGCATCCTCAATAAAAACCTATGCAAATAGCAAATAAAATGATCACTGAGATGCTCATTGTCTGCTTGCCTTGTCATTTTGATTATGGGATGGCTCATGTATCATGTGCAAGGGGTACCCCGTTGGCAGTTCTCTATGATACATATGTACTTATAATAATAAGAGCTTACTTGTGACTAAAGTTGAGCAGCACGAGGTTCGGTCTTCGTAAGTAAGGGACATGAGATTTCGGCTTATAACTTGTCAAGCATATCCTTTTAGTTGTGTCACTTTAACCTTAATCACCTAAAGATGCTTATGATAGGGGCAATGAGAGCTGAAAGCTAATAAGTACCATAATTTTTGGAAGCTCTTTATGAGACTTGAATCCCTACTTCCTTCTATGAAGGCATTTCTTTTATTTTTATGTTGAGTCTCCATCTTCTATCTTTATGCACCTATTTAGAGAGCATAGTGTCCATTCTTAGTATAATGTGCATTGTCCCAAGACTTGTTGATTGATGCATAACTTTGATATTGCTTGTTCCTAAACTATTTGTATATAGTCACCCTTATGAACTTTGAAGGTGTCCTATGCATTTATGGTTTGCTACTCTATGAGGGACAAGCTGAATACCACTATGCTATGTTTTCTTTATGTGAAACAAACAAACATATTGCAAAGCACTATTATTCATGAATCTTTTGTTTGTGCCTTTTCGTGTTGCAACATAGTTGCTATGTCTTATTGTTAGAACTTTATCTTTCATGCTATGTTGAAGTACGATGATCCCATCTTTCAATATTTTACAAATACTTTGATCAAGTTTACGATGGTGCATGTCACCTCAAAAATTATTCTTTCTTTTTATCACTTACCTACTCGAGGAAGAGCAGGAGTTAAGCTTGGGGATGTTGATACGTTGCTAACGTATATATAATTTTTTATGTTTTATGCTTGGTTTTTATATACGTTCTTATGTTTTGTTCCAACTTTGGAGTACTTTCTATACACTTTGTTGGACTAACCAATTACCAAGATGCCACTTTGCCAACTGCCTATTTTCTGCTATTTTTGGTTCCAGGAAAGTCAGAAAATGAATATTCTCGGAATTGGATGGGACAAAAGCCAAAGTCAATATTTCACCGAGGGGGACACGGAGCGAGAATACGTGACAGAGAGGGGCCAGAGGGCCACCACACCACCTGGCCCACGTCGGGGGGTGGTGTGGCCGCCCAGGGCACCCCCTCGGCCTCCCCTTTCGACTATAAGATGCCTCTGATACAGAAACCCTAAGTACCCGATCAAAAATCCACGAAAGAGTCTGTAGCCGCCGTCATCTCCATCCCTAGATTGGGAGGGATCTGAAGCTCTTCCCGGCACCCTACCAGAGAGGGGAGTTCACCCTGGGGGCTTTCTTCATCACCATGCAAGCCTCCAGTGTGATGCGTGAGTAGTTCATCCTTGGACTACGGATCCATGTAGTAGCTAGATGGCTGATTTCTCCTCCTTTGTGTTTTCATGTTTAGATCTTGTGAGCTTTGTTCATGATCAAGATCATCTATTTGTAATTCATACATGTTGTATTTGCGGGGATCCGATGGATATTGAGATGCTATTTCAGATTGATTATTGATTCTATCATTTCTTTGTTATTTGTGATCTTGCATGCTTTCCGTTGTTAGTATCTATCTTGGCCAAGTAGATGCTAGCAACTCCAAGAATTAGTATTTATGATCGATAGTGGGTTCATGCCTCTAGTAATCTAGGGAAGTGACAGAAATTTTTCTAAGGTACTAGATGTTTTGTTTCTACTAGGGAGAAAACAACAATCCTTTGTTCATAGAACAATCGTATTGTTTACTTTACACGCAATGCGTAATGCAATTATATGTTGCTTGCAACTTAATACTGGAGGGGGTTCGGATGATAACCTGAAGGTGGATTATTAGTCATAGATGCAGTTGGATTACGGTCTATGTATAATGTTGTAATGCCCAATCGAGTCTCAAAGGAGTCAAGATGATTAGTATATGCATGTATGCTTTCTCGATGTTTGTCAATTGCCCCGCTATAATTTGTTCACCCAACATGTTATCTATCTTAAGGAGAACCACCACTAGTGAACTATGGACCCCGGTCCTTTCTTTACCATCAACAACTATTTATTGTTTTCCGTTTACTTTCTGCAAGCTTTTTAATTTCTTCCACACAATACGTTTAATCCTTTGTTTTTAGCAAAACCGGTGAGATTGACAACCTCACTGTAAGTTGGGGGCAAAGTTCTGTGATTGTGTTGTGGAGGATTCCAAGTTGGAAACAACACCTTGGAGGTGTTTCTTGCTCCTACTGGTTCGATAACCATGGTTTCATAACTAAGGGAAAACTTACTGCTGTGCTCATCATACCTTCCTCTTGGGGTTCCCCAACGAGCTCGTTAGTACACAAGTCAGCACGTATACAGGGCCGCCAAGAAGCGAAAGCGCTACTTCCAAGAACACTCCATCCGGGTAGTGGCGTTGGCCCCCTAGCACAAATCATCGGCAACAAGGACGCCATGGGCCGGGTGGCTAAATGGGCAATAGAGATGACCGCACACTACATCCGGTATGAGCCAAGAACGGTGATCAAGTCTCAAGCCCTGGTGGATTTCCTCGTCAATTGGGCGAAAACGCAGTACCTGCCTATGTGCCCTGAATCCACGCACCGGAAGCTGCACTTTGACGGCTCCAAGATGTATGGTGGACTCGGAGTCGGGGTCGTCATCGCCTCTCCAAAAGGAGACCGGTTAGAGTACGTGCTGCAGATCCACTTCCGCGCATCCAACAACGTCGCCGAATACGAAGCGCTCGTCCATGGCCTTAAGATGGCAAAAGAGATCGGCATCATGCACATCCTCTGTTTCAGCGACTCTGACCTAGTGGTGCATCAAGTATCGGGCGACTAGGACGCCAAGGACGCAAAGATGGCACTATACCGCTTCTTTGTACAGCAGCTATGCGCTTGTTTCGAAGGATGCAAGTTTCACCATGTGCCTCGAGCAAACAACAAAGCCGCGGACGCGCTCGCCCGCGTAGGCTCAACAAGGGCGGTCATCTCGCCTAGAGTAGCCCTCGAGCACTTGCGCAAGTCCTCCATCACGTCGTCACCGGAATCTGACTCCATCATGTTGGACACGGATCCGGAGACTGACGGCTCCATCCCGAGGACTGCCACGCCGCACTCGAGGACTGCCTCCTCCATCCCAGGGACTCCACTGTCGCACCCGGGGACTGCCGCCTCCACCCCGGGGATTGCCACTCCACACCTGGGGACTGCCGCCTCTACCCCGGGGACTGCCGGCTCTGGACTCCCACCCGGTAGGCCACCTGACGAGCTCGAGCCGGCCAGGAGCGAGGAAGTTAAGCTAATCATGCAGACGGTCCTTTCCATCCGGGAGACACCATCATGGGGCAAACCATTCATGAAATTTCTCGCCAAAGGAGAGTTTTCGGATGAAGAGGTGGCGGCAAGACAAGTGAAGCGCAGGGCAAGTGCATACACCATCATCAACAACGAGCTTTACAAGCGCAGGGTGGGAGGTATATACCAGCGCTGCGTAAGCCTAGAAGAAGGGATCCGGCTGCTAGTAGACATTCACCAAGACGAGTGCGGTCATCACGTGTCGTCAAGAGCTATAGAGGCAAAGGCATTTCACCATGGATTCTAGTGGCCCACGGCATTGGAGGATATCGAGCAGCTGGTGAAGGCATGCAACGTATGTTAGTGGTTCGCTCAGCAGAAGCACACTCCGTCATTAGCACTCAAAACAATCCCCATCACCTGGCCGTTTGCCATCTGGGGCCTGGATATGGTAGGCCCGTTCAAAACAGCGAGATCCGACATGACACACTTGTTGGTGGTCGTGGAAAAGTTCACCAAGTGGATCGAGGCAAGGCCAATCAAGAAACTGGATGGGCCAATTATGGTCAATTTCTTCACCGAGATCATTACCAGGTTTGGCTACCCCAACGGCACCAACTTTGCCAAAGGGGCCTTCGCGTGTTTCCGTGGTGACAAAGGCATCCGCCTGGACCTGGCCTTCGTTGCACATCCCTAGTCCAATGGATAGTGCGAGCGAGCAAACGGCCTGGTCCTAGCCGGAATCAAGCCAAGGTTGATTAAGTCGTTGATGAGGACACCCGGCTGCTAGATAGAGGAACTATCGGCTGTTCTATGGAGCCTGCGTACAACTCCTAACTTCTCCACCGGCTTCACACCATTCTTCCTAGTCAATGGGGCAGAGGCAGTCCTACCAACCGACATCAAATTTGATTCCCCGCGAAAGCTGTTGTACACAGAACATCAAGCAAAGGAGGCACGAGAAGACATCGTCGATCTCCTTGAGGAGGCTCGGGAGCTGGCCTTGTCTAGATCCGACATCTACCAGCAGAGCCTGCGACACTATCATGCTAGTCGGATCCGCAATGTCTCATTCCGCGAAGGCGACCTCGTCTTGCGGCTGGTACAAGACACCAAGGGGATGCACAAGCTAGCTTCTCCTTGGGAAGGACCATTCATCATCAGCCAGGCTCTGCATAACAACTCATACTACCTGATCGACGCCCGCTAGCCGGTAAAGAACAAGATGGGCCGCTCTAGTGAAGAAACTGAGCACCCGTGGAATGCGAACTTGCTTCGTACATTCTATACCTGAGTAACGGGCAAATGTATCTTACTTTTATTTAATGAACAAAATGAGGGGCATCAACATAGTCTCGGGGACTCCATAATAATTTGGCATTTTCTGTTGCACTCACAAACTTCCCGGCTGCATTATCTTTTAACCCTGGACCAGGCAGTTTCCCTCGGGAGCTCGCCGGATAGCCCAAACAGCCGCCAACTCCGAAGGGACGAAGTACTATACATAGCGCCATGAGACCTCTCTTCGATTCTGGCTGCAGACCACAAGCTGGCTAATAGACACGACAAGAGCGGACAAACTTGAAGGCTCGTACAATAAAAGTCTTAAGAAAAACCAAGCGTCTAGACATTCTGGCTGCGCTCGCTCGCTCAAAGCCGGTAGAGAAAGACCAAAGTATTGCGAAAGTATGCCACCTAAGCAAACCCTTGCTTATAGCCAAGCGCTGACAAAGGGCACAACTTCAAAGGCCAATGCTCGCTAAGAAAAGGAGTAAGCTACCAGCCTTGTGTGAAGTGGCAAATTTTTCAAACAAAATAGAAGTTAAAAGGCTATATTCGTCCTACACATGCCTAACACACAATCTACTAATTATGTTTTATTTCCGCATGAGCCAAAGTGCTGAAGCCGGAGGCCAACTCCCAGACGGCAAAGAAAGAGCTACGACCCACCTAGATTCCCCAGCCGGCCCGAAACTCGGGGACTACATCCTATGGGTGCGCTCGCGTGCCCCCACATAGGAAACCTGCAACAAACAAATAGTCAAAGGAGCTCGGCCTACCTGGACTCTCCAGCCGGCCCGAATGTTGGGGACTACACCCTGTGGGTGCGCTTGCACGCACCCACACAGAAGAAAGCACACAGCGAGTGCAACACAAAGATAACATCACAAAAGGAGACGAAGCTCCAAAAAGAATCTGTCAAGCGACAAAGGTCAATTGTTTACCACAGATAGTACCACGAACGAACAAAGTTTCCAGCCAAATACAAATACACCCAGCATCCTCGGGATCAAGCATGAGGGTCATCAGAATGGGGAGAGGCACCAGCTGAGGCACGGCTGCTGGACGCATGATTGGTAGGGTCAGAGCTTGGCGCAGCCGGGACGCCACCACACAGCGGGCTGAAATGATACATGTTCGTGCCGGACAGGTCGGCAAAGTCCTGAACCAGTTGGACGAAGCTCCCAATCTTGACACCGCAGGAGTGGATGTCAGGAACTTCAGCCCGAAGCTTGTCATAGCTGGTCCCTTGGCGAAACCCTTTGGAGAGCCTCCACAGGTCCACTTCTAGGTACCAGGATGCATCATCTTTTAAAATTGCATGCAAAGTAATAATGCAAAACCCTAAACCCTAGCTATTTTACCCCTCTCTAAAATGAATTCAAAATGGTTTTGAATATTTTGAAAACCACCAAAATGGTGGAGCCCAAATTGATTAAAGGGCCCTGCAATATTTACTATAGTTTACAAAAGTCTCTAGTATTTTTCAAATGGTTCGAAACATAAAAGTATTTGAAAATACAAATGGAAAGAGAAAACAGAAAAGGAAAATAGTTTTGCAAGAAAAAAGGACCCAGCAGCCCAGCCGGCCCATCTCTCCTTCTCCCTTCTATTTGCCGACCACACGTGTAGCAGCGCAGGCTGTAGCAGCCCAGCAGCAGCCACCTTGGCCCAGCCAGCCATACCCGTTCAGTGTCCCTTTCTTTTCTTCTTCTTTGAGCACGGTAGAGGAAGCTGCTGCCTGGCAGCACGCGCGCCGTTGATCTTCCTCGCGTTGTGATGCCCGACGCCGCACCTGGAGCTAAGGATAAGAACGCCCGTGATGCTCTCCCGCGCCTCATCCCATTTTCCCTCTTCCTCTCGCTCCCTACAGCTCGCCACGTTGAGCTCCCGAACCGTAGCTCGAAGACCGTCGGAGTCGCACCGTTGCCGTGCTCCCCTCGCCCAACCGAGCATGCCCTAAGCTCCGCCGTGAAGTACCACATCTCCTCTTAGAAGGAATCAAGCTGGGAAGCCCTAAATCGACCACATCGATCTCGTCTTCCCTGCTCCCGATGCCGCCCGCTGTCGCCATTACCATCGGCCCCGACCTCCTCCAGCAACCTGGTCACCACCAACACCCTCAGGGTGAGCCCGCGCATCTCCCCGACCCCCTCCTTTGGCTTGCACGTGCTCTGGATCACTGTGACACCCAGCGCCGCCGTGTGGCCTCCGCTCCGGTCGTTGCCGACGAGGTTCCCAGCCACCCCAGGAGCAGGCGCCGCCTTAGCTAGGTCACCTGCGTTTAGGCGCTTCCGATCAAGGCAGCTGCGCATCCGCGCACACGCCGTAGTGTTGCCGCTGTGTGGTCGCCGACATCGGCCGCCGTCCACCGCGCGGGTCAGCGCGAGTCAGCATAAGATGGGCCCCTCCTCGTCGAGGTGGCACGCTGATGTCTCCTGGGCCCCTCTGTCAGCTGGAGTGGGTAACCCCAGCCCCGGTGAGAATCAGCCCAGCCCTGCGGTGACGTCAGCCATGTGTCATGCTGACGAAATAAAGGGTTTAAATTGTTTTAAATAATTCTAGAAATTGAATAAACACTAGAAAATTCATATCTATATATTTATAAGTCAGAAAAATATGTGTAATATATCAAAATATTCAGAAAAATGAGATCTTTAAAATAGACTCATAACCATGCATTGTTCAACAACTTTAATTGCAAGTTTAATTAGAGAATCAATTGAACCCCGCAGGTGATTTTGGGGTCTCTCCTGTTTCAGGGTTGGCACCCCTCGGACACTGCCTAAATTGCCAAGCATGCTCTAGGGTTACATTTCAATACACTTTAACTTGTCATACCATCATCCTTGCTTGAGCATTGCATCGATGACATGTGTTGATTGTTGTTTCCCCTTTCTTTCTAGTGTTTGCTTCTTCCCAGTAGAATACGATATCGAGATCGAAGACCGAGGTCAACACCATCGAAGATCGACGAACAATACTTGATCAACTGTAATCAAGTCAAATACAAGGCTTCTGAAGATCTATATTTAGGTATCAACAAACAAGGTAAGCATAGCCCCACCATTATACAATCCTACGATTTCGAAAGCATTTCAATTCTGCCATGATGCATACGATTCTACCGTGGTATTTTATCGATAGATAGAGTGTCCTATCTGTTGCATTACTCCCTTGATCTTATATTACCTGATCCATTGCTCCTAGCATAACTAGGTTTGGCTCGTGTGCACTGCTAGAGCTATATCTATGTGTTGCTTAGCCATGCTTAGCTATCAGTGCTGCTTCATCCAGAGAATGTACCAAATGCAGAGAATCTAGTATGACAGGAGAACGAGGTATACTGGTGAGGTAAGATCAGTGGTAAAGGTTAAACATAATAAGGCTTGTATGGGAGGCCATGGTGGGATGTGGTTTTTGCAGTCCCATGCTCCCCACTACTAGGACCCGATTTCTAGCCTCTTGAACCAAGACGAGCGTACAGCCACACGGGGTTTATGGGGACCCCTCCGCTGACTAGCTTGCCTAGTAGATTCCATGAGTCACATAGTTCGGGTGTTCCATTCGACATATGCATTATGGTTGTTCTCGAAGGCGGTGAAGGAGGTGCATTCATACAGGTAGGTAAGCATGGTCGGGGTTGCTTGGGGTCGATGGAGCCCCTGGTAAACCAACCTCGCCCACATCTCTAGGCACCGACTTTGGGATTTGACCCGTTACGGCGGAACCATCCTTAGGGCATGACTCATGGTCTCGGCGAAAGAAAGGTAAAGGTTGTGTCCAACCACCCCCTGTCGGCCTTCCAAGGAAGATGGCTAATCATGTGGCATTAAGAGTCCGTTGGTACGTGTGGGTAAATTTGTACACCCCTGCAGGGTTAAATCTTTTCGAAAAGCCGTGTCCACGGTTATGGACGACTTGGGAACGAAGGTGAAGATCATAGAGAACTATAACTTAATCGTAAAACTTGGCAGATCAACGTGTGCTAAATGATGCTTCCTCATGGGTACGAGGGGGTGATCCTAGTTGTGAGATGAGGATTACTTTGGTGGATATCAAGATGATGATCAATTCTTTGGAGATCTCGCTCTCTTATCCCCTTTTAAAATATTCCGATTAGATGAGCTTCTTCTTCCTCTTGTTTTACAAACAAAGATGGCTTTATGCAAAATAGCCCCACCAGCCATAAGTCTTGCGGAGTACACCTTGTACTCACCCTTGATTTGTTGATACTTTTTTTAGTTGAATAAGTGTTCCCCTGAAGATGAGTTCTGTACGACATCGACACCGACGAGTAGCTTGGGGTTCCCGGCCGCAGCCTGGAATCTATGGGCTGGGACGTCATCATTATGCTTCAGGCCTCTTAGGCCATTTGTTAACTTTTCTATACTTAATAGCATAATTTGCCTTCCGTTGTTTGATGTTTGTGGTAAGTGACCTCTTCTTGTAATATTTTGGTACTTCGCTCCGTTATGAGCTTGTTGTAATAATTTTTGTGTTGCAGGGTTACTGTTGCGTTACCGATTTTTCACTACATATCCTCGAGCTCTAGGTTAAGCTTATGTCAGGCTAAGGTCTGGATTTGTTTAACCCTAATCCCGGGGGTGTCATGGTTTTTGGTATCAGAGCAGTACCGACCGTAGGAAAACCTTGCTATTGGTCAATGTTGAGTCTAGTGCTTGTGAAAATTATTTTAAAGCTGAAAAGTATTTGCGAAAACTCTAGTATGCTTCTTTTTCTCATCATCTGGTATCGCTCTAACTCTGGGTCATCTTATCTTGTGTTGACTTTGAAAAAATTTGGATATCTCTTCTAGACTTTCAAAACTTAGGTGCCTTCTGGGCATGACGTTTCTCAGCCAATTGACCTAGTGTTGAGTTCTCTAGAGTTGGGTGTGTTGTGAATTCCTTGTTCCCTTTGCTTTGTTTCAATTGAGAGATTCCTTTCTATCGTGATCTCTCTATCTTTTGGGCCCACAATATTATATTGGAGGATCCATAATATTCTGTTCTAGGTTTCGAGGTTTCATTTTGCCTCGTGTGCCTCCCTTTTGTTTGTTTGGGTACTTCAGAAGTTCTTTCTTCTCTTGGAAGCTACCTCGTGATTACTATCTTGTAGTGTACGCTGTGTCACCCAAGTAGTAGTTACTTTTTTCTCAGGTTTTTACCCTTGTACTTAAACCAAAGATCCCGAATTGTGCTAGATTCTAGTGTGATGAATCTTGTACATGAAGTTGACCTTTAACCCAAGGTCCATTCTGTTGTCCCCTGTCGTTAATGTTCACACCTTACTTCAGGATGGCTGGTACTATACTTCTGGCCTTCAAGTTTGTGGGTTTTGTCGCGATTGAATTTTGACAATAAAGGACTTCCCCTCCCACTAACTCTGGCAGATGTTCTTTAATGGAACCAAATAGATCACGACAAGAGTACTCCTCGTGAGTCTCGCATCTATACTCGTGACTCTGCCACACCCTCCCTTCTATGCATTGGTTTTCACAAGATTGATAATCTGTGCATCCACATCTCAGGATTCCATCATGTGCATGTTCCTTCCCCCTCGTTTTTTCTGACCTTTCTATACCAGTTGGTAGCCAAGTAGTAACTATGCATTGGTGTATTCTGATTCAAGATACTCTTGTGGTCCGTCATGACAAACCATTTTGGAATGTCAGGAGAAACAAACTCCAGTACCTTGTCATATTTAGGACCATGTCAAAATGTTGTAACCCGTAGATTAAGAGGCGTGATTAGTTTCTATCTATTCTACCTTGGAGTATCACACTCTTTTATACTAAGAGGTCGTGCTGAGTTTCATGACCCTCGTAATGAAGTGATGCTTTTACACATATTTACCCACCCTTTCCCCGAGTTTTTTGGCTCAAGAATGATGCGTGTGTGTAATAATGTGGCCATCTGAGATTCTTAGCAATTCTTATTGCTTTGAACTCTAAGGACATTTGTGTCATTCTTAGAGTGATTAGTTAACCCTATCACTAAACAAAGGATGATTGTGCTACCAAGTCCGTTATTCTGGTGCACTCTCTTCGATCAAAGAGTTAGGCTTATGCCGAAGATTTGAAACTGTCTCCCCTTGCCTTACCAAGCAAGTTTCCTCTCGAACTAAGTGACATATCGGTGGTTCGTGATATTCTGGACGTCTTTCTAGAAGTATCACCATGTTGCCACATGACCGTGTTGTCAAGTTCTTGAGCAAGCTAGTTCTCTGAACTGCTCCAGTCTCCAAGGATCCGTACTGGATACCCTTGAACTGGTTAGTTGAGCTTAAACAACAACTTGGAGAGTTGTAAGACAAAAGTTCTATCAGACTTGTTCCACCTAAAGGGATGTCTAGTTTCGTTCGTGATGAAGAAAGATAGTATCTCCTTCATGGATATGTTATCTTCCCCTCGCCTTTGATTTGATCTGGGTTATCGTCAATTCAAACTCAGTTCCAAGGACTATCTTGATGATGTTGCTACTCATGATGTTTCACTTGAGTACATCTTCATATCCTTTGGTCTGACCAATACTCTTCCATGTTCAACTAACATATGAGTTCATCATCTTAGAGTATCTCGATAAGGTTGTTGTTGAGCCTGTTGACAATATCCTTATCTTCTCCATACTAGAACAGACTCATATGAAACATTTGGCATTAATGTTGGAAAACTTTCGAGAACCTCATTCGTGTTATCTCGAAGTATGTGTTCTGGATGTTAGAAGTAACCTTTTCCGATTCATGTGAAAATGTTGAAAGATGTTGTCGTGGATTTGAATAGAGTTATCCTTGTTCCCTTTATGGACACATGTGTATTTTGTTGCCATAACTCGAAGTATGAGGAGTTGTCCTCTGACAAGTTGTTATTACATGGGTCTAGCAATCTAGCTCAGTCTATTGGAGCTTAACACTGAAGTCCATGTCTTGAGAATCCAGTAACTTTACCTTCGTGGTAAATGTTGCAAACTTTCTATTCGGACGTGCTGAATCCGAAGTATCATCCAACATAACCAGAGTTGAATCTCAAGGATCTACGATGGTTGGTGTTCCTCAAGGAATTGACATAGGTTTCTTTGAACATCCGAAAATATTGTTGTAATGGTTGACACAACTAGTCGAAATACCTATTGCCATATTCTATTGAATCAGCAAATAACAACCACTCTTCATGAGGAATTTTCTATGAGTTAATTATAGGAGTTTTTCTTATGGTTTCCTTTGTATCCGAAGTCTAACCTTTACTTAATCTTTGGTGTCTCGAACATCAAGGAGAACATTTAAAGTAGTGCTGCTAAATGTCTCTCGGTCGATCCTCTAGACCCGTCATGTTGGCAAGCATTCTGTTATTCCAAGTATTTGAAGTCTGAGAATGAAGTTTCTTTTTCCTCGTGTTATCAGGAATCTTCTTACTATTCATCTGGTGGTGTAAAGTGATATCACGATCTTTGGCAAAGATTTTGGTAAACCTAGATGAATAAAGAGTTTCCTTCGTGTCTCGATCATGTTTAGGAGTGACGATGATTTGGGTAATCAGATATTCCTCTTGCTACATGCTCCTTGTGACTCCTATGAGTCCTCGCCACAAAATACCTTTCTGTCTTAAAACTTATGTTGAACAAAGTGATCCTTCTGTATCAAAAGTATTTCAACAACTTGGTTATCCGTATCTTTGTATCCCTGGAAGCTCTACTTAAGCCACCTAGAAGAGTTTCGTATCTCGATGTTTGTGGTCATGTTCTTCCTCTTGTAAGCTTTCCTTTTCAGAAGCTTAAACCCTTCTGAAACTCCATGGTCTCAATCCTTATGAAGACCAGCTATCTACCACCTTGAAACCATCTCCTTTTTTTTCCTCCGTTACCTTGACGTGTTTCATGCTCGTCATCTCAGAGTTGTTTTCGAACACTCCTTCATGAGTTGACCATGAGATACTTCGTGTGTTGTTTAGTGTGTTTCCCTCTTATCTTTAGAGTGGCCATGTTGCTTTCTCTATCTATCTCTCTTCCTACCTTTGTAATCTCGGCTCGAGATTCTCGTAAGGGGGATAGAGCTGTAACACCCCAGTTTTAGCTAATGTCTAGTTAGGGTTTAATGTGCATTGCATCAGCATCATCTTTTAAAATTGCATGCAAAGAAATAATGCAAAACCCTAAAACCTATCTATTTTCCCCCTCTCTAAAATGAATTCAAAATGGTTTTGAATATTTTGAAAACCACCAAAATGGTTGAGCCCAAATTGATTAAAGGGCCCTGCAATATTTACTATAGTTTCAAAAGTCTCTAGTATTTTTCAAATGGTTCAAAACATAAAAGAATTTGAAAATACAAATGGAAAGAGAAAACAGAAAAGGAAAACACTTTTGTAGGAAAAAATGGAGCTAGCAGCCCAGCCGGCCCATCTCTCCTTCTCCCCTCTATCTGCCGCCACCCGTGCAGCAGTGCAGCCGTAGCAGCCTAGCAGCAGCCACCTTGGCCCAGCCAGCCGTACCCATTCAGCGGCCCTTTCTTTTCTTCTTCTTCGAGCATGGCAGAGGAAGCTGCTGCCTGGCAGCACGCGCGCCGTCGATATTCCTCGCGTTGTGATGCCTGCCGCCACACCTGGAGCTAAGGATAAGAATGCCCGTGATGCTCTCGCTCACCTCATCCCATTTTCCCTCTTCCTCTCGCTTCCCCGCTCCATAGGCCGCCCGCCATCGCCATTACCGTCGGCCCCGACCTCCTCCAGCCACCTGGTCGCCACCAACACCCTCAGGGTGAGCCGACACATCTCCCCGACCCCCTCCTTTGGCTTGCATGTGCTCTGGATCACTGTGACACCGAGCGCCGCCATGTAGCCTCCGCTCCGGTCGTCGCTGATGAGGTTCCCGGCCACCCTAGGAGCAGGCGCCGCCTTAGCTAGGTCACCCGCGTTCAGGCGCTTCCGATCCACGCAGGTGCGCATCCACGCACGCGCCATAGCGCCGCCGCTGTGTGGTCGCCAGCGTCGACCGCCGTCCACCGCGCGGGTCAGCGCGAGTCAGCCCAAGGCGGGCCCCTCCTCGTCGATGTGGCCCCCTGATGTGTCATGGGCCCCTCTATCAGCTGGAGTGGGTAACCCCAGCCCCGGTGAGAATCAACCCAGCCCTGCGGTGACGTCAGCCATGTGTCATGCTAACGAAATAAAAGGTTTAAATTGTTTTAAATAATTCTAGAAATTAAATAAACACTAGAAAATTCATATCTATTTATTTATAAGTCAGAAAAATATTTGTAATATATCAAAATGTTCAGAAAAATGAGATCTTTAAAATAGACTCATAACCATGCATTGTTCAACAACTTTAATTGCAAGTTTAATCAGACAATCAATTGAACCCCGCAGGTGATTCCGGGGTCTCTCGTGTTTTAGGGTTTGCACCCCTCGGACACCGCTTAAATTGCCAAGCATGCTCTAGGGTTACATTTCAATACACTTTAACTTGTCATATCATCATCCTTGCTTGAGCATTACATCGATGCCATGTGTTGATTATTGTTTCCCCTTTCTTTCCGGTGTTTCCTTCTTCTCGGTAGAATACGATATTGAGATCAAGATCGATCAAGTCAAGTACAAAGATTCCGAAGATCTATATTTGGATATAAACAAACAAGGAAAGCATAGCCCACCATTATACAATCCTATGATTTCGAAAGCATTTCAATTCTTCCATGATGCATACGATTCTACCATGGTATTTTATCGATAGATAGAGTATCCTATTTGTTGCATTACTCCCTTGATCTTATATTACCTGATCCACCGCTCCTAGCATAACTAGGTTTGGCTTGTGTGCACTGCTAGAGCTATATCTGTGTCTTGCTTAGCCATGCTTAGCTGTCAGTGCTGGTTCATCCAGAGGATGTACCAAATGCAGAGAATATAGTATGACAGGAGAACGAGGTATATTGATGAGGTAAGATCAGTGGTAAATTTTAAACATGCTAAGGCTTGTATGGGAGGCCATGGTGGGATGTGGTTTTTGCAATCCCATGCTCGCCACTCCTAGGACACGAGTTCTAGCCTCTTGAACCAAGACGAGCGTACAGCCACACGGGGTTTATGGGGACCCCTCTGCTGACTAACTTGCCTAGTAGATTCGATGAGTCACATAGTTCGGGCGTTCCATTCGACATATGCATTCTGGTTGCTCTCGAAGGCGGTGAAGGAGGTGCATTCATACAGGTAGGTAAGCGTGGCCGGGGTTTCTTGGTGTCGATGGAGCCCCTGGTGAACCAACCTCGCCCACATCTTTAGGGACCAACTTCGGGATTTGACCCGTTATGGCGGAACCATCCTTAGGGCGTGACTCATGGTCTCAGCGAAAGCAAGGTAAAGGTCGTGTCCAACCACCCTCTGTCGGCCTTCCAAGGAAGAGGGTTAATCATGTGGCATTAAGAGTCAGTTGGTACATGTGGGTAAAGTTGTACACCCCTGCAGGGTTAAATGTTTTCAAAATCCATGTCCACGATTATGGACGACTTGGGAACGGACGTGAAGATCATAGAGAACAATAACTTAATCGTAAAACTTGGCAGGTCAACGTGTGCTTAAGGATGCTTCCTCATGGGTACGAGGGGGTGATCCTAGTTGTGAGATGAGGATTACTTTGGTGGATATCAAGATGATGATCAATTCTTCGGAGATGTCGCTCTCTTATCCCCTTTTTAAAATATTCTGATTAGATGAGCTTCTTCTTCCTCTTGTTTTATAAACAAAGATGGCTTTATGCAAAATAGCCCCACCAGCCATAAGTCTCGCGGAGTACACCATGTACTCACCCTTGCTTTGTTGATACCTTTTGTAGCGGGATAAGTGTTTCCCTGAAGACGAGTTCTGTACAACATCGACACCGACGAGTAGCTTGGGGTTCCCTGCCGGCAGCCTGGAATCTATGGGCTGGGACGTCATCATTATGCTTCAGGCCTCTTAGGCCATTTGTTAAGTTTGCTATACTTAATAGCATACTTTTCCTTCCGTTGTTTGATGTTTGTGGTCAGTGACCTCTGCTTGTAATATTTTGGTTCTTCGCTCAGTTAGCTTGTTGTAATAATTTTTGGGTCACAGGGTTACTGTTGTGTTACCGATTTTTCACTGGATATCCTCGAGCTCTAGGTTAAGCTTATGTCAGGCTAAGGTCTGGATTTGTTTAACCCCGGTCCCGGGGGTGTCACAGCAGCCCAGTCCCGCACCACATCCATGAGCTCTGGGGCGCCAGCGAGCGTCCTGGCAAGGCGGCCATGGTACACGGGCGATCGACTTCAGGCCAGCCGTAGTCGAAGACCTCAAGGGCAGTGCCGCGTAGCTGGTTGGCCTCCTTGCTGATGAACATCACCAGCTCTATCGGGTGCAAGTCGCGGCCAACATCCGCCTCAGGGAGGCGTGCCAGGGCTTGGTCTGTCGCCTCAGGATACGGGGTTGAACAAGGAAAAGGAAAAAACGTCAACTTACCGGCTTGAGCAAGTTAAGGAGCAAGATCGCCAGCTGGATCACTTACTGACGACCAGCTAGCGATCTTGCTCCTTAACTTGCTAGATCTCGGCAATTTGGCACAGCTCCCCTAGAGCCGCCTTCTCCCGGTCCCGGGTGGTCTTCAGATCCTCCAGCTGGCGAGCCTGGATCTGCTCGAGGTTCTTCAGCGCATCGGCCCGGATCTTGGCGGTCTTCTTCGCCTGGCCGGCCCTGACCTCCATCTATTGTTGGTGTGATAGCAGATGGTTGATCTGGTCTTGACGCGTCACGTTGGACTCCTCCATACAGGCGACCTCTTCCTTCAGCCTCTCCACCTCGTGATCCCTATATGCCAACAGAGTTACAGGGGGGTACCCAATGGTCACTAGAAGTGCGAAAACTTGTGCAGCCAGGAAGACAAAGCAGAGAAAGCGATCTTATGCCCCAAGTCCTGCAAGGTCTTGGCGGCTTCGGCAAAGACTTTCTACATAAGATAGCAGAATGACTGAGAAGGAAATAGCAAGAAGGGCAACAAAATAACGATGGAGGAATCACTTACTTCAAGAGATGCCCAAATCGCCCAGGCTTAGCCAAGCCCCTGCTTCATCACGTTGACCAGGTGGCGAACCTGGCCAAGCGCAGTGGGCACCGACTTGGAGAGTTGCGTCAGGACAGCACCCGATGGCGGAGCTGCCAGAGCTGACCGGCTGCCAGTGATCTAGAGCTCGTCGTCATCACCGGTGGTAACGTGAGACGCCTCTGGAGCCCCCGAGCAGGGAACCACCTCCCTGCCTCTGTCTCCATCCACCAGCTGCACGGGGCCCTACGCCTCCTCAGGCTCCTCCACTTGATAGGAGGCACAACCCGCCTAAGCCCGGCCTAGAGCATGGAGCAGATCGGCGGCACGGATCGTGGTAGAGGACCAGTTCAGGACCAGTGAGCTAGCCAGCACCACTGTCTCCACCGCAACCTCGGCTGCATTGGCAATAGAGGCTGCAGCCTCGGCTGCCTTCGTAGTAGAAGCATCAGCCTCTGCCGCCTTTGCAGCAGAGGTAGTAGCCTCAGCCGCCTTGGTAGCAGAGGCAATAACCTCAGTTGCCTTCACAGCAGAGGCAGCAGCCAGCCCCTCAGCCCGAGCAAGAGAAGGGTCGGACGCGGTGGCGATGGTCGCGTCGCCGGTCAAGGACATCGCGTCACTAAGAGAAGGGCAAGAAGAATGCAGTAAGTAAAGACAAGAAGAAACAAACTCGCCAGGCAAGGACGACAAGGGTACAGAGCCAGCGACGCTTGGCACGACGGTCACGGCCTTTGGGCAGCGGCTCCTCTTCCCCCCTCCCCCGGCTAGAGCAGCGCTGGTCAAGGCAACCCTCTTCCCGTGAACTTTCGACGTGGCGGCCTCAGCCAGGTCCACGTCCACACCATGGGAAGCTTCGCCAAGACATGGATACAACGTCAAGCGTATGACAAAAGAAGAACAAGAACGACCCGGGCAGGAAAAGCTACTCACAGGGTGGAAACTCGCAGCCCTCGTCGGCCTGGGTGGGGAACCACTCCGGCTCCATCTGCGGGAACTTCGGCGGCCGACGGTCGGCGGTGAACTTGGGAAGATTAGCCTCCCCCATGTCGTCTTCAGCTAGCTGCGCCGTAAAAAGCTACTCAACAAGGAACATAAGAAGCAAGGAGAAAAGATCTTCGGGAAAAGATCTGCCTGGAGAAAAGAAAATGAGCTTGACCTTTAGGGGAAGTCGGCCGCGGTGGTACGGCCGGCAACAGAAGACCCAGTCCTCCGTCAGCGTCTCCTTTGAGATGGTGGCGAGCCATTCTCGAAGGGCCACGAATGGCAGCTCCAACTGGGACACTTGGGTGGGATCCAGAGGCCTAGAAAGTGGCAGATCTTGTGCGACCGTTGTAACAGAAGCACGCGATTCGTCATCCCGGACAGTAAGATGTCTCAGGCAACGAGCCATTCCTTCTCCACCAACACCATCACTCGGGCGGCCATCCGCTCCATGTCGGCCTGGGCGACCAAGTTCTGGATGGACCAAGCCTTTCGGCTGGAGGGGACGTTGGCAAACACCAGCGCCTTGATCTTGTCGACCTCGGTGTTGTTGTGCACGTAGAAGTACGAGCGCTGCCACAACTTGACGGTGTCGGGCATCTCCATCCGCAGCATCAGCGACGACGATCTCGGGTAGACGGTGCAGCAACCAGTCTCCGTTAGGGGGACACCATTCCCCACCACCTGGACCTTGAAGTTGAAGAACTTCAAGAAGTTCGCCGCGTCTGGGCGAACCCCCAGGAAGGCCTCGCAACAGGCTGCATGATGCGATAGCTACGCGATGGCATTAGGGCCGAGGTGGTGGAGCTAGAGGTCCAAGGAGACCATCAACTCTAGGACAAACCTACTCAGAGGTAGTCCGAACCCATGGGTGAAGTTGGCGAGGAAGACGACAGCCTCCCCTGGCCGTGGATTGGGGACACGCTCCCCCTCCGGCTCTAGGCGATGTTTCACTAGGCGCTCCGACGGGATGAGTTTCCCCTGCTGGTACTTCTGCACCAGGTCATTGGTGACATAGGAGCCGCACCAGCCCCCCGCCTGATCAGGAAGCATCTCGGCAGGCGCGGTGGCCATGTTGGAGAAGCGAGGCCCCGTTGTCGCAACAGAGGAGCGGCGGCGTCGGCATTCAAGGAAGCGGTAGCGCACGGCGGTAGCAAGGAGGCTGAAGCACAAGGGGGAAGGGGCGCAGGAAGAAGGCAAGGGAAGGGAGAAGCACTCCCCGGTGCCCCTATTTATCAAGGCAGGGCAACCGCGCCTCCTGCACTCCCCAACGCCATGTGGCGCAAGAACTTCCCCACTACTCCCACGACACTTTGGTGTCAGATCGTCTGCACCAAAGGAAATGCCACAGAAGATCCATCGGGCATTACCATAAAGGCGAAACACGCACACAATCCCCGAGAAACCGCTTTGATGAAGGCGTGGACATGGTTACCAAAACTACAGCGGCAGGCCAAGAGGTCAAAACTGACAAGACGCATGACAAAGGCGGCAGGCACACCTAACGACATCACTGACGTCATTAACTGGCCAATTCACCTCCCTAGTCGGGCATGGCAGCCGGGAGACGCAATCACACTCACACCCTATGGGTGGGCCACCGGACCCGTAGCCGGTGAACACCAGCCGAGAAAATGGGCATCTCGAGCCGGCAAAACGACAAGTACTACAAGACAAATTCACGATATAGTCTTGGCCGGCAATCATTTCAAAGGCAGCCAATGAGCAGGCAGGAACTTTCCACAAGGCCAAGCCCCAACGTGCTCGGGGACTAGTGTTAGGGGAAGCTGGTCGGATGGCCGCAAGACAAAAAGCCTCAGCTGGGTGATTCGCTTCACCCGGTCCGCATCAAGTTTCCCCGGCTGGCCCATATAGCCGGGGCCGGGACCACCAGCTCGGTAACCACCTCTACCCGGCCACCTCAGATCTATTGGCCAAAGGTATGGGAGGGGATGACACTCCTTGCTGAGCGCATCCTTGACTGGACAGGCTGGCACTACCATACAAGGGCGCCAAAGCGCTAAGGCTAGGGAGGTGACGGACAATGCTCCAGCTAACGGATAAAGCTCTGGCTAATGGATAAAGCACCAGGTGACGCCCAAAGCGGAGGCGCCAAGATGCTGTAACACTATCCCCACCTGTACTAAATCTTGACTGGGTCCTAGACCACCGGCTAGACCCGGTCATCCGGCCCGCTTTATAAACCCAAAGCCCAAAACAGTAAACCGTAGAGCCCACATTGTAACCTACCCTTCTACCAGTATATAAGAAAGGGTAGTGCTAGGGTTCTAGGTAGGGCATTACTAGTTATAGGTTAGTCAGAATCATCAAGTTGTGTAGTTCACCTCCCTCTAGCTCCCAAGAGTAGCTAAGGAAACAGCTCAAGGAGCATCTGTATTGAGCATTCGCTCCCCATATAGAGGATCTTGCTGGAGTAGGAGTGTTACCTCGACAAGAGGGCTCCGAACCTGGGTACATCGACGTGTGTGCAGTATCTGTGCCCAACCCGTTGCGAGTAGCCACCGATAGCATCCTGATTGTCCCATTCATGCCACCCCCGATGGTACTGTCGTGTTCCACACCACGACAACAGTTGTCTCGTGCATCGGTATGGACTCATTAACAATATTGTCCATCTAATCCATCAATATCTGCATTGAAAGGTCGGTTGACTCCTTTAAAAAGGTCCTATACAATTAGCCAGGCGTGAAACGAGGATTTCTGTATTAGAAACATGGCCCCAGTCCCACTTTCTTATTAACACTATCCTTCTCCTTCGCCTTGCTTGTTTACCGGCTTTCAAGAACTATGTCATCTGCGGTCCTGGTTGTACCCTACTATTGGCGAATACACATGAAAAGGAAGCTCATAAACACCTATCAAAGTGGAAATTGGAATGAAGGTCAAGATTCCGATAGGAAGAAATGGAATCTTATGTTACACAAGAGGCCTCTTTCCAAGCCCTCCATGCAACCAGAATGATGTGTGTCCTCTAGTCCCGTGTGTGCGCCAGACTCGCAACCGCTGGCCGTCGGCCAGACTCCCCGCCGCCGGCCTAGCTCCAGCCACCTCCAATCCCCACTGTTCCTCGACCGCAGACTGGTAGGTCCCGTCATACCCGCATCTCAAACAGCTGCCGCAGCAACCCCCCGCATCGCCTCTATCTCCGCCAGCCACTACAACCACCCGCGTCACCGCCTCGTCTCTGGTGGCTACCATGGCACCCAAGCGATGTCCTGCCGGAGATCCTGCCATTAAGAACAGTTGATTCCTATGCATGTAGACGTTGTCATGCTGGTGCCCACATATCCATGTCATTGGTGGCAAGAGCTGTCAGTTTTCATGCCTGAATCACCACACACACGCACGCGATCTCCTGGAAACACACAGCTCACTCCCACAATCGCAGATGAACTCAAGAGAGAGACACAGAGGGACAGAGTTTTGGCGACGCCTGTATGTGTCTTTTCTGCACTTCTTCCTTTTATTCAGAGTCCGGGGAAAGACTCAACAACCCGTCCCTGAAAACCCGCCATGATCCATCTTAGTCGTGCCATCCCATGTCCTAGAATCATGGCACGTTGAACCGTTAAAACGACTAACAAAAACAACTAAAATGATCGCAGCGTGAACATGCACGCTTCTGATCACTACATACTGGACTAACAGTTGGTCAGTTAACTGTCAAACTCCAAAAGCTATAGATAACTGAACCTGAATACAGAGAGCAAAAGAACAGAGCAGCACAGCTGCATTATTTATACTACAACAAAGATAAAATAACATGTCGCCCAAGCCATATAGCCTGACATGCTGCAGCAGCTCCAGCTATGTATTCTGCCTCACAAGATGACATGGCCACAACCTTCTGCTTCTGTGTCGACCAAGTGATTGGGCTTAGGGTGCATCACCAGTCCTGGCAAGAAGGCATTCAGGCATTGCTTGTTCAATCTTCAGCATGTATAGCCTGTTCCTGCTCCTCTTTACTCTGGCCAGAACCTTTCGCTCCCGATCCCATACAGTCATGATTCCATCATCTGCGGTATACTTGCAGCCATTTTCATCAAGTTGCCCAAGGCTAATTATATTGCTTTTCAGTTTTGGAATGTGGTATACCTCTGTCAGTACCCTGTGTTCACCTGTCGCTGCAGCAAACAATACTAAACCACGTCCCTCAATCTTGACCAGAGAGCCATCTCCAAATTTTACTAATCCTTTTACGGATTTGTCCAGAACAGAGAACTTCTCCTCACACCCTGTCATGTGATTGCTAGCTCCAGTATCTAGATACCACAACTTGTTATGTTCTCCTGCCAGCTTCGGCACAACCTTTCCTCATGGAGAAACACATTCTCCGTCAGAGTCTCGGCGGTGTGCACCACTTCACAGGCATGAATCATTAGTAGTGTTGGATCTTCATCTGCATCCTTCTGCACTAGATTTGCCCGTTATTTCTTTGGTGGCTCGGGACAATCAGAGGCAAAGTGACACATCTCATTGCAATTGAAACACCGAACCTTAGAGATGTCGAACTTACGGTGTTTTTTCTTCTTGCCTTTGTCCTTGCCGCTCGCGTTCCCAGCGGCGTTGTGGTCGACACAGCCATCACCGCCGCCACCTCCTTTCTTGCGGCCGCCAGAGCCGCTAGCATCGCTGCCAGGCTTCTTTCCTTTCATGAGCTGCTCCAGTGCTCGGGTCACCAACATGAGTTGCTCACTGTTGTCGCCGTGATCGCGCATGCGACCGTTCTTCTTGTACGCCGCAAGTCGACCCACGGCCTCTTCCACTGACATGGTGGAGAGATCTCCCCATTGTTCAATGGTGTTGACTATGTCAGAGAAGCGGCTTGGTACTCCGTTGAAGAGGATCTCGATTACTGCCTCGTCACTAATCGTCTCACCAAGAGACCGGACCTCTGCAACAAGGGTGGTGAGTTTCTGTGCGAACATAGTAACAGACTCACCGTCATCCATCTTCGTGCGATCCAATTGCCGCTTTAGGTGCTTCACGCGCGCCTTCTTGACGCGGTCCTCGCCGACGCGCATGCGCCGGATTGCCTCCCAGGCCTCACGGGCGGTCTCGTACCCGACGATGGCCATCATCACCGAGTCCGGCACCGACTGCGAGAGCGCCGCGAACGCGCCCTCGTCCTTCTGCTCGTCATACTCGCCATCCCCTTCGACGGCGGACCAGACGCCGAGCGGCCGCATGATGATCTTCATCTTTACAGCCCAGAGGTTGTAGTTGGTCTCCGTCAGCATCAGGTACTGGACGGGGACGTTCGTCCCCTCATGGGCGCTCGCGTGGCGAGAGCGCGGTTACCCTCACCGCTGCCTTCCCCCACCTCCTTCCTTCTGACGCCACTTGCCGGCATCCTGCCAGGAGTGACATATCGAGGGTCAGTCATCCCTCCCCTGTTCGCCGTCGGCGTCCTGTCACCCATCGGTGATTGCCGCTGCCAACACGCCTCCTGGATCTAGAACCCTAAGGTTAACTTTCCCTTGGCACATTCTGAGTTTTCACTCGCAGGCCGGGTCACCCTCTAATTTTCCGGGTTATCCTTCCTTCTCTCGTACGCTTCTCCACATCCTACGTGGAGGGTAATCATTATCTTGCCTCATTCTAAGGGCCTGCGCCAGTTACTACACTTATTTTCAGGTGTTACTATTGCACACGTCATGTCGTGACTGCCTCCTCGTTAATTGTATCACCACGTCGCGTCGTGGGATCCCCTGTGCCCTGTGGCCCTTCCTATGGCTCGCCTCTGATTGGCTGACCCGGCAGATACACGGCCACACCGTGTAGCCTCGACGCACTACACGATCCCACTACCCTCGCTGGGGTGTGGTTAAATACGAGAGGGGGCGCGTCCCTTGGCCATTTTCCCCTTCTCGTGCCCCTTTGCCTCTCTGACTTTTCTTCTTCCTAGCGACAGCGCCGTCGCCGCCGCATCTGCTCAGCAGCGCCGCCGCTGCACCGTGCTTTCTTGCACCTACCTCGCTGCCGCTCCCGCGCAGCTCCACTGCCACGGGTCTGCGCCAGTCCAAGTCTCTGCCCCCCACCCCCGATAGGGCCGGTGAGGACAGTGATCTTGACATGACTGAAGAGGAGCTCGCCATCACGAAAGAGGAGATGGAGGAGGGGGCGGAAAACGCAGAGCGTGGCGCCTGGGCTGGTTCCTGGGTGTGCCAGGACGACCTGGACTGGTCTACCGCACGCGCCGCATCCCCGAGGGCGTGACTGCCCGCCTCGCCTCCGAGGAGCTCGCTCCCTCACCCAATCCGGGTGAGTTCTTCGTGTTTCTCTCTCACTTCCAGCGTGGCTTCGGCTTGCCCTTGAGCGATTTTTTCATGACTTCCTCAATATCTACGAACTCCAACCTCACCATCTCCTGGCGAATGCCATCACTTCTCTTTCTTCCTTCGCCTCCACCGTAGAAGGATATGTCGGTCTGTGGCCCACCAAAGAGCTTTGGATCTGGTTCTTCGGTCTGCGAAAGAATGTGATTCTGAATAAACTGCTTGGCCCGGAGGACAAACATCTGATACAATTCGGTGCTGCCTCTATTTCTCCCCGGAAACAATCCGTCTTTCCCCGGGTCATGGGGCTTGATTCCTGCAAGGGTTGGGCCCGAACTTTCTTCTATGTCAGAAATGGCACAGATGAAGACCTGATGCGGCTGCGCCCCTATGCTCCGGGTCCTCCTAATCTAGATTTGTGGGACCGGGTTTCCAAGAAACCCATCGTCTTGGCGAATCAAGTCAACAAGTGGTTCAAGGAGCTGAAGGATTTGGGGTTGCGCAATGAGGACGCAATGATCACTTTCGTCCGCAGCTGGATCTCCCCTCTCTAGAAGCGCACTTACAAGCTTTGCCATATGTGTGGCGACTTGACCCCAACCGGACTTCTTCCTTTGAACTGAACAACACAGAGATATTCCGCCGGGTCAAGGCCCTTTTTACGACTGACAAGGACTTCTCCGCTGATTTGGAGTGGGGATTGGAGCATTATTGCCGGGACAAGCCTCCTCCTATGGTAAATCTCGTGATTCAATCTTTCTCCGAGTTATATCCTATGTCGGAGTATGTTGCTCATTTGATCCTTTTGTGTTTCTTTCTTAGTTGTTTCTTCAGCAAACCCTCGAAGATGGCACCGAGCCTTCCCTCAAATGGGCGAAGGATCGACTTGTCTCGGACGAGGAGGAGCCGGATCAGGAGATGTTCCTGTCGTTCCCTGATGCAACCAAGTGACCCACTGGTAACTTCTCTTCCTTAAGGGATTGGCCTAATGATGAAGATGATTCCGACATTGAGGTGATGGAATCATTTGACGATGTACCCATTTCTTATGCTTTTCTGGCTTCAGCTAACCCGGCTGGGCAGATCCACGAAGATGCTCCTCTCGCCACGGGTGAGTCAGTCCCAGCCGCGTCTAAGAAACGGGCTGCCACTTCCGCTGCTTCTTTCGGACCTCCTAAAACTACCAAGAGGCGAAAGAAGTCC
Organism: Avena eriantha; assembly: GCA_910589775.1. Classification (NCBI taxonomy): domain Eukaryota; kingdom Viridiplantae; phylum Streptophyta; class Magnoliopsida; order Poales; family Poaceae; genus Avena; species Avena eriantha. The sequence continues at coordinate 322,894,510 of OU342742.1, forward strand.
GTAGACAAGGCCGCCACCAAGCCTTCGACTAAGGACACGACTCGGAGAGCTCGGAAGCCCAAGGAGCCATTGACTTCTGATGAGTAAGTCACTCTCTTCTTTGTCCAATTCTCTGCTTTGTGCTTTGCTATTCATATGCTTTTCTTTTGTTATAACTTATTATTCGTCATTTGATTCGGCAGGGCTGCGGTGAAGGTTCCTCATAGCGGCTCCAGCATCTCCTCTTCCTTCCAGCACAGCCCATCTCCCACTCGTGGCGACGATACATGCCCGCTGAGCCCCGTTTAGGAGGGTTCAGTGGCTACTCCGGATTCTAGCCCACCTCGTCCAGAGGAGGGCAACCTTGGAGCAGGGGAAAGTGGCTCTGCCGAGGCAGCAGATGCTCCCAGCTCCTCTTCAGCTCAGCTACAACCTGCCACCTCCGAGGTACCAACAGCACCACCGCCAAGACCAGTACTAGCACAAGCACCAGCGCCAGCACCAACAGCAGCACCACAAGTACCAGCAGCAGCACCAACTCCTTCCGCCTCATCCGAGTCTTCCAAGACTCGGCGAGAAGGCCCAGTTAGCACCAAGGCTGCACCCAAGTCCAAATCTGTGGCTCAAACCTCAGCCTCTCAGCAGCAGCCCAAGGCCAAGAAAAGTTCTGACGCCGCCAGGGCAGCATCCATCGAAGCTGGACAGCGCACGCTCGCGTCCATGCTTCTGAAGAAAACTCCAGCGAAGAAAGATGCCTCCCCCGGGTCAGCTAGCACGTAACTTGCATTGCAGACCAGCCCTGTTGCCGCCCAAGTTGAAAGGAGGGAGGCCCACGCCAAGTGTTTGATTGCGCCCCACATGCTTAGAGGAGAGCGATATCCTCCGGCCCTAATCGAATACGTCAATAACTGGAACAAAGCGGAGTTCGTCAATCCCAATGAAGATCTTCCGGAGAAGTTTGGGCCCGCGGAGTTTAGCGCTCAAATGAACACAGCAGCTAGGGCTATCAACCTTGCCGGCCGGATGATGGAGGTACGATACTTTGTCTTTTCTTTAGCATGCAGAAGTGCTTAGAGATATATCCATTAGTCCCCGAGCCTCCAGGGGAGTAACTTGTTACTCGGCCGGATGCTCCTTAGAAAACTAGCGTAGCTCCTAAGTAACTTCGGATATGTACATACCTAGAGTCGGGTTAAGTTCCACTTGGCCTAGATCTTGTACACTTCGAATATGCACACACCTAGAGCCGGGTTAAGTTCCACTTGGCCCGGATCTTTTACACTTCGAATATGCAAACACCTAGAGCCGGGTTAAGTTCCACTTGGCCCGGATCTTGTACACTTCAAATATGAACACACCTAGAGCCGGGTTAAGTTCCACTTGGCCCGGATCTTGTACACTTTGAATATGCACACACCTAGAGCCGGGTTAAGTTCCACTTGGCCCGGATTTTGTACACTTCGAATATGCACACACCTAGAGCCGGGATAAGTTCCACTTGGCCCGGATCTTGTACACTTCAAATATGCACACACCTAGAGCCGGGTTAAGCTCCACTTGGCCCAGATATTGTACACTTCGAATATGCACACACCTAGAGCCGGGTTAAGTTCCACTTGGCCTGGATTTTGTACATTTTGAATATGCACACACCTAGAGCCGGGTTAAGTTCCACTTGGCCCGGATCTTGTACACTTCGAATATGCACACACCTAGAGCCGGGTTAAGCTCCACTTGGCCCGGATCTTGTACACTTCGAATATGCACACACCTAGAGTCGGGTTAAGTTCCACTTGGCCTGGATCTTGTACACTTCGAATATGCACACACCTAGAGCCGGGTTAAGTTCCACTTGGCCTGGATCTTGTACACTTCGAATATGCACACACCTAGAGCCGGGTTTAGTTCCACTTGGCCCGGATTTTGTACACTTCGAATATGCACACACCTAGAGCCCGGTTAAGTTCCACTTGGCCCGGATTTTGTACACTTCGAATATGCACAAAATTAAGTCAACTTTGCTTTTCTCAGGTCACCACCAATCGTCGGAGCGCTGAGTTTTAGCGCCTCTTGGGCACACACAAGGGGCTGCGCTCAAAACATTTTGTACTTCTTGCTGAGTTTGAGAAAAGGGGTAAGTTTTCTCTTTGCCTCTTTTTCCATCTTTCTTTGTCTTTCCCCGCCAGACTAATTTGTCATTCGGATTACGCAGCTGGAGTAGAGGCTGAAAACACCATCATGAGGAAGAACTTGGATCAGTTAAAAGGTAAGTCACTTTGGTTAATATTCGTATGCGCTCTTTCTCCTTTTCTTCTTGGCTCGACAGATATTTATGCCTCGGCTCTGCCGGGTTAACACACCGATGCAGCATCCCTTGAAGATAGTGTGCTCGTGCCTGATATGATGCTGCATTTTCTCGAACAAGCAGGGCAACATCAGGCCGAGCTCAAGAAAAAGGACGACGAACTTGCCATTCTCCGGGCCAAAGATGATGAAATTGCCAAGCTCAAAGCTAAAATGAAAAAGCTCAAGGCGCTCCACCAGACTGAGATGGAGAAAGCTGGCCAAGACTTCACCGAGGAACGAGAACGTCTCAATCTTCAACTTGCCAAAGATCAAGAGCTGTTGAAGGAGGCCGACGTCAAGATTGAGTCGGCAAATGTTGAACTTGAGAAACTCCGGAAGAGGCGTGCTGATTGCACCACAGAGCTGACCCGGATCCATAGTCATATCTCTCGTAAGTTCTTTTCCTTCAGCCGACATGAGTCTCTCCAGGTCAACCTCCTTTACTTATTTCACTTGTCTTGTTTTCAAGCAAATTTCTAGAGGGCGATGCTATTGCGGTTGCTGCAGTTACCAAGTTCCGCCAGCAGAGGGGTACCCCAATGGGTCCTGGCTCTGAAAACATTCCCTATGACATGGAGGACTTGCTGGTCAGCATATCCTCTCGCATCGAGATTATGAAGAACTATGGTTCGGGTCTCCTAGATGTAGCACTCCGAATCTTGCGTGCCCTTTGGCCTAGTGAAGATACTCCGGAGGGGTCCACTGCTCTGATTACCAAGTTAATGGATTGCAAGAACCAGCTTGACCTCTGGAGGGAATCCGCCACACGCGCCGGAGCTGAAACTGTCCTCCACTTTGTTCTCACATGGTATGAAAAGTTAGATCTGAAGCTTCTCGAGCGCCTGCGCACCGGATCAAAGTGGTCGGATGACCCGGATTGGGTAGCCCGGCGCAAGGCTTGCGCCCACAACCTCATCCAGTTTGCTTCCATCCATAAATGGAATGAAGGACCAAGTTTCCTTGGTGCTATTAACGACGAATACGTCGAAGATGGTTCAGGAGACGAGGAAGAGGATGAAGCTTCAGATATCAAAGAAAATGAAGACGATGATGAGGCTGAAGCCGGAGTTCCACCTACTGGCGCCGAGTTTCCTCCTCCTACTGCTGCTCCTTGAGCGTGAAAAAACACTTTGAAATTTATTAGATCCCCGGTATGCTGGGTGCAGATGTATTAAGCACAGAGATTATATTTTGCTACTAAGTTGCTCATGTCGGATTAACTTGGGCGTAGTCCCTGAGTTTCATTTTCTTGTTTCTCCAATTTCCTGGCTCGGCTCGTGTCTACATTGATTCGGTTTTGTGACTTACGAGTCCGAGTTTCAAAAAATTGAATTAACAATACTTGGAAACTCTATGAATAGCTTAAAATAATCCAACATCGTAAAAACAAAGTAAACATAAAGTTAGTCCGAATAACAAATGTCGGTTCGATTACGTTCTTTTCCTTAGTCGTCTTTTGTGTGCTACACAATTCCAAACTTGTTCTCTAGCTTGCCATGAAGCCAAATCTTGTTGGATAGCAGCAAATCGAAGAGTTGAGTTTTTGGTGCTCACACACTACTAATCCGGCTTAGGTAGAAGCAACTTAAGCCAGCCGACATAAAAATAAATTACAAGTACACAAGACAACAAATATTATTAAGGCAGTCCCCGAGTTACTTCTCGAGGTGCCAAGACTTCATTGATAAACTCATTGCCGGAATACATACCGACGTATGAGAGACTCGGATACACACAATTCTTTGTTAAGTGTAGAACGGACGAAGTAGAGCTACATTCCATGGACGCTTAGATTTCTCGCCGGACCTGTCCGCCTTGTTCTTCTCCTGTGGTTTTGCGTCGATGAGATAATAAGAGTCATTGTGCAATGCTTTGCTCACAATGAATGGCCCTTCCCATGGGGGGGATAACTTATGCATGCCAGCAGTATGTTGTACCAACCGGAGTACCAGGTCACCTTCCCGGAAGACTCGGGGATTTACTTTCCGGCTGTGATAGCGTCGGAGATTTTGCTGATATATGGCGAATCTGGACAATGCCAATTCTCTCATTTCTTCCAACAGATCAATCTTCATTTTGCCGGGCTTCTCGCACTTCGGCTTCTGTGTATTGGGTGACCCTAGGTGAATCATGCTCTATGTCGGCTGGTAATACAACTTATGCCCCATATAACAGAAAAAATGGCGTATAGCCTGTTGATCGATTCGGAGTTGTTCTTAAACTCCACAGTACCGCTGGTAGTTCTTCTATCCAGCACCCCGCTGATCTTTGCAGTGACTCAATGAGCCGGGGTTTTATCCCGGATAATACTAATATGTTGGATCTCTCCACTTGTCCGTTCGATGCGGGGTGGGCTACCGAGGCAACGTCCAGCCGGATCTTCTTATCTTGAAAGAATCGCACAAATGCTCCTTTAGCAAAATTGGTGCCATCATCTGTTATGATACTGTGAGGATAGCCATATCTCAGAATGATATCTTTGAGGAATGTCACGGCTGTAGCTCCATCACATTTTCTTATCGGCTTTACCTCAATCCACTTCGTAAACTTGTCCACCATAACCAAGATATGGGTCATATTTCCTCTTGCCGGTTTAAACAGGCCAACCATATCCACACACCATACGGCAAATGGCCAGGCAATTGGTATGGTCTTGAGCTCCGACATTGGCATGTGTGTCTTGGTAGCATACCTCTGACAACCATTGCATTTTCTTACCAGATCTTTTGCTTGTTCCAAGGCACTTGGCCAGTAGAACCCATGCCGGAAAGCTTTTGCCACTAAGGCCCTGGATGAGGCGTGATGCCCACATTCCCCTTGATGTATATCTCGGAGAATGTCAAGCCCTTCTTCCGGGTCAACACATCGTTGGAGGACATTTGTGACACTCCTCTTGTATAGTTCGGCATTGATAATCGTGTATGCCTTTGCGCGCCTCTGAATTTGCCTGGAAATCACCTATTCATTGGGCAAAGTTCCATCCTTCAGGAATTGAAATATGGGCAGTGCCCAAGCTCATATGGCTCGCACCGGAAACACATCCTCATCAATTTACATTTGATCCACCGACATAACCTCGGCCGGATCATGCTGCGTAGTCCCCGGGTTCTGCGAAGCAGTCCCCGGGTTTCCTGAACCACTTCCCACATCAATGTCCATGGGTGCGGCTCCAGACTCTGGATCTGCCAGGATGTAGATTGAGTCGGTTTCTGGGGACGTCCTGATAGATGGTTTTCTGAGGTGTTCTAGAGCTACACCCGATGGAATTGCTTGTCGGGTTGATTCGAGCTTCGACAATACGTCGGCAGCCTCGTTTTCCAGCCGGGGTACATGGTGAAACTCGCATCCCTCGAAGTACCCTGATATCTTTTGCACATGAAATCTATACAATGCCATGTTTGCATCCAAAGCATCCCATTGCCCCGAGACTTGTTGAACTACCAGATCCGAGTCGCCAAAGCATTGCATCCGACGTATTCCAATTTATTTTGCTACCTTGAGCCCATGCATAAGTGCTTCATACTCGGTGACATTGTTTGATGCTGCGAAATGGATCTGTAGCACATACTTCAACTGGTCCTTCTTTGGTGAGGTAAGTACAACTCCGACACCTAACCTGGTTTTTGTTTTTGATCCATCAAAATGCATTCTCCAGTAGTTCGGATCTGGTAACGGAGGTTCATATTGCATCTCGGCCCAATCCACGAAAAAGTCAGCCATAGCCTGAGACTTGATCGCATCTCTCATGTCGTATTGTGGTGCATAAGGAGCTAGCTCGATTGCCCATTTTGCGATCCGGCCGCTCGCATCCTTGTTGCTCATTATCTCAGATATGGGGGCTTCGCATATCACTTTAATGGGTGTTCTTCAAAGTAGTGTTTTAGTTTCTTCGCTGCCATATACACACCATATGCCATCTTCTGATAGTGAGGATAGTTTTGCTTTGATGCTGATAATACCTCGCTCAGGTAATAGTCTGGCCTTTGCATAGACTTACCCTCTTTGTCGTGCTCTACCACTACTACTGCACTTACAACTCGGTTGGTTGCGGCTATGTAGAGCAACATTGGTTCTTTTGATAGTGGAGAGGCTAACACTAGTGCAGTGGCTAAAATTTTCTTTAACTGGATGAAGGCTTCATTGGCCTGCAGCGTCCATACGAACTTGTCCGCTTTTTTTCATTAGTTGATAGAGAGGCAATGCCTTTTCTCCCATCCGACATACAAACCGACTCAAAGACGCTAGACAACCAGTGAACTTCTGGACATCATTAAGACACTTTGCAATTCCATTCGTTCTATGGCTCGGATTTTAGTTGGGTTAGCTTCGATACCTCGGCTGGAGACAAGAAACCCAAGTAATTTTCCAGCCAGGACACCGAAGGTACATTTCTCCGGGTTAAGCTTCATTCGGAACCTTCTTAGGTTCGCGAATGTTTGCCTGATATCATCAAGGAGCGTTTTTCTTTCCTTGGTTTTTATAACCACATCATCCACATATACTTGCACATTTTGGCCGATTTGGTCATGTAAACATTTTTGCATACATCTTTGGTACGTTGTCCCTGCATTACGTAAACCAAAAGGCATGGTGCGATAGCAATAAGCCCCATATGGGGTGATAAACACAGTCTTTATTTGATCATTCGGGTTCAGAGGTATCTGGTGGAAACCAAAATATGCATCTATGAATGACAACAGTTCACACCCAGCAGTAGAATCGATGACCTGATCTATCCTTGGTAGTGGGAATGGATCTTTTGGGCATGCCTTATTCAGGTTCGTGTAATCGATGCACATACGCCAAACCACTGCCACATTCGGATCATCTTTCTTCTTTTCCACCAGCACCGGATTAGATAGCCAATCCGGGTAAAGCACTTCCATGATAAACCCAGCTACTAGGAGCCGAGCTATCTCATCCCCAATGACTTTTCTCCTATCTTCGGCAAAGCGGCGGAGAGGTTGCTTCACCGGCTTTGCTCCGGGTCTCACATTCAAAGAGTGCTCGACCAACTCCCTCGAAACACCTTGCAATTCCTGTGTGGACCAAGCAAAGATATCCCAATTCTCACGGAGGAAGTTGATGAGCTCTCTTTCCTATTTTTCATTTAACCCGGCACCAATCGTTACGGTGCGCTCTGGGAATGGATCATCAACAGGCACTTTCTTTGTATCTTTCATCGCTTGAAATGAGACACTTCCATGCGGGTTACTCAGCGCCGGCATATATTGCTGTGCGGACTGAGCCAATGCCGCCACTTCCTGGATCTTTCTCATTTCTTGCGCGATCACGAGTGTCTCGGCCAGGTTAGACCCGGCTGACGCACACTGAATGGAACGTCGAAAATCTCCTGCTATGGTAATTACTCCATTTGGCCCGGGCAATTTCATCTTCAGGTAACTGATGTGACAACTTGCCATGAATTTGTTCAGGGCTGGCCTGCCGAGTAACGCGTGATATGCGCTTTCTAGGTTCACCACCTCAAACTCCAAATTTTCAGTTCGGCAGTTATCTCTTGTGCCAAATAGCACGTCTACCCGGACCTTGCCAATGGGTTCACAGGAAATGCCTGGCACAATACCATGGAAAGTTGTTCTTTTGGCCTAGAGCATGTTCTCTGAGATACCCAACTTGTGCATTGTGTCCATGTACATAATATTGATGTTGTTGCCATTGTCAATCAGCACCTTAGAGAATCTTACATTGATATTTGGCCCGATGAACGTTGGGTCCAGCACTAGTGCATACGAACCAGGACTAGGCATAAGCTTGGGATGGTCCTTGATACTCCACGTAATTTTCTGATCTGACCAAGGCATATACCTCGTCATCGCTGGCATAACTGCATTTACCTCCATATGTCGGTGTTGCAAGCTCTTTCTATATGTCTCCTCTGTGGTAAAAACACAGTAACTCTGGTGATGCTCTCTATATTCATTTCTCCCCTCATTGCCAAGATATCTTTGATCTAGCTGATGCTGATTTTCCACCTGATGCACTGCATCCCTTCTCTCATGGTTTTCATACCTCGGCGGAGGTGGTGGCAACATTAACTGTTGCGTGTTTGCTCCGGAGAGTAATTGCTGCCGGGGTAACTCCTGCCGAGGTTGATCGTTCCGAGGTTCCTGAGCATTCGCCGAACCACTTTGTTCTATCTTCCTCATCCACTCACATTACCGAGTCGTGTGACCGGCCGGGTTACTCGGATTTGGCGTGTGAAATTTGCACGGCTGATCCAGCATTGCCTCATACGTAAACCTCGGCCGGTCCTTCTTTTCTTGGCACTGTCTCTTTTGCTCGGGCGTCCAAATTTTCTTGCCATCATTTCTTGGGGTCCACTATTGCCCTCCAGTTTTCTGACGCTGATTACTCCCTGCTCCGGGTTGATCTTGATTTATAGCAGCAACTTGTTGCAAACTGTACGTGTAATCTGGTCTATCATCTCTTCTCTTACCCCGGTAATCATTCCGCCGGGATGACCCGGCTCCATCTCGCTGGTAGTACTCCTCATTTGACTCGTTTGACACAAGCCTAGGTTGAGTCAGATCACCCAAGGCATATGAATCAGCAATCCGGATTGTCTCTGCCAGTGTAGTTGGAATATCCCTTTGTAACCTTTGCCACATCACGCTTGCATATATACACCCTTGCACAAACCAATCTATGGCCTGTGACTCAATGACGCCCTCGCACGAGTTTTGCACAGTGCACCAGTGGGTTAAGAATTCCCGGTCTGGCTCATTTGGTCTTTGCTTACACATTGCTAGGGTGTGTGGCCTATTGGGCCTCTGATACGTGCTTGAGAAGTTACTGACGAACATTTCCTCAAAATCGATCCAGCAGTTGATACTTCCGGGTGGCAAACTGTTTAGCCATACCCTTGCTGGCCCCTCCAGCATCTGAGGTACATATCTCACAGCCCATCTCAAGTTGCATGTAGCAATTTTCACTTCCGTCGCGTAGTTGATCAACCAATCCTCCGGCTTGGTGCTACCGTCATATGTTTTCGTGCCTCTGGGTAACTGGAAGTTATGTACTGGAGGTTCTTTCATGATCCGGGGCCCAAAACACGCTGGACCCGGAGGACCTTGCCCCTCAATTTTCTCCGACCTATAGAGCCTATCCAGTTTTAACCTAGCGTCATCGGGCATCAAGTTCCTGCTTCCCAACCTTGACCCTATCACGTGATAATCTGGCCTAGGGTATCCTGCGTTCACCATTTCCGAATCACCATCTTTTTATCTATCTTACCCTTGTGGAGCGCCTCTCTGTTGCATACCTTGGCCGGCACTTCGCTCTTGCCGTGGTATATTCCGCTGCTGCGGTTGCCCTGCACCCGCCGAGTTGCACTGTCCGGCATTGTCGTTCACAGCGTTTCCCTGACCGGCATTGCCTTGGTCGCGGTTACCTCGGCCAGCTTCACCACGGCTGACACTTCGTCCATCCTCATTTTCCTGCACTGCTTTTCCTTTCCCTGCCCTTGCCGGGTCATAGGGGACTATCTGTTTGTTTCTCCTTGCCGAGCTTACCACTTCCTCTCTTCTTGGACCACCATGAGGGGACGACGCAGCTCCAGCAGATTTCTCTGTGTTACCTATCGCTGAATAAACAACTTTGGAAGCCCTAGCCCTTGCCAGATTAGCCCTGAGCAACTCTTCATTTTGTCTATTAGCGATCCGAACTAACTCATTGACCCTATCCTGCTGTCTTTGCCGGGCTTCACCCATCAAACCCTCTAACTTGGATGCACCTGCATCCGCTCCTCTAAGGTTCTTTGTTGGGGCACTGTACTTCGGCAGCCCCACGGACAGAATGTTCTCTGATTCCTCGACCCTAGTATCACCCTCTTTGTTCATTTCACTGATGAGGTTTCTCCCCTTTACCTTCACAGCATCTACCTTATTTTTTCTTGCGTACTCGCGCAGTGTCATGTTCAACGACTGCTGAGCGGCGGCTATCTTTTTGGCACCCTCTAGTATTTTCTGCCTAGTTTCTTCTAACTCGGCCTGCGCCTGAGCCGGATCTATCGCTTGCTGCAGCACATTCTCTAGCCTCTCTAGTGGAGGACCCCTACCTTTCCTTGGTGCCTTGGGTGTTACCTCCGGATCTGGTGCTGGATCCTTGCTCGCCGCGAGCGCCAAGCGCCGTCATCATCACCTCGGCACGGTCAGGGGAGCGAGGGATACGCGCCCCGTGAGCCGCGCTAAGGGGTGGCTCGCCTCCCTCGACGACGTGCCGCGGGTGAACGCACGACACATCGATGGCGACGTAGATCTTGTGAGCGCCAAGCTTATCGAAGAGGCCGTTGCGCGGAAGAGGTCGTTTGCCGAAGCAGCCAGCATTGTCGCTGACGTAGTCCAATGCTCCAAAGCGCTGAATGAGCCCAGAGACGATGCGCTCGCCGTTGCTGGTGAGGTTTCCCGTTCGGATCTTCACTCCTGCTAGTGCTGCTAGCCCCACGGTGGGCGCCAACTCTCGTGGTGGTGTCACGGCAGATGCCATGGATAGGCTAAAGGTGGGGCCAATATGCACTAGAGGAATCCAAGGAGGGATAGTGTGGTGATTCCACACACGGAAGCTTTGTATTCACTAGGTTCACAAGGTTTACAAATGCTCCTTGAGCTGTATTGGGGAGCGGAGGAAGAAGGAGCTCTCTTACTCTCACCACTACCTATCTCCAAGGAATCAACTACTCAAATGCCAACCCCTTCTACAGAGGCCCTAGCCTCCTTATAAAGGGGAGGCTAGGTCTCCAATTAGGGCATACATGGAGGCATATTCCTGGAAATATGCCTCTTCCCAAAATAGCAAACCGACCAGGTCACTTTTCGCCATCGTAAGCCATGCAGAGGCTACGTAAGCCTCTGCAGCGCCAGCGTCATACGACACAGGGCGCGTCACCCTTGTCGGCCACGCTTCGGTGATCCTTCCCTCTGTCCTCTTCGCTCATGCTCCAGCGTACAGTGGCCACCTTTTGACCAGCGAGATACCTTCCTTCTCTTGCAAGCCTGATATAACCCGGATCATGCCTGGTTAATCTGGCCACGCGGGTACCTGCATACAAGTTACATAAATCCTGCTGGCATACGACATATGTCGGCCGGGACTCAGTTAGGTGGACATCCTCCGGTCCGGGTTACTCCGTGATTCGGCCTGCCTTGAGGTGACTCGGCCAGCATTTGCTTTGACCTTGTCGTACCTCGGCTAACTCGGCCTTTATACCCCGGCGTGTCCCTACCCGGGGGTATCCCCCCAAGAACAAGGTTTTGAATGGATCCTCAAGTAAATTCCTCATCACCACCTTCTTCCAGTTCTCACATATGCCTTATCGCTAAGAAAACAAAGGTAACCTCTTTGGATCCCATTGTATCTCATCGATGATGGTTATGATGATGAAGTTGATGATGATTATGTTGATAGTGATGGTGATCATCTTGTTGATCATGATATTGCCTCTATTCAATAGATGGGAGAGATTGTCTTTCCCGCTCTTCATAAAAATAAAATTGCTTGCTCCAACTTTTAGTGAAATTATGGCTTGTGCTATTGAGGGAAAGAAACTTATTGAGGAGCAAGAAAATATCATTTTTCAAAAGAATGAACATGAGCGTGAGTATGCTAACGAGATTGCTTATCTAAAGAGCTCCCTTGAAGAAGAACAATCCACCAAGGAATCTCTTGAGGAGACTTTTACTCTAGAATTATCTAGATTAAATGAAAACCATGATAGAGAACTTGTGATAGCAAATGTCTTCAAAACTAAAAATGATGAACTTGTAGTTTCCCATGCTAAACTTGTTGAGGATTTTAAGCACCTCAAAAATGGCTCTCGGGTCATTAATAGTGAGCTCATCAAACTCACCGAGTCGCATGAGCAATTTAAAGCTTCATATTCAAAAGAGATGGCCAAGTTGCCCTCACATCTTGCTATTAATGATTATTGTAATACCTCAGACCTTACACTCTAAACTCAAGCCTGGATGAACCAAAAGTAGACAGGACGTACTACCGTGGGGCCGCACAGCCACACACAGTAGGCCCACCTCGTGGAGCAGTGCACGGTACCGGCCAACCATCCCACCCACTTTTTAGAACATCGGGACTAGGGAGAGTGGTGTAATCGACAGGTAAAGCGATAAAAACAAACACAAATGAGTATGTATGTCAGCGACATACAATAGACATCAGAGCCACACCATCTAAAACAATAGAAACAAAAATATTCAACGTCATACGGCAAGATCCAAATATCGTAGATAGATATAATAGTTTAGGATACATCCTCATACATCACGCAACAGAGTATCAAGCGGAAGCGGAAAACATGATCCAAGTACGGGTAAGAAGAAAATTAGCATAACATGCCCCGAAAATAAGCACATCCTACACACAGATCTCATGGATCTCCATCCCCAGAATCTATACACCGGACAGTCGTTTCCACCATCATATGTCTCCTCAACCCAGTATCCTTCCTGGGAGTATACCTGTCCATCTGAACCAAATATTTATCGTGTGAGACCGTAGGGGTACTCAGCAAGTCTTAATGCACCTAAAGGGAACAATCTGGGGTGACGCAATTGAAGCGAGATATAATAGCTACAAAGTTCTATAGAGACACGCTACACATCCACCCAACCAGAGATGGACGGAAGCTCATTAATTAATAACAACAGTTATATAAGCAACATAAATAAACATCACTCGCCCTCCTTCTCGCTTACCGACAAGAAGGCGGAAGAACATCCCATCCGTTGGAAATTTTATTAACCATTCCATGATTTTTACACTATTTACTAGTCATGTCTTAGTCGAATTAAAGGCGGTACTTTAGTTATGCTTGTCTATGATCGAGAAATTTTGCTCCAAGTCGTCCATAACCGTGAACATGGCTTTCCGAAAGATTTACCCTCTAGGGGTGCACAAATAGCAACACACACAAGATCAACCTTGGGAAGAACCAAATAAAACACAACGAGGCCTCACGACAATGCATCATCGGATTCATCAATTATTTCAGGGGGTCACCCCAATAAGCTACCCGCAATGAAGTTGGCTAGCTCCGAGACGGGCCCACGGTTTGCGACAATGGCTATAAACGACTGGGAACCCAAAAACTTGACTGGGCTTGTCGATACCGCGTAAACATTCCGCATTCCTAAACAGTCTAGGTGCTCCACGCACAATCGTAAATAAAGCAGTAAAGCATGGCATAAGTATAGGATAGTAATAAATCCCCAAACTATTTTGTGGCCCCAAGAAATAAAGTGTTAATCAAGCTCAGGCGAAGGGGGTCCATAGAGTCTCCTGTATGTGGATAGTGTGAATAGTCAAGGAACAGGAATCAAGTACTCGGGGTCCTACGGGAAACAAGTAAGCTTAAAGAATCAAATAGCTAATAATGCTCACCGGTGTCTCTTTCATTAGTTCTCCCATTACTACTCAGATTAAGTTGTTTAGGTACCTTGTAAACCAAAGACTCGCACAAACCCTACACATGCAATTGTACGACTCGCATGGCTCAAGCAACTCCTGCAGTAATGGCTCATGGGATTGAGGTACAAGCTTAGGTGGGGTTTAAACGTAAATGCTATGCAATACTTGGGATTCAATTTAATGCAACCGCGACTCAATGATGCATGAGTAAGATAGAAACATAGGTACTATATGTATGCAAGCATGGGGAATTGCTTGACTGGCAGTTCAGTTGCAGAATAAGAAGGATCTGGGTAATACTCCTGAGGCTCCTGGTATTCTCCTTGCTCAGTGTCTATCCAAATAAAAACCTCATTACTCCTGAGGCTCTCTTGGACAGCACCATGGTATCATAGAGGACTACACATAAAACAAAACACACACGTTTTGAGCCCACTGCCACTCATTACTATTACAGCGCCAAAGCAGAAGATCGGTGGAGGGCATGCGATTCTGTGAGAAGACAAGAGAACGGTGGCGAGCATGCAGAGGAGGACGGCACGGTGTTGGGCATGGGAAGAACTGGCGGCCTGCGACGCACATGACCGGTGGAGGTCGGGCTCGCAGGACAAGGCTGGTGTGTAGGCGGTGGCCACTGAGATAGAGGACCGAAACAGCGTGAGATCGTGATGAAGGAGAATGGGGCGGAGGCAGAGGAGCTCGGGCACGGGAACGACGGGGGTCGTGCAACCAAGTGAGAGGAAGATGGTGGCGGAAGGACACGCTAGGCCAGCAACAGAGAAAGGCGAGGTCGGGCGAGACTGCGGCTAGAGCAACGAGAAACAGACGTCGGGGAGGGCTCGGGGCACGTGGCTTGACGCGAGCGACGGTGAGGGGTACGCGGGGTGACTAGAAACACAGAGGGCAAGGTGGTGGCCCTCTGCTCTATGTCGGGCTTGACGGGCTCGCCCGAGGAGGGCCTGATGGTGCTCTGTGGCAGGGAGGCAAGCAGGCTCGACGGCAGCGACATCCGGGGTCCAGAGTGGTGATGTATCTGGCAGCGGGCAGCGCTGCTGAGAGCTGCAGCGGGGCGGGCAGATGAAGGTCGGGGCACTGGGGATCATGGGGTAGGTGAGGGGGCATGATATGATGCGGGAGTGGTGGGGCTGACTCCGGGGTGGGGCTAGGCTTGACCGAGCGAGTGCGGGGTGTGCGGGAGACGTGCGAGGAGCGCGGTTGTGGACCACGGCACCGTGTGGGCGTGTCGTGATGCGGGGGTTGAATACGTGTGTGGTCACTATGTGGATCAGGGTGGTGGCTGGTGCGTGGTGCACGGTAGGCAGGGTCACGCGTTGCGTGCCGCTTAGTGCGTGTAGGGCTAGGGAGCGGGGATGCTGGCGATGTGTGAGATTCATGCGGGGTTGGGGTGTGGCTGGCGGCGGGATGGTAGGGTGAGAGGCGGCTAGGGTTAGGAGAGGGTAGGATTAGGGTTTGGTGGTTGTGGGTTGGGTGGCCTCTGGTTGGGCCTTTGGGTCTGCCCGTTGGCTGCTTGGCCCCCCACAAAAATATTATATTTATTAATTTTAATTTTAAAAGCTTTTGTAAATAGGTTTTAGATAAATAAAGGATATCCTGAAACACCAGGATTTTGCATTTGAAATAAAGAGAGAGATAACTGTAGAAACAAAATAGGGATTTTAGCAAAATAGTTTTTGGGAAAATTGTATGCATGCAAACATGACGATGCTCAAATGCAATATGGCATGATGACATGAGCATGCGATCATGATGGTGCAATAAAATACATGTAGGAAGTTGCAATTTATAGACTAGGAAAGTATCATTCCAATTGTTAGACAACTGGGATGCTACAACTCTCCCCCACTAAACAAGAATCTCGCCCCGAGATTCCTAGGAAAAGGAAAAAGACATAAGGAGAGGCTCATGTTCGGAACGAAGGTGATCCTCGCCTTCCCAAGTTGATGAACAACGGAATGGTGCGACCATTACACCTTGCAAAACTTGCTAGACTTGTTGGAATCTTGCATTTTTCTTCTTACAAACAAAGGACTTGAAGAACCTGGAGGATTGTTGGTAGACAAGAAACATAGGATGAACATAGTTCTGGTGCACTCAAGAAACACGATAAAAGAATAGAAACACTTCTTGAAAGAATTAGAAAGGATGATGTATCATGGAGAAATAAAAGACACATTGTTAGGATTAAAGATCAACAGATGCACATGAATATGATTGTTTGTTTTGCTGGAAAAAAGATCAACTTTGGAGAAATTATAAGCCACTATGAAATAGTATTATTTGTTCCCTTAGATTAAAGGAATAAAGTTTGGAAAACAATATTGCCTTCAAATAATAGAGTTCCTTGATATCAACGGAAATATTAGCATTGAGGACTTCTCACATGAGATTCTTGTTGCGCTCGTAACGACCAAAAGATCATGCAATTATGGTGCATGGATTATCTTCAAGAGAAGGTGACACAAGTTTATAGTGGAATCTTGAGGAATGAGTTGAATATAGAAGATCTAGAGTTTATTTTAGAGATGCTTATTGCTTTCCTTAACCAAGAGGTTATTGCAATAGATTTGCGATTGTTGGCATCGACCATAATTGGCTTTACTAAAAGAAAACAATTGCCAAAATAAGTTAGATATAGCTTCCATCCATCTTGTTTGACGATTTCAAGCACCGGTAGAATGAATAGGACAGAGCAGATCTTGCGGTTTTTTTACTAGATCGTTCAAGAATTTGCTCCATCTTGAAATAGACGAGACCACCAACAAGAGATTATTGATTATGTTCTTTGAGAGAACCCTCCGGAAAAACAAGGACGGAAGTAAAAGTATCAAGAGATAGAGGCCACTTCTAACTTTCGTGGAATGTGTGAAAATCGCAATAATCCACCAATTCGATGTACAAGAGCGAATGATAAGAGTAGGGGTATGGTAGCTACTCCATCCTGCACCCAAAGCATTAATCTATACATGAATAAGAAAATCATGCAACCCAACTCTCAGAAATGTAGACTTGAGATCTTGACAAGCAGAATTCGTGAAGCTCCATAAGAAAACAATGAGGTGATACAAACTCTTCGTCGGATTCAAAGCATATAAAGATGATGATGTTGTCATTGTTTTGGAAGTTCCCAACTCATCAGAAAAGATATGAAGGAAGATCACTGAAATAGATGATAGGCCCAACAGATAAAACAAGAAAAGCACCAAGGTCTTGAAAACGGAATTGCAAAAGATCTGAAAAGTCTTCATGGCATCCATCGGATTGAGGATAGAAGTTAAAGTGAGAGAGTTTCCAAAGGTTTCTTGATGAGCAGAAGAACAAAAGAACTTCTTGTCCTTCTTAAGAAGATCCAAGAGAGATTTAGTTGTCTTGAGGGATTCTCTAGTGGATCAACGATGATAAGTTTCCCAAATAAGGAAAAGCTCGGGATTTGGTTGAAGGTGGAGGACGGAATTAACAATTGACTTGCTGATTCCAGAATTGTAGCAATGTATTTAGCAGAAGAACATGGTCGAGTCAGGTGACTTCAAAAAGTTAGAACTTACACTTTAAGAACTTTGCACACAGGCGATGTTCATGAAACTTGAGAGAAAGTGAAGATGTTCTTCATGTTCTTCCATATATAGAGAATAGGAAACCATATCGCTAAGATATACCACCACAAACTAACAAGATATTCCAAGAATACCAAGTTCATGAGGAAAAAAAATGAACAGATGCTCAAAAAACTTTTTGAGCTCAACGCTCTTCGAAAGATTAACATTAAGAGAAAGGATTCATGTTGGAAGAGATGCATTGGTAGAAGAGATTATCTGGCCCTTTGGATTAGAAAAGAGATATCGACTGGTTCACATAGTCGATCGGATCATCGGTTGAAAAGACAAAGAGATTTTTGGACAAAGAAGCGGTGATAGCTCATTAATCTACGCAAAGCTACCAGAAAGAGAGGATGGGATTCTCCTGTATCAAAGAGAATCTTGTAGATATGGGATTCAAAAGAGGTATACAACACAACCATCGGATGAAAATCCATCATAGTTCCTTAAGAAATCTTCGGATTGCCAAAGATACTTGAATATGATATAGATATGATCACGGTATAACTCAAAATCAAAAAAGATAACCGCCATCATTCGGAGGATTAGATTGATAGCATTGACCATATTCCACGCATGATAAGCGTCATATAGCTATACCAAGGATCACATTACAATCAAAAGCACCGGATCAATGCAAGTTATGCATTTAGCCCAAAAGAATTGAAGATGAAGTGAAAACTCCAAATTGAAGCGCCGGTAGCAAAAGATCGAGTTAGCATGAACATGTCCATAAAGAAGGTGAAACATGTATCACACACGACTGAAAGGAGTGTGTAAACACATATGTATCAAAGAAAAAATCCGCATTTTTTGGCATTAAAATACCAATTAGATGCGCAAAACCACTTAACAGATAGACATTAGGAACTCCACATTCTATGAAAGCATGCCATAAGGAAGAAAACCCTTAACAAAATGGCATCGTTAACAAAGAGTAAGACATATCATATCGGTTTACAAAGAGTGGGATAGATCGTGGCAGTTTACACATAAGCCTGTTGGTATGGAATGTACCAATAGTTGATAACCAAAGGCAGATTGTGACAACAAGGTTGGACGCAAAAGATATACAAAGGATTACACACACATCCTATGGTACTACGGAAACCCCAAACACGTGAATCCTAATTTGAATTTTTAGAAGAGGATAGACAAACGTTACACTTCCTTACCAGAAAAGGGTGGGTGGGTGGGTAAGAAGAAAAAATGGAAGCAGTCCTACTCTCACGTTTAGTTTTTCCCTAGTATACATAGCTACCAAAATATTTTCTAAACTGACAACGACCATCTTGGCTGAGACCCTGAAGGGAAGAATGGCTCTGATATTAATTGTAGTACCTCGGACCTTACGCTCTAAGCTCAAGCCTGGATGAACCACATGTGGACAGGACGTACTACCGTGGGGCCACACATCCACAAACAGTAGGCCCACCTCATGGAGCAGGGCACGGTACCGGCCAACCATCCCACCCACTTTTTAGAACATCAGGACTAGAGAGAGTGGCGTAATCAATAGGTAAAGCGATCAAAACATACACAAATGATTATGTATGTCAGCGACATACAATAGACATCAGAGCCACACCATCTAAAACAATAGAAATAGAAATATTCAACGTCATACGACAATATCAAAGTATTGTAGATAGATATAATAGTTTAGGATACATCCTCATACATCATGCAACAGAGTATTAAGCGGAAGAGGAATATTGTAAATGACTGGGAAACCGAAAATGTGATTGGGCTTGTCGATACCGTGTAAACATTCCACATTCCTAAACACTACAGGTGCTCCACGCACAATCGTAAATAAAGAAGTAAAGCATGGCATAAGTATAGGATAGTAATAAAGCCCCAAACTAGTTGGTGGCCCCAAGAAATAAAGTGTGAATCAAGCTCAGGCAAAGGGGGATCCATAGAGTCTCCCGTATATGGATAGTGTGAATAGTAAAGGAACAGGAATCAAGTACTCATGGTCCTATGGGACACATGTGAATTTAAAGAACCAAATAGCTGATAATGCTCACTGGTTCTCTTTCATTAGTTCTCCCATTACTACTCATATTAAGTTGTTTAGGTACCTCATGAACCAAAGACTTGCACAAACCCTACATATACAATTCTACGACTCGCATGGCTCAAACAACTCATGTAGTATTGGCTCATGGGATTGAGGTACAAGCTTTGGTGGGGTTTAAAATTAAAGGCTATGCAATACTTGGTATTCAATTTAATGTAACCGTGACTCAATGATGCAAGAGTAAGATAGAAGCATAGGTACTATATGTATGCAAGCATGGGGAATTGCTTTCCTGGTAGTTCTGTTGCGGAATAAGAAGGATCCGGGTAATACTCGTGAGGCTCCTGGTATTCTCCTTGCTCAGTGTCTATCCGGAACAGACAAGGGCCAAAATAAATACATTGCACAATTATATAAATCATATGCAACAAGCAAACAAGGTACGCCATGATGGAATGATGCACAATTGCATGGTATAACATAGCATGGCATGGTTGAGGTGTCGAAACAATAATAACGCATTTTATTAATTTATTTAGGCATGTTTTGCTCCCATAAACATTGTTGTATTCCTTATATTTACATGAGGCATTACATGGTAAAGATGCGATGCCACTAGGAAGTGTTAAAAGAAATCGAGATCCCGACATTTAATTAGATGGTTCATGTTAGTTTAATTACCCCACAATTTAAATGTTGACTTAACAAGGCAAAACATGACATCGGTTCACTACACAAATATAAATGGAGCCAATATAAGACTAGATTAGCCTGCATAGTCTCCATATTTAATTATTGGATGATTCAACAAAATGCCCCCCAAAACCCTAACATATGTATGCGAGCATGTTCATTCAATATGCACAATTAAATATCACGTTATAAAAATATAGGGGCTTTCAGTCACACATAGGGATCTGGCGATCTTGGGTTCCGAGGGTCTAGGGGTTGAGGAGATCGTTCTTTGCCTCTGGGAACGGGGTCTTGGCGTCCGTGAAGGTGACCTTGGCATCCGGGAATCTTCGGGCCTCAGCCATCGGGTTCCGAGAGGAAGAGATCGGCTTTCCACGGTCTCGAGTGGCGCCGATGGTGGATGAACTTAACGGTTCACGAAGGTCTTGTCTCCGAGGAAGACCTTGTGGTGGGAGGCAAAGACGGTCTTGATAAAACTTAGTATCATGAACTATTGACAAGGACAGCAGTACATGGGCACGACAATGATAATGAAGATCTTGTGGCCTTGGTCTCTTGGACAGCACCATAGCATCATAGAGTATAACACATACAACAAAACACACACGTTTTGAGGCCATTGCCCATTCATTACTGCTATAGCACCAAAGTAGAATATCAGTGGAGGGAATGCGATTCCGCGAGTAGACAAGAGAATGGAGGCGAGATCGCAGAGGAGGGAGGCAGGGTGTTGGGCATGGGTAGAACTGGCGGCCGGGGACACACATTACCGGTGGAGGTCAGGCTTGCAGGACGAGGCAGGCACGCAGGTGGTGGCCAGCGAGATAGAGGACTAAGACGGCGTGAGCTCTTGACGGAGGAGAATCGGGCTGCGGCAGCCGGGCGAGAGGAAGAGGGTGGAGGAAGGACGTGTTGGGCCAGCGACAGAGGAAGGCGAGGTCAGGCGGGACGGTGGCCGGAGCAACGAGGAATAGGCGTCGGGGAGGGCTCGGGGCACGCGGCTTGACGCGGGCGGCTACCGAGGAGAGGGTGAGGTCCAAGCGGTAGCGAGGGGCACGCGGGGCAACCAGAAACACAGAGGACGAGGCGGCGGCTCTCTACTCGGGGCCACGCTTGGCTGGCTCGCACGAGGAGGGCCCGGCGGCGCTCTGTGGCAGGGAGGCGAGCATGGTCGGTGGCAGCGACGGTCGAGGTCTAGAGCAGAGATGCATCTGGCGGTGGGCGGGGCGCTGCAGAGAGCTGCGGCGGGGCGGGCAGATGAAGTTCGGGGTGCTCGGGATCATGGGGTAGGTGAGGGGGGCATGACACAATGCGAGAGTGGTGGGGCCGACTACGGGGTGGGGCCAGGCTTGACCGAGTGAGTGTGGGGTGGGCGGGAGACGTGCGAGGTGCAGGGTCGTGGGGTGCGGCACCGAGTAGGTGTGTCATGATGCGGTGGTGGAAAATGTGTGTGGTCGTTGTGTGGTTCAGGGTGGTGGCTGGCATGTGGTACACGGTGGGCGGGGCCATGCATTGCGGCGGTGGGCGTGGTCACACGTTGCGTGCCGCTTAGTGCATGCGAGGCCAGGGAGCGGGGACGCTGGCGATGCACGAGATTTACGCGGGGTTGGGGTGTGGCTGGTGGTGGGATGGTGGGTGAAAGGCGGCTAGGGTTAGGACAGCGTAGGATTAGGGTTTGGTGGTTGTGGGCTGGGTCACCACCGGTTGGGCCTTCGGGCCTAGCCATTGGCTGCTTGGCCCCCCATAAAAATATTATATTTATTTATTTTAATTTTAAAAGCTTTTGTAAATAGGTTTTAGATAAATAAAAGATATCTAGAAACACCGGGATTTTGCATTTGAAATAAAGGGAGGGATAATTGTAGAAAACAAAATAGGGCTTTTAACAGAATAGTTTTTGGGCAAATTATATGCATGCAAACATGAAGATGCTCAAATGCAATGTGGCATGATGACATGAGCATGCGATCATGATGGTGCAATAAAAGACATGTAGGAAGTAGCAATTTATAGACTAGGCAAGTAGCATTGCAATTCTTAGACAATTGGTATGCTACAATTATGCTTGTGCTACTAACTGTATTTATTGTGAAGCATTTATTTTCAAGGAGAAAGTTGAGCTAAAGGATCAACTTGCTTTGCTAACTAGCAACTATGGGAAGTTGGAAAAAATTCATGTTAAGCTTTCAAGCTCGCATGAGGACCTTCTAGTCTCCCATGATAGGCTAAAGTTGGCTCATGAGTCTATTGTGTCAAAGGTAACATCTAATGAGCCTCATGTCTACATTAGCACTATATCCACTCCAAATGTCATATTTCCATGTGGTAGTCCTTGTTATTCATCCACTCATAACATTTCTACATCTTGTGATGAATTACATTTCATGCCTTGTTGCTCTAAAAATGTTGCATCTACTTCCTCTAGTATTGATGTTGTCACTAACCATGTAGAGGAAATTAACGAGCTCAGGGCTCAAGTCACTTCTTTGAAGAATGACTTGAAAAGGGGTCATCAAGGGAAGAACACACTCAAACACATATTGAGTGTACAAAAATCCCCCAATGACAAGAGTGGACTTGGATTCAACTCCAATATCAAGAGAAAGTCCACTAACAAGAAGAAATTCAAGGAAAACAAGAAGAATGGCCAAGATCATGTCAAAAATACGGCCAACATTGTTTGTTTCAAGTGCAAGAAAGAAGGCCATCATGTTAGATCTTTCCCATTGAAGAAGAATCCCCTTAGTGAGAAGCTCTAGTTAGAGATGGGACTACTCCCAAGAACACTCAAGTTGTTGCTTCACCTAAAAAGAAAGATAGCAAGAAAATAACTTGCTACATATGTCATGATAAGGGTCACCTTTCTTCCTCATGCACCATGGGTAACTCCTCATCCAACCTGATCATGATTGATGATATTTATTCTCTTCATAAGGATGATGGTGGAAATGTGTTGGCCAAGTTTCTTGGTGCTGAAAGTGGTGTCAAGAAAAAAACCATTTGGGTGGCCAAGCCTATTGTGACGAACTTCTTAGGACCCAACTTGGTTGGGGACCAACAAGCTAAAACTTGATCAATAGGTGTTATTGGAGGGCATTGGAGACTTGGCTATATCATGAAGAATTGAGGGATCTTCATCCATTATATTTGTTCAAGCCAAGTCATTTGGATTATTATATTTCTCTCTCATATCCAATGTGCATCCTTGTGGTAACATGTGCTTGACTCATTTACATTGAAAGTTACTTGCTCCCTTGTGCATGTGTTGGTTTTGTACCTTGCACGTTTTTGTATATGTTGTGCTTACCACTTACCTATATTGAGTTCTCAAGTATATTTGTGTATCATTTGGTGGCACACCATGTACGTGTGTTTATTGTGTTGGATCCTCTACTGAATATTTGGTATCTTATTTGGCTCTTGTGAGAGATTAATGGACTATCCCATTCTGGGAGAGTGTTATGCTTGGGCATTCCACAATTCTAAAAATGTGCGTACATGAGGAATACCACCTAGTATTGATATTGCAATATTATCTATTCTCTATGTGGTATGTCATTCTCATGAGAAATTCAAGTTCTATAATGTCCATTAATCTATATTTGGATATTTCTGCCTCGTGTTGAGAATCTATGGTTTATCACATTATGGGGGAGTCATATGCTTAGTGCATACTACAATCCTAGAAAATGTGAAAATTTCGAGGTTTTGTCACTGAGAATTGATATAGATAATTATCTAGATCCTATGTGACATGCTCAAACAAGTTAAAATTTGCGTGTATGCCTTTGTTGCTCATCTTTTGGATCTTGTTTGTGAGAGTTGTTGTTGGTATGTGTTTACTCTTATTTGGACCTCTATTTCCTCCATGGAAACCATTTGCTTCAAGTTACTCTAATCATTGATCATTGTGGAGCTATTTGGACCTATCAAGATTCTATATCTAAGAATCGAGCTTAATTTCTATGTGTTGCCATATGCTTTTTATGTGAATATGATCTTGGATATCCTTCCAAGCTACCTCGAGAAATTATCCCTATACTTCTTGTCATTGTATAATTGGTACTCCATATATGGTATAATTTATTGATCATATTTACATTAGTTTTTGTTTGGATGTGTTGACTCACATGTATTCCTTGCTTCATTCGGATTATTTGATTTTATTGGCATTCTCTTGTGTTTTATTTAATGTAGGTAGTAGTGATGATCCCATTTGTGTGCATTTTGCATTCAAATGTAAAATCCTACATAATGCACAACTCGTGGGGGGGGGCTATCCTATATTATTTAGAACACTCCTTTTTATGCTTCTTATTTTGATCCATACCATGTTTTATGTTCTTGGAAGTTTGATCTTTTCATTTTGGTATTTTGTGCCATCATAAAAATTGTGGAGAGTTTGGTTTATTTGTTGGAACCTTGCTCTTTTTTGGGGATTTGGTTTTGTCTCATTTCTTCCTTCTTGTTTTAACCTTTTAGAATGAGAAAAAACCTTAAGCATTTGTGTTCTTGTCTATCTTTTGCTCTTTGCGTCGTGCTTAGTTCATTTGTTAATCTTGTGATCATTCATGTGTTGATTTGGTTCTTTGACACAATTTGGACAACCTTTTGTTGTGTCACACTCTTGTGTGTATCGTCTTGGTTTACTTGGTCTTTTTGTTCAAATTGTATCTCATTTTTGGTTCTTTAAGACTTGTGCATTCATATTTACTACATGGTTATACTATGGCATGCTTGCTTTCTTTGATCCAATATATAGGATAAACTCCACCAAATCCTAATCGGCTAAGATGTGCATGAAATTCAATTTCATATCAATAAGCTCATATATATGTGTAGTTTCTCCTATGTATTGTAGTTTATCTAACTACTTTGGACCCAATATGTTTGGGGACCATTGTGTACTTAATATTATTTTAGGTACATTGGAGATATATTGGATGCTTGTCTCTTCAATTAGAAAGAAGGGGTGCCTATATGTCAATTGGAGGCAATCTAGGATGATCAATGAACTTATATCTACTACATCCTAACAATGATATATCGGTAACATATATCTCTTTCTCATTCATATATATCTTGTTTCCAACCTCTTGTAGGTTGCATCTTGGCATGCATTTTTTCATTTGCAATTGTTGTGATTCTTTCCTTGGTTTTAATGAGTAATCCTTATTTAAAATGTGAGTAAGTTGAGATGAGTGCATATAATGGGGACTATACAAAATCATGCTTATGATTCACCAATCCCAAATATGTCAATCTAGCAATTTTATTACCTATCTTTTCCTCTATTTCTCTCATGTGCAATAGTGAGAATTTGCAAAATTTACTTTTAATTTGTGATACTTGTTGCCTTTATCCATATATTCCAACTATCTCCTTTCCCTTGGTCATAGTTTTCATGTATGTGGTGTTTTCTTTCTTGAATCTCATTAACATACAATAATATAAAATTGTGCCTTTGGTCATACTTTTCAAGCAGAAAAATCTTATTGGTATATTTTATGACTTCATCTTCCTTATCATGTTCTTTCTTGTGTATCTACTTTGTGTGTTCTTGTTTCTTTGTGGCCATATGTATTTGTGATGTTATACACCTAGAAACTTATAAACATAAGATAAGATAAATCTTTAGTTGATATTGTATTTCTTGGATACCACCTTTTATTCCATTTTGATTCTTCGTTGGCTTCCAATTTATTTGCCAATGAGTGCTAGTCCCACTTGTTTGCATATTTTGGCACTCATATTTGATCTCTCATGCATTGTATTGTTAAATGAGTTACAGGAGTGAGGACTCCATGGTTATGCACTTTGTTTCCAAACTACAATTATTACAATTGGTGCATAATCTTTGGGGAGCTTCTCTAATTTATTTAAGAATGCTCATTTGCCTTCTTGCTCACCTTTTGTGTTTTAAATGTTTATGGGGCAGTGAGGATTCCATATGTGTGCATGTTGTATTCAAATACAACTATTCTAATGTGTGAACAAATCATGGGGAGCTTCTCTATTTCATTTAAACACTCATTTGATCTTATCGTAATATATTGTTGTGCTTAATTGGTTATTTCAGATCTTTTGATTGTTTTCTTCTTTTGTTGATGCTTCTTTCATATTTATTTATTTTTCGATCATTGGGTTCTCAATATAGTTTTACACCCTCCCAAGTATTCATCATTGGCTATGTGAAAATGCACACCTTTGGAGGAATTCTCACTATATTGGCCGTTTAGAGCTTTTCACCCATTTTGGCAATCGATGCCAATGGGGGAGAAGTTTTAGAGGGTTTAAGGTAAGTAGGTTTATGCTTTGAGTTTGTTCTTAAGCATTTTCTTTCATGCTCTTGCATACTTGTTGTTTCTTTGCATGTTTAATATATAGAGGAAACTCCACCAACGATAATGGTTGGCAATCTATGCAACGAAATTCAAGGTCATCACACATGCATATATTGTGGGGAGTTTGCTTCATATATTATGGTCATATCAACATCACCTACTTGTGTAGTATTTGATGTTGGTGCAACTATTCTGTTCACTAAATTCCAAATATAAACCCTCTCAAAGGGATTGTCATCAATTACCAAAATGGGGGAGATTGAAACGGCATGTGTGCCCCCATGTGTGGTTTTGGTAATTAATGACAATCTCTATGGACTAATGCTTGCATTGACATGCACTTGTAGGATTTGTCCATTGGCATCGCTTGGACCATGTGTTGGCTTCAAGGTTGAAGAAATGAAGAATAATAAGCAATGTCAAACGCCTTTGGGCCTATTGGAATCATGCTGGATAAGAATAACAAGAAGAAGAAGAATAATAAAAATAAGAAGAAGAACAATAAACAAAACAAGATCAAGAGTGTGTGGAAGAAGAAGATAGAGTTCCTCGTGTGTATCTTCAAGACATCATCCTAATGGAGTTAGAAGAAATTAAGTGCAAGCTGAATATGCTCCATATCTAGGAGATTACATGCTTGAATCTTTCCATCCTTGGTGATCATGGATTGATAAAGACAAATTCAAATAAGGGGTTTCCCCATGGTGTATGAGGAGCAATTCGCAAGTCTTCATCAAGCAAGCGCGAGCAAGAGCAATCAAGGAAGAAGTTCCATCTTTAGGAGGATAAGGTCGTCTTCATCAAGCTTAAGTGGAATGCCCAAGACATGTATGATCTTTATAGGTTTTCCCTTTTTCTGGTCTCATCTTGTTAGTTGGGAGACCAATTTATAGGATAGATAAACATACTATCAAGAGGGGCTCCCAAGTGAGTAACTTGATCATATCTTTTGGAGAGAGCTCAAACCTTTGCATACTTGGAATCATCTTTCTTGGTTCTTATTTGTTTATTATCCAATATAGTATCTAGATATTGTTCTAATATCGATGACAAGCTCAAGTTCATCGAAAACGGATTTCATATGCATTCTCTATTGCGTTTTCGATGTGGAGGTTTTACCTGTTTGTCTTTTATAGATAGGTTAACTCCTTCATACTTTTATTATATCCTGTCTTTCTGGACTATGATTACTCCCTTCATGATCTTGTAGAGGTCGTTACTATATTCAAAACGAGCCCAAGATCATCAAAATCGGATTCCGGATGCAAAAGTTATGGTTGTTTTCGTATTGGTTTTTCTATTAGTTTTTGAGGGGCGGAGACTCCGGTCTTGCACCCTAGAGACTCTAGGGGGTGGAGACTCTGGCCCAATTTCCAGCCCAGACTCCTGGGGTGTACAAAGTAAACTTGAGGGCCACCCAGAGTCCTGGCCGGAGTCTGGACCCCAGAGACTCCGGTCCTGAGGGCCGGAGAATCCGGTCCTGAAGGACGGAGACTCCGGGATAAGTATTCTACAATGGCTAATTGACATGGGGGGCCTATAAAATCCCCCTTCATCCCCACGAGGCTGGTTGCTTACTCTCTCTTTCTCCTCCATTGTTTCTTCAAGAGCTTGCAAATACTCTCAATCCCTCCAATATTTCTTGAATATTTTGGGGGGGGATGTAGAGTACGCGTAAATTATGCATGAGGGTCTCCCTAGTTTCAGATTTCACCTCTATATCGTTGAGACAAAGTCTCACCGCCTTGTGCTAATAATTGATTAGAAAGGTGTACCTATCGACCCCAGGTAATTAATGCCCTATCCTTCTACTTGAAAAAAGTTACGTTAGACTTGACCAACTATTAATACCACCCTTTCCTGATCCATATCAGGGTTGGGAAGAATGATCGGGATAACAAACAACCATCAGGTTTGTACTTTGGATACCCTTATAACTATCAAAGATCCTCGCTTGTTGTCTTGTTCTCTGCCGCGGACTGGGCCATTGAGATTCGTGGATAATTTAGAGTAATACTTAGGGATAGATCGTATCCAGATCAAAAAAATATGTTGAAAAGAAATATTTAACATTTCTATGTTATAGATAGGTGAGTTTTTTTATACTAGTTTTCGAGGATTTCCACAAGTCCGTCCGAGTTGAGGCGCTAGGCTGCTGCTCTTTGAAAGATGAGGTCTAGTGGAAGAGGCGGGTCGGGCGCTAGGGCTTGAATCTGGTCGGTTGTCTGACAGTGTCGTAGTTGAATAAGCATTTCCTTAGGCCACATCCCTCACGACATAAGATTGAAAGATCCAAACCTTCCTCTTCAGAGCGGAAATGGACGTGGCCAAAACATATAAAAAAGATCGGCCTAGTCGCTCTTGTGGTTTCCTTGGTTTCTATTTTCTTATTCGGGATCTTGCTTTTCATGGTCCATAATCATGGGCAAATGCATAAATATACTACTAAAAGACAAGTGGGTAGACAAAGTATTGTTGACAAGAATAATTCCGTAGAAAGACATCACGATCCCCTGTCTCCCATTGAGAGTATCTTTGAAAGTCTTACCTAAACGCTTCCGACTGAATATGAGAAAGCCTATAAAACAACTAGCTACTATCATTTCTTCATTATAGAGAGAATAGAAGATGATCATCTCCGCACAACATAGGGATTGGCACGCTTTCGGAAAGAACATAGAATAGTAGAGCATCCAGCATGCAAGCGATATACCACCCAAAAAGAGTATAAAAATGTCGGGTGGAGTTAGCTTTTCGAGGAAGACCCATCCCGTGCAGTGAAGTCGTCCTGTTATGTTATGCAAGAATGGTTTATAGAAGAATATTATTCCGATTTGAAAGGGAAGATCTAGATCTACAACTCCACCCATCCATCTCTCCTCTATGTGAGTGGGGAATCTTGGGGTTTCTTTTGTGGATTTCCTCATGTGTTCTTCCTCTCTTATTCCCCCACTAGCTTTTGTAGCTTTGGTGGTATTTGGGAGTGAAGGATTTGCCATTGTATTAGGTGCATTGATTTGAGTTCTCCTCAAAGGATTTGGTTGGTGAAATCAAGAAGCTTGTTACTCTTGGGTTCTTGGAACCCTAGACGGTTAAGTGGCCTTTGTGGTGAGTTCTTGGGGACCTCCAATTAAGTTGTGGAGTTCTCCCAAGATAGCGGCCTTGGTGGTGATTATTGGGAGGCTCCAATTAAGTTGTGGAGATTGCCCCAATATTTTACGGATTTGGTGACCGCCTTGAAGTGTCCTGTAACATCCCAATTTCAGCAACCCTAATTAGTTGTCCAGAATGCAAAAATTAGGGGGAACAAAAACTTTTTATTGTTTAGTGATGCAATATTTGCTTGCTTGTTTGTTGATGCTTATGCATTTAGTCTGTAGCAAATCATATACTCCTTACCTCAACCTCAGTTGAAAAAAGCTATTTAACAAAAACTATCATGGCTTATGTTTAATATTCTCAAATGTTCTTGCATCACCAAAACCTGAGCCAAGATGCCTTTGCAACCCGAACTATGTTATTAGCTTCCATTCCCAAAATTATGGAGATCTATGAGATATAATCTCTTTATGTTTTCAAGACAAAACCTTCAAAATACTCTTACCTCTAGGTTTCTCTAAAACCTTTTTATAAAACTTTTGAACTCTACTCTTGGTAGATGTACCTAGGACCTTACCTTTTTCAAACTCCAACCTGCTCAAAATACCCATCCTCACCTCAAGCTAGGCTTGATGGTAACTCTAGTAATAGCATGAGTTGCATGTTAAGATGAATTGCCTTGATCTGCTGTCTGACTTGTTTTCTTAGGAAGTGTTATGAGCTAGTCCATGAGCTCATCCTATAGTATCAAGATACTTAATATCACCAAACCCTAAGCAAGAATACAAGCTAGATATTATCTCTAGCCCCTAGGTGATCATCTAAAACCCTTAACCAAATCAATTCTAAAGTGATCCATTCTAGAAGCTTCAAGCCAATGAAGACCAATACCAAGCATGGATCTATTCTACTCAATCTAAACTTCAACACCATCCACTTGATGATGCGCAACCCATCAAAAACATCCTCTCTTATATTCTAGCTAATAGCCTCAAAACTCCCAAATTTTGGCTAAGTATGGAAACTGTTTAAACATCACTTCTTTGAATGCCTATCTTTATCAACCCTTGTGCATTTTGGTAATAAACTTGAACCATCTTGTAGACCATCATAAGTACTGCCAAGGCCCACTCTGGCCCTTGGTTAGATCATCTTCCAACCCACTTGTTCTTGATGGTTTTGTAGCCAAGAAAATAACTTTTTAGACAAATCTTATCAACTAGCCTACTTGGTCAGAAGCTCACACCTTCATACTACCTTATTTGGACCAACTCTTTGCATTTTTTTGTTCTACTCATAAAGGTCTAGAAATACCTACTTCACTTGTTCCAAATAGATCCTTGTGCCTCAAAAGCCCACAAGGTTTTGAAGGCTACTTGATAATCTGTTTTGGCAGCCTTATTTTATTCATAGTTTGAAATCAACTCTTGGAGAACTCAAGCATGATCAAGATCAACTTATTGTACCATGGTGATATAAATCACTTGGTATATCCATCCATATATCCCATTCCCCAAGGGGAGCCTTGAACTCCAAGGTCTAGCAAGGTTTTAATGGTATGAAAACAACATCACCCAAGATCCTTTATTCCTGGTTTTATGCCAAAATCAACTTTGAATCTCAACACCCAAGGTTGCAAATGCTAGATATACCTTGACTCCATCATCTACCTTGATTATAAGGATTTATAAAATATTATCCATAATTATTATGGACCAAAACCTATTTAAGCTCCTAAATTGACAAAAACTCCAAAACCTAATATATAAAAGAAAGTTTGATTTTCTCCAAAACACATCCCCATCCTTAGGCTCATTTGATGTATAATATCATATCCCATCCTCCAACTTCAAAAATAAATATTTTTGAAGAGTTTTATTATTTCTTTTTGCCCATTTTCTTAAATGGCTAAATTGGAATAATAATTGTTTTAAATTCTTTTGACCTTCAATAATTCTTGGGAAAATTCTCCTAAGTGAAAATTCACATTTGGGACTATGAAAACCCAAAAATCGCCTTGTTTAGTTCAAAATTTTCAAATCCAATCAATAAAGCACATTCTGCACTTTTTCGTAAATGATAATAAAGATGATCTAGAAATTTCAAATAATTCCTGGAAGTGTAAACTAACCATGTCTACCTACTAGTACACTTGAACCATCTAGCCAAGATCAAAAATCAAGAAAGCTCTCATGATCTTCCCTTTGGCTTGAAATTGAAACTTTTCAAAACTATGACCAAGACCAAATCAAATCCTTCCCAAACTTGTCTAATGATTCACCACGGCACCCCCAACTGTCCTCTGGTCATGTTTTACTGTAGCACCCCCACCACACCTTTGTTCCCTTGCGTTTAGAAGGAGAGAGACATGGTATTCAAAGAAAAAGCCTAGAACAAAGGGAGCAGCAGCACCCCCACTATCCCCCTACCCTAGCATGAACCCAGAAGGTCACCCACCATCCAACACCGCCCCTGTGGCCCAACCCTCGAGCACCACCTTTCCATGCCTCTCCCATGGACCAAGTCCACTCTAGACCCTCCCCTTTCGGTATACAAGGCCACAGGCCACCCTAGCACTCCACTCTCTGCACATTTGCTCCCTCTCCCCTCCACTCACCTCCCCTGTACACCATCCCTCCTCCTGTGCCCTGACCTGACCGTGAGAAGAGAGAGAGCACCTCTCGGTCCCCTCCAAGATCTACTCGTGGTGCCCCATCTCTACGCCCTCCCTCTGCATGTTACCTCCCCGATCTCGTCTCGGTCTCCTACTCCTAAACCTGCTCTTCTCTCCTCCCAGGAACATCTGGATCAACACCGTCGCTGAGCTCCATCGAGCCTCTCTCGGCCATCATCACGCGAGCACCCTCCCGGACACGAAACCCACCGTGCCGCCCATTGCCGAAGTCTTCGTCGACCACCGCGTCTCCCAGACGCATCTTCATCTCCGGAGAAGCCCCAGGTGAGCTACCCCGCCGCTCTAGACCCTGCTAGGGTTTCTTGCTCCGTCGCGTGTAGATAGAGGAGGAAGATGAACTTGGACTGCTGATCCTATCTAGATCGGACGGCCAACACCCTCCGGTTCCGCTCGGCGCCTCAGCTTCGCTGACAAGCGGGCCTCGCCCGGCGGATCTGGCCTACGCCCCGCGCGTGCAGCATCGCCCCGATGGGTCGGCCCAGCGCGGCTCTGCCCGATCTGCAGCGCTACGGCTCATGCCCTTTTTCTTTTCTGATTTTCCCTTTTTTCTAGATCCTTTAAAATTCACTGTTTGGTTTAAATCTGTTTAAAAATGGAAAATACCTACTCTTGCCCAGATACAAATTTTAATATGTCCCCTAATATTTAGTCCAATAGAAAAACCAAGCCCCGGGCCCAAACTAAATGTATTTATTTTAGAGGAATAAACTCACTAGAAAGTATCCTTTCTAATCAAAAATCCATTCTGGTAGATTTACAACTCCAAATAGCATGAAAACTTTTTGTACTGCAATATATCAGTGATACCCTACATGTCACTCTGGCCTCATCTAAATTGGCTTCCTAGTTTGCCCATAGTAAAAATAACAAAAATAGTCACAATCTGGCTTTAGGAATTTCTCTAGGTCACGCCAAGATAGGTATTGACCTAATTCAAACCCCCAGGAGACATGAATACTAATTTCTACCAAACCACAGGAGCCCAAATTTTTATGAGCCATGGTTGATTTATTAGTAATTAAACTGTTCTGTGTAGAGTTAATTCACTAATAAAATCACCTTAGTAATTCTATAACTCCAAAAAGGTTGATTCCAATCTCTATAGAAAGTTATTCCAAATACCTAGCATGTGTACTTGGAATTATATCAAAATCTTGTGTAATTTTAATATGGTGAAAAAGGCAAAAACCCTCTAGAACTACCTTTGGGAATTTCCTGAGGGCATTCTGTTAAATATTTTGAAGTGATTCCAACTCTCACTAAACCATTCCATCAAGCACTACCTAACCATCCAAGGAAATAATATTTGGAACTACAAATTTTTCTAGTGAATTATTTCGTAAAACTAGAGCTTATAACCCTAGAAAACTCTTAGTAAATCAATAGTATTTGATAAAATAGTGAAACCACTTTTTCTGGTTTCATTTCATCAATATCTACCTGATGATATCATATTTGCACAATGTTATCATACAGAATTAGGCCTTTGTTCCAAACCCCTTCATTTAGTAGTTTTTGCCATTTAAAGAATAAAGGAAATCTCACCAATGCAATTAGGGTAATTCCCATTGTTTTGAAATCAACTATTCACAACCTACTCACTGGTATACTTGTATTGTTTAATTGTGTGTTGTCTTGTATGGATGCTTGTATGCCTTGTGTTGATTGTGGCCTTTGTTGATTGCATGTGCGATTCTCTACAACGATAGTTGGATTGTACCGAAGACAAGGAGAAGGAATCCTATTTGGTTATTATGGTTTTCTAAAAATAATTGTTGGGGGGATACCCCTAGGTAGGCTCACGCCGGGGTATAAAGGCCTAGTTAGCCGAGATACGGCAAGGTCAAAGCAAGTGCTGGCCGAGTCACCTCAAGGCAGGTCGAATCACGGAGTAACCCGGACCAGGGGACATCCACCTAACTAGGTCTCAACCGACTTACACCGTATGTCGGTAAAATGTATCTAACTTATATGCAGGAACAGGTGTGGCCGGATCAACTATGTGGGATCCGGGGTATATCAAGCTTGTAAGAGAAGGAAGGTATCTCGCTGGTCAAAGATGAGCGTTGTACGCAGAACATGAGCGAAGCGGACAGAGGCAGGACCACTAGGGCATGGCCGACAAAGGTGACGAAGCCAATGACGGATGACGCAGGTGCTGCAGAGGCTCACGTAGCCTCTGCATGGATGACGCAGGGGAAAAGTGACCCGGTCGGCTTACTATTTTGGGAGGAGGCATATTCCCTAGAATATGCCTCCACGTATGCCCTAAGTGGAGACCTAGCCACCCTTATATAAGGAGGGCTAGGGCCTCTGTAGAAGGGGTTGATTTTCTGGTTGGTCTGGACTGGGTTGAGCTCTAGTGTGTTGCGATTTACTAGTCAGTTCCTAAGGGCTAGCTAGTGGTGAGAGTAAGAGTGTCCCTTCTTCCTCCTCTATCCAATACAGCTCTAGGAGCACCTCTAATCTGCAAAGGTGAATCAAATACAAAGCTTCCGTGTGTGGAATCACCACACTATCCCTCCCTGGATTCCCCTAGTGCATTTTGTCCCCACCTTTAGCCTATCCATGGCATCTGCCGTGACACCACCACGACAGTTGGCGCCCACTGTGGGGATAGCGGCGCTAGTAGGGGTCAAGACCCGGACGGGAAACCTCATCGGCACCGGCCAACGCATCATCTCCTGGCTCGTTCAGCGCTTTGGAGCGCTGGACTTTGTCAGCGACAACGTTGGCTGCTTCGGCAAGCGTCCTCTTCCGCGCAACAGCCTCTTTGTCAACACCTGGATTTTTAATCCCAGATGCCTGTTATGCCATACCTCGCAATCCCAGGATTACCATTTTTGCGAGACATAACGGATTGGATATCACAGTACATCATCCATTACAAACCATACATAAGGTCTTACACAAATAAGGATCTCATGATCCAGTCTTAATACAACAAGCAGCGGAAATAAAAGATAAGCGTAGCGGTGGGGTCCATCTTCAGGGGCACAGGCAATGCTGACGAAGGCAGATAGTCCTAGTTATCATAGCCGTCATGTTGGCCATCATCTTGATAGTCTCCTTCATAGTCTGGTCAAGATAATAGCCAGGGACAAAAGCCATGAGTACTCTTTAAGTACTCGCAAACTACCACTAACAAGTACTATAATTCCAAGATAAAGTGCTAACTCTAGGTATAACTATAAAGTTAAGTTTGAAACCTAAGCTGAGTTCAAAAGCAAAGAAAGGTAAAGTAAAGCTCTAGAATCACTTAAGTTGGGAAGCTAATGTCATA
Organism: Avena eriantha; assembly: GCA_910589775.1. NCBI lineage: Eukaryota > Viridiplantae > Streptophyta > Magnoliopsida > Poales > Poaceae > Avena > Avena eriantha. Next base: position 322,930,028 of record OU342742.1, read on the forward strand.
AACACAACCCTGTTGTGGTCAAGTCAAGATTCATCATTCATTTCAAAATACTTAGAAAACATCTGACAATGAAACAGTATGGCCATTCCAACTGTCCATAACCGCGGACGTGGCTATTCGAATAGTTTGACACTCTGTAGAGGTGGTACACTTTCACCACAAGATTCGATACATCTGTCAGGGATAACCTTGAATCATCATACTTAGTATGCAGATAATCAAACATAACCTTCCCTTTACACACCATAGTATAAGCGCCTCTCCTATGAGCATGGCCTCCCAACCATGACCATCAGTCATCTTGGGCACTGCATAGGTGGAAAACATTGAGAGGTAGCCTCAGCTCAAACCTCTCCCGCGAGCGAACTAATACTAATGCATATAAATTTCGAGCTAAGCCTTACCCAATTCAGGTAGTGTGGTTGTACGGAAATTTTGGAATGGTATCCCATCCGAATCCAACCATCAATTTTATAAAAGGGTTAAGGCTCATGCCTCAACATTTTCATCATCATCAACCATTTGTGTTTCTCAACACATGTCAAAACATCTCAATAGAATGACTCATCATTCCAAGGTTTTCATAACTCATTTTCACCAAGTGTTCACATCTAAAGTGACTCAAGGTTTTGATCTACTCTAAACTACTAAGTTAAGAGTGTTCACTAAGGTGGAAAAGATGGGTTCAATCTCATGACATAGAATGACATCTAAAGGGGTTCTAATTAGGTCAAGTTTTATACTTTTTATGCTACCTTCCAAACAAGTAAAGAACTTTGTGGAACTAAGAGAGTAAAGCTTGTAAATAAGACTTGGGGTATTACTAGTCAAAGGGGTTTGATCAAAGCATGCTTAAGGCAACTTTGCTAAACCATCTAGTTTGATCCTAACATGCTAAGCACTAAACTTGCAAGTGTTAGCTTGCACTGTTAATGGTGGCTTGCCTTGGTTGGTGCAGTGGTTGAAGTTTTCTTCTTCTTCTTGGTAGAACTCCTCCTCCTCGAAAGCTTGGTCGGTACTATCGTCTATAAATACATACGGAGCACACAATCACCAAACAATACTTAACTAGGATAAGTAGCATTCTAAGACACACATTTGATGATCTATTATCATCACAAGCATCACAAGTATAATTCAATGGTTTCATCCTTTTTATTTTAGAAAAGTAATTTCTACTCATTGAAAAATTAACTAAGATTTAATATTCACCACTTAAAATATGGGATCATGTTAACACATGTCATCACCACATATCCTAACATGTGGGAATGATAATTAAAGGTTGGATCAATATTACTTTGGTTTAAGTTCATTATTTAATGATTTAAAGTGACTAGAAATGCATATATATAGCATTATTTTGGTACTAGTCGAAAGTCACTGCATGTAAACCTTAATATTATTACATAGTTAGATAGATATGATGAAATGTGATTTTTGAGAGTTGGAATCAACTCAAAAGCTAACTTGGTTGATTTTATAAAAATGTTGCAAGTTGCAAATGCTTCTGTTTTGTTATTTTTATTTCTATAATTCTAATTGAATTAAATCCAACGGGCTTCGATAGATCATCTTACTACCTTTTAGGCAAAATTAGTTTCATGCAATTTGGATTTGTGAAACTCCCAGAATTCAATTTTAAACTAGTGGACAGAAACTAGATTTAACTAAAAAGAAAAATCCTGATTTGAACGGGTGGGCTAGCGCGGGAAAGAACTTGGGTCAGCCCAGTGGCGCTCCGCGGCGCGAGGCTCAGCTGACAGGGGGTCCCGCTTGTCAGTGGGTCTTAACACGCAAAACGGTACGCGCGTTGTGGGCCGTAGGATTAGAAGGGGAATCTACGGCTGAGGGTCGTCATCGACACCGAACAGATCGTCGGTGAGCTCGAACCCTAGCGGCTCGGTGGGGGTCTGCTAGGGACGTACCAGGGCTCCAGTGACGACAGCGAGGCGGGCAAACGAACTGGAAGACGACGGCGAGGCGAGGCGCGGTTGCGGCAGAGCTTGGGGTCCCCTAAATCGCAGGCGCCCTTCTCCTCCAGAGGCGGCTGCTCCGGCTCCAATTCCGGCGGGCTGCTGCTCCTCTTGCTCCGGCTAGAGGTGGGTGAGGTTCAGTGAAGTGAGGGGAGTGGAGTGGTGTGGAGAGAAGAGGCTAGGGAGGCCTCCTTTTATAGGCCCGACGGTGAGACCAAAGGGTATGGGCGGGTGACTCCGGCAACATGGCTACGGGCGGCTAGCGGCATGGCTGAGGATGGCGATCGACAGGCGGTCCCCTGGCGGTGCTCTAGGAAGTGAATGCGGCCATAGCGGCGGTGGTATGCGGCCTGGGCGAGGTGGCGCTCTAAGCGGTAGAGGCGGCGGTGTCCACGGCGAGCGGTGGCTATGAGGCATTGGGCAGCCAGCGGGGGTGTCTGGGGTGTTCCCCAGGTCGTGGCGGAGCGGTGGGCGCGGGCTGTGGCCAAGGGGCGGTCTGTGCGAGCGGGGACAGAGCGTGCTCTGGGGGCGGCGTCGGCATGGTCGACCAGCTCTGGGCACCGCGGTTTCTGGCCGTTCCTGTCTATGGCTCTGGCCTGGGGCTGGTTGGATGGTGGCAGTGGACCACTGGCGACTTGCTAGACATGGCGAGAGAGGCTGGAGAGGCCTGCTGCTGCGAGTGCATGGTCGGCCGGCGAGAGGTGGCTCGGCATGGCAATGCAGTGCAGCTAGGGGGTAGGGGATGTGCTAGTGTGGGTCTGGTTGGGCTTGAGGGAGACAAAGATGATCAAAGCACATTAATTTGCTAGACAAGATCAACCCAAAATAGTAATCTCACCAAGCTGGCCGTATGTATCTTTACCCGTCATGTGGGTGAACAAATCTCAGTCTTGCAGTCACATGTCATCTACTGTTCCTTCGGAATACCCAACGTACACCTTTATGGCCACCGTATTACCAGATGACGGTTGATGCAGTCTAACTAGCCTAGGGAAACAGTGAGTAATATGAGCTCACGGTCTAAGGAGAAGGAGTCTAGGTATAGCTATTGCAACAATGAACTATATGACTTGATCGTGTTGCAATCCTTTGAGGAATGTCCAACCACATCATTCTCCAATGATATGATCTCGTTGTTAGTCGGCATAAATTCCCATGATCTTGAAACCCAGATCATCTTCGTGACCAACGAACTAGTATGAATAGAGGCTACTAGGGACTCTGTTGTTTCATACCACACCTATACCAATGTTTCTACTTGGCACAATTATAGCACAATATGAAACTATTATAAACTAATTGAGATATGACAATAAAAACCTATTTATTATTTGCCTCTAGGGCATATCTCCTTCACTATCCGCCTTGCATTGGCTAGTCGGAAGAGGTACGATAGCCGGACCGATCCAAAGGTTAGTTGGATGTGCGCACACCTTCATACTCTCCGACTAATACAATGGAATCCTTTGACCTAAGGGGATCACACGATCTGAGTTGTGGAAAAGCTGACTTTGACTCCATCTAACGCACGCCGTAATTGGGAGTCATAAGGATGGTGTTGGGCCGACTTCGAAGCAAGCTATGTCACGTGGATCCGCCAAGGCAGTATTTGCCCCTCCATCTCAGAGAGATATTCTCTAGGCCCTCTCGTGTGATATGATTCATGATATGGGCCTCCTTGTGGATTTACCCTTGAGGTGGCCTGATCTTCACGGATTTTAGGTGGGGAGTGAGGGAGAATACGATGAACATAACTCTAATGCAAGGTAAAGATACAAACACACGCCAAAACACACCCAATTCGATTTGCTCCCGTTGGTTCGAACAACCAATCCAATAGAATCCTCGGCAAGAGACCTTATGGTAGAATCACCAAAGGAGAGATCAGCAAGCGGATGATAGAATTCAAATCAATGAGAGAGTAGCAACCAAGTAGAATCCCAAAGGGGAGAGACCAAGCACTACTATAATCCTTTATAGGAAGAGACCAAACAATTGAGGAGGGTCTTGATGACTTGGAGAAGGACACCAACTCCAAGGCCTAGTACAGCTCATAGATAATCTATTGAGAGGGGGTTACCATCTAGGGTTAGGCACATGCCTCAATTCATCATCATATCTAGGGTTTACATGAGGGGGTGGGGCATATATATAGGTCAGCCACTTAAATAGGGGTAATTTGGGCATAAAGGGGAGTTTTGGGGCGTTACATGGGCTGAGGCCCAACTCTCAAGCGCGCAGGCTCTGGCTTGACCAGTAGTACCAGTTTGTCACCCGGTAGTACCGGCCAGCGGTAGCTCCGGTGCAGGCATGTAGTCTCCAGGTGCGGTAGTTCGGGTCTTCTAGGGCAGTAGTACTGGCGGCGTGGTAGTACCAGCTTTGGGTACCAGGGAGACCTTGCTTGGGGGCATTTGGCGTCGGGTCGATCCGGTAGTACCAGTCTTGGTGAACGGTAGTACCGGTTGTGGTAGTCGATGTCTTCATGCGTATTCTCTTCCAAGCCTCCTACTTGGGGGGTCTTGACTCCAGGTGCATCATTGTCTCTTTCCCTTGGCATCATGTTCATGGGCCTAGTCATACAATAGGTTCTTGTCTCAAGTAGCTCACATTCACATGATAGCCAACGGAAAGTAAGGGATGGAAGGAATTCACCTTTGTAGGAATGGTTGGTGTAGCATGATGTGGACGAATGGTGTTTGCCATGTGATGGGCTACATTAATTCAGAAGCATGGCCATGCGCTACTCGATCAAGTGTTGATCAAGGTAGTCTGACTTAGTGAAGCCATAGGGAATTAGTTATCACTTCAACGAGAAGAGAGTTAAACCAGCACTAGGATGACTGAATCTCCCCTACGGTTTATCACCAATATCATGAGGCAAGGGGACTCTGATAGATCATCCCACTGAGGGCACTTGCATAAACTGGGAGTCGACAAGTCTTGCTATAGGCTGCTACTGATTATCACCTCTAGTCGGAAAGTCACTAAGCTACTGCTCTGACTGAATGATTACTGAGTTGTGTCCGGCTTACGTAAGCCTGTAGGATTGCACACTTAAGAGAGTGGAAATAGGTGGATGATGATCCGACTATCACAAGCCGGCAAGTTGGACTTTTTAGGACAAGGACACGTGTCAATGGATTGGACCCACTTTGACTAGGGTTAGGGTTTAGGACCGAGGGACACAAGTGTTATGTGCCCTCACTTACTCGCCTATATAAATGAAGATGGGTGGCGGTGGACAACACAATCTAGTGCTGCTTCCTAGGGTTTCGCTAGACTTGGAAATTCCACCTTCCTGTCCCATGGCGGCAAGACCAAGACTAGCATCTCACTTCATGCTGTTCCACCTTGTATGTGTGTGAGAAAGCAGAGGCACCACACCTACAGTGCTCGTCGGTGTGTCGTGGTGGTGGCACAGCATATGCCATGTATAGGCTAAAGATGGGGCCAATGAGGACTAGAGGAATCCAGGGAGGGATAGTGTGGTGATTCCACACATATATGTATGTATTTCTCTCTCTTCAATGGTGGACTACAAGGGCTCCTCGAGCTATTCGTGGGACGGAGACTACTGCTCTTACTACCCACAACTACCTCTCTAGGGTTTTCCCTTAGTAAAAATGGCCGACCCTCTCTATGGAGATCCTGCCCCTCCTTATATGGGGGCGCTAGGTTACAAGTTAGGGCATACGTGGAAGGAATATTCCCTGAATAAGCCTCTCCCGAAATAGCAAAGCGGTTCTCCTCTTTTCTCTGTCTAAGATAATCGGGACTCAGGGCGTAAGCCTCACTGAGCCCCTCTGCAGCGCGGCGTCAACCGACATAGCTAACGTCACCCGACATGGACAACGTCACCTTTGTCGGCCCGTACTCGCTGGTCCATCCCTCTGTCCACTGCGCTCATGCTACAGTGGAGAGAGAAAACCATTGACCAAGAAGATTCCTTCCTTACCTTGTAATCCAAGTGGTAACCCGGCTCGGGCCTGGTTAACTCGGCCCTATGGCTACTCGCAAAAGGTTACAAAAGGCTAGCTGACATACGTTTTATGTCGGTCGGGTTAACATTAGACAAACAACTTTTGAGCCGGGTCACACCGTAAGTCGGCCTAACTTGAGGTGACTCGGCCAGCTTACGCTTTGACCTTGTCGTACCTCGGCTAACATGGCCATTATACCCTGGCATGACCCTACCCGGGGTTATCCCCCAACATTAGTCCCCGAAGCTGGTGCGGTCTTAGCAACTTCAGCTGATAAGGCCACAGCAGGTTCAACCTACTAAGATTTTGCTGTTCCCGCCGAGTCACTCTATAACTCGGCCTTTCTTGTTTTCTTGACTTGACACTCCCTTGGCTTATTCCGAGATATTTCTCGCTAGCCGATTTATTTCCTCATATCCGGGTTACCCTCTCAGATCCTTTCCTTCTCTCGTACGCTTCCCCACATCCTACGTGGAGGATAATCATTGTTTTGCCTCATTTTAAGGGCTTGCGCCAGTTACTGTGATGGTTACTATATTCACTGTCAGGGATAACTGTTGCGAACATCACATCGTGGTTGTCTCCTTGTTAACCGTAAAACCACATCATGTCATGGGATCCGCTGTGCCCTATGGCCCTTCCTGTGGCTCGCTTATGATTGGTCAATCTGGTGGATACACGGCCACACCGTGTGGCTTCGTCGCACGGCCAGATCCCACTACCCCAGTCAGGCACGTGGTTAAATAGGGGATGAGGGACTCCCTTGGTCATTTCCCCCACCCGTTTGCCCAGTTGCCTCTTCTTCTTCATCCTCTTCTGTGCAAGAGCACCCGCCAATGTCGTTGCTTCACTTAGGCTCCACGGTGCCGCCACCCCGCTTCGTCACCGTGCTTCTCTGCCGTAGCAGTGCTGCCGCTTCTACACAGCCACGCCGCCACGGGGCCTTGCCAGTCTAGACCTCTGCCCCCATCATAGATTGGGTCTACTAGGGAAGGGATTTGGAGATGGAGGAGGAGGAGGTCATCGCCGTTTAAGAACACGAGGAGGGTGGCGAGGCCTACGAGCAAGGAGCTTGGGCCAGTTCCTGGGTGTACCAGGACGACATTGACTGGCTGTACCAGACCTGCCGCATCCCCGCCGTAGTTTCATGCCTCCTCCTCCTCTGCGAAGAGGTCACTCCATCGCCCAATCCGGGTGAGTTTGTGGTGTTCCTTTCTCACTTCCAGCGTGGCTTCGGCCTTCCTGTTAGTGACTTCTTTCACGAGTTCATCAACACCTTTGAGCTTCAACCGCATCATTTGTTGGCTAATGCCATCACTTCCCTCTCCTCTTTTGCTTCCAAGGTCGATGGTTACCTCGGCCTCTGGCCCACTCTCCAACTGTGGTACAAGTTATTTTCTTTTAGAGCCAACATAGTCCTTAATCCGGAGACTACCCTCGCCGACAAACTTTTGACCGAGTGCGGAGCAATGTCCCTTTCACCCTGGAAAAACTTCGTCTTCCCCCGGGTCACCGGCCTCGAGTCTTGCAGGGGCTGGGCTCGGACATTCTTCTATGTGAGGAACAACACCAAGGAGGACCTGGTTCGACTCCGTCCTTTCTAGATTAGTGGTCCTGAACCGAACTCTATGGGACCAGATTCCAAGGCAATCCGCTGCCTTGGTCATTCAGGTGGAAAATGGATCAAGGAATTGATCAATTTGAGGCTTCGCAACGAGGATATTATGATCACCTTTGTGCGTAGCCGAATCTCCCCTCTGCAGAAGCGAACTCACAAACTTTGCCATATGAGTGGCCATCTTTACCCCAACCGAACCTCCTCTTTCGAGCTCAACAACACCCAAATCTTTCACCGGGTCTAGGCTATCTTCAAGATAGACAAGGAGTTCAATGAAGATTGGGAGTGGCGGTTTGAGCACTTCTATCGGGATAGGCTACCTCCCGGGGTATGTTCCTTAGTTAACCCTTTCTCTGAGTTATGTTTTATGTCAGATCATATCTCTTACTTGATCTACTGCAATATTGCTTTAAGTTGTTTACTCAGCAGACAGTTGAGGATGCCAAGGAACCATCTCTTAAGTAAGGCAAGGACCGAACTGTCTCGGACATGGTGGAGTCGGACCTCGAGGACTTCCTGCCCACTCCGGATCTAGCCTCCCAACGACCCTCTAGTAAGATCTCTGGTTTACGGGATTGGACGGATGACGATGAAGACCCTGATATTGAGATTCTAGAGGTATACGATCCTATGCCTATCTCATATGCCTTTCCAGCTGATTCGGCTTCAGCTAACCCGACTAGTCAGGTCCACGATGCTCCTTCACTTGTTGTGGGTGACCCTGTTCCTGCCCCTTTGAGGAAACGCGTGGCCACCTAGGCTCCTTCCTCCGAGCCACCTCGGACCAAGAAGAAGCAGAAGAAACCCGGGGTCAAAGGTGCCAGCAAGCCCACGACTAAGGTCCCGGTTCATAGAGCACCTAAGCCCAGGGAACCTCCAACTTCCTCCGAGTAAGCCCATATTTCCCTCTTTTCTTAACCTTTGAGTTGCATTGCATTACCTTCATGTATTTCTTGTTTCTCTCTTTCTATTCTAACTTGTACCTGCTTTGTGTTTGATTTTGTAGTGCACCCAAGGAAATCCCCCAGAGTGCTTCAAGCATTGCCTCACCTCTCCAGGATGATCCACCTTCACCTCACCAGGATGTTGCGTGCCCTCTAAGACCCATTCTAGAGAGCTCATCGGCTGCTCCAGATCTTAGCCCACATCATCAAGAGGAGGGTAATGTCGGTGCAGAGGGAGGTGGTGCAGCCGAGGATACGATTATGCCGGATATGTCTAGCTCTTCTTCGGCTCAACTGCAACAAGTTTATGAAGGCACCAGCAACATCGGCACTGAACCAGTTGTCACCGAGGTGTCGGTTACTCCGGCACCGTCCCAAGTTTCACCCGAATTGGCTCCAGTTCCAGCACCAAGTTCAGCCATTCCAATACCTCCTACCTTGTCTGAGTCTCCCAAGACTCGGTGAGAAGACCAGACCAAGCTTTCAGCAAAATCTCCCGTGCCAGCTGCTTCTGCCGAAGATATATCCCAGCAGAAGCTTTAAGCCAAACCCGGAGCATAAGGCACACCTTCACAGCAACAACCCAAAGTAGGCACCAAGGCCAAGAGAGCTGCTGATGCCTCCAAAAGCTAATCATCTGTCGATGCTACCAAAACCCCTAAGGGATCAACTACTGAATCTGGACAGCATACCCTCGTGTCCATGATGAAAAAGGGGAGCACTACCACTGGCTCTGCTGCTTCCGGGTCTGCTGGCAGTAAGCAACTTACTTTACATATCGGACCAGCTGTAGCACAGATTGCCAGGAAAGAGGCTCATGCCAAAGGCTTGGTGGTAACCCAGACGCTCAGCGGGGACAACTATGGTCAAGTGTTAATTGAATATGTTAACAATTGGAATGACGCCAAGTTCATCAATCTCAACAATGAAATCCCAGAGAAGTTTGGTCCTGTCGAGTTCAGCGCCTAGATGAACACAGCTTCTAAGGTCATTACCCTTGCAGCCGAATGATGGAGGTAAACCTCTTCGTCATTCCCTTACATATGCGCAAGTAATTGTAGATATACCCTCTAGGCCCCGAGCCTTCGGTGGAGTAACGCGTTACTCGGCCGGATGCTCTAGCCGAAGTATTTTCTAGTTGCGCTAAATTCCTTAGTAGGTTCAAATATTCACTCACCTAGAGCTGGGTTAAGTTCCACTTGGCCGAGGTCTTGAGTAGATTCAAATATTCACTCACCTAGAGCTGGGTTAAGTTCTGCTTGGCACGGGTCTTGAGTAGATTTAGATATTCATTCACCTAGAGCCAGGTTAAGTTCCACTTGGCCCTGGTCTTGAGTAGATTCAAATATTCACTCACCTAGAGTCGAGTTAAGTTTCCCTTGGCCCTAGTCTTAAGTAGATTCAAATATTCACTCACCTAGAGTCGGGTTAAGTTCCACTTGGCCTGGGTCTTGAGTAGATTCAAATATTCACTCACCTATAGCCGGGTTAAGTTCCACTTGGCCCTGGTCTTGAGTAGATTCAAATATTCACTCACCTAGAGCCAGGTTAAGTTCCACTTGGCCCGGGTCTTGAGTAGATTCAAATATTGATTCTTATACATGAACTAACACTTTCCTCTTTCGATCATAACCAACCGCCGAACCTCTCAGTTTTAGCGGCTTCTGGATACGCACAAGGAGCTCCGCTCTAAGTACGGTGCGCTGATCTCCGAGTTCAAGAAGAAGGGTAATTTATTTCACTTGTATTTTCACTTTTTCCTTTCCTCATCTTTTCATTTTCCTAACTAAGTCATTATTCGAATTCGTAGCCAAAGTTGAGGCCAAAAACACAATTATGAGGAAAAACTTGGCCGAGATCAAAGGTAACTCGTCTTGGTTACTCAACCTTTGTCCTTTTTCCTTTTGACTCGGCAGATAATCATACCTCGAATCTACTGGGTCAACAAACTATTGCAGTGTCTCTTCAAGATAGCGTGCCATTGCCTAGCATGATGCTTCACTTTCTCGAACAAGTAGGGCAGCATCAGGCCCAACTCAAGAAGAAGGACGACGAGATCGCCAAACTTTAGCTCAAAGATGATGAGATTACTCGGCTGAACGCCGAAATCAAGAAGCTGAAAAACCTCCATAAGGCTGAACTGGATAAGGCTGACCAGGACTTCTCCGAGGAAAGGGAGCATCTGAAAATCAGCTTGAAAAGGATCAAGATTTGCTGAAGGAAGCCGACATCAAGCTTGACTCGGTGACCACCGAATATGAGAAGCTCCAAAAAGGAACATTGACTGTCTCATGGAGCTGACCTAGATCCTTGGTTATATCTCTCATCAGTTTTTTCTCTTCCGCCGACATCCGTTTCTCCGGGTTGTGTGCACTTACTTACTGATGTTACTTGTCTCATTTTCAAGCAAATTTCCATAGAGCGATGCCATTGCTTCCGCTGCCGTTACCAAGTTCTGCTTGAAGAAAGGCACTCCTGTTGGTCCTGGCACCGAATCTATTCCCTATGACATGGAGGACATGTTGGTGAGCTTCGCTGCCCAAGTTCAAACCATGAAGAACTATGGCACGGATATTATGACTGCAGCTATCTAGATCTTCAATGCCCTTTGGCCTAATGATCCTACTCCCCGAGGTTCCGCACCCTTTATTGCAAAATTGATGGAGTGTGAGACTCAGTTGAACCTCTTGAGGGAATCCGCTGCATGCGTTGGAGTAGATGGCACTGAGCTTCATGCTATCTTGGTATGAGGGCCTGGACTTGAAGATTCTTGACCGCATGCACACCGGATCCAAGTGGACAAATGAACCGGAGTTCGTTGCTCAATGCAAGGCTTGTGCCTACAACCTCATCCAGTATGCCTTTTGCCACAGTTCGAATGAAGGACCGAGCTTCCTCGACGTTGTCGACGACGGTTTCGTCGATGAAGGAGCAGGCGGCGAAGAGGAAGAATAGGAAGAAGCCTCGGAGTTTGCCAAGGACACTGAAGATCCGGAAGGCACTGAGGTCAATCCATATGATGAGGCAGAAACTGAAGCTGCCCCCACCGATGCCAAGTTACCTCCTCCTTCAACTGATACCTCGAATGTCGCTGCTCCTTGAGCAAATAACACTTTAAATTTGTTAAATCCCCAGTATGCCGGGAGCAGATGTAATGTGCACAATGGTTATTTTTCTACCACTATGTTTTTAATGTCGGATAAACTTGGGAGGAGTCCCCAAGTTCCATTTTCTTGTTCCCCCAATTTTATGATTCTGCCCGCGTCTACCTTGATTCGGTTTTCTGACTTACGAGTCCGAGGTTCAAAAAATTGACTAAAGAATACTTGAAACTTTAGGATCAATTCAAAATAATTCAACATAACAAAAGTAAAGTGAATATAGGGGTTAGTCCGAATACCAAATGTCGGCTCGATTACGTTCCTTTCCTTAGTCGTTTTTCATGTGCCTAGCAATTCCAAACTTGTTCTCTTGCTTGCCATGAAGCCAATCCTTATTGGACAGAAGCAAGTCGAAGAGTTGGGTTTTTGGTTCCTACACACTACTAATCCGGCTAAGGTATAAGTAATTTAAGCCAGCCGACATAGAAAAAAGTAAATGTAGAAAAGACAATTATTATTATTAAGGCAGTCCCCGAGTTTCTGCTCGAGGTGTCGAAGTTTCATTGATAAGCTCATTGTCGACATACATACCAACATATGAGAGTTCGAGATACATACACTTTTCACTAAGTGTAAAACAGGCGAAGTAGAGCTACATTCCATGGACGCTTAGATTCCTCGCTAGACATGTCCGCCTTGTTTCTCTCATGTGGCGACGCATCAATGAGGTAATAGGAATAATTGTGTAATTCTTTGCTTACAATGAATGGCCCTTCCCATGGAGGGGATAACTTATGCATGTCAGCAGTGTGATGCACCAACCGAAGTACCAGATCATCTTCCCAGAAGACTCAAGGATTTACTTTTCGGCTATGGTAGCATCGGAGATTTTGCTGATATATGGCGGATCTGGACAAGGACAATTCTCTCGCTTCTTCTAGCAGATCAACATCACTTTGCCGGACTTCTTGCACTTTGGCTTCTGTGTATTGGGCGACCTAGGGTGAGTCATGCTCTATGTCGGCTAGTAATACATCTTTTGCCCTATATACTAGAAAGAATGGCGTATATCCTGTTGATCGATTTGGAGTTGTTCTTAAACTCCACACTACCGCTGGTAGTTCTTCTATCCACCACCTCATTGATCTTTGCAGCGGCTCAATGAGTCGGGGCTTTATCCCGGACAGAACTAGTTTGTTGGATCTTTCCACTTGTCTGTTCGAGCCAGGGTGGGCTACTAAGGCGACGTCTAGCCGGATCTTCTTTTCTCAGCAGAATCTCGCAAATGCTCCTTCAGCAAAATTTGTGCCATTATTAGTTATGATATTGTAGGGATATCTGTATCTCAAGATTATATCTTTGAGGAATGTCATAGCTGTTGCCCCATCACATTTCCTGATTGGCTTCACTTCGATCCATTTGGTAAATTTGTCCACCATGACCAAGATATGGGTCATATTTCCTTTTGCCGGCTTAAATGGGCCAACCATATCTAAGCAACATACAACAAATGGCCAAGTAATAGATATAGTTTTTAGTTCCGACATTGGCATGTGTGTCTTGGTGACGTACCTCTGACAACCATTGCATTTCCTAACTAGATCTTCTGCTTGCTCCAAGGCATTTGGCCAGTAAAATCCATGCCAAAAAGCTTTTTCCATTAAGGCTCTGGATGAGGCATGATGCCCACAATCCCCGTGATGTATATCTCGGAGTATGTCAAGCCCCTCTTCCGGGTCTACACACCGATGCAGCACAGTTGTGACACTTCTTTTGTATAGTTCGTGTCATGGTGGTGGCACGGCAGATACCATGGATAGGCTAAAGATGGGGCCAATGAGTGCTAGGGGAATCTAGGGAGGCAGAACATGGTGATTCCACGCATGGAAGTTCTTGTATTCTTCTCTATCAATGGTGCTTACAAATGCTCCTCAAGCTATTGGTGAGAAGGAGACAGAGTCTCTTACCCCCCACAAACTAGCCATAGAGATCTACCTTAGACAGCGAGAATGATCCATCCCTCTCTATGGAGGCCCCGGTGCTCCTTTTATAGGGCAGCCCGGGTTACAAAGTTAGGGCACACGTGGTAGCATATTCTCCGAATATGCCCCTCGTCTAAAGCTAGATGCTTCTTTATTCTCTTTAATGGCTTGTCCGGGCTTTGGACGTAACCCACAGCGTAATCTTTGTCTTTTGGCATCATCGGACACGGGCTGTGTCATCCGACTTTGCCCGCGTCACCTTGGTCGCCCCTGACCCGCTGGTCCGCTTCTTTACTTTGCTTCGCTCATGCTACAGCTAATAAAGCCACCTTTTGACCAGTAGAGGATTCCTTCTCTTGGAGGCCATAAGATAGTCCGGCTAGCATGTGGCTAATCTGGCTACCAAGACGCCTACAAAACAGAGATAAACATGGCCGTCATATACTATATGCCGGCGGACTATGGTTAGGAAGATTCTCCATGGGTCAGGTCACTTTGTGGTTCGGCCTACCTTGAGGTGACTCGGTCAGCACTTGCTTTGACCGTGTCGTACCCCGGCTAACTCGGCCCTTATACCCCGGTGTTACCCTACCTGGGGGTATCCCCCAACATTAGTCCCCGAAGCTAGTGCGGTCTTAGCAACTTTTGGTTGTTAAGGCCACAGCAAGTTCACTTGTCCGGGTCTCCGCGTCCTTGGCCGAGTCATCCAGTAAATCCGGGACTTCCCCTCTAGTGATCCATTGGCCCATTCCGAATTATGCCTCGCTGGCCGGGTTTTTGCCTGCTTATCCAAGTTATCATTCCTTCTCTCGTACGCTTCCCCACATCCTACGTGGAAGGTAATCATCATTTTGCCTCATTTTAAGGGCTACGAGCATTCAATGCATCGGTTACTGTCGCAGTGTCAGGAATAACTGCGGTGTGCGTCCCTTCACTGTCGCGCCTCATTAACCGTAACATTACATCACATCATGGGATCGTTTGCCCCTGTGGCCCTTGCTGTGGCCTTGCTCTGATTGGCCGTTTTGGCCGCGTACATGCCCGTTGCGCGTGGCGTGGCCACCGCAAAGGATCCCATGACGCGCGTGCTACGCGGTTAAGTAGAGGGCCTGGGGCGATTTCAGGGGAAGTTCCCCCATTTTCTCCGCACCTCCCAGCCTCTTTCTCTCTCACCGCAACCTTGCTGCCACCGCCAGTTTCCTATTGCTTTAGTGCCGTCGCGACTGTGCACAGGCAGCATCTCGCGCCTACGCTGCCGTTCCCACTCAAGATCTCCATCACGGGGCCCTACGCTTCCCGTTTCCCCTCCTCCAGCTATCTCTACTCTGATTTCTCTATCGAGGATCTCGAATCCACCATGGCTGAGGAGGAGGCAGCGGTGGTGGCGCAGCAGGAGGAGGAAGCAGAAGGCCCCGAGCGCGGCTGCTAGGATGGCGTGTTCGTCTGCGAGGACGAACTGGGGTGGCTCTGTGCCACACGCCGCATCCCTGCCGGCGTCGCCTGTCGCCTTGCCTCCAACGAGATTTCTCCTTCCCCCAATCCTGGGGAATATGTTGTTTTTCTTTCGCATTTTCAGCGCGGCTTTGGCCTTCCCACTTCATATTTCTTCTATGATTTCATTTCTACCTACAAGTTGCAACCGCATCATCTCCCCGCCAATGCCATCACTTCTCTGTCCTCCTTTGGTTCTGGCATTGAGGGGTACATTGGCCTCTGGCCAACCAAGGAACTTTGGATCAAGTTCTTTGGTCTCCGGAGGAACGTGGTTCCGGATAAGGAGCTTGCTCCGGAGGACAAGCATCTGACCCAGTGTGGCGGTGCTTCCATATCTCCTCGCAAGACCTCCGTGTTCCCTCGGGTTACTGGGCTCGAGTCCTGCAAAGGCTGGGCCCGAACTTTCTTCTACGTATGGAACACCACCGACGTGGACCTGATCCGTCTCCTTCCCTACAAGCCTGGCCCTCCAGATACCTCGCTTTGGGAAAGAATTCCCAAGCGACCCACGGCCCTGGCGAATCAGGTGGACCGCCGGATCAAGGAGCTGCTCAAGGAGAAGCTCCGGGGGGAGGACATCATGATTACTTTCGTCCGTAGCCAGGTCTCCCCCCTTCATAAGCGAGCCCACAAGATCTGTTACTTGAGCGGCCCCCTCGACCCCCACCGGACTTCATTGATCGAGCTCGATAACTCGGCGGTTTTCCGCCGGGTTAAATCCATTTTTAATGTGGAGAAGGAGTTCTCCGAGGATTGGGATTGGGGACTTGAGCCCTTCACCCGTGATAACCCTCCTCCAAAGGTAAACTCACCCTTCTCTGTTTTCCGAATCTACTTTGTATGTTGGTTCACTTTCATAACCTTGCAATTGTCGTCTTGTTCTCAGAAATTCCTCCAGCGGCCACTGGAGGATAGTGAGGTATTGGCGGGCAAGTGGCTGCCGGACCGCACCGAGGAGGACATGGAGGAGCCTGATCCGGAGACCTTCCTACCTACCCCAGACGTCGTCAAACGCATCGCTAGTAAGGCCTCTTCTCTAAGGGATTGGCCAGATGACGATGACTCGGGCGTTGAGGTCCTAGAGTTACTTGATCCGGTTCCCATCTCATACTCACATCTGGTTATGTCCTAATCTTTAGCTAACCCGGCCGGTCAGGTCCACGAGGTTCCCCCCTTGCTATGGGTGGTGCGGTCCCTGCTTCTTCCCAGAAGCGCGCGGCTACCTCGGCCGCAGCTTCGGAGGTGCCGCCGCCTAAGAAGAGGCAGAAGAAGTCCCGGGTGAAAACTCAGACTAAGCCGGCCGCCAAGAGCACGGTCCGGAGGGTGCCCAAACCTCGGGCTCCCCCAACCTCGGACGAGTAAGTCCTTTTGCACTTGCACTGTTGGATTTTTCCTTTGTTTTCCTTTTTCTTTCATTGGTCTCTTTCTTTTGGACTTGATGCTTTTCTTCTTTTCAGAGCTCCTAGGGTTATCCCTCAGAGCGGCTCAGGCATAGCCTCGCCAATCCCGAGCAGCCCTTCTCCCTCCTGCAACGATGATATTCGCACGCTCAGCCCTATTTAAGAGGGTTCTGCGGCTGCGCCTGACTAGAGCCCACCTCGTCATGAGGAGGGCAATGTCGGTGCGGGGGGTAGCGGGGCGGCTCTAGACACGGCGATGCCAAATCTCCCCAGTTTTTCTTCGGCCCCAGCGCCAAGTCATGAGGTGCCAGTTTTATCGGCACCACCCCCAACAAGTTCTTCTACCCCAGTATTTCTAGCACCAGCAGTACCAACAGCAGCAAGAGCATCACCAGCAGCAACAGCAGCAACAGCGACAACCTCTGCAGCTTCCACCAAGCCTCCCAAGAAGAAATCCCCCTCAGCTCCCTCCAGATCTACTCCCTCCGTCGTAGACATCTTCCAGCTAGCTCCTCAGGCTTCATCTGGCAAGCTCCAAAAGGTCGTCGGGTCAGCTAAAGGGATCTCGTTTGGGTCTGCCGCCATCGGGTCGGAGGGTAGCGGGCAACTAGTTCTTCATACCAGCCCCGCTGCTGCTCAATCCGCCAGGCGAGAGGCCTACATCAAAGGTCTTGTGGCGAACTACTCTCCCAGCGGTGAAACTTACAGTCCAATGCTCCTTGAGTATGTGAAGAACTGGAACAACGCAGAATTCGTCGACCCACAAGATGATCTGCCAGAGAAGTTCGGCCTAGCTGAGTTCAGCGCATAGATGAACTCTGCTACCAAGGCTATCTCTTTGGTTGGTGGATGATGGAGGTAACTATTTCCCTCTGTTGTTGGTACCTTGTATAACTGAGCACTTGTAGACATAGCCCCTAGTCCCCGAGCCTCCGAGGGAATAACTTGTTATTCGGTCGGATGCTCCTTACAGAATTTAAATTGTAACATAATTGGAGCCGGTTTAAGCTCCCTTGGCTCAAATCTTAGACTTGAAATATCCACACACCTAGAGCTGGGTTAAGTTCCACTTGGCCCTGATCTTGTAGACTTGGAATATCCACACACCTAGACTTCAAATATCAATACACCTAGAGCCGGGTTAAGTTCCACTTGGCCCAGATCTTGTAGACTTCAAATATTCACACACCTAGAGCCGGGTTAAGTTCCACTTGGCCCGGATCTTGTGGACTTCGAATATCCACACACCTAGAGCCGGGTTAAGTCCCACTTGGCCCGAATCTTGTAGACTTGAAATATGCACACACCTAGATCCGGGTTAAGTTCCACTTGGCCCGGATCTTGTAGACTTGAAATATCCACACACACACCTAGAGCCGGGTTCAGTTCCACTTGGCCCGGATCTTGTAGACTTCGAATATCCACACACCTAGAGTCGGGTTAAGTTCCACTTGGCCCGGGTCTTGTAGACTTCAAATTATCTTTTACCTTACATTTTAACTTTGGCATTGCCTTGCTTATTTTAGATTACTACTAACCGCCGACCCGTTGAGTTCCAGCGCCTGCTGGACTCCTATAAAGGCATTCGAGTGCGTTATGGTAAATTCCTGGAGGCTCACCAGAAGAAGTGTAATGTTCCTTTAGACTTTTCCCCCTTCCATTTTTGTTCATTCGAGTTGACCGTGATCCGAACTAACTTGCTATCCGAACCATGCAGCCGAGGTTGAAGCTAAGAATATTAGTATGCGGAAGAATCTGGCTGAAATCAAAGGTAATTTCATCCCCTTCACACAATCACTATACTCTCTTTCTTTTATCTGGTGGACACTTATACTTTGGGTCCTCCGGGTCATCACATTGCTGCAGTTGCTCTTGAAGACAGCGTTAGTATGCCTGAAATGATGATCCATCTCCTCGAACAAACAGGGAAACATGAGGCAGATCTGAAGAAGAAAGATGAAGAGATAGCTCGGTTGCAGCTTCAGGACTCGGAGATCACTCGGCTGAATGCCGAAATTTAGAGGCTCCAGGGCCTCCATAAGTCCGAGTTGGAGAAGGCTGACAAGGAGTTTGCCGAGGAGAAAGAGCGTAATGGAGGAAGCCGACATCAAGCTTACGTCGGTGACCACCGAATATGAGAAACTCTAGGCCCACAAGGCTAGCGTCGATTCCGAGCTTCAGCGACTTCTTTTCCAGATTGCATGTGAGTTTTCTGCCCTTGCTTAACTTTCATTTCTCCGGATCTGGTGCGCTTAGTTACTGTTTCTTCTGCTCTGTTGTCAGGAAAATTTCCAGAAAGCGATATGCTCGGTGCCGCTGCCGTAACCCGGTCCCGCGAACAGCGTGGTATTTTTGCTGCCCCTGGTGCTGAGCCAATCCCGTATAATACGGAGGATCTACTAGCGAGCCTCACCGCTCGTCTTGAGGTAGTGAAGAACCACGGGCCGGATATTATACCGGCGGCAACGCGAATGTTCAGATCCTTCTGGCCCAGTGAAAACAATCCAAAAAGGGGCTCAGCTTTCATAGCCAAGTTGATGGAGTGTGATATGCAGCTGAATTTGTGGCGCGAATCTGCCGCACGGGCTGGGGCTGACATTGCCTTGCAGTTTGTCTTTTCGTGGTATGAGGGAATTGATCTAGGGTTGCTCACTCATATGCGCACTGGGTCTAAGTGGTGCAAAGATCCGGATTGGATCGCGCCGCAAAGCCTGTGCCAACAAGCTCATCCAGTATTCCTTCTGCCACGCTTGGAATGAAGGGTCGAGCTATCTCGATGTCGTTGATGATGAAGTTGTTTCTGGAGATGAAGAAGAAGAGAGTGAGGGTGAGGCCTCCGAGCTTGGCGACGAGGCCGAAGACCCGTGGGATGGCGAGGTCAATCCTGAGGATGAAGTCGAGGCTAGCGCCCCTCCCCCACACTCCGAAGTACCTCCTTCCTCGACCGATGACTCGACTGCTGCTCCTGCTCCTTAAAAACACTTATCACATTTATCAGATCCCCGGGATGCCGGGTGAAAATGTATCTAAATACATTGGTTTGGTTGTGCTACAATTCACTTTGTTGAACTACGTTCTTAATGTTGGATTATCGTGGGCGAAGTCCCTGAGTTTCGCTTTCTTGTTCTCCCAATTTTTGACTCGGCTCGCGTCTACCTTGATTTGGTTTCTTGACTTACGAGTCCGAGGTTCAAAAAATTGATTTAACAATACTTGAAACTTTGAGATTAGCTCAAAATGATCTAGCGTTAAACCAAGGGTTAGTCAAAGAGCCAATGCCGGCCTGCTTAAGTTCTTTTCCTTAGTCGTTTTTTATGTGCTTTGCCATTCCAAACTTGTTCTCTTGCTTGCCATGAAGCCAATTCTTGTTGGACAGCAGCAAAGTCGAAGAGTTGAGGTTTTGGTGCTCACACATTACTGATCCGACTAACACATAAGCGACTTAACCCAGCCGACATAAAAAAACCAAAAACAAGAAAAGGCAATTGTTATAGCAGTCCCTGAGTCTCTGCTTGGGGTGCCAAAGTTTCATTAATAAGATCATCGCTGATATACATACCGACATATGAGTAGCTCGGATACATTCACCTCGTTGTCAGGTGTAGAAAGGACGAAGTAGTGCTACATTCCACGGTCGCTTAGATTCTTCTCCGGACCTGTCCGCCTATTTTTTTCCTGGTGTTGTGCATCAATAAGGTAGTACGAATCATTGCGCAAGGCTTTGCTTACAATGAAAGGTCCTTCCCATGGGGGGATAACTTATGCATGCTAGTAGTGCGCTGTATCAACCGGAGTACTAGGTCACCTTCCCGAAAGACTCGGGGGTTTACTTTCCTGTTATGATAGCGTCGGAGGTTTTGCTGATATATGGCGGATCTAGACAATGCCAGTTCTCTCGCTTCTTCTAGCAGATCAACATCATTTTGCCGGGCTTTGCGCACTTCGGCTTCTGTATATTGGGTGACTCTTGGTGAATCGTGCTCTATGTCGGCTGGTAATATAGCTTCTGCCCCATATACCAGAAATAATGGCGTATAGCCTGTTGATCGATTTGGAATTGTTCTTAAACTCCATAGTACCGCTGGTAGTTCTTCTATCTAGCACCCCGCTGATCTTTGCAGCAGCTGTATGAGTCGCGGTTTTATCCCAGACAATATCAGTCCGTTGGATCTTTCCACTTGCCCGTTCAGTGCGGGGTGGGCAACTGAGGCGACATCTAGTCGGATCTTCTTTTCTCGGCAGAACCTCGCAAATGCTCCTTCAGTGAAATTTGTTCCATTATCGGTTATGATGCTATGGGGATAGCCATATCTTAGGATTATGTCCTTGAGGAATTTTACTAATGTTGCCCCGTCGCACTTCCGAATTGGTTTCACCTCAATCCATTTGGTGAACTTGTCAACCATGACTAGCATATGGGTCATCCGTCCTTTTGCTGGCTTAAATGGCCCTACCATATCTAGGCACCAGACAGCAAATGGCCAGGTAATGGGGATAGTTTTCAGCTCCGACATTGGTAAATGAGTTTTCGTGGCGTATCTTTGACAGCCATTGCATTTTCTCACCAGATCCTCTGCTTGCTCCAACGCACTTGGCCAATAGAATCCATGCCAGAAGGCTTTTGCCACTAAGGCCCTTGAGGAGGCATGATGGCCACATTCCCCTTGGTGAATATCTCGGTGTATCTTCAATCCTTCCTCCGGGTCAACACACCGATGTAGCACTGTAGTCCCACGTCTTTTGTATAACTCGGCATTGATAATAGTATAGGCCTTTGCTCTCCTTTGGATCTATCGTGAGAGTATCTCGTCATCCGGCAGAACTCCTTCTTTAAAGAAATCAAATATCGGCTTGGCCCAAGATGGTATAGCCCGGATGGGAAATGGTTCTTCATCAATTTCCATTGCATCCACCGACATAACCCCTGTCGGATCGGGCTGATCAGTCCCCAGGTCAGCTGAGACAGTCCCCGGGTTTGCCGAAGCAGTCCTCGGGTTTGCTGAGATGTTTCCCCACTCTATCTCCATAGGTGAAGCTCCTGATCCAGAGAGTGTCGGGATATAAATTGAATCTGATTCGGGTGAGGGCGTTATAGATGGTTTTCTCAGGTGCTCCAAAGCCACATTTAGCGAGATTGGCAGCTGAGATGAGCCTAACTTGGACAGCGTATTTGCTGCCTCATTTTCAATCCGAGGTATGTTATGGAATTCACACCCTTCGAAAAATCCACTTATCTTCTGAACATGGAATCTGTATAAGGCCATGTTAGCATCCAAGGCATCCCAATTTCTAGACACTTGTTGCACCACCAAATCCGAGTCTCCAAAGCATTATATCCGGCGTATCCCTACTTCTTTCGCCACTTTGAGACCATGTACCAATGCTTCATACTCTGCAACATTATTTGAGGTACTGAAGTAGATTTGAAGGACATACTTCAGTTGATCCTTCTTGGGCAACGTAAGCACTACTCCGGCGCCCAACCCATCTTTCAATTTTGATCCGTCGAAGTGCATTTGCCAGTAATTGGAGTCTGGTAGAGGTGGTTCGTATTGCATTTCGGCCCAGTCTACAAAGAAATCTGCCATAGCTTGTGATTTTATAGCATCTCTTCTATCAAATTGTGGTGCATAAGGAGCTAACTCGATTTCCCATTACGTTGTCCGCCCACTTGCATCTTTGTTACTCATGATCTCTTATATGGGTGCCTCACATATCACTTTGATGGGATGTTCCTCAAAATAGTGTTTGAGTTTCTTGGCTGACATATATACAACATGCGCCATCTTTTGATAGTGAGGGTAGTTCTGTTTTGAGGCTGGTAATACCTCACTCAGATAATATACCGGCCTTTGCACCGACTTTCCTTCTTCCTCGCGCTCTACTATGATTACTACACTTACGACTCGGTTGGTCACGGCTACGTAGAGCAACATTGGCTCCTTGGGTAGTGGTGCTGCTAGGATCGGAGCAGTGGATAACATCTTCTTCAACTCCCTAAACACAAGGTCGGCCTGCAGCGTCCAGGTGAATTTGTCTGTCTTTTTCATTAGTTGGTAGAGGGGCAAGGCCTTCTCTCCCAACCGACATACGAATCGACTTAACGATGCCAGGCAACCCGTGAACTTCTGCACATTGTTAAGGCATTTTGGCAATTCCATTCTTTCTATGGCCCAGATTTTTGTCGGGTTTGCCTCGATACCTCGACTGGATACTAAAAACCGAGTAACTTTCCTGCGGGCACACCAAAGGTGCACTTCTCCGGGTTTAGTTTCATTCGGAACCTTCTCAAGTTCGCGAATGTTTGCCGGATATCATCAAGGAGCGTATTGCTTTCCTTGGTATTTATCACCACATCATCCACATAAACTTGCACATTCCGACCTATTTGGTCATGTAAGCATTTCTGCATGCATCGTTGGTACGTTGCTCCTGCATTACGTAGTCCAAACGGCATAGTGCGATAGCAATAAGCCCCATACAGGGTAATAAATGCAGTTTTTATTTGATCATCCGGATTCATGGGTATCTGGTGGAAACCAGAGTATGCATCAATGAATGATAGTAGTTCACATCCGGCAGTCAAGTCTATGACTTGATCTATTCTAGGGAGTGGGAATGGATCTTTCGGACACGCCTTGTTCAGGTTCGTGTAGTCAATGCACATCCGCCATACCACGGCCACGTTCGGATCATCTTTCTTGTTTTCCACTAGTACCGGATTAGAGAGCCAATCCAGATAGAGTACTTCCATGATAAACCCGGCTGCTAGTAGTCTTGCTAGCTCATCCCCAATAACTTTCCTTCTATCTTCTGCGAAACGCCTGAGAGGCTGCTTTACCGGTTTTGCCCCGGGTCTTACATTTAAGGAGTGCTCAGCCAACTCCCTCGGTACACCTTGCAGGTCTTGAGTAGACCAAACAAAGATATCCCGATTCCCACGGAGGAAGTTGACGAGCTCGCTTTCCTATTTGCTAGTTAACCCGGCACCAATTGTTACGGTGCGTTCTGGGAACTGGTCATCGATTGGTACTTTCTTTGTGTCTTTGGTTGCTTGGAATGATACACTTCCATGTGGGTTGGTCAGTGTCGGCATATGCTATTGCGCGGACTGAGCCAATGCCGCTACCTCTAGTATCTTCCTTTTTTCTTGAGCTATCCCGAGTGACTCGGCCAAGTTAGATTCGGCTGAGGCACACTCGATCGAATGCCGGAAGTCTCCCGATACAGTTATCACTCCCCTTGGTCCGAGCAGTTTCATCTTGAGGTAACTGATGTGAGCACTTGCCATGAATTTGCTCAGCGCCGACCTACCGAGTAACGCATGATATGCGCTCTCTAGATTTACCACTTCGAACTCCAAATTTTTGGTCCGACAATTATCTCTTGTTCCGAACAACACATCAACCCGGACCTTCCCAATTGGCTCGCGGGAAATGCCTGGCACTATGCCATGAAAGGTGGTCCTCGTTGCTTGCAGCATGTTCTCTGTTATCCCCAACTTGTGCATGGTATCCTTGTACATTATGTTGATACTACTTCCATTGTCAATTAGTACCTTGGAAAACTTTACATTGAGGTTCGGTCCAATGAACGTTGGATCCAAGACCAGTGCGTAAGTCCCAGGGCCAGGCATAATCTTTGGGTGATCCCTATTACTCCACGTAATTTCTTGATCTGCCCAAGGCATGTATCTCACTACCGCCGGCATTACTGCGTTTACCTCCATATGCCAGCGCTGCAAGCTTTTCCAGTCATTTTCTTCCGTGGTAAATACGCAATAGCTTTGGTGATGCTCCCTGTACTCGTTTTGTCCTTCATTCTCACGGTAAACATGACCTTGTTGCTGGCTATTGTCTACCTGATGTACCGCATCCCTTCTTTCGTGATTTTCGTACCTCGGTGGAGGTGGTGGCAACATCAGTTGCTATCCATTCCCCCTATTAACAATGGTGGTCGCGGTGCCTCATTCCTAGGCGCTTCGTTCCGAGGTGCTTGAGCATTCTCCGAACTGCCTTGTTCTAACTTCCTCATCCACTCACATTGCTGGGTTGTATGATTCACCGGACTATTTGGACTTGGTGTATGGAACTTGCAAGGTTGATCCAACATAGACTCGAAGGTATACCTCGGTCTATATTTATGTTCCTGCCATTGCTTTTTCTGCTCCAGGGTCCAAGGCTTTTTCCCTTCGTTTTTCTGTTGCCAGTTCTGTCCTCTGGGTTTTTGGCGTTGGCTTTCTCTAGCATTGGGTTGATCCCGGTCTACCGTTGCCACCTATTGTGAGTTATATCTATAATCCGGATGTCTGTCCCTTCTCTTTCCTCGGAAATCATTCCTTCTTGATGACTTGGAGATATGTCGGTTGTAATACTCCTCGTTTGCCTCGCTCGGCATTAGCCGGGGTTGCGTTGGATCTCCTAGAGCATACGAATCTGCGATCCGGAACGTCTCAGCCAAAGTGGTTGGCATATCTCGTTGTAACCTCTGCCACAGCATACTATATCTGCACCCCTGGGCGAACCACGCAATAGCTTGTGATTCAATTGCTCCTTCGCACGAGTTGCGCATGTTACACCAACGGGTCAGGAAATCCCGGTTTGTCTCATTCAGTCTTTGCCGGCATAGCGCCAGGGTTTGCGGCCAGTTGGGCCTCTTGTAGGTGCTCGAGAAGTTGCTCATGAATAACTCCTGAAAATCCAACCAACAATTAATGCTTCCTGGTGGCAAATTGTTCAGCCAAACTCTCGCTGGTCCTTCTAACATTTGTGGCACATATCTCACTGCCCATCTTAAATTCCCTGTTGCGATGTTGACTGTCATCGCATAATCAATCAGCCAATCTTCTGGCCTTGTACTTCCATCATAAGTTTTGGTTCCTTTGGCCAGCTGAAAGTTTGGCACTGGTGGCTCCTTCATAATCTGGGTCCCAAAACATGCCGGGCCAGGTGGACCTGGTATCTCGATTAGCTCTGACCTGTAAATCTTATCCAGTTTCAACCTCGCATTATTTGGTCGCAAGTTCCTGCTTCCCATCCTTGACCCAATTATGTGGTGACCCGGTCTAGGGTAGCCGTCGTTGATCATAGCCGAATATCCATCATCATACCTTTCCTGATTCGGACAAGTGTTTTGTTGTGGTGCCACTTGTCCTGCACTTCCCTCTTGTCGAGGTGCGCGTTGCTGCTGTTGCCGAGGTGCATTTTGCCCCGTTCCCACATGATCATGATGTCCGGCATTGCCGTTGGCAACATTCCTTTGACCGGCATTGCCTTTGTCACGGTTACCTCGTCCACGGACACCTCGGCTCGTACTGTGCCTATCCTCATCAATCTGAATTGCTTTACCTTTTCCTTCCCTTACTAGATCATAAGGAACCATCTGTTTTTGTCTTCTCCTAGTTTACCACTTCTTCTCTCATAGGATTGTGACCCGGAGATGACGCAGATCCCCTGGATCTTGCCGGGTTATTCCTAGCCGACTGTACCACGTGTGACGCTCTTCGTGGTGTTGGGTTTGCCTTGTTCATTTCTTCATTCTGCTGGCAAGCAACTCTCAGCAAGTGATTCACCCTCTCGTGTTGCCTTTGTCGAGCCTCTCCAGTTAAACCTTCTAACTCGGACGCGGCCGCATTTGCTGCCTTGAGGTTCTTTGCCGGGGTACTGTACCTATCTAGCCCTCCTGTTACTAGCGTGGTCGTCTGACCCGGCCTAGGATCGTATTCCTTGTCAATCTCAGTAATCAGGTTCCTGCCCCGTATTTTTACTCCGTCTATGAGGTTTGCCTTAGCATATTCTCTCAAGGTGATGTTCAAAGACTGATGCAGCTCGGCTACCTTCTTTGCCCCAGCTAACACCTTCCGCCGAGCTTCCTCTAACTCAGCTTGAGCCTGAGCCATCTCTACTACAGGCGCTATTGGCGTCGCTAGGCTATCTATTGCTTGCTGGAGCACATTCTCTGGCATTTCTACTGGAGGAAACCTTGACCTGGTCTGCTTAGGCGTTACCTTCGACTCTGGTGTCGGGCCCTTGCTTGGTTCTGCGTCAGGTGTGGTCATCAGGACTTCAACGCTGCTGGTGGGGTGAGCGATACGCACACCACGAACTGCGCTGAGAGGTGGTTCGCCTCCTTCGACAATGATGAACACAAGACTCGTCCACGCCGACATAGATCTTGTGCGTGCCAACCTTGATGAATACGCCATTGCGCAGAGGGGGCGCCTGCCGAAGCTCCCTGTGTTGTCGCAGACATAGTCCAGCGCTCCAAACCGCTGAACCAGGTCGGAGACAACGCGCTCACCGGTGCCGAAGATGCTTCCCGTCCGTATTTTTACCCCTGCTAGCACCGCTAGCCCCACGGTGGGTGCCAACTGTCGTGGTGGTGGCACGGCAGATGCCATGGATAGGCTAAAGATGGGGCCAATTGTTGGGTCCACAGCATAGAAAACAAAAAAATTCCTACGATGAGAACTATACGCCAAGATCTATCTACTAGATACAGAGCAACGGGTGGACATACATCTATGGAGAACTTACCCTCAAAAACAACGAGTTTTGTTAACGAGTAGGAACTCATGGTTGATGTAGTCGTAGGCTTGCCGATCTCAAGATCGTGTGGAAGTCCGAGCGCCGCAAATCAGTAGCGCATCCGTCCTCGCACACACGTTCAAGCCACCGGACAACCTCCACCTCCTCGCTCCAGCGAATCAGCGGAAGCAGCAACTCCTTCCAGACGCAAGGCCACCGGGAACATGTATCTCGCTAATCCGAGACCATGGGGGAATATCTAGAGGGGAGAGAGATCCTTCACGAGGAGGTGTGCTTTGTGAGGGAGGAGAGGGGGCCTTTTATAGGAGAGGGGGACTCCTCCCCTACCATGGCCGGCAGCCAAGGAGGGAGCCCCCTCCTCTTCCTCATTCATGTGGTGGAAGCTCCACTCACATCAATTCAAGCTCCACCCAAAATTCCACTCACTTGCATTAAATTTCCACCAAATTTAATGCCACTCTCAATTAATAAAACTCTTTTATTTATTTTATTCAGAATTTTGTTAATTACTTTAATTAACAAACATTCACATAAAACCCCTTGCAACATTTCAATATCACATGCAGAACCACTTTCTGCAATTTCACCCAAAACAATTCTGGTTTTTATCGAAACAATTCATGTTTCTATCAAAACATTTCCTGTGCTTTGCAAACCTTTTGTCTGAAACATATGTGCTCCTAAATGGTGTCCGGCAACCCTTAAGTGTGTCACCCTACAGTTCGCGAATAATCCAGACATGATTGAGACTCCTCTCATATCAATAATCAGAAGCGGGACCTGGAGATCCATACTGACTCCTTCACATTCAACGATGACTTTTGTGATCGTGAGAACCTTTAACGGTAGTAATTTAATCCCTTTGTCCCATGATATAATACATGTCCGAGATTCGATCATTAGTATCCAAATACCTAGTTTGATCTCGTTACCAACATGCACTCTTTTCTCGTTCCCGTGATATAACATTCCAGTGATCACATCACTTGCTTGCAAGCTATCTTAATGTGATATCACCGAGAGGGCCCAGAGTATATCTATCCGTCATCGGGATTGATAAATTCCACTCTTAATCCATGATCCTCAACATAACACCTTCGTAGCACTGAACCCACCTTTATAGTCACCCTGTTACGGTGTGACGTTTGATGTTATCAAGATACTCTTCCGGTGTTAGCAATTAACATGATCTCATGGTCTAAGGACTAACATTACTTCGTATGATGTTATAGCAATGTAAACATAATGAATTGATCGTAGTGCTATACTTCAGATGAATGTTCATCACATCATTTCACAAATGCTATGACCTTGTTATTAACAACATCCAATGTCCATGATCAGGAAACCTTGATCATCTTGTTAATCAACAAGCTAGTCTATAAGAGAGGCATAACTAGGAAACATTTTTGTTTATTAAACACACATGTATTGACGTTTCCTATCAATACAATTATAGCATGCAAAATAAACATCTATCATATACAAGGAATACATAATAACAACATTATTATTGCATCTAAGGGCATATTTCCTTCAGTCTCCCACTTGCACTAGAGACAATAATCTAGTTTACATAGTGATAAATCTAACACCCATGGAGTTCTGGTGTTGATCATGTTTTGCCCTAGGGAGAACTTTAGTCAACGGATCTGCTACATTCAGGTCCGTGTGCACTTTACAAATCTTTATATCTCCATCCTTGACATGCTTGCGGATGGAGTGAAACCGGCGCTTAATATGCTTGGAATTCTTGTGAGACCTTGGTTCCTTGGCGTTGGCTATGGCTCCATTGTTGTCACAATAGATAACCATTCGGTCCAATGCACTAGGAACCACACCTAGTTCCGTTATGAACTCCTTCATCCAAACCGCTTCATGTGTCGCTTCTGAAGTAGCAACATATTCCGCCTTTGTTGTTGATCCAGCCACCACAGGTTGTTTGGAACTCCTCCAACTAACTGTTGCTCCGTTCTAGAGAAATACGTATTCGGATTGATACTTAGAGTCATCCGGATCGGTGTCAAAGCTAGCATCGACATAACACTTAGCGACTAGCTCTTCTTCACCTCCGTATATAAGAAACATATCCTTAGTTCTTCTCAAGTACTTGAGGATGTTCTTTACCGCTATCTAGTGTTCCGAACCTGGATCAGATTGGTACCTACTAGTCAAACTGATAGCATGTGCCACATCCGGTCTTGTACATAGCATGGCATACATTATAGAGCCTATGGCTGAGGCATAGGGGATCTTATCCATTATCTCTCTTTCTTCCGCCGTAGCCGGACTTTGAGTCTTACTCAATGTCTTGCCTTGCAACATAGGTAAGAACCCCTTCTTACTTTCGTCCATATTAAACTTCTTTAATATCTTATCAAGGTATGTACTCTGCGATAGCCCAATTAGGCGTCTTGATCTATCTCTATAGATTTTAATGCCTAATATATATGAAGCTTCACCAAGGTCTTTCATCGAAAATTTGCTGTTTAGATAACTTTTAACACTGTTTAAAAGATCTATATCATTTCCAATCAATAATATGTCATTCACATATAATATCAGAAATGCCACATTGCTCCCACTCACTTTCTTGTAAATACAAGCCTCTCCATAAGTTTTGACAAATCCAAACTCTTTGATCACCTCATCAAAGCGGAGATTCCAACTCCAGGATGCTTGCTTCAGTCCATAGATGGATCGCTGAAGTTTGCATACCTTATCAGCATCCTTAGGATCGAAAAAACCCTTAGGTTGTATCATATACAACTCTTCTTCAATATTACCATTGAGGAACGCAGTTTTGACATCCATCTGCCATATTTCATAATCGAAATTTGTAGCAATTGCTAACATAATCCTAACCGACTTTAGCATCGCTACGGGAGAGAATGTCTCATCGTAGTCAACTCCTTGAATTTGTCGAAACCCCTTTGCGGTAAGTCGAACCTTATATATGGTCACATTACCATCAGCATCAGTTTTTCTTTTGAAAATCCATTTATTCTCAACGAACTTTCGATCGTGAGGTAAGTCCACCAAGGTCCAAACCTGGTTTTTGTACATGGATTCCATCTCGGATTTCATGGCTTCTAGCCATTTGTTGGAATCCGGTCTCATCATTGCTTCTTCATAAGTCGCAGGGTCATCTATTTCATCAATCATGAAATTCATAACAGGATTGCCATACAGTTCAGTAGTTGCACGTGTCCTGCTTGACCTGCGAGGCTCGGTAGTGTCCTCTTTCGGAGTTTCATGATCAATATCATTAGCTCTCTCTTCATTAGGTGAAGTCAACTCCGAAACAACTTCCGGTGTTGCGCTACTCGCCATTTCATGAAGAGAAGGTTCAATAACCTCTTCGAGTTCTACCTTCTGACTACTCACACCTTTCGCGAGAAAATCCTTCTCAAGAAAGGATCCATTCTTGGCAACAAAAACCTTGCCCTCGGATCTGTGATAGAAGGTATAGCCAATTGTTTCCTTAGGGTATCCTATGAAGACGCATTTTTTTGCTTTGGGTTCGATTTTATCTGGCTGAAGTTTCTTCACAAAAACATCGCATCCCCAAACTTTAAGAAATGACAGTTTAGGTTTGTCTCCAAAACATAATTCATACGGTGACGTTTCAACGGATTTAGATGGTGCCCGATTTAAAGTGAATGCAGCGGTTTCCAGTGCATAACCCCAAAATGACAGTGGCAAGTCAGTCAGAGACATCATAGATCAAACCATATCCAATAAAGTACGATTACGACATTCCGACACACCATTACGTTGTGGTGTTCCGGCAGGCGTGAGTTGTGAAACTATTCCAAAAAATTGCATATGTGTGCTAAACTCATAACTAAGATACTCTCCTCCACGGTCGGACCGCGGAAATTTGATCTTTCTGTTAAAATGATTTTCCACTTCATTTTGAAATTCCTTGAACTTTTCAAAAGTTTCAGACTTATGTTTCATCAAATAGATATACCCATATCTACTCAAATCATTCGTGAAAGTAACAAAATAACGATATCCACCTCACGCCGACACACTCATTGGTCCACACACATCACTATGTATGATTTCCAATAAATCTGTCGCCCGTTCCATTGAACCAGAAAACAGCGTTCTAGTCATCTTGCCCTTAAGGCATGGCTCACATGTATCAAATGATTCAACATCAAGTGATTCCAAAAGTCCATCAGAATGGAGTTTCTTCATGCGTTTAACACCAATATGACCTAGACGGCAGTGCCACATATATGTAGATATATCATCATCAAGTTTAACCCTTTTGGCATCAACACAATGAATATGCATAATACTACTATCGAGATCCAATAGAAATAAACCATTCAACACAGGTGCATGACCATAAAAGATATTATCCATATAAATCCAACAACCATTGTTTTTAGATTTAAAGGAAGAACCACTTCGCATCAAACACGATCCGGATACAATGTTCATGCTCAATGCAGGCACAAAATAACAATTATTTAGATTTATAACTAATCCCGATGGCATATGGAGAGGCAGCGTTCCGACGACGATCACATCAACTCTTGATCCATTATCGACCCGCATTGTGACCTCGTCCCTTGCTAGTTGTCACTTGTTTCGCAGCCCCTAAATCGAGTTACATATATTAGCAACCGATCCCGTATCAAATACCCAGGTGCTACTGCGAGTACTAGTCAAGTACACATCAATAACATGTATATCACATATACCTTTGTTTGCCTTGCTGGCCTTCTTGTCCGCCAAATACTTGCGGCAGTTGTGCTTCCAATGGCCAGTCCCCTTGCAATAGTAGCACTCGTTATCAGACTTAGGGCCAGCTCGGGCTTTATTTTTAGGTGCGGCAATAGATTTGCCGCCCTTCTTTCCCTTCTGCTTGCCTTTCTTGTCCTTTTTGAAACCGGTGGTCTTATTGATCATCAACACTTGATGTTCTTTCCTAATCTCCACTTCTACAGTCTTAAGCATTGACAGAAGCTCGGGAAGAGACTTCTTCATGCCCTGCATATTATAGTTCATCACAAAGCTCTTGTAGCTAGGTGGAGGAGATTGGAGAACACGATGTATGCCTAAGTCAATGGGAATCATTATTCCCAAGGACACATGCTTATCGGCGTACCTAGACATTTTGAGTACATTCTCACTAACGGAGTTGTTCTCTTCCATCATGCAGCTAAAGAACTTTTCAGAAGCATTATAACTCTCTACGGCAGCATGGGTATCGAAAATCATTTTCAATTCTCCCATGGTATCAAAGGCATTGCCATTTTCGAAACGCTTTCAAAGTTCTGGCTCTAGCTCATATAGTATGCCGCAATGAACTAAGTTGTGGTCCTCCTGACGAGTTATATAGACGTTCTTTTCCTTGTCAGGGGCATCAGGAGCTGGTGGGGGGCCTAGCGGTGCTTCTAGCACATATTGCTTTTGTGCAGCAGTGAGGAGAATCCTCAAATTCATAGCCCAGTTGGTGAAGTTTCTACCATTCGCAGCAAGTTTCTCTTTCTCCATGAACACATTGAAATTAAAAGCAGGTGGTGCCATCTACAACAGAATTTGTAAAGTATATTTAGACTAAGTTTATGATAGATTGAGTTCAACTAATCCAAATTACTAATGAACTCCCACTCAAAAACGACATCCCTCGTGTCCTTTTGGTGATTACATGAACCAAATCCACTACACCAAGTCCGATCATCATGTGAGTCGGTGTAGCCTCAAAGGAGAGCATCAATATGGGCATCATATCAACTATATGACTCATGCTTAACCTTTCGGTCCGTGTTCCGAGTCCATGTTTGTTCATGCTAGGGTCGTCAAGTAAGAACCTTAGTATTCCGCGTGTGTAAAACTGTCTTACACCCGTTGTATGAAAGCGCGGAGTTGAGTACACCCGATCATCACGTGATGTCTACACAATCCATAGAACGGTGCACACTGAAGGAAGAACACATTTTATATTGATATCTAAATGAGGGATCATCTTACAATGCTACCAAAAGCGCCAGACTAGCAATATAAGATGCTAACATCTAATGTGTAAAGTGAGATGATATGGTCCATGCATTTGATCACTATCATTTGCATCGTGGTATGATCTCTATCATTCCTTTGTGTGTAAGGCCAAGGTCTATGGAACTTACACGTTAAGTGTGTTGTAAGAGTATCTATCATACATCTACTTACAACAATACCATATCAAGACACTAGCCCAGCAACGATCTAAACTAGACGCCTCTAATTTATCAATTGCAAGTTTTACGTGGCTTAGGGCTTTCGGAGATAGAACCGGTCTTACCTACGAACATGAACCACAACGAGGATAACAAAGTTATTAGCAACTCGTTGTAAATCAGATATTGACTATAGTAGGAGAGACAGACACCCGCTAGCCACTTATGCAAAACTAGTTGCATGTCAGTCATGGAACCGGTCTCATGTACGATGACATGTAAGGTTCGTCCGGGCCGCTTCATCCCACTATGCCACCAATATCCAAAATACATAGAAGATGGAATAACATGATCATCATCGCCCACATATAAACATATGTGTACTACCCGTGCAAAGCACCTACGCATAGATTGGGCTCTGATACCACTGTTGGGTCCACAGCATAGAAAACAAAAAAATTCCTACGATGAGAACTATACGCCAAGATCTATCTACTAGATACAGAGCAACGGGTGGACATACATCTATGGAGAACTTACCCTCAAAGACAACGAGTTTTGTTAACGAGTAGGAACTCGTGGTTGATGTAGTCGTACGCTTGCCGATCTCAAGATCGTGTGGAAGTCCGAGCGCCGCAAATCAGCAGCGCATCCGTCCTCGCACACACGTTCAAGCCACCGGACAACCTCCACCTCCTCTCTCCAGCGAATCAGCAGAAGCAGCAACTCCTTCCAGACGCAAGGCCACCGGGAACATGTATCTCACTAATCCGAGACCATGGGGGAATATCTAGAGGGGAGAGAGATCCTTCACGAGGAGGTGTGCTTTGTGAGGGAGGAGAGGGGGCCTTTTATAGGAGAGGGGGACTCCTCCCCTACCATGGCCGGCAGCCAAGGAGGGAGCCCCCTCCTCTTCCTCATTCATGTGGTGGAAGCTCCACTCACATCAATTCAAGCTCCACCCAAAATTCCACTCACTTGCATTAAATTTCCACCAAATTTAATGCCACTCTCAATTAATAAAACTCTTTTATTTATTTTATTCAGAATTTTTTTAATTACTTTAATTAACAAACATTCACATAAAACCCCTTGCAACATTTCAATATCACATGCAGAATCACTTTCTGCAATTTCACCCAAAACAATTATGGTTTTTATCGAAACAATTCATGTTTCTATCAAAACATTTCCAGTGCTTTGCAAACCTTTTGTCTGAAACATATGTGCTCCTAAATGGTGTCCGGCAACCCTTAAGTGTGTCACCCTATGGTTCGCGAATAATGCAGACATGATTGAGACTCCTCTCAGATCAATAATCAGAAGTGGGACCTGGAGATCCATACGGACTCCTGCACATTCGACGATGACCCCCGCCGTCCGCCCGCCTTTGTCCTGGCTA
This sequence comes from Avena eriantha, assembly GCA_910589775.1. Lineage (NCBI taxonomy): Eukaryota > Viridiplantae > Streptophyta > Magnoliopsida > Poales > Poaceae > Avena > Avena eriantha. The sequence goes on from OU342742.1 coordinate 322,964,651, forward strand.
GGCGCCCGCCAAGCCGGCCCCAAGCTCCTCTCTGCCAAGCGCTCACACGCCTCCTGGCCGGGCTTCCTCATGCGCTCGCGCTCCGACCAGTGTTGCACTATGTTGCTCGCGCGCATGACCAGTCGACACCCTTTCCCAACCACGGCTCGTTGCTCCTGGTGTTTTCTTGGGCAAGCTTGTTATCTGCACCTTGCAGCCTCCTTGTGCCATGTGTGGGAACCGGGTTTCACCAGAGTTGACCCTATTTTAGTGGTGTTTATGTGGTGAGGCTAATGTGGGGAGAACTGCAACCGACAAACAAGATCGACCCCGGACAACCACCGGCGCCGAACCCAAGACCGACACTGACACCGAGAACTTCTACAAGGACGCCAAGTCTTCATCCCGAGCCCAAAGCCGAGAACCCCGACAAGATCTTCCGAGTGCCCACGGCGCGGGCGAGCGGTACCCCTAGGACTCCGACATGGTGCGACAAGTACTTCTACCCGAGCATAAGACCGGTCGGAAACACCGAGATCTCCAATCAGAATCCGAGGACGCCGAGACCCTGGTACGACAAGACCTCCTTCCCGCACCGATGCCCGAGGACCAAACACCAAGACGCCGAGACCCTGGACGCCAAGGTTGCCGACGCGGAACGCCAAGTTCTTCTTCCCGAACGCCAAGTCCGGCCCGATATGAGGAACCGACAAGATCTTCGTGACGACAAGATCGACACCAACCAGAGCGAGTCCGACGAGCCCCCGACGCCAAACCAAGTCCTGCAACGACCTCCAAAGACCGATCCCGCCGACCCCGTCGAACCCGGAGACTCAGACCCAACCCCCGGAAACCAAGATCTTCCGAACCCAGATGTGTGACACTAAGCCTCTATTTTTATAATATGACATATAACTGTCGCATCTTAAACTGTTCATGCACGCATATCTGTCTGTGGTTTGGGGGCATTATGTCGATTCACCTCATAATTAAATATGGAGTCTATATGCGGGCTATTCTAGTCTTATTCCGAACTCCATTTAAATTTGTGTAGCGAACCGATACCGTGTTTTGCCTTGTTAACAAAACATTTAAATTGCGGGGTAGCTAAACAACTTGAACCTTCTATTAATTGTCGGGACCTCGGTTCTGCTTAATACTGCCTTATTGCACCGCATCTGCATCATATCATAATCATGCCGGATCTTCTGCCGTAGTATTAAATATTGCATCCGGTGTTTCTCCTAGTGTTTGCTTCTTCGCGGATTAGGCCGATGAGTTGATGCGAGTATCGACAAGTTCTCTGGATATGATTCTTCGGCAGTGTTTCACAGGCGAGCATCTCTCCCCCTTCTACCTATTTTGCATTTATAGTCTTTATTTCCTCATGTTGATCTATTGCTACCCGTGTCGCGATGCTTTAGTTTCCGTACACCAGTTATATCCCGTGCAGCCTCTATATTGCCTTGGACACCTCCTATTACCTGTGTTTGGTAGATAGCTAGCCTTGTGAGTCGTAGTTGCTTGCTCAGGTGCGATCTCGTGTTTTCGAGTACCACAGTTGTTGGAATGCAGGCAGATGTTTATGGTGGAGATGATCATGACTTTAACTACAACTATTAAATTGCTAGATATAACTAATGCAGATGCATCGGTGGGCAATAGATGTTATTTGGTTCTTCCACGCTCACTTGTGTCCCGTAGGACCCCGAGTACTTGATACATGTTCCTTGACTATTCGCACTATCCACATCCGGGAGACCCTATGGGATCCCCCTGAGCCAGAGCTTGATTCATTTCTATTTCTTGGGGCCACAAAGTAGTTTGGGGCTTTATTACTATCCTGTACTTATGCCATGTTTTACTGCTTTATTTAAGATCGTGCGTGGAGCACCTATACTGTTTAGGATTGCGGAGTGTTTTCGCGGTATCGACAAGCCCAGTCACACTTTCGGGTTCCCAGTCGTTTACAGCCATTGGCGCAAACCTTGGGTCCGTCTCGGAGCCGGCCAACTTCGTTGCGGGTAGCTTAATGGGGTGGCCCCCTGAAATATTTATGAATCCTGTGATTGCTTTGTCGTGAAGGCCTCGTTGGATTTGAGTTGGTTTTTCCGAGGTTGATCGAGTGTGTGTTGCTATTTGTGCACCCCTGCAGGGTAAAACTTTCTGAAAGCCATGTCCGCGGTTATGGACGACTCAGAGCACAGTATCTCGATCATAGACAAGCATAACTAAAGAAGTGTTATAAATTTGACTTAATATGTGACTAGTAATCAGCTTCACTACAATGCAATGGATAATAAAAATGCCAACGAACTGGTGGATCTGTGGTGATCTGTGTCATACTATACCTTCCTAGTAAGTATTACAACTCCAATGGAATGTGATAAAAGTGCCAACAACTGCTAGGTTTTGGGATTCCTCGGGACAATTATATCTGACTAGTAAATGTTCCAACTACAACGGAATGGTGATTAAAACTTCCCACTACTTATGCTATCAGGATGACTCATAAAATCTATATCTGACTAGTAAGTGCTTCAACTATAATGGAATGAATAAAATTGCCAACTGTGTGAGTTCCTCGGTTCAACTTCCTCGTTTGGTCTCGAGGGGGAATACCAGGATGGGTATGATTGGTGTTTGTATCAGGTTGGATTCGAATAGGTCTTTCTTACCCCCTCTCTAATAGTCGACAGACGTAGTGAGTCTCTATAGGTTGTTTAGTGCATGTTGCGCTGCTGCTTCAGTCCACCATACCTATGTAGGCGAGAGCCGCCGAATTCTAGCCTCGCCGTGTACTGGCCTCAGTACTGACGCTCCTCTTTTTCCTTTGCCCTTTGTCGACACCCCCTTTTGTTTAGCAGGTTTGAGATCGACGTCGTTAGTAGGGTTACCCTTCCGGCTTGGCCTGGGCAGGGTTATGGACGCCATTGGTTATTCTTCAGGGCTCTTAGCCCCATTCGCATCTTGTCCGTACTCGGACGCTGTAACGTTTTCAAGGTGATTTGGATCTTTGTATTGTATATCTGTATTCTTGAATCGTTGAGTCGTTGTTGTATATATATATATCTGTTCTGTGGGTCCCATCGAGGATTGTTGTGTAATGGTATTACTTCGTTTTCCACCCGCACGAAAGTGCCTGGTGGGCGTCCTTGAATCGTTTCTATGTGGGTTTGGCGGAAAGGGCTAAAACTTGCATAGGGCCGATTTGAGGGTGTTACAATACCTTTCTTGATTCGGACAAGCGTTTTTTGTGGTGCCACTTGTCCTGCAGTTCCCTCTTGCCGAGGTGCGCGTTGCTATTGTTGCCGAGGTGCGTTTTGCCCCGTTCCCACAGGATCATGATGTCCGGCATTGCCGTTGACAACATTCCTCTGACCGGCATTGCCTTGGTCACGGTTACCTCGTCCAGGGACACCTCGGCTCGTACTGTGCCTATCCTCATCAACCTGAATTGCTTTACCTTTTCCTGCCTTTACCGGATCATAAGGAACCATCTGTTTGTCTCTTCCCCCAGAGTTTACCACTTCTTCTTTCCTAGGATTGTGACCCGGAGATGACGCGGCTCCCCCGGATCTTGTCGGATTATTCCTAGCCGATTGTACCACGTGTGAAGCTCCTAATGGTGCCGGGTTTGCCTTGTTCATTTCTTCATTCTGCTGGCAAGCAACTCTCAGCAAGTCATTCACCCTCTCTTGTTGCCTTTGCCGAGCCTCTCCGGTTAAACCTTCTAACTCGGTCGCGGCCGCATTTGCTGCCATGAGGTTCTTTGCCGGGGTACTGTACCTATCTAGCCCTCCTGTTACTAGCTTGGTCATCTGACCCGGCCTAGGCTCGTATTCCTTGTCAATCTCAGTAATCAGGTTCCTGCCCCAGATTTTTACTCCGTCTATGCGGTTTGCCTTAGCATATTCTCTCAAGGTGATGTTCAAAGACTGATGCAGCTCGGCTACCTTCTTTGCCCCAGCTAACACCTTCTGCCGAGTTTCCTCTAACTCAGTTTGAGCATGAGCCGGATCTACTACAGGTGCTATTGGTGTTGCTAGGCTATCTATTTCTTGCTGGAGCACATTCTCTGTCCTTTCTAATGGAGGAAACCTTGACATGGTCTGCTTAGGTGTTACCTCTAGCTCTGGTGACGGGCCCTTTCTTGGTTATGTGTCAAGTGCGGTCATCAGGACTTCAACGCTGCTGGTGGGGCGAGCGATACGTACACCACGAGCTACGCTGAGAGGTGGTTCGCCTCCTTCGACGATGTGCCACGGATGAACGCAGGACTCGTCCATGCCGACGTAGATCTTGTGCACGCCAAGCTTGATGAAGACGCTGTTGCGCGGAGGGGGGCGCCTGCCACAGCTCCCTGCGTTATCGCTGACATAGTCCAGCGCTCCAAAACGTTGAACCAGGCCAGAGACGACGCGCTCGCTGGTGCCGAAGATGCTTCCCGTCCGGATTTTTACCCCTGCTAGCACCGCTAGCCCCACGGTGGGCGCCAACTGTCGTGGTGGTGGCACGGCAGATGCCATGGATAGGCTAAAGATGGGGCCAATGAGTGCTAGGGGAATCCAGGGAGGGAGAACATGGTGATTCCACGCACGGAAGTTCTTGTATTCTTGTCTATCAATGGTGCTTAAAAATGCTCCTCAAGCTATTGGTGAGAAGGAGACAGAGTCTCTTACCCCCCACAAACTAGCCCTAGAGATCTACCTTAGATAGAGAGAATGATAGATCCCCCTCTATGGAGGCCCCGGTGCTCCTTTTATAGGGTAGCCCGGGTTACAAAGTTAGGGCACACGTGGCAGAATATTCTCTGAATATGCCCCTCGTCTAAAGCTAGATGCTTCTTTATTCTCTTTAACGGCTCGTCCGGGCTTTGGACGTAACCCATAGCGTAATCTTTGTCTTTTGGCGTCACCAGACACGGGCTGCGTCATCTGACTTTGCCCGCGTCACCTTGGTCGCCCCTGACCCGCTGGTCCTCTTCTTTACTTTGCTTCGCTCATGCTATAGCTAATAAAGCCACCTTTTGACCAGCGGAGGATTTCTTCTCTTGGAAGCCATAAGATAGTCCGACTAGCATGTGGCTAATCCGGCTACCAAGACGCCTGCAAAATAGAGATAAACATGGCCGGCATATACTTTATGCCGGACGGACTATGGTTAGGAAGATGCTCCACGGGCCGGGTCACTTCGTGGTTCATCCTGCCTTGAGGTGACTAGGTCAGCACTTGCTTTGACCGTGTCGTACCCCGGCTAACTCGGCCCTTATACCCTGGCGTTACCCTACCCGGGGGTATCCCCCCAACAGTTCGACATTGATAATGGTGTATGCCTTTGCTCTCCTTTGGGTTTGCCTTGAAAGTATCTCATCACTCGGCAAAGTTCCATCTTTCAAGAACTCAAATATTGGTTTGGCCCATGTTCGTACATCATGAACAGGGGTCAATTTCCATTGCATCCACTGACATAACTCCTGCTAGATCAAGCTGAATAGTCCTCGGGTTCTGCGAGGCAGTCCCAGGGTTTGCTGAGGTGTTCACCCAGTCAATATCCATTGGGGTAGCTTTTGATCCGGAGTATGCCGGGATATAGATTGAGTCTGATTCTGGTGAGGGTGTGATAGATGGTTTTCTCAAGTGTTCCAAAGCAACTCCTAGCGGGATTGGCTGCCAAGATGACCCTAATTTAGACAGTACGTCGGCTGCTTCATTTTCAAGTCGTGGTACATGATGGAATTTGCATCCATCAAAGAACCCGCATATCTTTTGTACATGGAATCTATAAAGGGCCATATTTGCGTCTAAGGCATCCCAATTACCAAACACTTGCTACACCACCAAATCCGAATCACCAAAACATTGTATCCGCCATATTTACACTTCCTTTGCCACCTTAAGTCCATGCACGAGCGCTTCATACTCGGCAACATTGTTTGATGCTCTGAAATGGATCTGGTGAACATATTTTAGTTGATATTTCTTAGGCGAGGTAAGTACTACCCTGACCCCTAGTCCTTCCTTCAACTTTGACCCATCAAAGTGCATCCTCCAATAGTTTGAGTCTGGCGAAGGTGGTTCGTACTGCATCTCGGCCCAATCTATGAAAAATTCAGCCACTCCTTGAGATTTGATCGCATCTCTCCTATCAAACTGTGGTGCATATGGGGCTAACTCAATTTCCCATTCTGCGATCCGGCCACTTGCATATTTGTTGCTCATTATCTCGAATATGGGTGCTTACCACGTTTATGGGGTGTTCTTCAAAATAGTGTTTGAGCTTCTTGGCTGCCATGTACACTCCATACGCCATCTTTTGATAATGGGGGTAATTCTGCTTCGAAGTGGACAATGCCTCGTTTAGATAATACACTGGCCTCTGCACCGACTTACCTTCTTCGCCGCGCTCCACCACAACCACGGCACTTACAACTCGGTTGGTCACTGCTACATAGAGCAACATTGGCTCTTTGGATAATGGTGAAGCTAACACTGGTGCAGAGGCTAGCATCCTCTTCAGCTCATGAAATGCGCTATCAGCTTGCGGTGTCCATACAAATTTATCTGCCTTTTTCATTAGCTGGTAGAGGGGCAAAGCCTTCTCTCCTAGCCAACATACAAACCGACTTTTAACAATGCCAAGAAACCAGTGAACTTCTGCACATCGTTAAGGCACTTCAGCAATTCCATTCTTTCTATGGCTCGAATTTTCATGGGGTTGGCCTCGATACCTCGGCTAGATACGAGACAACCGAGTAACTTCCCATCTGGCACACCGAAGGTACATTTCTTCGGGTTAAGCTCCATTCGGAACCTCCTTAGGTTTGAGAATGTTTGTCAGATATCATCAAGGAGCATTTTTCTTTCCTTAGTTTTTATTACAATATTATCCACATAAACTTGCACATTTTGACCAATTTGGTCATGTAAACATTTTTGCATGCATCGTTGATACGTTGCCCCTGCGTTACGTAAACCAATGGCATAGTGCGATAGCAATAAGCCCCATATGGGGTGATAAACACAATATTTATTTGATCATTCGGGTTCAAAGGTATCTGGTGGAAACCAGAATATAAATCTATGAATGACAACAATTCACACCCAGCAGTTGAATCTATGACCTGGTCTATCCTTGGCAGTGGGAATGGATCTTTTGGACATGCCTTATTCAGGTTCATGTAATCGATACACATACGCCACACCACTGCCACATTTGGATCATCCATTTTCTTTTCCACAAGTACCGGATTAGAGAGCCAATCTAGGTAGAGTACTTCCATGATAAACCTGGCTGCAAGGAGCCGAGCTATCTCATATCCAATGACCTTTCTCCTATCTTCGGTGAAACGGCGGAGAGGTTACTTCATCGGCTTTGCTCTGGGTCTGACATTCAAAGAGTGCTCGGCCAACTCCCTCGGCACACCTTGCGGATCTTTTGTAGACCAAGAAAAGATATCCTGATTCTCACGGAGGAAGTTTATGAGCTCATTTTCCTATTTGTCACTTAATTCGGCACCAATGGTTATGGTGCGCTCTGGGAATTGATCATCAACAGGCACTTTCTTGGTATCCTTCGTTGCTTGAAACAAAACACTCCCATGTGGGTTACTCAGCACCGGCATATATCTGCGCAGACTGGGCCAATGCCGCCACCTCCTAGATCCTTCTTTTCTCTTGTGTAATTACAAGTGACTCGGCCAGGTTAGACCCGGCGGAGGCACACTCAATGGAGCGCCTGAAGTCCCCAGCTATGGTGATTACTCCATTTGGCCCAGGCATTTTTATCTTCAAGTAACTTATGTGAGTACTTGCCATAAACTTGTTGAGCACAGGCCTGCTGCGTAACGTGGGATACACGCTTTCCAAGTGCACAACCTTAAACTCCAAATTCTCAGTCCTGCAGTTGTCCTTTGTGCCGAATAACATGTCGACCCGGACCTTGCCAATGGGCTCACAGGAGTTACTTGTGAATTCATGGAAAGTTGTCTTTGTCGACTAGAGCATGTTCTTCAATATTCCCAACTTGTGCATAGTATCCTTTTACATGATGTTAATGCTAATGCCATTGTCAATCAGTACCTTGGAAAATCTTACGTTGATATTCGGCCCAATGAATGTTGGGTCCAGCACAAGTGCATAGGATCCAGGACTCGGCATGAGCCTAGGGTGATCCTTGATACTCCAAGTGATCTCCTGATCCGCCCAAGGCATATACCTCGTCACAGATGGCATAACTGCATTCACCTCCATATGTCGGCGCTGCAAGCTCTTTCTATCTGGTTCCTCAGTTGTGAACACACAGTAGCTTTGGTGATGTTCTCTATAGTCATTTCTCCCGTCATTTCTAGGATACCTTTGGTCCTGTTGTTGCTGGTTTTCTACCTTATGCACTACATCCCTTCTCTCCTGATTCTCATACCTCAATGGAGGTGGAGGCAACATCAGTTGTTGTCCATTTCCCCTAGTAAGCTATTGCTGCCAAGGTGCATCGTGCTGGGGTTCTTCGTGCCAAGGTCCATCATGCCGAGGTGCATCATTCCGAGGTGCCTGAGCATTCCCCGAGCCACCCTACTCTATTTTCCTCATCCACTTGCATTGTCGGATCGTATGATTCGTCGGGTTATTCGGACTTGGCGTGTGGAACTTGCACGGCTAATCCAGCATAGACTCATATGTGCATCTCGGCCTATCCTTCTTTTCCTTCCACTATTTCTTATGTTCTAGCGTCCAAGTTTTCTTGCCATCATTCCTTTGTTGCTACTATTGCCCTCTAGTTTTCTGACGCTGGTTTGTTCCTGTATTTGGCTGATCCTGATCCACAGCCGCAACTTGTTGCAAGCTATATCGATAATCCGGCCAATCATCTCTTCTTTTACCTTGGAAATCATTCCTCCAAGAAGACCCGGTTCCATCTCTATGGTAGTACTCCTCATTCGACTCACTCGACATCAGCCAAGGTTGGGTTGGATCACCCAAGGCATACGAATCAGCGATCTGGATAGTTTCTGCCAAGGTAGTTGGCATATCTCTCTGCAACCTCTGCCATAACATACTCCCGTACCTACATCCTTGGGCGAATCATGCAATTGCTTGTGACTCAATCACCCCTTCATAGGAATTGCGCACATTGCACCACCGAGTCAAGAACTCCCGATCCGGCTCATTTGGTCTCTGCTTGCATAGTGCCAAAGTGTGTGGCCTATTCGGCCTCTTATATGTGCTTGAGAAGTAACTAACGAACATCTCCTTGAAGTCTATCCAATAGTTGATATTTCCCTCTGGCAAATTGTTTAACCAGGCCCTCGCTGGCTCCTCCAACATCTAAGGTACATACCTCACGGCCCATCTCAAATTTCCTCCGGCTATGTTAACTGCAGTGGCATAGTTAATGAGCCAGTCATCCGGCTTAGTGCTGCCGTCATACGTCTTCATTCCCCGGGCCAACTGAAAGTTCAGCACTGGTGGCTCCCTCATGATTTGAGGTCCAAAGCATGCTGGACCCGGAGGACCTTGTAGTTCAATCATCTCCGACCTATAGATTCGGTCCAACTTCAGCCTTGCATCATCTAGTTGCAAGTTCCTGTTCCCTAATCTTGATCCAATCACATGATGTTCTGGTCTAGGAAATCCGGCATCAACCATCGCCGAATAACCATCATTGTACCTATCTTGACCTGGACGAGCATATTGTTGTTGCATTTTTGGGCCAGCACTTCTCCACTGTCGAGGTACATATTGCTACTATTGTTGTTGAGGTGGGTTTGCCCTGCTCCTGCCGAATTACGTTGTCTGGCATTGCCGTTGGCAGCATTTCATTGACCGGCATTGCCTTGGTCATGGTTACCTCGGCCAGCTTCACCTCTGCTAGCATTGTGAAGATCCTCATCCACTTGCACTACTTTTCCTTTCCCTGCCCTTACTAGGTCATATGGGACCATCTATTTGTCTTTTCTCCCCAAAATTACCACTTCCTCCCTTCTAGGAGCATCATGAGGGGATGATGCTTCCCTAGCAGATTTCGCCGGGTTACCCCTTGCCGAATGAACTATGTGTGAGCCCTCTGTCAGGTTTGCTTTGAGTATCTCCTAATTCTGCTTATTCGCCACCCTCACTAAATGGTTTACTCTCTCCTGCTGCCTCTCCCGGGCTTCTCCAGTTAGGCCCTCTAACTCGGACGCTGCTGCCTCTGCAACCCTAAGGTTCTTCGCCGGGGTACTATACCTCTCCAGCCCTATTGTCACTAGTGTAGATGTTTGCCCTGGCTTAGGCACATATTCCTTATCTATCTCAGTTATTAGGTTCTTACCCCTGATTTTTACTCCATCCAAATGTTTCGCCTTTGCGTACTCATGCAAGGTAATGTTCAGTGACTGCTATAACTCAGCAACTTTCTTTGCCCCAGCTAACATTTTTTGCCTAGTCTCCTCTAGATCGGCCTATGCCTGAGCCGGATCTACTACAGGTGCTATGGGAGTAGCTGAGCTATCTATTGCCTGCTGCAGCATATTCTATGGCCTCTATAGTGGAGGAAATCTAGACCTAGCTGCCTTTGGTGTTTCTTCCGTATCTGGTACCGGGTCTTTGCTCGTTCCTGCGTCTGGTGCAGCCATCATGACCTCGGCGCAGCTAGCGGGGCGAGTGATACGCGACCCGCGCTGAGAGGTGGTTCGCCTCCCTCAACGACATGCAGCAGGTGAGCACAAGACTCATCCACACCCACGTAGATCTTGTGCGCGTTGAGGCTAATGAAAAGGCCGTTGCGCGGAGGAGGTCGGTTGGAGAAGCTGCCAGCATTGTCGATGACATAGTCCAGCGCTCCAAAGCGCTGAACCATCCCGGAGACGATGTGTTCCCCGGTGGCGATGATGTTTCTTGTCCGGATCTTCACTCCTGCTAGCGCCGCTAGCCCCACGGTGGGCACCAACTGTGGTGGTGGTGGCACGCAGATGCCATGTATAGGCTAAAGATGGGGCCAATGAGCACTAGAGGAATCCAGGGAGGGATAGTGTGGTGATTCCACACACAGATATATGTATTTCTCTCTTATCAATGGTGGATTACAAGGGCTCCTCGAGTTGTTCGTGGGAAGGAGACTACTGCTCTTACTACCCACAACTACCTCTCTAGGGTTTTCCCTTAGTAAGAATGGTCGACCCTCTCTATGGAGATCCTGCCCCTCCTTATATAGGGGGGCTAGGTTACAAGTTAGGGCATACGTGGAGAATATGCCTCTCCCGAAATAGCAACGCGGTGCTCCTCTGTTCTCTGTCTAAGCTAATCCGAACTCAGGGCGTAAGCCTCACTAAGCCCCTCTGCGGCGCGGCGTCAGTCGACATAGCTAACGTCACCCAACATGGGCAACGTCACATTTGTCGTCCCGTACTCGCTAGTCCATCCCTATGTCCGCTGCGCTCACGCTACAGTGGAGAGAGAAAACCTTTGACTAAGAAGATTCTATCCTTCTCTTGTAAGCCAAGTAGTAACCCGGCTCAGGCCTGGTTAACTCGGCCCTGTGGGTACCTGCAAACAAGTTACAAAAATGCTAGATGACATACGTTTTATGTCGTCCAGGTTAACATTAGACAAACAACTTTCGGGACGGGTCACACCATAAGTCGGCCTGCCTTGAGGTCACTCGGCCAGCTTACGCTTTGACCTTGCCGTACCTCGGCTAACATGGCCATTATACCCCGGCGTGACCCTACCCGGGGTTATTCCCCCAACAGGTGGCGTTAGGCAGCGAAATCTAGGCGGAAGGAGGATGAGCACGGAGCCGGTGACGAGGTGGTCCTAGGATCGAGCATTTCGCCGGAGCCGGATGAGATGAGGGGAACATATGGCACCACCGCGACACGCTTCCTCAGCTTTCGCACATGCGCATCGAGAGGTACGAGTTATTGCCTTTGACCTTGGACGGATCTTTTGGTGGCTCGCCAGAGTCCTTGCCGGAGCAGAGAAGTTTTTTGTTTTTGGCCTGGCTCTACGCATTGCCCAACGACGTACATTTTGTTGAGATGATCCGACATTCTTAAAAAGTGTTGCAATAGTTGCATCATCTAAGATTTTGTACTAGGACACAAACACTACAACTGCAGGCAAGAAGAAAGAAAAACCAGGAGCCAACCACTAAGTCAGCTAAGAAAAGGTAAGAGCCAAAAATAGTTCTGCAAAAGTATCAAGGGAAAAGGTAACTATTCTACATAGTCTGAAGGCAACTAGATTAGGTGTTTTCATGGACTACATTTGGGCCGACTTCGCTGCGGCGAACCACATTGCCGAAGGAGACACTCTAATCTTCACCTACAGCATCAGCTCCTCGATGAAAGTTCCCATATTTGGAAGAAATAGTTATGAGAAAATAGCGAGCAACATTCACTAATCCGCCTCACTGAAGCAACTGCCTCTCAGGCAATAGAACAATGTTAGCTTTTGATTATATCACATTAAAACTCTGTATTATCCTATGTAAGCGTGTCACCGAGCACATTATGTGTAAGTTGCACTATATGTTTACATTCTCAGTATTTTCATCATTTTCTGCTGACACGACTTTAGAAAACACAACACTTACTATAGAATAAACATAAATCTAGAGCAGGTCATGTAAGCAAAACAATTTACACAGTCCATGTACAACAACAATTGTGATGAAATATGTTACTCCTACTGCTTATTCAACATGAGATTAGTACAGCAGAGGGAAAGCTACATAGGGTACACGGGACACACCGACAAGACAATCATACCGGCACCCACACTCAACTATTCAAAATATGCTCTATTCTGCACGGTCCGCATGTTTTACACTAGATGCATTGAGCAAGTGACAGATGTTAATCGTAGAGCAGAGCAAGATCAACCTTTGCGCACCACAATAGCAACATACCGGCAACCCATAAAACCTTTGTTCTCAACATATCAACCAATAAAGCGAACTATCAGAGAATAGAGAAAACACGGAGACACCATAAGTATCGAACACCCCTCAATGAAAGTCGTAGGGATCACAATGACCACGAAGGAAAAATATTGCAGCTACAACTAATTGAAAATTTCCACCCTAGGCTATATTGTTCTACCATCGAAGTGGGGATCATGCGAGGAATATCCACTCCATGGCCAGACAGATCAGCCATGACCTCTTAACACATCACACAAGAGAGAGCAGTCTACCAAGGATCCTAGATTTAAGCATATACACTGGGCTCAACAAATAGAGATAGCCTAGTTATGTAACATGTCGATTTCACCCTCCTTAAGTGGACACAATACTCTAACAACTGGCAGCAACAATCACGTGTGGAACACTTGTTTGAGATACATATGGAATTGAACAAAGACAACATTATGTGTGCTCAACTCATCCCAACACCTAGCAACATGCCATGTAATGCATCTCACAGCGATAGCACGGCCGCTGTGCCGGTCCCAGCTAGTTAGCTACATGTGTGCATTCCCTATCCTTTGTTAGAAGCTTTTTGCCTTAAAATTACGAAGAATCTAGTTTCAGAGCATCCTAAAGTTTGTCTTAGCCAGCGAGCATTTTTGGGTCATCGGATCGGAAACATACGGTTAAAACTTTTCTCGTGATTCCATCGGATCGGATCGGAAGTGTGATTGCGACCGGATCAGATCGAAAGCGTATGGCTATATAACTCGCATGTTATAGGTGGGCTAACTTTCGTGTCCAAAAAATTGTTGGAACATACTAACAGGGGACTTTTTTTTGTTTGAGTTATCCGGAAGAGTTTGCGATGCAATTATTATTATGGAAAGTAGACATGACCAAAAATATTTATATTAAGTATATAATGTTAAACGGAAATGCTTTAACCCCGAGGAAGTCAGCTTCAAAGATCTTGACACGACTCCAATTGTGAAAATGGATCTTAAGTTGGAGGTTTAAGAATGGATCTTAAGCTGGAGGTTTAAGTTATAAAATTTCAATAAATTCTCGAATTTTCAATTTAATGACATTTTTGCCATGAACACCTTCAATCAATCCTTTTATGTGGTGGGTGCTGTTTTTACTAATGCGTTACATGATAGATAGCTGCTCGCTACGATCAAGATAACTCTAAATAACTCACATGTTAGAGGTGGGTATCTTTTGGTCCCAAAAAAGTTATTGAAACATATGAAAATGGGTTCTAAGTTTGAAGATCTCAAGGTGACTAGGTCCAACAGCAGCAGTAAAAACAGATCATAAATCAGATGACCATTTGATCTACAAAACATTTTCAATTTTAGCATACGAATTGAGCTGGCTAATCGTTTAGTAATTGGCTGGCAAGGAAAGTCGCGCCGACCACCCGTTGTGTAGCATCCCAAAATTAAGTTTTGTTTGCTTCCTAAATACTCGATTAACAGATGTAAATTGGGAAGTGTTGAAATTGGCAGTTCCGAGGTCGTACTAGTTTAACGAAGTGAACAAAACACAAAGGTATAGCTGGGATATGGAAATCAATCATATCTTAACTGTCCAAAATAATAAACGTTAAATAACTTTGCTATATATTTGTTGACTGCTGGTAAATACCCCACATGATTAATAAGTACACATCCCAATAAACACTGACGACTTCTCCGCTTGAATCAAACTGGAAAATTCATCAAAACATGTGTTCGTCATGTGACACAAAAACAAGCAAATGTATGTGTGACTTGAGAAATGTAGAGCAAATTCGGCCCACACTTTCCAACTCCCAGGTTCAGATAACACGAGCTTTGTACAGGCAGATGTAAGCCATGTGCCAATCCCCTGTTACAAGAAACATTAGCGTCTGTTCGCTATTCGAGTCAATGTTCTCTGACTAAATAGCTGCTCACCTCCACCCGATAGTTTCAAAATCTCTTCCTCTTTGCGTATGCTTGGGTTGTCATCATCGAACTCAATCCATTTTCCTGAATGGCAACATGGAACTATCAGTACCTTTATAGTGCCAGGAAGTATTTGATTCTAGATATATAACTACTGAATAATAAGACCAGTTGATCTGACCATCATCTTGCTTAACCCAGCCAACGTAGTGGCCAGAATCTGCACTTCTTCCTTTGTGTGTTAAAACAGCAATTAAATCATAGACCCCAGTTATTTGTTTCTTTGGTACAGAAGAATCAGCTGCATATGAACAAAACAACACATCTCAGTTTCAGAGTCTAGCCAGTCACCATTGGCAGTGAGTTTGATCTCTTTCCAAGGGGATGAGTCTACTCAGTTTCAGAGTCTACTCAGAGCAGTTAATTTTTGTTAACGTGCACTAAAATATGGACACTAGGAAGGCTAAGTTAGATAATAAGAGAAAAAACACCACTATTACTTAATTAGAGTATAAGCATGTGAGCAAGTTTGCTAAATAAGAACATAAACAAATTGCTCGCCTTTGTCAATGTCCATGCTAGATGATTCACCGGCACTAGTTGATGAGCCCTGAAATGAAATGCACTAATCCATCAGTTTATAAGGCTGGAGAGTAAGAATAAATGGAAGTGCGCAGCTAGCATTTGACAGTTGCCACAAAACATTAATGTAATCATCATCATTTCTTAACAATTGTAGATGATAGATTAGCAGAAAGACCATTACCTCATTATATTTTGAGCTGTTTGTTTTCCCCTGTACTTTCAAACCAAACTTGGCATTTTCTGCATCTCTCATCACCTTCACATGCAAATTGAATATCCAAGTCAACACTAAAGTAGAGTTAGCAAATTAAATGTTGAACAGTGAAAACAGAGCTACCTGTCGAGGAGCTTGGAGCTTTTGTTTCAGTTCATCTGAGCAGAAGTCATATACGTCAAGTTCCAGAGGGTAATCCACTTTCTGGTAGGAAGAAAAAAGTACATCACAAACGTATTTTGTTGACAAAAGAAGTACTCCGTATTAGAATGCAGCCTCCTGGATTTAAGTTCAAAAGAATGACATGTTCCTTACGAACTCTGCTATAATATTCCACAAAAAAAATTGTAATTTGCTAAGAAAAAGAGAGCAAGGGAACATACACGTAAAATCTTTGCCTTTTGGTTTGACTCCCTTTTCCAAAAGAAACGAACAAACTGCACAGTCAAGTACCTGAAGAAAGAACTTAAATACATGATATTTCTGACTAACATGAGAACGAAATCATGAATGAGAGTTATGCTCTTGCCTAGGCAAATCATTTATTCTTGACTCTCCTGTGTAAATAGCAGTCCGGCCTAGTGATGGCGAAACCTTCTCAAGTTCCGTCTTCAAACCCTGTAGGAAAATTACATGAAGAATGATTAGCATAAACTCAAAAGGCCATAGAACACAAGATATGTGAACCAAGTAACCAACAGAAAAAGGAGGTATCATATCAGCACATGTGAAAAACTATTTGATGTAAAAAACAAAAGAATACGTAAATCATAGTTGGAATGATACTTACATGCTTCAGTCCTTCATGAAGGTGGTTCACCTCATGAGATATATGGCACTTCAGAGAATAAACGGACTCTGCCTCTGAACTCTCCTCACCACTTTCTGCACAGTGTACCCTGCAAATAAAGGTTATCACTAACAAATAGCAGTACACTAGAACATTCTCAGCTTCATTATGAATAACTACAATATATTTAGATGAGCAATCTAGCTGCCTTGTCTAAATAGTACATGATCCTTTGTACAAGCAGTACAGGAAAGATCAAAATAAGCTTCAGGTCTGTGTGTGGACATGTATCATCAGTTTTACAGGGGACTGCAGTAAACTCTACTGCTCTAGATCATTTGGCGTTCAGGAAAAGCAAAGAAAAATCCTAGTTATTCCAATAGGTGCGTAAAATTAGTGTTATTTGCATGTTGTAGCCAAATAGCTATCCGTGCACTGTACAAAACCAGTGGAAATACAGTACAGTAGCAATCGTACTACAAAACAAACATATAGAAGCATAAAAGACAGCTCTGTGAGGAATGAAGAGAGAACCTGCTCACAAGATCAATCCCAAAAAGTTCCTTCATCTGACTGGCAGTAGGTTCACTGTCAAAGAAGCCAAATAGTATTAAATGGAATTGCCACCAATACACACCACAAGTAATGGGGGGGGTGGGGGGGGGGGGGAGAAAATATTGTGCACAGAACTATGAAAAAATGTGAAAACATAAGTTCTACAAGTGAACAGAAGGGAACATTTGGTCAAAACTACACAAGTTACCTTCCTTCTGATGTAAGAGTTTGAGAAAGCGTGTACACCAATTGCGTCCAGCATTCTTCTGCATCCTGCAAGTCAGTCACGTCCACCGTTAGCATGTATATTCGACAATAGAAAGCTATAACATAATCATAGGTGAACGGAAGGAACCTGTTGCATGTAAACATTATTTTGCTGTTGGGCAAATTGGGGGTATTTTTTCCGCAGCATCTGCACAAAGTTGATCAAATGAGGTTAGACCCTAGGATCCTGAGGTTGCGAAAGCGATTAAAGCATTGTTAATGAACTAAATAATATATCATAAATCTGCATTAAAATTCGTTAAAAATGCTGAACCATATTCCTATGAGGTGACCGTTAGCAGCAGTTCCAGCCATATCATAGCCTTACCACGGTGCAGTTAATTGTAAATAGGTTCGTTCTACAGCATTAAATCAAGCACAAAATAAAAAGTAACAGTAAGAAACAATGAAAGGTGAATCTATTGAGCACACGTCTACATCATTGCCTTAGCGTGCAGCCCAGGGATCAAACATCAGAGCTGCCAGTCATGTGATCCGTTCGACACGGGGCTGCAGGGAGAGACATCAGATGCTGCAGGTGTCCGCCAATAAAGGGTGTGTTTGGTAGCCCGGGGCAACCCAGAAAATCTCACCCCATCCCACGATTTTCTGTTTGGTAGGTCGGGTCGGTTACCTCCGGCAGTGCCCACTTCATGCAAAAACGGTCTCTCAGCCCTGCCCAGTTGAGAAGCTCAAATCGAGCTTCACAACTCGGCAGTGCTGAGTCCATCCCGAAAATCGGTCCTGGGCGCTAGGGGTCTCCGGCCCGCGTGTCTCTTTCTCCCTCATTTCCCCCAAATGCCTCCTTCTCTCCTGCGCTCCTTCCTCGCCGCATCTCCCTGCCATGGAGCGCCGCCGCCTCTCCCTGCCATGGAGGAGCGCCGCCTCTCCATGCCTCACCCGCGCGGCGACCAGCAGCAAGCCGCGCCACCTCTCCCTGCCATGGAGTGCCGCCGCCTCTCCCTGCCTCACCCGGAAAAGCAGACCACGCCGCCTCCTGCTTCGTCCACCGCGCGTGAACCAACGGCGCCGATCTCATGCGCACCGCGGCGTTGGACGAGTCGCTGCAGGAGCTGCCGGAGCCCGAGGCGGCGCCGCTTCTGCTCAAGGAGGACTGGGCGGGTTACATATCGGCGTCTGCTCCTGCATAGCCCAGCACGCCATCAGGTCCTCTGCTCTGCGCTGCGCTCACCGCGAAGACGCCCGCACACGCCTCGGAGACTAGCCCAGCGATGCTTGCCCTCTGCCTCGCTGCCGCGCTTCCTAGCTCGCCCTCTCGCCAGCAGCGGCGCTGAAGCTTGAGAAGGGCCCGATTGCTTTTTGTTTTTTGTTCCAGGGACCTGATTGCGTAATATTTTTGTATGGCATGGCTCTAGTCATACAACTACACCAAACAGGATCTGAACCGAGTTTGGCTCATCTCACCCGACCTACCAAACACAACACAACTATCACACTTGTGTGTGGTGGGCATAGCTACACTCAACTTGTATGAGGTAAGATAGCCCACCCGGGCTACCAAACACACCCAAAGTGTATATGTTGCCACAGTTCCTGCAATTTGTCTTCTTGCAGCATTGCTACAGCACTGTGTTCAAGTTGTTTTTACACCGGCGTAAGCAACTGCTACAGTGCTTTATACAAAAGTTGCTGCAACATTTGAACATTTTTCCTCTAATTAAAGCCTCCCTATTCTGTATAACCTCTCAAAAAGAGGATTTTTGCATGTATTTTGTCTTCAGAAGATCACGTGCAAGATTTTTTTCTTATACAGACTACTAAATAGTGTTCAAAGATTTCTTTTACAAACACTAACTATGCTACTGTAACATTAAGGCAATCTATTTTTTATATTATTGGAGACAGTATATTGAAAAATCTGTAGTCACATCGAATAACCTGGTATGTATCAAAAAACATGGTAACTGTTTCTAAAAAACATGGTGGTTGTATTTAGAGAACTGGAAACCTTTTCTTCATAGCATCGGAAAACCTAATAGTTGTTTCTAAGAAACCTGGTACCTTTATTGAAAAATTTGTAGTTGTTACTAAGCAACCTGGTAGCTGTGTCTGAAAATCTGGCAGTTGTTTCTGAACATCCTTATAGTTCTATCAAAAAATCTGGTAACTGTATCAAAGAACCTCGTAACTGTTTCTAAACAACATGGTAGTTGTTTTTGGAATACTTGGTAGCCGTATCAAAAAACCTGGCAGTTGTATTACAAATGCTTGGTAGCTCAATTGAAAAAACTGTCAGCTTTTATCAGAAAACTTGCTAGTTGTTTGTAAGCAACCCCTGGTAGTTGTATCCGAAAATCTGGTAGTTGGCTCTACAACCTTATTATTTGTATCATAAACCTGGTAACTGTATCAAAATCTGGTAACTGTTGCAAACAACCTGGTAGTTGTATCGGAAAACCTGGCATGTGTAATGAAAACCAGGTAAAATAACCAGGTAATTGTTTAAATAACCAGGCAGTTATATAAAAAACATGTTACCTGTATTTAATAAATCTGGTAGTTATTTCTAAATATCTCAGTGATAAATAGCTGCAAATACCCCTAGCAAACAGTACGAAAGCATGACAGGGTACTGTACCAAACAGTGCAAAATCATGTGGTCAAAAGAAGATTTGCAAGATGGATATGTGCCACACTTTCGCAAAAAAAAATGAGGTTCAAGTAGTTACGAACTTCTAATATACATGTTCCACGCTGAAATTACAGGCTGTTCCTGTAACCCAACACAAATAAAACCAGACCTACAAATCAATTACCTAATGCAGTCGGATTAAGTTGGATCATGAACACTTAAATTGTACTTGGCATATTTTTAAAACAAGAAAAGTAGCAAGTTTTGCATTGGAGGGCATACATTTTTGCTATGGTGGATTTAGCATTTCAGACAAAAGAGGTTTAAAATACATATTGAACTCAAAAGGCCTTTTGTTTAGAACGTAAGTTGTTGACTTTTATGGTCTTTTGATAGGAGGGTTTGACCACACTATCGTAAAGCCATTACGTAACAAAATTTGATGCATTTACACATAATAATGTTTAAAGTTTTGATAAAATTGACCTACAGATAGTAGGTAACAGAAGAACTATCAAAATAAATAGCACTTCAATCTAATTTACAAAATACCATAAACATAACAGTCACAAATGGAGCTCTCCTACTAACAGAGCATTTCACTAGCTTGAGATTTGAGAGCTGAATGGGCAAAGCTGACTGCTAACCTGTAAAAAGTGTAGAGGTGCAACTGGTCGAACGCTTTTATCAAGCTCTCCAAAAGTATTACGGGTTGCAACTGTTAAACTATGGGAGGTTTGATCCACCCCATTGCCTCTCACATTATCTGAATAACTGCATTTAGGAAAAGATAATGAGATCAACAAGAAGAAAAACTAATTTCTTCAAAATCAATGCTACTATGGAGGGGAAAGGGGGTGTTAAATGGAACCTCAGTAATGCTGACTTTAGCTCTGGAACAGAATGCAGGCATTGCAAAGTGGAATTCATGTAACATGTATTCCCCAGGTTATAGAGACCAGCACTGTGCCCCTGGAAGTCATAAGAACAACCTTACTTGCAGCATAGATAGAGAATATACCAAAATAAAAACAGCACACTGATGCTAAAGTTAATGGTTCAGGTATAATTCTACTATAGCCAGCTACATCTCAACAAATAATACCTATATGATTTCATACAAAACTATAATAGTCGTACTTGGCAGAGTACACTATCCACTCTGTTGACTGGTTATATTGGTTCATAATCAACATCTTAGTTGCATAAACTGACTATCTAAAAAAAAAATAGCATAAAGTATCTACTTTCCCATCCATGGCTAACAGGAAATAAACCAGCCTACCATTTGCTGCACTTACATTGCTATGTCCCGAATAAACGAAAGAGCAAGTGTAAAGTGCAGACACGTTGTCAGGACGACATTCGGTATGATTCATATAGTAGCATTATGTGTTCAAGTTCAATTTTCTTCCGTGAGAGTGTGAGATAATCATCGTAGGATTACTAACTTGAGATCAAGGCCTAACAATCTACATTATATATGTGCACGGAAGGGGAAGGCCATACGGACCAATGCAGCTGCTTGCTCTTCTTCTGGTAGATCTTCAACGAACACTGGACCTTTTTCCGGAGCCCTCACAATCTCATCAGCCGTACCTATCATCATCAACTTTTGACCCTGTGTAGTATATAAGGAAAATCTAAGCAAAATCAAGACAAAGTGTGTAGTGGAATGTAATGGACTGGTATGGTTCAGTAAATCAAGACTGCACACAAAAGACAAGTTGGGCTTCTCACATCTTTCACTGCCAAAGTAGACCAATCTGCATCATCCTGCATTGTTAGGGAGAACACTGGGTGGTTATACACAGCTACGTCAAATATGTCATGCACGATGAAAATCAATTCAGTCTAAGACCCTAGAAGCATATCACCAAAATATTCTACCTTCAATATTCCACCCTTCACCATAATTTTTTGCCGTTCTGGGGGTACACCAGTCAGTGTGTACAACTGGGTCTTGAAAACGATAGGTGGCTGGCTGGTGTCGATCTCTATGCCTGGAAAGACTTGCTTCTGCCATTTCACACTTACTGGAAAGCATTTCAAAAGCATTAGTTATGGTACGAAAATAAATCTGTTTCAGTATGAAGCACACTCCTCTTATGCCAGGAAAACACCAAAAAAATATGTAACTACTACTCCCTCCGGTCGGAAATATAAGACGTTTTAGCTTTGTGAATCTAATGTATCTAGACGTCTTTTAGTGTATAGGTTCATAGAGGTTCGGAGTGAACCTATACACTAAAAAAGTCTAGATACATTCATTTCACAAAGCTAAAATGTCTTATATTTCTGAACGGAGGGAGTACAACTCTATATTGTGATATATGAACAAATCCCCCCAATTTTGTTTTTACAATCATGTGTCAGAAGCACTGGCTGTGGTACAATATAGAGTTGTACTCCCTCCGTTCAGAACCGGGGGATTTGCATATTTGCCCTGTTTTATTTTGTAACTTGCATATTTGCCATTTGGTGTGTCACTGACAGGTGATGGTCATATGGCAAATATGCAAATTTCAGAGAAAAAGTGTGGAAATATGCAAAAAATCTCCAACCAAGATATATTGTGATATATGAACAAAATGTTGAGAGGCCATAGATAGACTGATTTGAGGACTAGCACAATAAACTTGAGTTGGACAAAAAGCTAGCATCTGGCTAGTTAATAATATTAAGTATTTAAGCCATTTAGCCAAGCAAAACAAGCTCACTGGATCTACCATGTTGTAAACAGTTATGGACAGATCATGCAAACAATAGTCCCTTGTCAATTTCACTCTATTTCACTCAAATAAGCTCTGATACCAGATGACGCCTATCTCTCTCTCTCAATTTCACTCTAGAAACTCGATCATGAACAGAGAACTGAGAGAGGCAGAGAGGTTTTTGGTGCTGCGTACAGCATACAGCTTTTCTCATCTTCCCTTCCTTTTATTCTGTTACAGAGAACATGTTGCGCTCCCACAATCCATGTTTCTCGTGCCATCCCACGAGGGTATCGTGCAGCCAACGGAAACGGCCCTGGTTAGTTACAGCCTATGACCAGGACAACTAATCCTATCTGAATCTTAACAGAAAATGACAGTGTCAGAA
The DNA here is from genome assembly GCA_910589775.1 of Avena eriantha. Taxonomy (NCBI): domain Eukaryota; kingdom Viridiplantae; phylum Streptophyta; class Magnoliopsida; order Poales; family Poaceae; genus Avena; species Avena eriantha. Next base: position 322,987,558 of record OU342742.1, read on the forward strand.
CCAACCCTGACGAGCTGTCCAAACTAACTACTCTGAAGATGCAGGGTTTATGCTAACAATGGACAGATCATGCAAACAATAATCCCTTGTCTGCCTTCAATCACTCAGCCCAACAACAGTATAGATCAATGGGCTAACATTATAGAAGTATCATATATACCCTTGTATATTCTATCAAATCATGCTTCCAGTTATAACATATTATAGTCAACTTAGTCATAAATGTGTGCCTGCTTATATCATGCAACAACTGAAAATAGTGCACATTGAAGGCAAGGAATAGTCCTTATTTTATCTGGAATATTGAGAAAACATGAGATATTGATCGACAAGGTATATTTTTTTCAATTTATACAATTTATTATATTGGGTGGGCAAAACTATCAACATTACTTACTGGTACTGTCATTTTCCTATTATTCAGGAGTTTGGACTGAACACTTTTTTCATTTCCTACAGGACTACATAGTAATATTTCATCTCCATAAAATAATGAATTAGAATTAACAACAAAACAGATTCCCTTTTCTAAGCCAAAGTTGTAACCAATTGGGAGAATGATCAGAGGAGTGATTGTTCATATTGACTGTTGGTGGTGACTGCAGTACGATATGACGATTCAGAGATAAAAGCTGAGGTGGTCACGGCCGAAGCTGATCAATTAAGCAAACCATGCGGCCCACCACCCTCAGACATACCAAACATAGGAACAGGACAAAAAGTTGCATAGAAGAAACAGCATGCCAAATAATCTGCTATTGACACTAGGGCTCCTTTGATTCAAAGGAATTCCACGAGAATTTAGAGGATGTCGGTCCTTAGAAATTTTTCCTATGTATGTTGTATGATTTGTAGTTTTCAAATCTAGGCGTTTTTTCTAAGGATTGCATTGCACTATGCTTTGGAGGAAAATTTACATCCACTCAAACGTCATGTTATAATTCCTTTGTTTTTTTCTGTGGTGTCAAACGTCGCTTGATGCAAATTCCTGAAGGTTTATAATTCTATAGGATTCAACTGCACATTACACCCTAATACTGCGTTTTTCCTATACCTTTGTTTTGAGAATCCTGCATATCAAAGAGGCCCTAGACTTCCTATGTCACAGAATTTATTAGCAGTTTACTAGATCACAACAATTGCACAAGACCGTGCAGTGTGCCATTACCAAAGAACAGAGCACAGGACCTCAGCTGTCTGCTTTCAGAGACTAGCTAAAAGTTCATTTACAAAATTACTGTAAGTAGTTTGGTTAAGGACTTAACATAATCCTTTACTATATCCATCCTCTACACATCATATAGCTCACATAACAACGTGTCGTCCCACATCGGCACACACAGGGAGTATACACACACAACTCCTCCCTACAGGCTGTTCTGGTGCCCTCCACTCCTGCCCTTCCTGCCTCCCCCATTCTATTAGATGCTGGTGTACTTCCCATACGGCCAATTCTACTGCATTTTAGCAGTGTGCACTTTTGCTTCTTAGTACGGAGGTAAGCCAAATGTTGAGTCCAGAATCAGGTGTAGATGCTTTCTTAATGAAAATAATTTATTCTGACTGGAAGTTGCAAATCTGTGATCATGGACGCACCTATTTCTTTTTGCCTATGTGGACTGCTGGAGGTCTCTTTTTCTTTTTGCCGTTGGAGTGTGCTAAATTACTTTTTGCCTATGTGAACTGCTGGAGGTCTCTCTTCTTTTTGCTGTTGGGGTGTGCTAAATTATTGGGGCTCGCAGCTGTCCAACACCTTCTTGAATCTTGGCTGGCTATGGTAATACTTAGTTTTCTATTGAATGTAACCTTTATACGGTTTCGAAACCCTGGATCCGCCACCGCACACATACATATCATATTCAATATTTACAGCAACACCAAACTGAGGCTCGGTATTCCGCATAAGGCACTAGAACACACATCTGTAAGTATCAGAAATGCGGTTAGGAACAGAACGAGGAAGCCTAGTGCGTGCAGTAGCAAGCCCAAATCTAGGCGGCTAAGGCTAAACCCTAACTAAATTCATGTTTCCCTCCGACTCCACTAAGCCGGACTGAAACCCTGCTAGCCCACGGCTCCTGCGCTCACATCGCTATATATTTTCCGGTTACCCTACACCAGGACCAGGAGGCAGATCTATCCGAGCAAGCCCAAGCCCTCAAAAGGAGGCAATAGGGCAGACAAAAATGAAAGGAAACGCCGATTCAAAAGCAAATCCACGGAGGTCCAGCGTGGCGGTCAGATCGCTGCTCCGGTGAGATGGAACGACGGGTCGGAAAGTGCGGAGGGGAACTCACCGATCACCATGGCTGGCGAATCGGCGGCGCGTCAGAGCGGTGGAAACGGAGTTTACTTGGAGGGGGAGAAAGGCAAAAGGCGACGGGGGAGAGGATTTATACGAACAGTGTTAAGGCCTAGGCCGAGAGCATGTCTGGCCATTGGGCATGGACCAGCACGTGGGTATGCGTGCTTTGACACGTCACGGCCGGCCTGGCAAGCCACTTAATGGCCGTGTCCGTCCCGCAGCCCGGCTAGGGTCATGTCTGGATCGCTACCCCAAGCCCACGTGCCGGCACGGCACGGTCGTTAAGAGTTATTTTTAATTTTAATTTTATACCATTATTTCTATTTTTTATATTAATTTTAGTAAAAAATAGTATAAAAAGACCTTAACGGACCGGCACGTTAGGCCCGTTTAGCTAACGTGTCGTGCTTAGGCCACGAGGTGAAACCTACGGGCCGGCACGGCACGGCCCGTTAGCTTAACGTGCCCATGTGGGCCGTGCCGTGTCGTGGGCCGGCCCGTTGGCTAGGTATGGCCGAGAGTCCAAGACGAACTCCGCGCGGAAGAGGATCCCTGACGTGGCCTCTCTTGACATTGAGTCGGTGGGAGTCCACATGTGAGTGACGAAAAGTTATTGTACTGCAGAGGCAGAGATAGCTACGTCGGAGGAGCCACGTCCACTCCGTGCTACGTCTTTTTTATCGAGAAAGGGTGCAGAGCACCCAAAATTTCTATTTAGCTCAAAAGCATACATCAATTATTACAAGCCCATCATCCTTTATTTGGAGGGTAGTCGAGACGATTGGGCACATAGTGTTAGAGCTAGTAGGCTGAGATGCAATAGACATTTTAGCTTGATGAGCATAGCAATGAGCAACACCATTGATTTCCCTGGAAATGTGATAGATCAAATGATTCAAAATTTTCACTCGTTTGTGAAACTGGACAACATGCCTCTGAATCTCCCAAGGAACCACCTGATCCCTCTCATCAGGAGCGCTGACTATCAATATAAGGTCCCTACAATCAGAGGAAAAGACAGGATTTTGTATATTCAGGTTTTGTGCAATGGCTGCCACAAGAAGTATAGTCGTAGCTTCAGCCTGTAGGGCTGATAGCACTTCCAGTTTGCGTGGCTTTCACAAAGATATTTGTAATGTGATCTTGAATCTGCCAGCGAATGTAGACTCCAAGCCCTGCAGTTCTCGTTGTGCTATTCCTATCTTCTTTCCAGCTAGCATCCACATAGAGTTTAGGATTGTGAAAGAGAAAATCTAAGGTGACAGTGTGCCCCTGAGGGGTAGTCACAGGCGACTTGACAATTGTTTCAGTAGCAGGAGTTGTGGAAGTAGGATGGTTGAATTGTGTATCTTGGAATAGAGCTTGACTGTGAATGATTATCTGTTGTGGCTTGCTTTGCTTGGATCCGAGAAGTTGTTCATTCCTGCATTTCAACAAACACCGAAAAAAAGTACACATATTTTGCGAGTTTGCATAAGGGTGGCCATGAGTCAACAAAGAGTGGAAGTTAAGGAGTTGTTGTTTACAAAGATATCAGTTTAATGTTCCAAGGTTTGAGGTACCAAGCTTCTCTAGCAAAAGAACAGGAAAAAATATGTGCACATCATCTTTAGGAAGGCCACATCTACAGCAATATTTACTAATGTGTTTGGAATAAGCAGATGCTCGCTCGCCTAAAGCTAGGGCCTTTCTCAACAGCTTTCATAAAAAAGTTTTTACCCTTGGAATAATTAGTTTAGATTTACATACCTTTTTTAGGAGTTCCTTTGTATCTTCCTGAACTAGCTGAGGTGTTGGTGTACCTGCATCAAACAGTGCTTGCAAATAAGCTTTGTATCCTAATTTAGAATTGTATTTACCATTAGGAGCAGGTTTCTAGCAAAGAATGTCCCCTTGAGAGTCCGAAGGAATGATGAGAGTATTCCTGATCACTTGGGCCATGGGTTGAAGGAAAAGGGTTTCAATGAGAGGCACATTCCAAGTTTTACTATTGGGAAGCCATAAGTCTTTGACAGTAGCCGGGTAGGAATTGGGAGGATCTTGGATTATGAGCTTATCATAGACATTGTTCCAAGCAGAGCACTAGGGAAAACTCCAAATAGAGATATTCCCATCAACCAACTGGTAAAAGGAATTAGCTTTCAAAATGGGGAGCACCTTTAAGATAGAAGTCCAGAAAGCTGTTTTGGGGGTATTGGGCCTAGGCCTCCAAAAAGATTCTTATGGGAAGTACTTAGGTTTTAAAATATTGTGCTTATGGCCATTGGGCTTTTCTGATATCCTCTAAGCTGTTGAGAGAATGAGCCATGATGATAGCCTGAATATTTTGAATGCCTAACCCCCCCTCATTTTTAGGTGCGCAAATGTTTTTCCAAGCAGCAAGGTAAAGGGGTTTGGAAGTGGGATCAGAGTTGATGCCAGACTACCAAAAATTCCTGATGATAGAAGTGATCTTGGCAAGGATTTTTTTGGAGAAGATAATGTTGGACATGTAGTAGACTGGAATCAAGGAGAAAATAGATTTAATAAGCTCTAGCCTAGTTGCATGAGAGAGAGTTTGTCTTGTAAGTAGAAAGCTTGTTTTTAAATTTGTCAAGGACAAAATTGTATGCTTCTGACCTATTCTTAGCAGGAAGAATGAGAGGATGACCCAGGTGAATAAAGGAAGGATCCACAATGGGGACATGAAAAAATTTAAGGATATCCTTCTTAGTGACCAAGTCCACATTCTTCCTAAAAAGGATGCCTGATTTTGACCAGTTAGGCAATTTACCAGAGGCATTATAGAAAGTATTCATTGTGTTCATGATAACATTGGCTTCCACAGTAGAGGCTTCCCCGCAAATAAGAAGGTCATCAGCAAAAAAGAAGAGAATGGATAGGAGGGAACTTTGGTCCAAGAGACACGCCAGTGAGATGAGCATTGGACATCGCTTCTTGAAGAGAAAGAGTGTAACACCCCAAAAATATTAAGCAAGATTATCAAGTTCTAATCACCCAAGTTTAGGGTTAACAAAAACTTTTATTCCAAAAATCTATATGAATGCATGTGTGTTTTGCATTAGTGTAGGATTGAGTGATTTGCCATGTTTGATTGCTACAAATGATGGGAAATGGTTTAAGGATGAATACTACATCATCTAGGCCATTTACAAACAAAATCAAAAGAAAAAGAAATCAAATATAAATTAAATAAGTTAATGGTCATTTTGACCAAAGTTAACCAATAGGCCACTTTGAGTGTTCCTAGAAGAGAATTTCTAACAGAAACAATTCTACTTCTTTTCACCCCTTGTTATACCAAGTAAAAGTAAACTCAAGCCCACTTTACAAACTCACCAAAAATATTTTCAAACCTATTTAAAGGACAGTTCAAATTTGAATCTAGTTCATATGGTAAGATCACCATTTTGCAAAAACCTATCAAATCAATTCCACTTGACTTTTCCAAGCAACCATAGATACTCAAGCATAAGATTCAAACACTCACCAAATTTCATTCAAAATTTCCAAACTAAATCTCATCCATCCATTAAGACAAACACCTTGCAGACACTAATCTAATCCTGTCTAACTTCACTGTTTGAGGAGTGATCATTCCAACCATTGCCCCCAATGCACTCCCCTTGTCTCCCCCAGTCTCTAAGCGCACCAGACAAGCTCCCCTTAGCCGTTGTGCATCAGTGCGCCACCGCCCGAAGCCACACTCGTCGGCCGACGGACAGAGCGACAGAGGCCACGCCGCCCTCGCCCACAACACGCACCAGGAACGCCACCGTCCACCGCCACCCCCTGTCCAAGCCACGACCATAGGAGAGCCCTGGAACACCCTAGCGACGCCGCGCCCAGTGCCTCGTCGTGCCGAGAGCGCACCAGAGCGCTGCACCCGACCATCTCGCACAGACTGCGCCTTGCTCTCTCCGCGCACGCGCACACTCGCCATGATCACAACCACCTCCCATACACCCTCATTCGCCGCCACGCGACCCGTAGCACCCGTGCGCCGCCTCGAACACCGCCGCTCCCGCGCAGAGCATCGCACGCGCCCGACCAACCTAGACCGTCATGTGCCGTGCCATTACTTCCATGATGACCGCCAGGGAACACCGCACCGTCCCCTACCGTCAGCCGCGCTGCTAGCCACCTGTATCATCGTCACCGACGAGCCCGAGCCCATGCCGCAATGTCACCTCGCCGGTGTATAAATAGATACCCACTCCGCCTCCATTCTCCATACCAACACACTCCCCACTCCTCACTGAGCCTCCCACACCCTTCCCTGGAGCAAAGCGAGGACCGCTTCACCAGAATTTGGTCGGAGCCCGCCGCTGCAGAAGGAGAAGGGCGTCGTCGATTGGAGCCGCCCCAGGAGCTGTCGCGACCACCGTTCGAACCGCCGTCGTTGACAACGCCATTCGCCCCATCGCTGACCCTAACTAGAGCCTCGGTGAGCCTCGCCAGACCCCCACCGCCGCGTTAGGTTTAATTCCTCGCCGGAGCTGTTCGTCGGAGACGATGAATATCAGCCATTAGATTAGATTTTAATCGTATGGCCTAGAATGCATGATACCGTTTCGGTTAGTTTAAGTCGCTGACTAGTGGGTCTGTTTTGTCAGCAACCCACTGTGCTGTGCTGTGCAGATTGGCCCGACCCGTTTAGTTTTCCACGCAGGCCTGTGAATGCAAATAAGTATTTTCTAATTTAGTTAAAACCACATTTTGCTAGTAGATTTAAAAATCAATTCAAAAAGATTCACTAAACCAATTTGCATGATTCAATTTTTTAGAAAGATATTTAAATTATCTATCCAAGCTCGTTGGATTCAAATCAATTGGAGTTAGAGATCACCTATACCAAAAATAATAAGACAAAGACTTTTCACATTCAAACATTTTTCAAAATAAATGCTTTTGAGTTGATTCCAACTCTCAAAAATCACATTTGATAAGATCTATCTGAATATGTAAAAGTATTTAGGTTTGCATGCAGTGACATTGGACTAGTGCCAAGATAATGCTATATAGGCATTTCTAGTCACTTTAATTCTATTAAATGATAATCTTAAACTTTATAAAATATGACCAACACTTTAAATCATACTCCCATGTATTATAATATGTGGTGATGACATGTGTCAACATGATCCCATAGTTTAGTTGGAGAATATTAAATCTTAAGTATTTTTCAATGAGTAGAAATTACTTTTCTAAAATAAGATAAATAAGATTAAGTCTTTAATTCATATGGTGATTGTGATGATGCTAGATCATCAAGTGTGAGCCTTAGTGTGCTAAATAGAAGTAGTTAAGTATTGTTTGGTGATTGTGTATCTCGTATTCATTTATAGACGATAGTACCGACTCGGGATACGAGGAGGAGGAGTACTACCAAGAAGAAGAAGAAGAAAACTTCAACCACTGCACTACTCAAGGCAAGCTAACACTTGCAAGTATTATACTTATACAAGCCATCACTGATTGCAAGCTAGAACTATGCAAGTTAACACTTGCCCACTTCATAACTTAAGCAAGATGCATTAGGGATGCTTTGGTTATCAAACTTTGATTATACCAATCCCAAGTTTTACTTGCAAGCTTTATTCTTTTACTTTACCAAAATTCTTTACTTTTAGTTAGTACTTTGTGAGTAATGGAAAAATAGAATAGATACCATAAAGAGTATAAAATTAGGCCTAACTAGTTATACTTAGATGTCATTCCATGGCATGATATTGGAGATTAGCACCCCTCATTAGTGAACACTGTTAACTTTAGTGGCTAGTGCTAAGCACAAAAGTTGATCACTTTAGATGGGAATACTTGGTGAAAATGATTATGAAAACCTTAGAATGATGCTTCATTCTATCGAGATGTTTTGACATGTGTTGAGAAACACAATGGTTTGATGTTGAAAATGTTGAGGCATGAGCCTTAGCCCTTTACAAAAACTGATGATTGGGTTCGAATGCGATACCATTCCAATTTTACTGTACAACCACAATACCTGAATTGGGTAGGGCTTAGCCGGAACTTTATATGCCTTAGTATGGGTTCCCTTGCGGAAGAGGTTGAGCTGAGGCTACCTCTTGATGATTGTCCACCTATGCAGTGCCCAGGATGGCAGATGGCCATGGCTGGGAGGCCAAGCTCATAGGGGAGGTGCCTATACTAGAGTGTGTAATTGAAAGGTTATGACTGATTATCCGCATACTAAGTATGATAATTTAGGGTTATCCCTGACAAATATATCAAATTTTGTGGTGAAAGTGTACCACCTCTGTAGAGTGTCAAACTATTCGAATAGCCGTGTCCGCGGTCATGGACAGTTGGAGTGGCCATACTGTTCTGTTGTCAGATGTTTTCAAAATGACTTGTGAAGTGAACTATGACTTTGACTGGACCACAACAGGGTTGTGAACATGAAAACTAGGTTCCCACTTAAGTGCTTTAGAATACTAAATTAGTTTTCTTTACTTCTAAACTCAGTTTGAGATTAACCTGGATTTTTGCAAATGAACCTAGAGCTTAAGATTCCTACTAGAACTACCTTACTTGTTAGTGATAGTTTGTGAGTACTTAAAGAGTACTCATGGCTTTGTCCTTGGCTATTCCCGTGGCCAGACTATGATGAGGACTACCAGGATGATGGACAGCAAGACGTCTATGACAACTAGGATCATCTCTCATCGCCAGCATTGCCTGTGACCCTGAAGATGGATCCCACTACTATGTTTATTATTCCGCTGCTTTGATTGTATTAAGACTGGATCATGAGATCCTTTATTTGTAAGACCTTATTATGGTTTGTAATGGATGATGTACTGTGATATCAATCTATTATGTCTCGCAAAAATGGTAATCCTGGGATTGCAAGGTATGGCATAACAGACATCTGGGATTAAAAATCCGGGTGTTGACAAGTTGGTATCAGAGCCATCCTGACCATAGGAGACCCTAGTTAGAATGGACATCCAAATAAAAACTTATTTTCAAAACAAAAGAAGTGAATATTTATGAAAACCTATTCCCACTCTTATCCTTGAGATTCTTTCCAAAATTCACGTTCCTCAAAATTCTTGCAACTCTACTTAAAAATTTGACACACTTATCAACTCACTAATTTACTCATCCTAAATTCTTATAGATGGAAGTCTAGTATTACAAGTTCTACCAGCTAGAAAACGGAGGCCAACTAATTTTTGAGAGGGATCTAGACGCACTGTCAGAATATCTGGAGCGCCCGCACCCGGAATTCTTCGGGGCACAACTCAACGATCACGTAGGAGATCTATAATGGCTAATAGTTGCAGATCTCAGAGGCAAGATGGAAGCACCCACTTCGGAGAAGATCCAATTCACCTTGCGGGAGAACAACTGGCTAGATGGATTAGCCAGGGCCATGCATGAAGCTCTCACCCGTCTATGCAGGCAAAACATCAACTTGATCCAGGGAACTCGCTTTGCTCACTTCGCAAGGCGTGATTCTATGGGAATGCCTTTGGAGATGCCAAGACACCCGAAGCTGAAGCACCAGGTGGACAATCTTGACTTCATGTTGTATGATAGGCAGAAGGAGTTGGACAACGCCCAAGCCTACGCCAACCACAACATCGCCATTGCAGTCAAGAAGGACCAAACCCTCGCCATTCTCGCCAAGGAGAGCCAATCTCTTCGTCTTCAGCGCGACAAGAAGGATCGCACCATCAATCGTCTCCGCAAGAAGGTGGCCGCTCTCGAGAAGACCATCCGTGAATAGGAAGTCCATCTTGAAGTGAAGTAGGAGGAGGAAGGTGAAGATATCCAAGGAGATCTTTACTCTTACCTCAGCTATGACAACGACTACCTGGAGGATGATGCCATGGAGTTCCACACTAATGATGATGATTCCGACTTCATTGATGATGATTAGATGCACTTGAGCACTACCGTAGGAGTGAGTTGTACCGGTCCCACTATATCATAGTTTCACAGAATGGTTCTTAAAACCATCTGTTTTCTATGTGTGTGTGGTGTGTGTTTGTATTGTGTGCTTTGAATGAATGAATGAATGAGTGAAGTTGTTAGTTTGCAAAACCGGAGTCAAACTCAAAGTTTAAAGCTTTTGAAACAAAACCATGAACCTTAGAGATTTCCCTCTTATCTCATTATCTATCTCAATCTTCAGATGACTCGTGGAAACCCCGGAGGAAGCAGCTCATCTCAGGACCCGATGTTGCAGATTCTGCAAATGCTAGTTTCTGACCGTGAAGCTAGTAGAGCCGAACGCAAGCCAACCTAGCCACTCTGCAACAGATAGCTCAGATGGCCCACAATAATCAAGGCCATGGAAACCAGGATAACCATGGATCCAAACTCAAGAACTTTTAGAATACCAACCCATCTGCAGGATATGCCCCAAGAAACAACAGACCACCTATGACCCGTCCCAACTATCCCAATCGTAGCGGAGGACACCTGAAGTTTGGAGGAAACCACAACAACAACCCCGACAACTCCAACAACTTCAGCCGTGCACCGCCCAAGTCCAACAATAACAACAACAACAATATTGCCCTAAGGACTGGAAGCAATGTTATGCCTGTTGCAGCCAAAGACAAGTCCCAGATTACTTGCTTTGAATGTGGAGTCAAGGGTCACTACTCCAATGAGTGTCCCAAGATGCTTGCATCAGCCACCAATGTGAATGCACCCGCTCAGCAGCAGCGCCGTGTTCAGCCTAGAAGGAGATTTGCCCTAGGGAATTCGCTCAACCGCAACGGCCGTCTGTTCCACATGAATGCTGAAGAAGCCCAGGAAGCGCCAGATGTTGTGTTGGGTATGTTTTCTGTTAACTCGGTACTTGCAAGAGTATTGTTTAATTCTAGAGCATCGCACTCGTTTGTTATAGAAGGATTTGCATGCACTAGTAAGATTCAACCAACAAAATTGAAGCATGTTATGGTAGTTCAAATACCTGGTTCAACCACCAAAGCTAGGAAAATTTGCAAGGTTGTACCTATCAGAATCCATGGCATAGATTTTTATGCCAATCTAATAGTACTTGGAACCAAAGGTTTGGAAGTAGTACTAGGAATAGATTGGATGTCGAAACATAAAGGATTAATCGACTGTGCCAAGAAAGCCATAACCATGACCAGTAGCTCTAGAGTATCAATAGAGCATATATCTGAGACGCTACCCCGTCAATTCAAATGCGACAAGAGTCTAGCCCAACCAACCCTACCAAGTCAAAGTAGTCTGTGAATACCCCGACGTATTCCCAGATGAATTGCCCGGTATGCCCCAGATCGAGATATCGAGTTTATCATTGAACTAATTCCTGGAACTGGCCCATAGCTCAGATACCTTATAGTATGAACCCATCTGAATTAGTGGAGTTGAAGAAGCAACTTGTGAGACCAGGCACATGGCTTAATAGGATTGATAGAATACTCATACCAACAAGTTGCAACTTCTTTTCCGGAAGCTCATTCGAAAAGAACTCTAAGGTTAAGCGTGCTTTGCCTAGAGGAATTCTAGGATGGGTGACCGACCGGGAAGTGGGTACCGGGTGCGCACGAGTGAGGACAAAGTGCGCAAAAAAGACTAGTGTTGGTCTGTGGGGCTAGTCTAGATATCCTATTAAGCTACCAGGAGTGACATCCCCTGGGCCCAGGAGTGGACGGGGTGTTAAGTGGTATCAGAGCCGACCTCGCGGTTAAACGGGTTAGTGGCGGGACATGTGGAGCATGGCGCGTGTGGCCTGGAGTGGACACAGCATGGCACATGTGTCGGCACTGGACGCACAGACGCGTGCCAAGATGGAACGTTCCTGGGGTGTGCTTGATCGATGAGGGCATCGATCTTCTAAAGGGTGGGTGTATGTGAGACCAGGCACATGGCTTAATAGGATTGATAGAATACTCATACCAATAAGTTGCAACTTCTTTTCTGAAAGCTCATTCGAAAAGAACTCTAAGGTTAAGCGTGCTTGGCCTAGAGCAATTCTAGGATGGGTGACCGACCGGGAAGTGGGTACCGGGTGCGCACGAGTGAGGACAAAGTGCATAGAAAAGACTAGTGTTGGTCTGTGGGGCCAGTCTAGATATCCTATTAAGTTACCAGGAGTGACACCCCCCGGGCCCAGGAGTGGACAGGGTGTTACACAACTTGATGCAATGCTGGCGAAAGGTTTGATTCAACAAGCGCATCTCCATGGAGATCGCCTGTTTTGTTTGTGGATAAGAAAGATGGAGGTAACCGTTTGTGCATGGATTACCGGAAGCTGGATGATGTCACCATCAAAAACAAGTACCCACTGCCAAAGATAGAAGATCTATTTGACCAGTTGACTGGTGCCAGAGTGTTTTCTAAGATTGATCTTAGAATTGGTTATCATCAACTCAAGATTCGTGCAACGGATATCCCAAAGACCGCCTTTACCACCAAATATGGATTGTATGAGTATACTGTCATGTCTTTTGGATTAACCAATGCCCCCGCTTATTCCATGAACCTCATGAATAAGATTTTTATGAACTTTTTGGATAAGTTTGTCGTTGTTTTTATCGATGATATTCTAATCTATTCCAAGTTAGAATAAGACCATGAGCTACACCTGAGAACCATCCTTGAAACCCTTAGAGAGCATCAATTGTATGCCAAGTTTAGAAAATGTGAGTTCTAGTTGAAGGAAGTAGGATTCCTAGGACATATCATGTCGGCAGGAGGAGTCGATGTTGATCCCGCGAAGATCAAAGATGTTGAAGAATGGAAAGCCCCAACCACTCAAACCCAAGTCCGTGCATTTCTCGGATTAGCGGGATATTATCGTGAGTTTGTTGAAGGATTTTCGAGCATCGCAAGACCGATGACCCAATTGTTGAAGAAAGATAAGAAGTTTGAATGGACAGACAAATGTGAAGCAAGTTTTCAAGAGCTCAAGAAGAGATTGATTTCAGCCCCAATTCTGAGTATGCCAGATATCAAGAAGCCTTTTGATGTGTATTGTGATGCATCCAAGATTGGTCTCGGATGTGTGTTGATGCAAGAACGCAAAGTCATAGCATATCTTTCTCGACAACTGAAGCAACATGAGAAAAACTATCCCACCCATGACCTTGAACTAGCAGCCGTAGTTTTAGCCTTGAAGACATGGCGTCATCACCTTATGGGTAACCGCTGTGAGATTTATTCGGATCACAAGAGTCTGAAGTATATTTTCACTCAGAAGGAGCTGAATACGAGGCAAAGGAGATGGATAGAGCTAATCAAGGAATATGACCTTGACATTCACTATCACCCCGACAAAGCCAATGTGGTAGCGGATGCTCTTAGCAAATTGTCATGTAGATTATACACCATGATCAAAGAAGCCCAGCCAAGTTTGCATGAAGAGTTGGAGCAGTTTAGAACAGAGTTAGTTAGCAAAGGATTCTAAGCTAGCATTGAACTTCAACCCACGTTGATCAGTCAGATCAAGGAGGCGCAGGAAGGAAATGCGAGTATCGACGGAATCAAACGTCGTATCGCTACAGGGAAGGTACCTGGATTCACCGAAGATGAAGAAGGAGTTTTGTGGTACAAAGGACGTATCTGTGTGCCAGCAGATTCCGAACTAAAGCAAGCAATCATGCAAGAAGCTCATGATACTCTTTATTCTATCCATCCCGGAGGAACGAAGATGTATCATGATTTGAAAGAGCAATTTTGGTGGCACAAGATAAAGAGAGAAATCGGAAGCTATATAGCCAAGTATGATATCTGTCAGAGAGTCAAAGCGGAACATCAGAGACCCGCATGACTTTTGCAACCATTGCAGATTCCGGAATGGAAATGGGATTCTGTTGGAATGGACTTTATCACCGGTTTGCCTACATATAGTATGGGAAATGACTCTATTTGGATCATAGTTGATAGACTGTCCAAGGTAGCCCGTTTTATACCTGTTAAGACCACCTACCAGAGTTCGAAGCTAGCAGAGCTGTACATTGCTAGAATCGTCAGTTTGCATGGACCCCCCAAGACCATAGTGTCGGATCGAGGAACTCAGTTTACCTCAAGATTTTGGCAGAAAGTCCAAGAAGGATTAGGAACCAAGCTGAACTTCAGCAGAGCTTATCACCCGCAAAACGATGGACAGACTGAAAGAGCCAACCAAATCTTAGAAGATATGTTGAGAGCTTGTGTGTTAGAATATGGATCAAAATGGGAAGGTTGTCTGCCTTTCGCAGAATTCTCATACAACAACAGTTATCAAGCCAGTTTGCAAATGGCCCCCTTTGAATTTCTGTATGGAAGGGAGTGTCGTACCCCCTTGAATTGGTCGCAAGTAGGAGAGAGTCAGAATTTCGGACCCGACATCCTATGAGAAGCCGAAGAGAAGGTTCACAAAGTCCGTGAACTCCTCAAGACCGCCCAATCCAGACAGAAAAGTTATGATGACAAGAGACATCGAGACCTGACCTTCAATGTTGGAGATTTTGTGTATCTCAAAGTATCACCCTTGAAAGGAATGCAACATTTTCAACTGAAAGGGAAGTTAGCTCCTAGATATATTGGACCTTTCAAGATTTTGAATCGCCGTGGAGAAGTGTCATATCAACTGGAACCGCTGGAGGAGATGTCAGCCATCCATGATGTGTTCCATATCTCGTTACTTCGCAAATGCTTAGAAGTTCCAGAGAAGACCGAAGTGTTCAAAAACATCGATCACCGAGCCATACATATCAACAAGGATCTGACGTATCGGGAAGTACCCATTCGTATTTTGGAAGAAGCTTTCAGAACCACCATGACCCAGAGTATCAAGTTTCTCAAGATCCAATGGAGCAACCATACTGAAGAAGAAGCTACTTGGGAGCGAGAAGATTATATTAGGACTGAGTTTCCAAATCTCTTTAGTTCCTAGTTTTCTTAAATCTCGGGACAAAATTTTGTTTAAGGAGGGAAGGTTTGTAACACCCCAAAAATATTAAGCAAGATTATCAAGTTCTAATCACCCAAGTTTAGGGTTAACAAAAACTTTTATTCCAAAAATCTATACGAATGCATGTGTGTTTTGCATTAGTGTAGGATTGAGTGATTTGCCATGTTTGATTGCTACAAATGATGGGAAATGGTTTAAGGATGAATACTACATCATCTAGGCCATTTACAAACAAAATCAAATGAAAAAGAAATCAAATATGAATTAAATAAGCTAATGGTCATTTTGACCAAAGTTAACCGCTAGGCCACTTTGAGTGTTCCTAGAAGAGAATTTCTAACATAAAAAATTCCACTTCTTTTAACCCCTTGTAAGACCAAGTAAAAGTAAACCCAAGCCCACTTTACAAACTCACCAAAACTATTTTCAAACCTATTTAAAGGACAGTTCAAATTTGAATCTAGTTCATATGGTAAGATCACCATTTTGCAAAAACCTATCAAATCAATTCCACTTGACTTTTCCAAGCAATCATAGATACTCAAGCATAAGATTCAAACACTCACCAAATTTCATTCAAAATGTCCAAACTAAATCTCATGCGGCCATTAAGACAAACACCTTGCAGACACTAATCTAATCCTGCCTAACTTCATTGTTTGAGTAGTGATCATTCCAACCATTGCCCCAAATGCACTCCCCCTGTCTCCCCCAGTCTCTAACCGCACCAGACAAGCTCCCCCTTAGCCGTTGTGCACCAGTGCGTTGCTGCCCGAAGCCACACTCACCGGCCGACCATGGATAGAGAGACAGAGGCCATGCCTCCCTTGCCCACGACGCGCACCAGGCACGCCACCGTCCACCGCCACCCCATGTCCAAGCCACGACCACAGGAGAGCCCTAGACCACCCTAGCGATGCCGCACCCAGTGCCTCTGCACCGTGCCGAGAGCGCGCCAGAGCGCCGCGCTCGACCAGCTCGCATAGACCGCGCCTCGCTCTCTCCACGCACTCGCACACTCGCCATGATCATAGCCACCTCCCAGACACCCCCGTTCGCCGCCGCGCGACCCGTAGCACCCGTGTGCCGCCTCGAACACCACTGCTCCCGCGAAGAGCATCGCACGCGCCCGACCAACCTAGACCGTCTCGTGTCGTGCCATTACTTCTGTGATGACCGCCAAGGAACACCGCACCGTCCCCTACCCCGAACCGCGCCGCTAGCCGCCTGTATCATCGTCACCGACGAGCCTGAGCCCATGCCGCAATGTCACCTCGCTGGTGTATAAATAGAGGCCTCCTCCGCCTCCATTCTCCACACCAACACACTCCCCACTCCTCATTGAGCCTCCCACACCCCTCCCCGGAGCAAGGCGAGCACCGCTTCGCCATAATTTGGCCGGAGCCCGCCACTATAGAAGGAGAAGGGCGTCATCGATTAGAGCCGCCCCAGGAGCTGCCGCGACCACCGTTTGAACCGCCGTGATTGACAACGCCGTTCGCCCCCATCGCCGACCCTAGATGGAGTCCCGGTGAGCCTCGTCAGAGCCCCACCGCCGCATTAAGTTTAATTCCTGGCTGGAGCTGTTCGTCGGAGATGATGAATCTCAACCATTAGATTAGATTTTAATCGTATGGCCTAAAATGCACGATACCATTTCGGTTAGTTTAAGTCGCTGACTAGTGGGTCCGTTTTGTCAGCAGCCCGCTGCGCTGTGCTATGCAGATTGGGCTGGCCCGTTTAGTTTCCCGCGCAGGCCTGTGAATTCAAATAAGTATTTTCCAATTTAGTTAAAACCACATTCTGTCAGTAGATTCAAAAATCAACTCAAAGAGATTCACTGAACCAATTTGCATGATTCAAATTTTGTTAGAAAGATATTTAAATTATCTATCCAATCCCATTGGATTCAAATCAATTGGAGTTAGAGATCACCTATACCAAAAATAATAAGACAAAGACTTTTTCACATTGAAACATTTTTCAAAAATCAACCATAAATGCTTTTGAGTTGATTCCAACTCTCAAAAATCACATTTGATAAGATCTATCTGAATATGTAAAAATATTTAGGTTTGCATGCAGTGACATTGGACTAGTACCAAAATAATGCTATATAGGCATTTCTAGTCACTTTAATTCTATTAAATGATAATCTCAAACTTTATAAAATATGACCAACACTTTAAATCACATTCCCATGTATTAGAATATGTGGTGATGAAATGTGTCAACATGATCCCATAGTTAAATTGGAGAATATTAAACCTTAAGTATTTTTCAATGAGTAAAAATTACTTTTCTAAAATAAGATAAATAAGATTAAGTCTTTAATTCATATGATGATTGTGATGATGCTAGATCATCAAGTGTTAGCCTTAGTGTGCTAAATAGAAGTAGTTAAGTATTATTTGGTGATTGTGTACCTCATATTCATTTATTGACGATAGTACCGACCCGGGATACGAGGAGGAGGAGTACTACCAAGAAGAAGAAGAAAAAGAAAACTTCAACCACTGCACTACTCAAGGCAAACTAACACTTGCAAGTATTATACCTATGCAAGCCATCACTGATTGCAAGCTAGAACTATGCAAGTTAAAACTTGCCCACTTCATAACTTAAGCAAGATGCATTAGGAATGCTTTGGTTATCCAACTTTGATTATACCAATCCCAAGTTTTACTTGCAAGCTTTATTCTTTTACTTTACCAAAGTTCTTTACTTTTAGTTAGTACTTTGTGATTATTGGAAAAATAGAATAGATACCATAAAGAGTATAAAATTAGGCCTAACTAGTTATACTTAGATGTCATTCCATGGCATGAGATTGGAGATTAGCACCCCTCATTAGTGAACACTCTTAACTTTAGTGGCTAGTGATAAGCATAAAAGTCGATCACTTTAGATGGGAATACTTGGTGAAAATGATTATGAAAACCTTGGAATGATGCTTCATTATATCGAGATGTTTTGACATGTGTTGAGAAACACAATGGTTTGATGATGAAAATGTTGAGGCATGAGCCTTAGCCCTTTACAAAAACTGATGGTTGGATTCGGATGCGATACTATTCCAATTTACTGTCCAACCACAATACCTAAATTGGGTAGGGCTTAGCCAGAAGTTTATATGCCTTAGTATGGGTTCCCTTACGGAAGAGGTTGAGCTGAGGCTACCTCTTGATGATTGTCCACCTATGCAGTGCCCAGGATGGCAGATGGCCATGGCTGGGACGCCAAGCTCATAGGGGAGGTGCCTATACTAGAGTGTGTAATTGAAAGGTTATGACTGATTATCCGCATACTAAGTATGATAATTTAGGGTTATCCCTGACAAATATATCAAATTTTGTGGTGAAAGTGTACCACCTCTGTAGAGTGTCAAACTATTCGAATAGCCACGTCCGCCGTCATGGACAGTTGGAGTGGCCATACTGTTCTGTTGTCAGCTGTTTTCAAAATGACTTGTGAAGTGAACTATGACTTTGACTTGACCACAACAGGGTTGTGAACATGAAAAATAGGTTCCCACTTAAGTGCTTTAGAACATTAAATTAGTTTTCTTTACTTCTAAACTTAGTTTGAGATAAACCTGCCTTTTTGCAAATAAACCTAGAGCTTAAGATTCCTACTAGAACTACCTTACTTGTTAGTGATAGTTTGCGAGTACTTAAAGAGTACTCATAGCTTTGTCTCTGGCTATTCCCGTGTCCAGAATATGATGAGGACTACTAGGATGATGGACAGCAAGACGTCTACGACAACTAGGATCATCTCCCATCGTCAGCATTGCCTATGACCCTGAAGATGGAGCTCACTACTACGTTTATTATCTCGCTGCTTTGATTGTATTAAGACTGGATCATGAGATCCTTTATTTGTAAGACCTTATTATGGTTTGTAATGGATGATGTACTATGATATCAATCTATTATGTCTCGCAAAAATGGTAATCCTGGGATTGCGAGGTATGGCATAACAGACAACTGGGATTAAAAATCCAGGAGTTGACAAAGAGACAACTCATTGATCCAGGACAAAAAGGTAAGGGGACATATGGCAACCTTGCATGATTCCTCTATAGCTGACAAAGAGAGCATAGGCCTGAGCATTGATAATGATAGAGAACTTCGAAGTGGAAACACAAGCATAAATAAGTTTGATGAAATGGTCATGAGTGCAGAAGAAATTTCTTACCAAATTATGGACATCATCTACTATCCAATTCCAGGTAGCCAGGTACAATTCCACGTTGAAGTTGTCCGGTCCCGAGGAAGCATTCCACTTCATCTCTCTTAAAGTGTTTAAAATTTCTTATTTATCCAAAATTGAGTGAGTGGGATCATTAGAAGTGAAAGAAGCACTTTGATCCTGCATAAGATTAGTACCAGTACAAGAAGAAGAGAAAATGTTCCTGAAATAGGTGACAAAGGTGTTTGCAATACGGCCAGGCATGGAATGAATATTATTGTTTTCATTTTTAATAGATAAAATGGTGTTCCTTTTCCTCCTTTTTGCAATAGATTTATGGAAGTAAGTGGTGTTGCAACCTCCATCCTTAATCCAATTCTTCTTTGCTCTCTACATATGGAAGTCATTAAGTTTGGAGATGTTATGTTCATACCTGCTGGTCAGCATCATTTCTTTCGCATGGTCTTGCTTGTGAGGAGGTTGGCATTGAAGCTCACTGATTTGAACTTCTAAATCCTCTACAAAGGTTTCTTCTTTCTGCACCACACTTTAAGTTGTCCATCGAATTTATTACCACGCTAAGTAAAAGGTTTCATATGAGTTTTCATCCAGCAAGCTTTATCAACATCATTAAAATCAGTTTCATGAAGCCACCAATTCTGAAATTTGAAAGAGTTTTAAGGTTTTCTATTAGTACCATTTGTTGATAGAAGAATGGGCGCATGATCGCTGAAGTAGTATAGAAGAGGCATATTATAAACATTAGAAACATGGTGATATGGGGTGGCCCGATCTTCTCAATAAGCGGGGGTGGTAGATGGTGATAATCGGTAGAGATAACTTGTGTGACGCTCACGAAGCTCTCGATAGATCCCTTATGCCATTGCAACAACTCTCAACCCTTGTAGATATTCGCAACTTCACACACTTGCGCACATAGCCGCTAACCACGAAGCAGTTTGCAATCTTCCAATTCCCAATGGAACAACAGATCACACGAAACTTGCAATTGGCTAAATCCTGAAGGATTAACTAATCACAGTTGATTAATAGTAGCAAATACACCATGTCAATACGAATTGGTGTAGGGTTTCAATGGATGCAAGTAGCAACTCAACGAATCTAGGGTTTACTTTAAACATGGTCTTCCCTACTCTAAGGGACGTTCCATGGCTTATATGGGAGGCTAGGACGACCAACAACCAAAACAAGTCGTGGTAAACTCAAACTGATATAAAACCGGACATATTTGTTCTGTCAGGGGCCGTATTATTCGCCCTTAACGGGGCCGGATTATCCGCCAGCCATACAGTGCGACGCGCCCGAAGTCCTTAGCGGAATTTCTGAAACTGGGCCAGATTATCCGAGGTGTGGGGGGCAGATTATCCGAAGTCTGGAGACATGCAAGTACCCGTTGGAAAGCTCTTGGAATTATCTTTCCAACGAGTACTTATTTGCTTGATTCAGAGTTGGTATGAGGAATCCACAACCGTTTCAATTTCAGGAATTTCGTCTATCCGAATTGAACCTTCCTTCTTGGTCTCCTTCCATATCTCAGTCGCCTTATTCCCTCTCCTCCCGTTGGCGCTAGTCCGATTGATATTAAATCTAGTCAAACAATAACACCATTGTATAAAGTTCTTATAAATCAAAGTATCATGTCCAACTAGGAATGAATTCACCTTGTGATATTTTTCAATGAGGCTCAATATTTCCTTCTAGCTTAAACAATCAGAATTATCATACTCTATGAAAATATCCTCATCACATGCTATTTCAAACACCATTCATGATTAGCTAAACATCTATCCAAGCGTTGAAACAATGTTTGAGATGAAAAACAGCAACTAGTCCAAGTATAAGATGGCCCACTGTAACCAAGATCAAACATACCACAATTTTCCAGAATGGAGAAAAAAGTATAGATACGAGTATGGTTAATATTAGTGGATCTCTTATCAGTCATACATGTAGCACCCCAATTGTCTAACAATTGGAATGCTACTTGTCCTAGTAAGATATTGGCTACTTCATATATATTATTGTTGCATCATAATTATAGCATGCTCATGTCATCATGCCACCTTGCATTTGAGCATCATATAAAACCCTTTTTCTTTTGGTTCTTCTCTCACATGCATTATTAATTGTATTTGCTTCTTGATATTATAATTGGCTTTTGATATATTGTCTAAATGCCCAAGTTGAGTTGGGGGCATATCTTTTATTCCATTCCACCACTTTTCTTTCTACCACCCTATAATTCCACCATCCCATTAACAATGAGCTTGGCTTTCTTTTCTTTGATATTTTAATTCTAGCTCATGTAGTTTGGGGTGGATCAATCTTCTAAATTCTTGTGCTTGGTTTTATCTCCATTTTTGGAAATGCATAAGAATAATGCCATCATATTATTATTGTTGTCACAAAATAAATAATGGCATTATTATTTTTGCATGGGCCATGCAAGCTTCTCCACCACCTTTTACTTCCTTTGGTTTTCTTTGGTTTGAGTGGATCTTATCTTGGGAAAACCATCTACCTACCATTACACCATCCTCATATTCTCATCCATATCATCTTCCTTATTATTATTTCTCCATGCATGAACCATATGAGGCCTATTCCATAATTCATTTCTTTTTCTTTTTCTTGGAATCCTTTTTCACCTCCACCTCATGTTAATTCAAGCATTGCAATGTTCCACTTGAGTTGGTCTTCCCCACATTCTTTTCTTTTATTTTTCTTTATCTACATGTATGATCACATGAGAACCTCTCCATCTGATTCTTTTCTCCCTTTATCTTTCTTTCTTGTCTCTCTTCCACATGAGGTCATGCAAGCTCAAAGCCCTCATGGATCTTCTTGTGTTGGCCTCATACTCAAAATTAAAATCTAAAACCTAATAAGACCTAACCTAACTAGTTCTCTCTCTCTCTCTAAATTTCTCCTAAACCCTCTCTCTCTCTCTCTCTAGCTTGGTCTACATGCCAAGCCCCTCTCTCCCCTGAACCACCACCTCAGCCACCTCCTCCCTCTCTCCCTGGCCCACCCAGCTAACCCTAACCCTAGCTAAACCTAACCCGAGGCCATGTCTAACCCTAGCCCGACCTACTCCCTCCCTCTCTTCTCTCTCCGGCCAAGCCAGCCCCACAAGCCACCACGCCGCCTGGTCCACCTGCAGCCCCACCTGCCGCGCCGTCCAGCTCCAGGACCAGCCCCAGCCTGCTCGCCCACGTGCCCGGGAGAAAGGAGGAAAGGGCCGAAGCCCCTTTTTCCATCTACCCCGCTCCCACCTGCCTCCCCTCTCTCCCTCTCACTTTCCCCTCCTCCTCCCGCCTCTCTGGCCTCGCCCAGATCCGCCCCAGAGCGCCCCCTCCTTCCCCTTCTTCTCCACCGTCGTCCCCACCTGCCGCCAGTCACCGCCGTCTACCGCCGCCATCTCCTCGTTCCGGCCGTCAAGCTTGTCGTGGAAGTGGCCTGGCAGATCGAGGACATCCCCCTGCGTCGCCCAGTACACGTCGTCGCGGAGGAGAAGCGCCAGCATCGCCGGAAACGTCGACGCCCGACGCGAAACCCTAGCCGACGGGACGCCAGCGACCTCGCCGATCCGCCGCTCCTCGCGCCGATCCAAGCCCACCAGCGAGCCCGCGGTGAGCATCCCCTCCTCCCTGACATGGTCCGCTTTGCCGTACCGCCCTAGCGCCGCCGTTGTCTTTGTCGAGCACTCTCAGTGCGCTAGAGCTCGCCAACGTCTGCAAGTTTTCCCCGCGCCGCAGCAAGCCTATCTAGTCCCCCGCCACCCTCCTGACATCTGCCCGAGCCAGCCGCACCGGTCAGCCCCCTCCGCGCGCACTCCCGCGGCCCGGGATCGAATCCCCGCTCCGCCCGCGCACGCGCCTGCCGCCAGACGGAGGAAAACGATAAACAGTACGGGCGCGTGGTCGATTTGCAAAAAGCCCCTCCCCTTTTTGATTACTGCGACCCGCGCTCCTTTCAGCCCCACCTGTCAGCCGCGCTAGCACCTTTGCAGAAAACCCCTCGGCTTTTCCCGGCCGCAACCCGCGGTCCAGCCGGCGACCCACCTGTCAGCCCCTGTCTCCCGCTTCGCTGGCACGTGGGCCTTCCGCCGCTGGTCCCGCCTGTCAGCGTCAGCGGCTAGCCAGAGCCCGCGTGGCAAAAGTGTGTCTCGCGCGCGTGGCCCCAGTTCGCGCAGGCCCACCCGTCAGTGACTGGGTCTGAGTTTGCCTGGGTGCAAAAAGTATTTCTCCGTATCTGTTTTTATTCAAATCTTTTCCAAATTAATTTAAATTCAATTCTTTTCAGATTCAAATAATTTTTAAAATACAAATCCAAATAATACAAATAATATATGTTTTGGAATCAGAAAAATGTGAGGAATTCAAATATGCCCTTCAAATTATATTTTGAACACTTTAAATTTCGAGTAGATTAAAATTACAAGAAAATGCCCTCTTTACTTAATTAATTAATAACTTTTGTTTTATAACTCCAAATTTGACAAATAATATGTCTAAATCGATCAGCGCGACGAGCCCGTTCTATTTATGCAATCCTTGTTCTGAATTGAAGCATGCATCATGTTGTCATCTAAAATCTGAACCGTTTAAGACAATAAAACTTGGGCAAATAAATGATAAAATGCTTTACTTCTTGTATCCACACCTCACCTTTGCCGTGCTACTTCAATGCCATGTAAATTGTGCATCATTCATCATGGCATGCTTGGTTGCTTGTTGCATTTCAATTTATATGCTTGCGCACTTTATTTATGTTGGCCCTTGTTTGTTTGGTTCTTCTTCGAATAGACGCCCAGCAGGAGAATTATCAGGAATCACAGGAGTATTACCCAGATCCATCTCCCGCTTCAACTGAGCTGCCAGGCAAGCACTACCACATGCTTGCATACATACAGTACCTATTGCCTCTATCTTATTCTTGCATCATTGAGTCGCGATTGCATTAAATTGAATCCCAAGTACTGCATAGCCTTTACTTTTAAACCACATTAAGCCTGTTCCGGTCCCATGAGCCATTACTACAGGGGTTGTTTGAGCCATGCGAGTCGTAGAAAAGCATGAGTAGGGTATGTGAGTGTCGGATGGATAACGAGGTACCTAAACAACATAACCTGAGTAGTAATGGGATAACTAAAGAAAGAGGCACCGGTGGGCAATATCTGCTATTTGGTTTTTCATGCTCACTTGTGTCCCGTAGGACCCCGAGTACTTGATTCCTGTTCCTTGACTATTCGCACTATCCACATCCGGGAGGCCTATGGACCCCCCTGAGTCAGAGCTTGATTCATTCTTATTTCTTGGGGCCACAAGTAGTTTGGGGCTTTATTACTATTCTGTACTTATGCCATGTTACTGCTTTATTTAAGATTGTGCGCGGAGCACCTGTACTGTTTTGGATTGTGGAATGTTTTCGCGGGTATCGACAAGCCCAGTCACATTTTCGGGTTCCCAGTCGTTTACAGCCATTGACACAAACCTTGGGTCCGTCTCGGAGCCGGCCAACTTCGTTGCGGGTAGCTTAATGGGGTGGCCCCCTGAAATATTTCTGAATCCTGTGATTGCTTTGTCGTGAATGCCTCGTTGGGTTTTGATTTGGTTTTTCCGAGGTTGATCGAGTGTGTGTTGCTATTCGTGCACCCCTGCAGGGTAAATCTTTCTGAAAGCCGTGTCCGCGGTTATGGACGACTTGGAGCACAGTTTCTCGATCATAGACAAGTATAACTAAAGTACCGCTTTTAATTTGACTAAGTACTTGACTAGTAAATAGCGCAATACTCATGGAATGGATAATAAAAACTGCCAACGGATGATGGGGGTTGTTCGTCCGCTTCCTCGTTGGTAAGCGAGGAGGAGGATGGATCTGTTAACTATACTGTTATAACGGTTGATCTTAATTCACGGACTTCCGTCTATCATTGGTTAGGCGGAAGGTTAGCGAGTCTCTATAGAATTGTTAGGTATTATCTTTTGCTGCAATTGCGTCACCCCAGGTTGTGTCCCCTTTAGTGGCATAAAGACTTGCTGAGTACCCCTAGGGTCTCACACGATAAATTGTTGATTCAGATGAACAGGTGTACCCGCAAGATGGATACTGGGTGGAAGAGTCAGATGATGTTGGCAACGATCATTTGGTGTAGAGATTCCGGGAACGGGGATCCGTGTGATCTGTGGGCGGGATGTGTTTATTTATGGGGCATCTTATGCCAATTTGCTTCTTATCCGTACTCGGATCTTGTTTCCGCTTCCGCCTGATTCTCTGATGTGTGATGTATGAGGAGCTATCCTAAATTATTATATCTATCTAGGATATTTGGATCTTGCCGTATGGCGTTGCAATATTTCTATTTCTTTTAGATGGAATGGCTCTGATGTACTGTTGTATGTGGCTTGCATACATACTCACTTGTGTATGTAGTTGATCCCTTCGCCTGCCGATTACGCCGCTCGTTCTTGTCCCGTTGTTTGAAAGTGGTTAGGACGGCCGAAAGGTCTACCGTGAGTGGCCCTGGGCCCCACCGTACTATTTTAACCACTTTCGATCATCTAGGCATTAACTAAGAGCGTAATTCACCGAGGTAGTTACAATTGGTATCAGAGCCATCCCGCCCTTCAGGGTCTCAGCCAAAATGGTCGTTGTCTGTCTAGCAAATATTTTGGTAGTTATGTATACTAGGGAAAAACAAACGTGAGAGTAAGATTGCTTCCATTTTTCTTCTTACCCACCCACCCATCATTTTCTGGTAAGGAAGTGTAACGTTTTCAATCCTCTTCTAAACTTCAAACTAGGATTCACGTGTTCTGGGTTCCGTAGGACCATAGGTTATGTTTGTGTGTGTGTGTGTGTGAATTCCTTGTCTATCTGTTGCATCCAAATGTTAGCACTATCTGCCTTTTGGTTATCAACTGTTGGTACATTCCCTACCGACAGTCCTTTGTAAACCGACGCGATCTATTCTGATTCGTTGTACACCGATGCGATCTATCTTACTCTTTGTTATCCGACGTTATCTTGTTGGGGTGTTCTTTTCCGTAGTTACCAATCTTTAGGTTCACCTTAAGAAGAAGTTGTTGGGATATGTGTTTTACTGATTCATGTGCGAAGTAATGATTTGAGTGCGGGATGGAGTCGCGACCATACCACTACTTTTGTCATTTGCTTTTGTATATTGAACTAGTAGAGTTGCTAATCTTGATTCGTTAAGTGGTTTTGCGCATTTAGTGGTATTTTAATGCCAAAAATTGCGGAAATTTTTTTTTTCGTTGTTAGTTTGTATACCACACTCCTTGTTCAGTCGTGTGTGTTATGCTTAATACCTTCTAATTTCCTTGAACTTTGTTGATATTTTAATATCACCTCAGTGAATTGCATTCCTTAATCTTGATTAATTCCATTTTGGTACTATTTTGGATTATTATCATTCTCCATTATAGTACTGACTTGTGTTTTATATCAATCACAGGATGGCACCACCACGCCGTTCTGAGGAGGATATACCACCTGAACTTGGGGCCGCTTTGGCAAGTATTGCAAATGCTTTGGGCACTATGCAGCAAAACCAGCAGCGCTTCGAGGAAAGTGTGAGGAGGAATGAGTTTGCTCCGCTACCTCCACCTCCCAAGCGAGGAGACATCAAGAGTTTTCTCAAGTTCAACCCACGCCAATTTGAGGTGTCTGATCAGCCACTTGATGCGGATGATTGGCTTCGTGAAGTGTCAAGGTTGCTCATCACTGCGGATGTTCCCGAGCAAGAATGGGTCAAGTGTGCTACTCACCTTCTGAAGGGAGATGCAGCTCTCTGGTGGGAAAATTACCTCAAGGCAGATCTTTCTGGTTTTCAGCCTACTTGGGAGCGGTTCACTGCTGCTTTCAAAGAGCAATATCTGTCAGAAATTGTCATGGAAAGGATGAAGGAAGTGTTTCTCAACCTCAAGCAGGGCACTGATAATGTCAACACCTACATCAGAAACTTCATGAACCTCTCTCGTTATGGTGGCGATGAGATCTCTGATGACAAGAAGAAGCAAAAGAGGTTTCGGCAAGGCCTCAATGCTTCCATCAAATATGCAATCACTCATGCAAGGCCAGCATCTTTCCTGGAACTTCAACACACAGCTCTGCAGGAAGAAGCAAGTAGGCAAGTGTTTGAGGAGTCAAAGAAACACAGCCGTGATATAGCAAGCTCTTCTGCTATGACAGCTCCTTCTAAGCGTCGTGTCTGGGTTCCTAACACCCCACCGTCGCTCCCTGCTCCACCAAGACCTTCAAGCTACGCACCAAGGCCACCAAACTCCTTCACTGCGGCTCCCAGGGGCTACAACCACAACTACCCTGGAGCGCCTGGCGGAGTCCCTGGCTACATTGCTCCACGTCCACCTGGTGCTTGTTATACTTGTGGAAACACCGGGCATCAGCAATGGAATTGTCCTATGAACAACAAAGCTCTTCCACCACCACCTCCAAGACCTGCGGCAAGTGCTCCTATGATTCGTGCACCCCCACCTCGGGCTCTCAACATCAACACTAAGCCGGGATCTACGGTTGCTCGTGCCAACTGTGTCAACGCCGCTCAAGCTGAGCATGCTCCTGGAGTTGTGATGGGTATGCTTCCTGTTAACTCAGTTCCTGCACGAGTTTTGTTTGATTCTGGTGCTTCACATTCTTTCGTTTCTCACAAATTTGCAAATGAGCATGAGCTTGTTATCGACCAGCTGGATAAAAAGTTAATGGTTCTTTCTCCCGGGGCAAGATTGTTATCTACTAAGATCAGCCATGGCAATCAAATTGAGATTGGTGGTTCTTCGTTTCTGGCTTCCTTAATTATTCTGGGAAATTCTGATATTGATGTTATCTTGGGCATGGATTGGTTGACAGCAAATGCAGCTGTGATTGATTGTGCTGAACGTTCGGTTTCTCTGAAAATTCCTGAAGGCCATATAGTCTATTCTCCAAGTCTGACTCCTGCAATTCAGCTTTATTCTTTGGCAGCTCTGAATGATGATGCTATGGAAGGTATTCAGAGTGTTCCTGTAGTTTGTGAGTTTCCAGATGTCTTTCCTGAAGAGTTGCCAGGTATGCCTCCGGATCGTGAGGTTGAGTTTGTCATTGAACTTGAACCTGGCACCGCTCCTATCTCCAAGCGGCCTTATAAAATGGGTCCTGCTGAGTTGGCTGAACTTAAGCGTCAGTTGGATGAACAAGAGAAGTTGGGTTTCATTCAGCACAGTACTTCTTCTTGGGGTAGTCCAACCATCTTTGTGAAGAAGCGAGACAAGACTGATAGACTTTGTGTTGACTATCGGGCACTCAATGCTAAAACAATCAAGAATAAATATCCCCTTCCGCGGATTAATGATCTCTTCGATCAGCTAGCCGGAGCTGTGGTATTCTCTAAACTTGATTTGAGAAGTGGTTATCATCAAATCAAGATCCGCAAGGAAGATGTTCCCAAAACAGCTTTCACCACTCGCTATGGCCTGTATGAGTACACGGTCATGTCTTTCGGTCTAACCAATGCACCTGCCACCTTCTCGAGGCTTATGAACTCGGTTTTCATGGAGTATCTTGATAAGTTCGTTGTGGTCTATCTGGATGACATTCTAGTCTATTCTAAGTCAAAAGAAGAACATGAAGAACACCTTCGTTGTGTCCTAAACAAGCTTCGTGAGAACCGCCTGTATGCAAAGTTCTCCAAGTGTGAATTCTGGCTGCCTCAAGTCACCTACCTTGGTCACGTTATCTCTGCCAAGGGCATTGCCGTCAACCCAGAAACTATTAAGACAATTATGGACTGGCTTCCACCCATAAATGTCAAAGAAGTCAGAAGTTTCCTTGGTTTGGCCAGTTACTGTCGTCGCTTCGTTCAAAACTTCTCAAAAATTGCGAAGCCTCTTACCGATCTCCTCAAGAAAGGCAAGAAATATCTTTGGACTCCTGCATGTCAAGCAAGCTTTGAAACACTCAAAGAGAAGCTCACTTCCACACCAGTCTTAGTTCCTCCAGATACATCAAAGCCTTTCCAGATTTTCTGTGATGCTTCATTGCAAGGATTGGGTGCGGTCCTTATGCAAGAAAAGCAAGTTGTTGCTTACGCATCTCGTCAGTTGAAGACGCATGAGATCAACTATCCTACACATGACCTCGAACTCGCAGCAGTTGTCTTTGCTTTGAAAGTATGGAGGCATTACTTGCTGGGCAACCGTTGTGAGATCTTTTCTGATCACAAGAGTCTGAAGTATATCTTCACACAGCCTGATCTCAACCTTCGTCAGAGGAGGTGGATTGAAACAATCAATGACTTCGATTTGACCATCAACTACACCCCGGGCAAAGCTAATGTCATGGCAGATGCTCTCAGCCGAAAAGCTTATGTCAACAACCTCATGGTGGAAGAACAACAGCCTCTCTTGTGCGAGGAATTCCGCAAGCTCAACCTTGAAATTGTGGATCAAGGTTATCTTTTGAACCTTCTAGCAACACCTCTCTTGGAAGAAAAGGTCCGTTCCATTCAGCTTGGGGATCCTTACACTAAAAAGATCATCTCCAACATTCAGCTTCCGAAGTATGAGTCTTTTCACGTAGACGACCAAGGCACTCTTTTCTTTGAACACCGGATGTTTGTTCCGAATTTCCCGGGTTTAAGGGAGCAAGTTCTCAAGGAGGCGCATGATTCTGTTCTTTCTATCCACCCTGGCAGCACTAAGATGTACATGGACTTGAAAACACAATATTGGTGGCCTGGTTTGAAACGATATTGTGCCAAGTATGTCTCGGAGTGTGATGTCTGTCGTAGAGTTAAAGCTGTCCATCAGAAACCTTCCGGTCTTCTACAGCCATTGAAGCCTCCGGAATGGAAATGGGAGAAAGTAGAGATGGACTTCATCACTGGTTTTCCAAGGTCGCAAAAAGGCAACAATGCAATCTTTGTTGTCATTGACAGGCTTTCCAAAGTAGCTCACTTCTTTCCAGTCAAGGAAACAATTTCTGCAATTCAGTTGGCTGAGCTCTATATCAACAGAATTGTCTCTCTGTATGGAGTTCCTCTTGAGATCAGTTCAGACCGTGGAAGCATCTTCACTTCCAAATTCTGGGGAAGTTTCCAAAATGCTTTGGGAACAAAGTTAAACTTCAGCACAGCTTACCACCCTCAGTCGCAAGGACAAGTTGAAAGGATCAATCAGATTATAGAAGATATGCTCCGTGCTTGCGTTATCTCTTTTGGCATGAAGTGGGAAGAATGTCTTCCTTATGCTGAATTCTCTTACAACAACAGTTTCCAGAAAAGTCTAAAGATGGCACCATTTGAGGCTCTCTATGGTCGCAAGTGCAGAACTCCGATGGGTTGGTCGGGCGCAGGTGAAAGATTATTGTTTGGCCCCGACATTGTAACTCAAGCGGAGGAGAAAGTTCACATCATTCTTGAAAATCTGAAGATTGCTCAAAGTCGCCAGAAGAGCAATTATGACAGAAAGCACACGGACATGGAGTATGTCCCTGGTGATCTCGTTTACCTTCGTGTCACTCCCATGAGAGGCACGCACCGTTTTGGTATCAAAGGAAAGCTGGCTCCTAGATACATCGGTCCTTTCAAAATTCGTGGAAGAAGAGGAGAAGTTGCTTATGCTCTTGAGCTCCCTGAACAACTCAAAGTCCATGATGTTTTTCACATCTCTCAACTCAAGAAGTGCTTCAAGGATCCCGGCAGGACCGTGGACCATGAACTCATCAATCTCCAAGAAGATCTATCTTATCAAGAACACCCCACAAAAATTCTTGAAGTCGCAGAAAGAAGGACTCGCAACAAGTCCATCAAGTTCTGCAAGGTGCAGTGGTCGCACCATTCCGTTGATGAAGCAACCTGGGAACGTGAAGATGAGCTCCGTGCCAAGTATCCTACCCTCTTTGAGTCTTCTTCTTCCTAGAATCTCGGGGCGAGATTCCTGTTTAGTGGGGGAGAGTTGTAGCACCCCAATTGTCTAACAATTGGAATGCTACTTGTCCTAGTAAGATATTGGCTACTTCATATATATTATTGTTGCATCATAATTATAGCATGCTCATGTCATCATGCCACCTTGCATTTGAGCATCATATAAAACCCTTTTTCTTTTGGTTCTTCTCTCACATGCATTATTAATTGTATTTGCTTCTTGATATTATAATTGGCTTTTGATATATTGTCTAAATGCCCAAGTTGAGTTGGGGGCATATCTTTTATTCCATTCCACCACTTTTCTTTCTACCACCCTATAATTCCACCATCCCATTAACAATGAGCTTGGCTTTCTTTTCTTTGATATTTTAATTCTAGCTCATGTAGTTTGGGGTGGATCAATCTTCTAAATTCTTGTGCTTGGTTTTATCTCCATTTTTGGAAATGCATAAGAATAATGCCATCATATTATTATTGTTGTCACAAAATAAATAATGGCATTATTATTTTTGCATGGGCCATGCAAGCTTCTCCACCACCTTTTA
Organism: Avena eriantha; assembly: GCA_910589775.1. Classification (NCBI taxonomy): domain Eukaryota; kingdom Viridiplantae; phylum Streptophyta; class Magnoliopsida; order Poales; family Poaceae; genus Avena; species Avena eriantha. Next base: position 323,019,480 of record OU342742.1, read on the forward strand.
CTTCCTTTGGTTTTCTTTGGTTTGAGTGGATCTTATCTTGGGAAAACCATCTACCTACCATTACACCATCCTCATATTCTCATCCATATCATCTTCCTTATTATTATTTCTCCATGCATGAACCATATGAGGCCTATTCCATAATTCATTTCTTTTTCTTTTTCTTGGAATCCTTTTTCACCTCCACCTCATGTTAATTCAAGCATTGCAATGTTCCACTTGAGTTGGTCTTCCCCACATTCTTTTCTTTTATTTTTCTTTATCTACATGTATGATCACATGAGAACCTCTCCATCTGATTCTTTTCTCCCTTTATCTTTCTTTCTTGTCTCTCTTCCACATGAGGTCATGCAAGCTCAAAGCCCTCATGGATCTTCTTGTGTTGGCCTCATACTCAAAATTAAAATCTAAAACCTAATAAGACCTAACCTAACTAGTTCTCTCTCTCTCTCTAAATTTCTCCTAAACCCTCTCTCTCTCTCTCTCTAGCTTGGTCTACATGCCAAGCCCCTCTCTCCCCTGAACCACCACCTCAGCCACCTCCTCCCTCTCTCCCTGGCCCACCCAGCTAACCCTAACCCTAGCTAAACCTAACCCGAGGCCATGTCTAACCCTAGCCCGACCTACTCCCTCCCTCTCTTCTCTCTCCGGCCAAGCCAGCCCCACAAGCCACCACGCCGCCTGGTCCACCTGCAGCCCCACCTGCCGCGCCGTCCAGCTCCAGGACCAGCCCCAGCCTGCTCGCCCACGTGCCCGGGAGAAAGGAGGAAAGGGCCGAAGCCCCTTTTTCCATCTACCCCGCTCCCACCTGCCTCCCCTCTCTCCCTCTCACTTTCCCCTCCTCCTCCCGCCTCTCTGGCCTCGCCCAGATCCGCCCCAGAGCGCCCCCTCCTTCCCCTTCTTCTCCACCGTCGTCCCCACCTGCCGCCAGTCACCGCCGTCTACCGCCGCCATCTCCTCGTTCCGGCCGTCAAGCTTGTCGTGGAAGTGGCCTGGCAGATCGAGGACATCCCCCTGCGTCGCCCAGTACACGTCGTCGCGGAGGAGAAGCGCCAGCATCGCCGGAAACGTCGACGCCCGACGCGAAACCCTAGCCGACGGGACGCCAGCGACCTCGCCGATCCGCCGCTCCTCGCGCCGATCCAAGCCCACCAGCGAGCCCGCGGTGAGCATCCCCTCCTCCCTGACATGGTCCGCTTTGCCGTACCGCCCTAGCGCCGCCGTTGTCTTTGTCGAGCACTCTCAGTGCGCTAGAGCTCGCCAACGTCTGCAAGTTTTCCCCGCGCCGCAGCAAGCCTATCTAGTCCCCCGCCACCCTCCTGACATCTGCCCGAGCCAGCCGCACCGGTCAGCCCCCTCCGCGCGCACTCCCGCGGCCCGGGATCGAATCCCCGCTCCGCCCGCGCACGCGCCTGCCGCCAGACGGAGGAAAACGATAAACAGTACGGGCGCGTGGTCGATTTGCAAAAAGCCCCTCCCCTTTTTGATTACTGCGACCCGCGCTCCTTTCAGCCCCACCTGTCAGCCGCGCTAGCACCTTTGCAGAAAACCCCTCGGCTTTTCCCGGCCGCAACCCGCGGTCCAGCCGGCGACCCACCTGTCAGCCCCTGTCTCCCGCTTCGCTGGCACGTGGGCCTTCCGCCGCTGGTCCCGCCTGTCAGCGTCAGCGGCTAGCCAGAGCCCGCGTGGCAAAAGTGTGTCTCGCGCGCGTGGCCCCAGTTCGCGCAGGCCCACCCGTCAGTGACTGGGTCTGAGTTTGCCTGGGTGCAAAAAGTATTTCTCCGTATCTGTTTTTATTCAAATCTTTTCCAAATTAATTTAAATTCAATTCTTTTCAGATTCAAATAATTTTTAAAATACAAATCCAAATAATACAAATAATATATGTTTTGGAATCAGAAAAATGTGAGGAATTCAAATATGCCCTTCAAATTATATTTTGAACACTTTAAATTTCGAGTAGATTAAAATTACAAGAAAATGCCCTCTTTACTTAATTAATTAATAACTTTTGTTTTATAACTCCAAATTTGACAAATAATATGTCTAAATCGATCAGCGCGACGAGCCCGTTCTATTTATGCAATCCTTGTTCTGAATTGAAGCATGCATCATGTTGTCATCTAAAATCTGAACCGTTTAAGACAATAAAACTTGGGCAAATAAATGATAAAATGCTTTACTTCTTGTATCCACACCTCACCTTTGCCGTGCTACTTCAATGCCATGTAAATTGTGCATCATTCATCATGGCATGCTTGGTTGCTTGTTGCATTTCAATTTATATGCTTGCGCACTTTATTTATGTTGGCCCTTGTTTGTTTGGTTCTTCTTCGAATAGACGCCCAGCAGGAGAATTATCAGGAATCACAGGAGTATTACCCAGATCCATCTCCCGCTTCAACTGAGCTGCCAGGCAAGCACTACCACATGCTTGCATACATACAGTACCTATTGCCTCTATCTTATTCTTGCATCATTGAGTCGCGATTGCATTAAATTGAATCCCAAGTACTGCATAGCCTTTACTTTTAAACCACATTAAGCCTGTTCCGGTCCCATGAGCCATTACTACAGGGGTTGTTTGAGCCATGCGAGTCGTAGAAAAGCATGAGTAGGGTATGTGAGTGTCGGATGGATAACGAGGTACCTAAACAACATAACCTGAGTAGTAATGGGATAACTAAAGAAAGAGGCACCGGTGGGCAATATCTGCTATTTGGTTTTTCATGCTCACTTGTGTCCCGTAGGACCCCGAGTACTTGATTCCTGTTCCTTGACTATTCGCACTATCCACATCCGGGAGGCCTATGGACCCCCCTGAGTCAGAGCTTGATTCATTCTTATTTCTTGGGGCCACAAGTAGTTTGGGGCTTTATTACTATTCTGTACTTATGCCATGTTACTGCTTTATTTAAGATTGTGCGCGGAGCACCTGTACTGTTTTGGATTGTGGAATGTTTTCGCGGTATCGACAAGCCCAGTCACATTTTCGGGTTCCCAGTCGTTTACAGCCATTGACACAAACCTTGGGTCCGTCTCGGAGCCGGCCAACTTCGTTGCGGGTAGCTTAATGGGGTGGCCCCCTGAAATATTTCTGAATCCTGTGATTGCTTTGTCGTGAATGCCTCGTTGGGTTTTGATTTGGTTTTTCCGAGGTTGATCGAGTGTGTGTTGCTATTCGTGCACCCCTGCAGGGTAAATCTTTCTGAAAGCCGTGTCCGCGGTTATGGACGACTTGGAGCACAGTTTCTCGATCATAGACAAGTATAACTAAAGTACCGCTTTTAATTTGACTAAGTACTTGACTAGTAAATAGCGCAATACTCATGGAATGGATAATAAAAACTGCCAACGGATGATGGGGGTTGTTCGTCCGCTTCCTCGTTGGTAAGCGAGGAGGAGGATGGATCTGTTAACTATACTGTTATAACGGTTGATCTTAATTCACGGACTTCCGTCTATCATTGGTTAGGCGGAAGGTTAGCGAGTCTCTATAGAATTGTTAGGTATTATCTTTTGCTGCAATTGCGTCACCCCAGGTTGTGTCCCCTTTAGTGGCATAAAGACTTGCTGAGTACCCCTAGGGTCTCACACGATAAATTGTTGATTCAGATGAACAGGTGTACCCGCAAGATGGATACTGGGTGGAAGAGTCAGATGATGTTGGCAACGATCATTTGGTGTAGAGATTCCGGGAACGGGGATCCGTGTGATCTGTGGGCGGGATGTGTTTATTTATGGGGCATCTTATGCCAATTTGCTTCTTATCCCTACTCGGATCTTGTTTCCGCTTCCGCCTGATTCTCTGATGTGTGATGTATGAGGAGCTATCCTAAATTATTATATCTATCTAGGATATTTGGATCTTGCCGTATGGCGTTGCAATATTTCTATTTCTTTTAGATGGAATGGCTCTGATGTACTGTTGTATGTGGCTTGCATACATACTCACTTGTGTATGTAGTTGATCCCTTCGCCTGCCGATTACGCCGCTCGTTCTTGTCCCGTTGTTTGAAAGTGGTTAGGACGGCCGAAAGGTCTACCGTGAGTGGCCCTGGGCCCCACCGTACTATTTTAACCACTTTCGATCATCTAGGCATTAACTAAGAGCGTAATTCACCGAGGTAGTTACAATACAGAATATCATTCAGGCTGCCCATACAAAGGATTGGTAAATTATGATTATCATACACAAAATTTGCAATTTACCTCCAAATAGATCCGGTATGGCGATGATAAGGATCACCATAAATACATACTAGACCGAATTGACTATTATTCGATTTATCAGTAGCTATAGCTAGGATAATATGAAACAAAGACAAAATAAGAGAGAGCTAGAGATCATCAGTCCACATCAACCACAAGCCCCAGGATTTCTTCATAGAAGACAATACAACACTATCATACATGTTAAACCGGGAGCAAATATCAGTAGTAGAGAATTTAGCAGTTTTTGTTTCGGAAAGGAAAATTACCTAAGATTTGGTAGAGAAAACCATCCTGGCAAGGTGGCGCATTTTTGGGTTGTCAAGGGCCCTGCAAATGCCTTGACAATTCCACCCCAAGGCCCTCATGGTGTCCGTGGCGCCTTGAAGGCTGGCGCTAGAGCTTGGTCTTATGGTACAGAGATATGATCATTCTCCCTACCGTCCTGCATACCCATCTGAGAAACGGTAGCAATACCTGCAGATTGATTCTCGGATCCACCATTTTTGCTAAATCTGGCGCTATCATTGAAATTATGATCATAGCTAGACATCTAGAGTTTGCCAACCATTCTAGGAGGTGTGAAAGTGTAGCGTCCTAATTGTTTAACAATTGTAATGCTACTTGCCTAGTCTATATATTGCTACTTAGTACATATCATTATTGCATCATCTTTATATCATGCTCATGTCATCATGCCACCTTGCATTTGAGCATCATATAAAACACCTCTATTTGGCTCTTATCCCATATGCATTTATATTCATATTAATTGTATTTGCCTTTTGATATATTCTATTTGCTTCTTGATATATTGTTTAATGCCCAAGTTGATTTGGGGGCATATCTTTTCAAACTCCACCACCTTTCTTTGGCTCCATCTTAAATTTGCACCATCCTAACTATATATGAGCCATTGCTTTCTTTTTGGTATTTAGACCTAGCTCGCATATGTTGGGATTGATCCACTTCTATTTCTACATGCTCCCATATATATGATACCTGTTGTTTTCACAATATTAAATATGGGGAGCCACATGGCCACCTATGCATGCTATATGAGTAGGAACCCTTCTCAAGCTTCCATATGTTTTATATTTGAATATATGATCATGTATGAATATATTTGTGGCTATATATTTGTCTAGTGGGACACACACACACCAAGTTGGCTATTTTATCTTCATTCATGTGTATATACAATCTATGCCATGTGGGGAAGCAAGCTTACATTCTTTTTATTGGGCCTTAATTCAAATATTTGAAGCATATTTGAATATATGATCATATTAAATTATAGTTGTTTTCACAATTATAAATGGAACATTTATCACCCATGCATGGCTCGTGCAAAGCTTGCACCACCTTCTTTCTATTTGAATATTTTTCTTTGAATTTGTGAAAAGCTTGCTTGAATTTGAATTTAATCAAGCTTGATCAAATTCAAATGAATCTTCATAGATCGTTCCTTTCCCCAGTTTGGTTTCTTATGGTTTTATTTGATCTTGCTCTATTTCAAAATCTTGCTCTATTTTAAATCTGGGCAAAAACAAGTGCAACTTTGGTTAAGATTTAGGCAAAATTCAGACAAGCGGCTGCTCTTATATTCAGTTAATGGACTAACTGCAGCAGAGCAACAAGGCACACACATGGCTCCAGCCCAAGCCCAACAACCCCCACGCAGTTCACAAGCAGGAGAGGAGCATGCTCGACTGCCCACGTCACGACGCACCACCACCACAACCTTCCTCGCCTCCTTTATCCATCCCCATCGAACCCTACCCACTCCTTTGTCTGTGTCGCCGCCACCACGACTGAGGCCATCTGCCGCTCGCCCGGCCGCTGATGCACACCATCGGAGGGACCCTGCAGCGAGGACCAGCTGCGAACTCGTCTTCTGTATGGTATCAGGGAGCAAGGAGGAGAAGAACAACGAACCATGCACGCATCCTCACCGTCCCCGTGCACACGTACAACACCTACAACCAGTGGCGATTCTAGAACGAAAATGGAGGGTAGACTTAAAATAAAAAAACCACTCAACTAGTACGAATTAAACAAAGCCATATAGTCGTGTACACTTCACATTTTAAAATCAATCCATAACAATGTAAAAACAACAACTAAAAAGGGAAACACGGTAAGGTACCTTTCTAAATCGCTAACATAGAGCACAAGTAGTTTAAAGCTAAAAATGTCCATCAAATAACCTGCGACCTGCATGGAGGATTAGAAAAATTAGTGAAACATTTGTATAATAAAATTAAATAACCAACGTTCTAAGTAGTTATACGTACCACTAAGGTTCTATGGTTCTTTGTTTAGGCAGACGTCTATTACTGTCTTTCATAGCTTGGAAGCACTTCATGATCTTAGCATCTACAATACTTTTTTCGGTGTAGCATACCATCAAGTCATTCAACCACCCATCTAATAGCTTGTTCTACAAATCTGTTTTGATAATACTCATTGCTGAAAATATTCGCTCTATAGATGTTGTTGCCACCGGAAGAATTAATGTCAGCTCAATAAGGCGATATACCAATGGGAAAGTTCTATCTTTTCTTGTTTCGACCATCAACTCAGCAAGTTTTGAAACATCAGAACATCCATCAAATTCTATACTTCTCCTAATATTAAGGATGAAGGTTTGCAGCTGACTTCTTAACAACAACCGATGGGCGATGGTAAAATCCGCTTCATAAATCTCAGCAAGTCGAACAAGTTTATCAACATTAAACATAGCGAATGAATTTCTTGGATTAAGACAAGACATGCATACCAACAACTCTGAGGAAACTTCATTGAAGCGATGATTTATCTCAGTCATAGTTGCATCAATAGCAACATAAAAGATGTCAACCTTGAAATAATAATGCATAGTCACCTTATTCTTGGAACGGACAGACTCCCTCATTGGTACGGTAAGATCATTCATATTTGGCACACTTATATAATACTCCTCACAATATCTTTTGACTTGTTTGAGTAATGGCTCCCACCCATTGTCCCTCGCATCTTGTAAACATACTTTCACATCAGAGATCAAACCCATAGGTTCAACAATATCTTGATCTTTCCTTTGCAAAGCTTTAGACAACTCATCTGTGATGCTCAACAAGCCTGTTAAAAAGTGCAAGATGAAGACCAATCCATAACATTCCATTTTCTTTATCAAACCACCAGCTCCACCAGTACTAGAGTGTTCACGAGCATCTCCACTTACAACTCGTAGCACATCAACCGTTGCCTCCCACATCTGGTATATACAAGCAAGGTTTTAAGGTGTGAGCCCCATCGAGTATCTCCAGGTCTAGCTAGGCCGGATTCTTGATGCAACCCTTTTCTAGATGAGATCTTACCATTTTCCAACTTTTCTAGTAAGACATCCTGGTGCTTAGCAATTAGTGCAACTTTTCTCTTACAAGATGCACTAACTTGGTTAACTATCAAGGGAACCTGGTTGAAGAATTCCGCAATACACTTACTGCATTTGGCAACAGTTACAACCACGAGCTGTAGTTGATGAGCGAAACAATGGACATAAAAAGCATGGGGACTCTCATCTCGTATCAGTTTTTGCAAACAATTAAACTCCCCCCTCATATTTGAAGCTCCATCATAGCCCTGTCCACGTAACCTGGATATAGGTAAGTCATGCTTAGAAAGAAGATGAACCAGAGCTTCTTTTACAATCCGAGATATGCTTGATTGCAAGGAACTTTTCCATGACCTTCCCTTGATTATTTACGAATCTATAAGCACATAATATTTGTGCAGTGAGAATACAATAATATAATTCATAAAATTGCACTTAAAGAAAGATAGAATATGTAAAACTAACCTCACAATGACTGCCATTTGCTCCTTTATAGATGAATCTCTTGCCTCATCAATTAGGACTTCAAAGTTTTTATCTCCGATCTCACTCTTAATAACAGCCGTAACCTCTTGAGCACAACATTTTGAAAGATCTTTTTGAATTATTGCAGAAATCATAAGTGCATTCCCTTGCCCTTTTTGAAAACCTCTTTTACTTCATCATTCTTATCTTTGTACCAATCCAACAACTCTCTGAAATTTCCCTTGTTGATGGAAGTAGATGATTCATCATGTCCACGGAAAGCTTCCCCCTGTGCTATGAGATATCTTGCACAATCTAGTGACACTGTCAAACGGATTTTGTATGCAATGTCGGCCGCCTTAGATTATGTATGCATTTTACTAGACACACTTGACCATTGATTTTTGAAATCATCACATTCACCTTTTGCAATATTATGGAAACTACTTGGACCACCAACATGTCTTTTAAATGCATTAGTAGCAGTCTTCCAACGGGTGTATCCACTTTTGGAGAACACATCATTTCTAAATGTATTAGGCCACAACGTCCTCTCTGCGGTGCCGCCGCCAGTGTGGCGACCTCTCCATCCAGGCCAAGGTCGCCGGTATCCTAGGGTGACCTCAGTTTCTGATCCCCTCCCTCATGGCCTCATCTCTGCAAATCTCCCTCTGCATCATCTCCGGCGTTCTCACCTACTCTTGGTCGCCATGACCGGGCCGCTAATTCTGTTTTCTTGATCCGTGAGACACCGTCATGCAGAGCACATGGTGTTTGAGCTAGCTCGTTTTGCACTTGACCTTTTGATTCACCTGCTTATCTACTAGCTTTAGCTAGATCGTTTGGCACAAATTTGTTTGATCTAGTACCTAGCTCCTGCACCGCGTGTACACACACCCGCAATATTGATCATGCTACACACGCGCACACAACTGCAGCCCCTCTGATCATGTCTAGTTCCTGACCACCCCAGTTCACCTCCAGCAAAACTCTTGACGGTCAGTTCTTCCCCTTTGTTCTAGCTTTGCGGCACACCAGACCATTCACAAAACGGCGTTCTGGATTGTTCGAGAAAATCACTCAAAGTCCGACCGTTCTCACTACTTGCGTTGTCGTGTTCTATCACTTCTCGTCAGTTAACTCCTGTATCTTTGCCCTTTGTTCCTCGCTGTTTTCAGGTTGCCTTAGTTCGCCTCCGGCCATGTTCCACACACTTCCGCAATCTTGGTACATCCACCTATGCAGCGCATCAAACTACACATGAAACAGAGGTCCCATCATGTCACAATCTCTATCTGAAAATCATCCAATTTCATATGACCTCCGTGTCTTTATCAGTTTGTCAGCACGCGCGACAGCATGTTCAATCCTCTGTTCCCGAATTTTTCCTGACCTGCACAGTTCATCTGCAGCGCTGTACTTCACCTGTACCTCTTCTCGGTAGAATCCTCTTTCCATCGCAGCAACCCTTGTTCAAAACGGAGCTCCCAATCGATGGTAATCTTCTATCAAAGTTCGACCGAATTCACTGCATCATGCTGTAAAAGTGCAGTTTCAATTTCAGTTAACCCCAAACCCGACCAAATCCATCTCTTAAGGCTGTCGATCTGCTTTAATCGTTAGTTTCTTTCAGGTGTCCCAGTGGCCCGTCCCTTGTGGCCTTAATCATGCGGTCTAGAAGTCAAATATCAGCTCTGATTTAAAACTTTATTATATATTTTTTATATCTCAATTGTTACTCTTATCTGAACCTGAAGCTGATCCAAATTCAGTTAAGCTTATTTCACACGCTGACTCCTCTCCTTATAAGCATCGTTACATGACTAGTCCATGTCCACACGAGCTTTTGCACAAAACATCTCCAGATCAAATATCTCTATCTTCCAAAAACCTTAGCTCTAATCCAAACGTTGTCCACATGGTTTTTTCTTTAAACAATTTGAATATAAATTTATTGTACTGTTTGGATGTTTCTAAATAGTCAAACAATTAACCACTTTGTCATTTTATACTAATAAGACAATAATTCATATATTTTCATCTATATTTCCAAATTTAACAAATAATATATGTTTCTTGATCATAAAAATATGAGGAATTCAAATATGCAATCCAATTTTTTTTGAGCAAATTAAAATTTCGAAATTATTAAAATGGCAATTAATGTCTTTATCTTAAATAAATCATAACTTTAATTCTGTAATTCCAAATTCGAGAAATAATATGTCTAAATCGATCAGCGCGACGAGCCCGTTCTGATTATGCATTCAATGATATGAATTGAAGCATGCATCATATAAATATTAAGTATATATCAATGTTTTTGGGAGCAAAACATGAATAAAAACTTAATAAAATGCTTTATTCTTGTACCCCACAACTCACCATGCCATGCTATGCTATGCCATGTAAATTATGGATCATTCCATCATTGCATACTTGTTTGCTTGTTGCATATTATTTATCTGATTGTGCAATGTATTCATTTTGACCCCTTGTGTTTGGTTTTTATCCGGATAGACGCTGAGCAAGGAGAATACCAGGAGCCTCAGGAATATTACCCGGATCTTTCCTATCCTACAACTGAGCTGCCAGGCAAGCAATTCCTCATGCTTGCATACATATAGTACCTACGCTTCTATCTTACTCTTGCATCATTGAGCCGCGATGACATTAAATTGAATCCCAAGTATTGTATAGCCTTTACTTTTAAACCCCACCGAAGCTTGTTCCTCCATCCCATGAGTCATTACTACATGAGTTGATTGAGCCATGCGAGTCATAGAATTGCACGTGTAGGGTTTGTGCGCGTCTTTGAAAAATGAGGTACCTAAATAAATTAATCTGAGTAGTAATAGGATAACTAATGAAAGAGGCATCAATGAGTATTATCTGCTATTTGGTTCTTTAGGCTCACTTGTGTCCCCTAGGACCTCGAGTACTTGATTCTTGTTCCTTGACTATTCGCACTATCCATATACGGGAGACCCTATGAATCCCCCTTTGCTTGAGCTTGATTCGCACTTTATTTCTTGGGGCCACAAACTAGTTTTGGGGCTTTATTACTATCATGTACTTATGCCATGCTTTACTGCTTTATTTACGATTGTGCGTGGAGCACCTGTATTGTTTAGGAATTGCGAAGTGTTTTCGCGGTATCGACAAGCCTAGTCACACTTTCGGATTCCCAGTCATTTACAACCATTGTCGCAAACCTTGGGTCCATCTCGGAGCCGGCCAACTTCGTTGTGGGTAGCTTAATGGGGCGACCCCCTGAAATAATTTATGAATCCCGTGAATGCTTTGTCGTGAGGCCTCGTTGTGTTTTATTTGGTTCTTCCCGAGGTTGATCACGTGTGTGTTGCTATTTGTGCACCCCTGCAGGGTAAATCTTTCTAAAAGCCGTGTCCGCAGTTATTGACGACTTGGAGCACAATTTCGCGATCATAGACAAGCATAACTATAGTACCATCTTTAATTTGACTAAGACATGACTAGTAAATAGAACAATACTCATGGAATGATTAATAAAATTGCCAACAGATGGGAGGTTCTCCCGCCTTCTCGTCGGTAAGCGAGAAGGAGGGCGAGCGAGGTTAATTATGTTGCTTTTATAACTGTTGCTATAAATTAACGAGCGTCCGCCTATCTCTGGTTGGGCGGATGATGTAGCGTGTCTCTATAGAACTTTTAGATATTATATTTCGCTGCAATTGCGTCACCCCAGTGTAGCATCCCAATTGTCTAACAATGGTAATGCTACTTGGTCTAGTAATATAATGGCTACTTCCTATATACAATTGTTGCATCATAATTATATCATGCTCATGTCATCATGCCACCTTGCATTTGAGCATCATATAGAACCCTTTCTCTTTGGTTCTTCTCTCATATGCATTATTAATTGTATTTGCCTCTGGATATTGTATTTGGTTATTGATATATTGTTTAATGCCCAAGTTGAGTTGGGGGCATATCTTTTATTCAACTCCATCACCTTTCTTTTCACCACCTTATAATTCCACTATCCTAATTACCTATGGGCTTGTATTTTTTTCTTTGATATTTATTCTAGCTCATGTGGGTGGGATGGATCAAAATATATTTTCTTCAGTTTGGCTCTACTCCATATTTTGGGGAATGCATGTAGATAATGCCATGTTGTATTAGTTTAGTTTTCACAAATTAACATATGGCATTTATTGCACATGCATGGGCCATGCAAGCACCACCACATTCTATTCTTTTGGATTTGACTTGGATCTTTGGGTGGTTTATCTCTTTTGAGCTTCTCTTATCTCTCAAACTTTTCCACCTTGTTGGGTTGATCTTGCCATGTGCCCATCAAGCCTCTCTCACATGTGGAATGCCATGCATGATCATGTGAGGTATCTTCCTCACCTTTTCTCCTTTACACATGATCTTGCCACATTAAAGAAAACCCTACACCACCTCTCCTCTCTTCTCAATCTCCATGCCACCCTCTTCTTCCACCCCCTCTCCCAAAACCCTAATATGAAACTAAACCCTAACCCCTTTTTCTAACATCTCTCTCTAAACCTAGCTCTAGTCTAAAACCTACTTTATCCTAACACTCACATCTCTCTTTCTCCCTCTCTCTACCATGCTGGCCCCACCCCACTAGCTCTCTCTATCTCTTCCTTGCCGAGGCTACTCCTCCATGCCATCCTAAAACCCTAATCCGGGCCTCCCTCTCTCTTTTCCTTTCTCTTTCCCTGCCGTGCTGGCCCCAGCCGCGCCTGTCCCTCCTTGTCCTCGTGTTGGCCCACCTGTCCACCCCTGCCCTTCCCTGACTGCCCACGGCAAGCACGTGAGCGAGGAGGAGGAAAAGTGGCCGAAGCCACTTTATCTCTACGCCGAGCCCCACGGCCTCTCCTTCCTCCCTCTCGCTTTTGCCTCCTTTCTCATGCTTCCTGGCCTCGCCCAGATCCACCCCAGGGCCCTGCCATCTCCCCTTCTCCTTCTTCATCGACGCCGTCTCCTCTCTCGCCGGTTACCGCCAGTACCACCGCCGCTTCCTCGTTCTAGCCGGCGTGGGTGTCGTGGAGGTGGTCGAGGAGGCCGAGGAGGTTCCTCTGCTTCGCCCTGTACACGCCAGCGAGGAGGAGGAGCCCCACTTCTGCCACAGTACCGTGACGCCGCCGAAACCCTAACTCCGGCCGGCCGCCTGCTACGTCGACGATCGACCGCTCCTCTGCCCGAACCACCACCGCCAGCAGCTTCGCGGTAAGCCAAACTCCCTCCCAGACATCCTCGTCGTCGTCGCCGTTGCCTGGTCGCGTCGTGCGTTCCGTCGGGCACTCTCGGTGCGTCGCCGAGCGCGGGCGTCTGCACACCTCCGCGACGCGAACCACTCATCTAGCCGCGCTCCCCCGACCTGTCAGCAATCCCTGCCTACCGCAGTGGCCACCGCCCCCAGCGCGAGCCCTAGGTCCCCGGTTCGATCCCTGCCCCGCCATGGCCGCGCGCGGATCTGGTCGCCAGACCGTGGAGAAGATCCACAGTACGCAGCCCCCTTTTTGCATTTACCCCCTGCTTATTTCGTCGTCTCAACCCGCGGTACGCGCGAGCCCACCTGCCAGCCGCTGTGTAAATTTTACAAAAATGCCCCTGCAGTTTTGTACACTCAACCCGCGCTCTAGCATGCCCCCACCTGTCAGCCTCTGCGGTTTTCCGCTACTGGCATGTGGGCCCCGAACCACCGGACCCACCTGTCACCCGAAGTGGCTAGGTAGCGCCGCGGTGAGAAAAACCTTTTCGGCGCGCGTGTGCCCCAGTCAACAGTGGCCCACCCGTCAGTGGCTTGGGTCAAACTCATCTGGGTGTAAAAAAGTTTCCTGGTTATTTGATTTAACAAAACAAATTCAAAACTGTTTAAATTCAAATTCAAATCAGATTTTAAATAACTTTTAAATTATAAATCCAAATAATATAAATGTTATATGTTTTTGAATCAGAAAAATGTGAGGAATTAAAATATGCCATCCAAAATATTATTTGAGCACTTTAAAATTTCGAGATGATTAAAATTACAATAAAATGCCCTTTTTCTTAATAAATTAATAACTTTAATTCTACAACTCCAAATTTGACAAATAATATGTCTAAATCGATCAGCACGATGAGCTCGTTCTATCTATGCACTCCTTGTTCTGAATTGTAGCATGCATCATGCCATGTTTAAAAATCAGAACTGTTTATGGCAATAAAACTTGGTTAAATAATTAATAAAATGCTTTATCCTTGTACCCACACCTCACCCTTGCCATGCTACTTTAATGCCATGTAATTTGTGCATCATTCATCATGGCATGATTGTTTGCTTGTCGCATTTAATTCATATGCTTGTGCACTTTATTTATGTTGGCCCTTGTTTGTTTGGTTCTTCTTCGAATAGACGCCCAGCAGGAGAATTATCAGGAATCACAGGAGTACTACCCAGATCCATATCTCGCTTCAACTGAACTACCAAGAAAGCACTACCACATGATTGCATACATATTGTACCTATTGCCTCTATCTTATTCTTGCATCATTGAGTCGCGATTGCATTAAATTGAATCCCAAGTACTGCATAGCCTTTACTTTTAAGCTCCACCGAAGCTCGTTCCTCCATCCTATGAGCCATTACTACAGGAGTTGTTTGAGCCATGCGAGTCGTAGAAAAGCATGTGTAGGGTATGTGAGTGTCTGATGAATAATGAGGTACCTAAACAACATAACCTGAGTAGTAATGGGATAACTAATGAAAGAGGCACCGGTGAGCAATATCTGCTATTTGGTTTTTCATGCTCACTTGTGTCCCGTAGGACCCCGAGTACTTGATTCCTGTTCCTTGACTATTCGCGCTATCCACATCCGGGAGGCCTTATGGACCCCCCTGAGCAAGAGCTTGATTCATTCTTATTTCTTGGGGCTACAATTAGTTTGGGGCTTTACTACTATCCTGTACTTATGCCATGTTACTCCTTTATTTAAGATTGTGCGAGGAGCACCTGTACTGTTTTGGATCGTGCCACGTTTTTGCGGTATCGATAAGCCCAGTCACATTTTTGGGTTCCCAGTCGTTTACAGCCGTCGTCGCAAACCCTGGGTCCGTCTCGGAGCCGGCCAACTTCGTTGCGGGTAGCTTATTGGGGTGGCCCCCTGAAATATTTCTGAATCCTGTGATTTCTTTGTCGTGAATGCCTCGTTGGGTTTTGAGTTGGTTTTTCCGAGGTTGATCGAGTGTGTGTTGCTATTCGTGCACCCCTGCAAGGTAAATCTTTCTGAAAGCCGTGTCAGCAGTTATGGATGACTTGGAGCACAGTTTCTCGATCATAGACAAGTATAATTAAAGTATCGTTCTTAAATTGACTAAGTACCTGACTAGTAAATAGTGCAATACTCATGGAATGGTTAATAAAACTGCCAACGAGTGGGGGTTGTTCGTCCGCTTCCTCGTTGGTAAGCGAGGAGGAGGATGGATCTGTTAATTATACTGTTATAACTGTTGTTCTTAATTCACGGACATCCGTCTATCATTGGTTAGGCGGATGGTTAGCTAGTATCTATAGACTTGTTAGATATTATCTTTTGCTGCAATTGCGTCACCCTAGGTTGTGTCCCCTTTAGTGGCATAAAGACTTGCTGAGTACCCCTAGGGTCTCACACGATAAATTGTTTGATTCAGATGAACAGGTGTACCCGCAAGATGGATACTAGGTGGAAGAGACAGATGATGTTGGCAACGATCACTCGGTGTAGAGATTCCGGGAACGGGGATCCGTGAGATCTGTGGGCGGGATGTGTTTATTTATGTGCCATCTTATGCCGATTTGCTTCTTATCCGTACTCGGATCTTGTCTTCCGCTTCCGCTTGTTACTCTGATGTGTGACGTATGAGGAGCTATCCTGAAATATTATCTCTATCTAGGATATTTGAATCTTGCCGTATGGCGTTGCAATATTTCTATTTCTTTTAGATGGAATGGCTCTGAGGACTATTGTATGTGGCTTGCATACATACTCACTTGTGTATGTAGTTGATCCCTTCGCCTGCCGATTACGTCGCTTGTTCTTGTCCCGATGTTCTGAAAGTGGTTAGGACGGCCGAAAGGTCTACCTTGAATGGCCCCGGGCCCCACCGTACTATTTTAACCACTTTCGCTCATCCAGGCATGTAACTAAGAGCGTAATTCACCGAGGTAGTTACAATTGGTATCAGAGCCATCCCACCCTTCAGGGTCTCAGCCAAAATGGTCATTGTCAGTCTAGCAAATATTTTTGGTAGTTATGTATACTAGGGAAAAACAAAACGTGAGAGTAGGACTGCTTCCATTTTTCTTCTTACCCACCCACCCACCCTTTTTCTGGTAAGAAAGTGTAACGTTTTCAATCCTCTTCTAAAATTCAAACTAGGATTCACGTGTTCTGGGTTCCGTAGTACCATAGGTTGTGTGTGTGTGTGTGAATTCCTTATCTATCTGTTGCATCCAAATGTTATCACTATCTGCCTTTTGGTTATCAACTGTTGGTACATTCCATACCGACAGGCCTTTGTAAACCGACGCGATCTATTCTGATTCGTTGTATACCGATGCGATCTATCTTACTCTTTGTTATCCGACGTTATCTTGTTGGGGTGTTCTTTTTCGTAGTTACCAATCTTTAGGTTCATCTTAAGAAGAAGGTGTTGGGATATGTGTTTTACTGATTCATGTGCGGAGTAATGATTTGAGTGCGGGATGGAGTCGCGACCATACCACTACTTTTATCATTTGCTCTTGTATATTGAATTAGTAGAGTTACTAATCTTGATTCGTGAAGTGGTTTTGCGTAGATAGTGGTATTTTAATGCCGAAATTACGGAAATTTTTTCTTTGTTAGCTCGTGTACCACACTCCTTGTTCAGTCGTGTGCATTATGCTTAATATCTTCTAGTTGCCTTGAACTTTGTTGATATTTTAATATCATCTCAGTGAATTGCATCCTTTAATCTTGGTTAATTCCATTTTGGTACTATTTTGGATTATTATCATTGTCCATTATAGTACTGACTTGTGTTTTATATCATTCACAGGATGGCACCACCACGCCGTTCTGAAGAGGACATACCACCTGAACTAGGGGCTGCTTTGGCAAGTATTGCAAATGCTTTGGGCACTATGCAGCAGAACCAGCAGCGCTTCGAGGAAAGCGTGAGGAGGAATGAATTTGTTCCGCTACCTCCACCTCCCAAGCGAGGAGACATCAAGAGTTTTCTCAAGTTCAACCCACGCCAATTTGAGGTGTCTGATCAGCCACTTGATGTGGATGATTGGCTGCGTGAAGTGTCAAGGTTGCTGATGACTGCGGATGTTCCCGAGCAAGAATGGGTCAAATGTGCCACTCACCTAATGATGGGAGATGCAGCTCTGTGGTGGGAAAATTACCTCAAGGCAGACCTCTCTGGTTTTCAACCTACTTGGGAGCAATTCACTAGGGCTTTCAAAGAGCAATATCTGTCAGAAATTGTCATGGAAAGGATGAAGGAAGTGTTTCTCAACCTCAAGCAGGGCACTGACAATGTCAATACCTACATCAGAAACTTCATGAAACTTTCTCGGTATGGTGGCGATGAGATCTCTGATGACAAGAAAAAGCAAAAGAGGTTTAGGCAAGGCCTCAATGCATCCATCAAATATGCAATCACTCATGCAAGGCCGACGTCTTTTCTGGAACTCCAACACACAGCTCTGCAGGAAGAAGCAAGTAGGCAAGTGTTTGAGGAGTCAAAGAAACACAGCCGTGATACAGCAAGCTCTTCTGCTATGACAGCTCCTTCTAAGCGTCGTGTCTGGGTTCCTAAGACCCCACCATCGCTCCCTGCTCCACCAAGACCGTCAAGATACACGGCAATGCCACCAAACTCCTTCACTGCGGCTCCCAGGGGCTACAACCACAACTACCCTGGAGCGCCTGGCGGAGTCCCTGGCTATGTTGCTCCACGTCCACCTGGTGCTTGCTATACTTGTGGAAACACTAGGCATCAGCACTGGAATTGTCCTATGAACAACAAAGCTCTTCCACCACCACCTCCAAGACCTGCGGCAAGTTCTTCTATGGTTCGTGCACCTCCACCTCGGGCTCTCAACATCAACACCAAGCCTAGGTCTACGGTTGCTCGTGCCAACTGTGTCAATGTCGCTCAAGCTGAGCATGCACCTAGAGTTGTCATGGGTATGCTTCCTGTTAACTCAGTTCCTGCACGAGTTTTATTTGATTCTGGTGCTTCACATTCTTTCGTGTCATACAAGTTTGCGGAGAGTAATGGGTTACCTTCTGATGCTTTACCAACTCGCCTCATGGTGCAATCTCCTGGTTCAAACATGAGGGCTTCTAAAATCAGCTATGGCAATAAAATTGAGATTGGTGGCTCTTCGTTTCCGGCTTCCTTAATTATTCTGGGCAATTCTAATATTGATGTTATCTTGGGCATGGATTGGTTAACAACAAATGCAGCTGTGATTGATTGTGCTGAACGTTCGGTTTCTCTGAAAATTCCTGAAGGCCATATAGTCTATTCTCCAAGTCTGACTCCTGCAATTTAGCTTTACTCTTTAGCGGCTCTGAATGATGATGCTATGGAAGGTATTTAGAGTGTTCCGGTAGTCTGTGAGTTTCCAGATGTTTTTCCTGAAGAGTTACTGGGTATGCCTCCTGACCGTGAGGTCGAGTTTGTCATTGAACTTGAACCTGGTACCGCTCCTATATCCAAGCGGCCTTATAAAATGGGTCCTGCTGAGTTGGCTGAACTCAAACGTCAGCTAGATGAACAAGAGAAGTTGGGTTTCATTCAGCACAGTACTTCTTCTTGGGGTAGCCCAACCATCTTTGTGAAGAAGCGAGACAAAACTGATAGACTTTGTGTTGACTATCGGGCACTCAATGCTAAAACCATCAAGAATAAATATCCCCTTCCGCGGATTAATGATCTTTTCGATCAGCTAGCTGGAGCTGTGGTATTCTCTAAGCTTGATTTGAGAACTGGATATCATCAAATCAAGATCCGCAAGGAAGATGTTCCTAAAACAGCTTTCACCACCCGCTATGGCCTCTATGAGTACACGGTCATGTCTTTCGGTCTCACCAATGCACCTGCAACCTTCTCGAGGCTTATGAACTCGGGTTTCATGGAGTATCTTGATAAGTTCGTTGTGGTCTATCTGGATGACATCCTAGTCTATTCTAAGTCAAAGGAAGAACATGAAGAACACCTTCGGTGTGTCCTAAACAAGCTTCGTGAGAACCACTTGTATGCAAAGTTCTCTAAGTGTGAATTCTGGCTGCCTCAAGTCACCTACCTTGGTGACGTCATCTCTGCCAAGGGCATTGCCGTCAACCCAGAAACTATTAAGACAATTATGGACTGGCTTCCACCCATAAATGTCAAAGAAGTCCGGAGTTTCCTTGGTTTGGCTAGTTACTGTCGTCGTTTCGTTCAAAACTTCTCAAAGATTGCGAAGCCTCTTACCGATCTCCTCAAGAAAGGCAAGAAATACCTTTGGACTCCTGCATGTCAAGCAAGCTTTGAAACACTCAAAGAGAAGCTCACTTCCACACCAGTCTTAGTTCCTCTAGATACATCAAAGCCTTTCCAGATATTCTGTGATGCCTCATTGCAAGGATTGGGTGCGGTCCTTATGCAAGAAAAACAAGTTGTTGCTTATGCCTGTCGACAGTTGAAGACGCATGAGATCAACTATCCTACACATGACCTTGAACTCGCAGCAGTTGTCTTTGCTTTGAAAGTATGGAGGCATTACTTGCTTGGCAACCGTTGTGAGATCTTTTCTGATCACAAGAGTCTGAAGTATATCTTCACACAGCCTGATCTCAACCTTCGTCAGAGGAGGTCGATTGAAACAATCAATGATTTCGATTTGACCATCAACTACACTCCGGGCAAAGCTAATGTCATGGCCGATGCTCTCAGCCGAAAAGCTTATGTCAACAACCTCATGGTGGAAGAACAACAACCTCTCTTGTGCGAGGAATTCCGCAAGCTCAACCTTGAAATTGTGGATCAAGGGTACCTTCTGAACCTTCTGGCAACACCTCTCTTGGAAGAAAAAGTTCACTCTATTCAACTTGGTGATCCTTACACTAAAAAGATCATCTCCAACATTCAGGTTCCGAAGTATGAGTCTTTCCACGTCGACGACCAAGGCACTCTTTTCTTTGAACACCGGATATTTGTTCCGAACTACCCGGGTTTAAGAGAGCAAGTTCTCAAGGAGGCGCATGATTCTGTTCTTTCTATCCACCCTGGCAGCACTAAGATGTACATGGATCTGAAAACACAATATTGGTGGCCTGGATTGAAACGATATTGTGCCAAGTACGTCTCGAAGTGTGATGTTTGTCGTAGAGTTAAAGCTGTCCATCAGAAACCTTCCGGTCTTCTACAGCCATTGAAGCCTCCGGAATGGAAATGGGAGAAAGTAGAGATGGACTTCATCACTGGTTTTCCAAGGTCGCAAAAGGGCAACAATGCAATCTTTGTTGTCATTGACAGGCTTTCTAAAGTAGCTCACTTCTTTCCCGTCAAAGAAACAATTTCTCCAATTCAGTTGGCTGAGCTCTATATCAACAAAATTGTCTCTCTGTATGGAGTTCCTCTCGAGATCAGTTCAGACCGTGGAAGCATTTTCACTTCCAAGTTCTGGGGAAGTTTCCAAAACGCTTTGGGAAAAAAATTAAACTTCAGCACAGCTTACCACCCTCAGTCGCAAGGACAAGTCGAAAGGATCAATCAGATTCTGGAAGATATGCTCCGTGCTTGCGTTATCTCTTTCAGCATGAAGTGGGAAGAATGTCTTCCTTATGCTGAATTCTCTTAAAACAACAACTTCCAGAAAAGTCTAAAGATGGCACCATTTGAGGCTCTCTATGGTCGCAAATGCAGAACTCCGATTGGTTGGTCAGGCGCAGGTGAAAGAATATTGTTTGGCCCTGACATTGTAACCCAAGCGGAGGAGAAGGTTCACATCATTCTTGAAAACCTAAAGATTGCTCAAAGTCACCAGAAGAGCAATTTTGACAGAAAGCACACAGACATGGAGTATGTCCCTGGTGATCTCGTTTACCTTCGTGTCACTCCAATGAGAGGCACGCACCGCTTTGGTATCAAAGGAAAACTGGCTCCTAGATACATCGGTCCTTTCAAAATTCGTGGAAGGAGAGGAGAAGTTGCTTATGCTCTTGAGCTCCCTGAAAAACTCAAGGTCCATGATGTTTTCCATATCTCTCAACTCAAGAAGTGCTTCAAGGATCCCGGCAGGACCGTGGACCATGAACTCATCAATCTCTAAGAAGATCTGTCTTATCAAGAACACCCCACAAAAATTCTTGAAGTCGCAAAAAGAAGGACTCGCAACAAGTCCATCAAGTTCTCCAAGGTGCAGTGGTCGCACCATTCCGTTGATGAAGCCACTTGGGAACGTGAAGATGAGCTCCGTGCCAAGTATCCTACCCTCTTTGAGTCTTCTTCTTCTTCCTAGAATCTCGGGGCGAGATTCCTGTTTAGTGGGGGAGAGTTGTAGCATCCCAATTGTCTAACAATGGTAATGCTACTTGGTATAGTAATATAATGGCTACTTCCTATATACAATTGTTGCATCATAATTATATCATGCTCATGTCATCATGCCACCTTGCATTTGGGCATCATATAAAACCCTTTTTCTTTGGTTCTTCTCTCATATGCATTATTAATTATATTTGCCTCTTGATATTGTATTTGGTTATTGATATATTGTTTAATGCCCAAGTTGAGTTGGGGGCATATCTTTTATTCAACTCCATCACCTTTCTTTTCACCACCTTATAATTCCACCATCCTAATTACCCATGGGCTTGTATTTTTTTCCTTTGATATTTATTCTAGCTCATGTGGGTGGGATGGATCAAAATATATTTTCTTTAGTTTGGCTCTACTCCATATTTTGGTGAATGCATGTAGATAATGCCATATTGTATTAGTATAGTTTTCACAAATTAACACATGGCATTTATTGCACATGCATGGGCCATGCAAGCACCACCACATTCTATTCTTTTGGATTTGACTTGGATCTTTGGGTGGTTTATCTCTTTTGAGCTTCTCTTTTCTCTCAAACTTTTCCACCTTGTTGGGTTGATCCTGCCATGTGCCCATCAAGCCTCTCTCACATGTGGAATGCCATGCATGATCATGTGAGGTATCTTCCTCACCTTTTCTCCTTTACACATGATCTTGCCACATTAAAGAAAACCCTACACCACCTCTCCTCTCTTCTCAATCTCCATGCCACCCTCTTCTTCCACCCCCTCTCCAAAACCCTAATATGAAACTAAACCCTAACCCCTTTTTCTAACATCTCTCTCTCTAAACCTAGCTCTAGTCTAAAACCTACTTTATCCTAACACTCACATCTCTCTCTTTCTCCCTCTCTCTACCATGCTGGCCCCACCCCACTAGCTCTCTCTCTCTCTTCCTTGCCGAGGCTACTCCTCCATGCCATCCTAAAACCCTAACCCGGGCCTCCCTCTCTCTTTTCCTTTCTCTTTCCCTGTCGTGCTGGCCCCAGCCGTGCCTGTCCCTCCTTGTCCTCGCGCTGGCCCACCTGTCCATCCCTGCCCTGGCTGCCCACGGCAAGCACGTGAGCGAGGAGGAGGAAAAGTGGCCGAAGCCACTTTATCTCTACCCCGAGCCCCACGGCCTCTCCTTCACCCCTCTCGCTTTTGCCTCCTTTCTCACGCTTCCTTGCCTCGCCCAGATCCACCCTAGGGCCCTGCCCTCTCCCCTTCTCCTTCTTCACCGACGCCGTCTCCTCTCTCGCCGGTTACCGCCAGTACCACCGCCGCTTCCTCTTTCCAGCCGGCGTGGGTGACGTGGAGGTGGTCGAGGAGGCCGAGAAGGTTCCTCTGCTTCGCCCCGTACACGCCAGGGAGGAGGAGGAGCCCCATTTCTGCCACAGTACCGCGACGCCGCCGAAACCCTAACTCCGGTCGGCCGCCTGCTACGTCGACGATCGACCGCTCCTCTGCCCGAACCACCATCGCCAGCAGCTTCGCGGTAAGCCAAACTCCCTCCCAGACATCCTCGCCATCGTCGCCGTTGCCTGGCCGCGCCGTGCGTTCCGTCGGGCACTCTCGGTGCGTCGCCGAGCGCGGGCGTCTGCACACCTCCGCGACGCGAACCACTCATCTAGCCGCGCTCCCCCGACCTGTCAGCAATCCCCGCCTACCGCAGTGGCCACCGCCCCCAGCGCGAGCCCTAGGTCCCCGGTTCGATCCCCGCCCCGCCACGGCCGCGCGCGGATCTGGTCGCCAGACCGTGGAGAAGATCCACAGTACGCAGCCCCCTTTTTGCATTTACCCCCTACTTATTTCGTCGCCTCAACCCGCGGTACGCGCGAGCCCACCTGCCAGCCGCTGTGTAAATTTTACAAAAATGCCCCCGCAGTTTTGTACACTCAACCCGCGCTCTAGCATGCCCCCACCTGTCAGCCCCTGCGGTTTTCCGCTACTGGCATGTGGGCCCCGAACCACCGGACCCACCTGTCACCCGAAGTGGCTAGGTAGCGCCGCGGTGAGAAAAACCTTTTCGGCGCACGTGTGCCCCAGTCAACAGTGGCCCACCCGTCAGTGGCTTGGGTCAAACTCATCTGGGTGTAAAAAAGTTTCCTGGTTATTTGATTTAACAAAACAAATTCAAAACTGTTTAAATTCAAATTCAAATCAGATTTTAAATAACTTTTAAATTATAAATCCAAATAATATAAATGTTATATGTTTTTGAATCAGAAAAATGTGAGGAATTCAAATATGCCATCCAAAATATTATTTGAGCACTTTAAAATTTCAAGATGATTAAAATTACAATAAAATGCCCTTTTTCTTAATAAATTAATAACTTTAATTCTACAACTCCAAATTTGACAAATAATATGTCTAAATCGATCAGCACAACGAGCCCGTTCTATCTATGCACTCCTTGTTCTGAATTGTAGCATGCATCATGCCATGTTTAAAAATCAGAATTGTTTATGGCAATAAAACTTGGTTAAATAATTAATAAAATGCTTTATCCTTGTACCCACACCTCACCCTTGCCATGCTACTTTAATGCCATGTAATTTGTGCATCATTCATCATGGCATGCTTGTTTGCTTGTCGCATTTAATTCATATGCTTGTGCACTTTATTTATGTTGGCCCTTGTTTGTTTGGTTCTTCTCGAATAGACGCCCAGCAGGAGAATTATCAGGAATCACAAGAGTACTACCCAGATCCATATCTCGCTTCAACTGAACTACCAGGCAAGCACTACCACATGCTTGCATACATATAGTACCTATTGCCTCTATCTTATTCTTGCATCATTGAGTCGCGATTGCATTAAATTGAATCCCAAGTAGTGCATAGCCCTTACTTTTAAGCCCCACCGAAGCTTGTTCCTCCATCCCATGAGCCATTACTACAGGAGTTGTTTGAGCCATGCGAGTCGTAGAAAAGCATGTGTAGGGTATGTGAGTGTCTGATGAATAATGAGGTACCTAAACAACATAACCTGAGTAGTAATGGGATAACTAATGAAAGAGGCACCAGTGAGCAATATCTGCTATTTGGTTTTTCATGCTCACTTGTGTCCCGTAGGACCCCGAGTACTTGATTCCTGTTCCTTGACTATTCGCACTATCCACATCCGGGAGGCCTTATGGACCCCGCTGAGCAAGAGCTTGATTCATTCTTATTTCTTGGGGCCACAATTAGTTTGGGGCTTTACTACTATCCTATACTTATGCCATGTTACTGCTTTATTTAAGATTGTGCGAGGAGCACCTATACTGTTTTGGATCGCGCCACGTTTTCGCGGTATCGACAAGCCCAGTCACATTTTCGGGTTCCCAGTCGTTTATAGCCGTCGTCGCAAACCCTGGGTCCATCTCGGAGCCGGCCAACTTCGTTGCAGGTAGCTTATTGGGGTGGCCCCCTGAAATATTTCTGAATCCTGTGATTGCTTTGTCGTGAATGCCTCGTTGGGTTTTCAGTTGGTTTTTCCGAGGTTGATCGAGTGTGTGTTGCTATTCGTGCACCTCTGCAGGGTAAATCTTTCTGAAAGCCCTGTCCGTGGTTATGGACGACTTGGAGCACAGTTTCTCGATCATAGACAAGTATAATTAAAGTACCGTTTTTAAATTGACTAAGTACCTGACTAGTAAATAGTGCAATACTCATGGAATGGTTAATAAAACTGCCAACAGGTGGGGGTTGTTCGTCCGCTTCCTCGTTGGTAAGCGAGGAGGTGGATGGATCTGTTAATTATACTGTTATAACTGTTGTTCTTAATTCACGAACATCCGTCTATCATTGGTTAGGCGGATGGTTAGCTAGTATCTATAGACTTGTTAGATATTATATTTTGCTGCAATTGCGTCACCCCAGGTTGTGTCCCCTTTAGTGGCATAAAGACTTGCTGAGTACCCCTAGGGTCTCACATGATAAATTGTTTGATTCAGATGAACAGGTGTACCCGCAAGATGGATACTGGGTGGAGGAGACATATGATGTTGGCAACGATCACTCGGTGTAGAGATTCCGGGAACAGGGATCCGTGAGATCTGTGGGTGGGATGTGTTTATTTATGTGGCATCTTATGCCGATTTGCTTCTTATCCGTACTCGGATTTTGTCTTCCGCTTCCGCTTGTTACTCTGATGTGTGACGTATGAGGAGCTATCCTGAAATATTATCTCTATCTAGGATATTTGAATCTTGCCGTATGGCGTTGCAATATTTCTATTTCTTTTAGATGAAATGGCTCTGAGGACTGTTGTATGTGGCTTGCATACATACTCACTTATGTATGTAGTTGATCCCTTCGCCTGCCGATTACACCGCTCGTTCTTGTCCCGATGTTCTGAAAGTGGTTAGGACGGCCGAAAGGTCTACCGTGAGTGCTCCCGGGCCCCACCGAACTATTTTAACCACTTTCGCTCATCCAGGCATGTAACTAAGAGCGTAATTCACCGAGGTAGTTACACCCAGGTTGTTCCCTTTAGATGCATTAAGACTTGCTGAGTACCCTTAGGGTCTCACACGATAAATATTCGGTTTAGGTGGACAGGTATATTCTCAGGAAGGCTACTAGGTTGAGGAGACAAATGATGGTGGCAATGACTATCCGGTGTAGAGATTCTAGGGATGGAGATCCATGAGATCTGTGGGCGGGATGTGTTTATTTTGAGGGCATCTTCTGCCAATTTGCTTCTTATCCGTACTCAGATCATATTTTCCGCTTCCACTTGATACACTGTTGTGATGTTTTTAGGATGTATCCTAAACTATTATATCTATCTAGGATATTTGGATCTTGCCGTATGGCGTTGAATATTTCTGTTTCCATTGTTTCTAGATGGTGTGACTCTGATGTCTATTGTAATTCGTAGACATACATACTCATTTGTGTATGTCATGGTCGCGTTACCTGTCGCTTACGCCAATCGCTCTTGTCCCGATGTTCTTAAAAGGTGATAAGGTGGTAGGATGGTACCGTGCCCTGCTCCGCTTCGACGGGCCTGCACGTGGGTGGCCTTGGGCCTCCGCGGTAGGATCACTTATCCACTTTTGGTTCATCCAGGCTTGTGCTAAGAGCGTAATGTTTGAGGTATTATAGAAAGCCCCCATCCTAGAATAACCGACCCTAATGACAGAGGCGAAGGAGTGCGGAGCAGCCATGGGTCAAATTCTATTGTGTTTGTGGAGCTTGCTGGAGACTATGAGCGACGTGGTGCAGAAAAGTGGTACTGAGCCATTCCCATAGTAGGGCTCCTACTGCGGCACATAGGGCTACCACCACCCACCTGACTGGTTCCTCTTGAATGGTGCCAAGTGGAAGCACTAGGGAGATTGACAGTAAATCCCCTAGTAGGTCCGTTGTTAGCTCCAATTTGAGTTGATGAGGTTGAATCCCAGCGAGACCTTCTGAGACAAGGCCTAGCTGTTGCAATGTTGGTCGTCCTTTCAGTGCATATATGGTGTTTGTCGAAGAAGACTGCCGTGGAGGTAACTTGACTCGTAGGTGAGGGGGTGTTGTGCTCCTCTCTACATCAATGCACGAGGCGATACCTCCATCTCCTTCCTTTGCCACATAAGTGGGAGGAGGGAGGGCAGCGAGTTCCTTCTTTGAGCTCTTGCCAACATGCCCCATGACTCCAGTTGGTGACGAATTGGGACCTGCAGCGATATCGTTTGATGAAAATCTTGTCCCTCTTCCATTGGCCTCCTTGCAGCGATTGCTTTTTCGTCAGCGGCTGATGTGGATTCAATGTACTCTCCGCTACCAGCCTTTTCCCAATGGCATTGGATTGGAGGTCCAAGCGATAGATTGAGGAAAGGGTGGAAGATGTGAACAGACAAGGGCTATTATTTCTAGTGGGTTCTAGTTGCCGCTGTAGAGGTGACGAGGGGTTAACTCGTCAATACCCATCGCAGATGGACTTAGGTTCGAGGAAGTGGGGAGCGCTGGAGGCATCGATCAGCTAGCAAACAAGCACACAGGGACTCGAGGTTTACCCAGGTTCAGGCCTCATAGAGGACCCTACTCCTGCTTGTCTTCTCTTGGAATTATCGAGCGATTCGAAAGTTACAAGGGGTGAGCAGATGCAATCTGGCGATGATGTGGAAACTAGGGTTGTGATTGTCCTCCTCGCCGCCCCTCCTAGCCTTTATATAGATAGGCTAGGTCTCGGGATAGCAGGACGAGTCAGTTACAAGTTAGGGTTTTCCCTTTAAACTTCTATCTTGAGCTTGCCGTGTGCTCCAAGCAGTCGAAATCTCCGGGTCACCCGAATCTTGGTTGGGACTAAGCAACGTCGTGGGCTTCTTCAATGCTGGACCCTATATGCCAAGCTCGAGTACCTGTAAGGTATGCCCATGTCAGTAGCCCCCGAGTGTCCGGTTGAATCGCAGATTCGAGTGGAGACTTTATGAAGCCTTCGAGTGCATAGCCGAGCGTGTATTCGAGTGCTCTAATTTGTATCATAGGGATTGTCGATATACGTGCCTGATTTATCCGATGTGTCAGGATCAGTTAACTGCCTTAGGGAAAAACAACACAATCTACTCAAACTCGAGTCCCCGGACTCGAATTCGGAAAAGTGCTGGTGTAATTTGACTCAGGCCGCAGGGGTCTTATTGTTGGAAATATGCCCTAGAGACAAATAATAATAAGGATTATTATCATATTTCATAAAGTTTATGATTGCGTTTTATATCATGCTATAACTGTATTGTAAGGAAATGTCAATACACGTGTTATATATAAACAACCAGGGGTTCCCAATGAAACTCTACTCACTAGTTCATTGGTCAATAGATAATCAAGGTTTCCTGATCATGTGGCATTTATGCCAGTTGGAAATGGACTCAACTCATTCTAATAATGAGATGATGAACCAATACCCAACCTAAACATCATGACCCGATCATGTCACGAAGTTCAAATTACGATGATTAGAATAGACCCTCATAGACTATTCCTTAGACCGTGGGGCTATATCAATCACTATCTCCCAAGAGTACTTAGATAGCATCACGTCACTTGGTAATATAGTCATCATAAAGGTGTGTTCAGGTATTCGGAGGAACCGTAGAGGCAATATATGTCAAGAGCGGGATTTTTCCATCCGCGTGACAGAAAGATACTCAAGGGCCCACTTGGAGAAGTTATATCCAATAGCTGCGTAGCATGTGATTTGATCACAGGGATATCACTTGTCGGAACGAGTCAAATGGCATTGTTCAGTAACGAGATTGAACACAACATGGTGATGTCATTGATCAGATCTTGGGAAATGCAAGTATCGAGAGACAAAAGGAATAAGACGCGGATGTCCCGGTTCAAACGATAAAAGATCTTTGTGGAATGCACAGGGGTCACATGGCCATCTAGGTCCCTCTATCGATCATTGGTCCGGGAGTGTCCCGACCATGTCTGGAGTGTTCCTGAACCATGGGGTATCACGCTTAAGGGCTTGATGATGATGCTTAGAGAGTGTTTACAGGATCAGTAGAATCACCGAAGAAGAGAAGAGAGAAAACCAGAAGGGTTTCGGTAAGTCCAGAGGATGTACGGAGTGGAGATGGAAGGTGTTCCATAGCCACGGAGATTGAATAATATGTGAATGAATGTTAAATATTGATTTAATCATTTATTCATAATTATTTAATAAAAGAGAATTAATTAAAAGGTCAAAAGGCTGAATGGGACAAATCCCGGAGGGGAAAGGGCCCATGAGGGAAAGGCAAGAGGAGAAAGGGCCAAAGGGGGTGGCCGGCGGGCCTATTGGGCCAGCCCCCCACGTGGGGCCCATGGGGTGGTGGCTGGTGGCGCCTCCCCCCACCTCCTCCTCCTTTAGTCCCACCTTGGGACTTTGAGGGAGGTAGTACCTCCCCTCCCCTATATATAGTGGGGGGTATTTGGCCAGATAAATACACACAATATTCAAAAAAGGTTTCCTCACTTTTGGGGAGACCTCCAATTGATATTCTCTCTCTCCCGTGACCGTGGTCCCAAGTTCGTACTACGCGAACGAGAGACATCTTCACCGCGGAGCACCATTACGCTGCGGGATTCGGATCCAGGAGCTCTACTTCCGCAACTGCTGCTGGATCGGGGAAGCGGGAGTCATCGTCAGGTACCGGATGCATGTAACTCCCTATGAGGTGTCACACTTGAGGCACTCAAGTCGTTGGAGCCACAGGAGCGCAAGGGTAAGTTCTCCTGAGCGTTGACAATGCTTTTCGGTCTTCAAGGGTAAGTTCGGCTCGTCTACATCAACCATGCTCTCCTAAGCGTTGACAATGTTTTTCGGTCTTCAAGGGTAAGTTCGTGAAAAGCTCCTCCCGTTACTGCATTACTAATAGATAGGTCCTGGCAGCATCAGGTGTTCAGGGGCGTAGGATAAAATTTTATTGTTTTCATACACGAACCCCTATAGTGGTATCAGAGCCAGGTTCATATGCGAACACACGAGATGTAGCGTGTGGGCGTTGATATTTTAGTTGTTACCCTCCCATGTGTACTTGTGTATACCACATTAATGCTTGATGAAGCGGCCCCCAGCCCACTTTACGCGTTCATTCACGAGACTGGTCCATGCTTGACATACAGCTTGTACCATATAAAGTGGCTTTGGGGGTGTCCATCTATCTCGCATTAGTTGGTATGCCATTTGCAATGGAGGGCCCCGAAAGGGGTATAGTATAGACAACTACTTGATCAGCGTTGTGGTCAAAGTTCGTAGGTAAGAACTGTTCTTGTGCGAAAGCCCATTCAGCCACGTAAAACATGCAAAGATAAAGTAGAGGCATCTAAATTTGTTTTGCAGGGGGTCTTGCTTTGTGATATGGTTGTGGCAAAGGTAAAGTGATTGCCTTATGTTACGATGTAGTAGTAGATAGTCATGGAGGTGACGGACTACCACGCCGGAAAGACACTGGTACCCTAGTGTCTACGGCACCGGAACCCTGGCGCCAAAAACCGGTGATGTCAGATGGAGATCACGATGTGAAGAACCATATCACATCGCATTTACATTCAATGTTATTGTTTGTATATCTTATTGTGTGATAGTATTAGATACTTGACGGTAGCCTAATAAGATGATCCCTATTAAAAATTACCAATGATTGTGTTCCCCCTTAGTGTGCACCACCAAGAAAGTTCTTCGGTATGAGGCGGGCCGTGATGATCGGGTGTCAGACATATCTTCGTTCGCATATAGTGGTTGTAAGCCATGTTGCACAACGAATACACTAAGGTTGAGTTGGCGAGCCTATCATGTGACAGACATGGCCTCAGAACACAAATGGTCGAAAGATCGAGCACGAGTCGCATGAATGATGTGACCGATGTTTAGCGTCCACCCTAGAACCCACATTGACGGCCGTGATGATCGGGGGAGATGTGGGGAAAAGGGGTCATGTTATCACTAGAACCCTTCAGGGGATAGGTGTTTCTGAGTGGAGTTATCATTAACTCATTTAATTATAAACTTAGTCTAAATTCCTTTTGCAATTATAAATGTAGAAAATGGTTCTCCCCGAGATTACCTTCCCTATTGACAATTGGTTAAAAGGAGAAAAGCTCAAGTTAGATGGATCCAACTTTTCTGTATGGGTCATGCGCCTTCATGATATCCTTAGCGATAACAAAGTGGCCGACTACATGATCTGCGAGATATACATGGAGCCGCCCTATCTTCATGAGACCCAGGAGTAGCGGGATCATCGCTGCTATCATCGTGTGATGGCCACATTCATATCAGTAATGATGCGCCTCGGGATGGAAGATGGGCTATGGTCGATTGTGGGAAGTCTTAATCCCCGAATGGTTATGGCACATCTGAGATCACATTTCGTGGAACAAGTGCGCATATGGGAGTATGAGATGATGGGGGATTTCATCACCATAAAAATGGAGGAGAACTCCTCGCTGGATGATCACTTGTTATGCATATATGATGCATACATGAGTCTTGCATACTTCCTGGACAACTGGTTCGCAAGTGAAAGAACATTTCATGTTTTCCTATGTTTTGCGTGTTAGATAACAATAATGTGGAGATTATTCATGTGCGCTAAGTGTGCAGGAAGCTTTGAGGGGGGGCTGGATTATCCATCCCACCAAGGGCCGGATAATCCGGCCTAACTCATTGCTCAAAGGGAGCCAAGGCGCGTCGCTCGGTATCCGGTCGGATTTTCTCCCGGAAAATCCAAACTGGGGCAGTTTTTAGTCCCCAGGCTGGATAATCCGGCTGTCGCATGGGCCGAATAATCCGGCCCCCAGTTTTTGAGTAAAGGGAGCCAAGGCGCGTCGCTCGGTATCTGGTCGGATTTTCTCCCGAAAAATCCAAACTGGGGTGGTTTTTCCTTCCCAGGCCGGATAATCCGGCTGTCGCATGGGCCGGATAATCCGACCCCTAGTTTTTGAGCAAAGGGAGCCAAGGCACATCGCTCGGTATCCGGTCGGATTTTCTCCCGAAAAATCCGAACTGGGGCGGTCTTTCCTCCCCAGGACGGATAATCCGGCCTTCACATAGGACCGGATAATCCGGCCCCCAGAAGTTGATCAAGGGCAAGCTCGGTGCGACACTCTGATAGGGGGCGGATTATCTACCGGATATTCTGAGTCTGGGGCGGTGTTTTCCCTAGGCCGGATAATCCGGCCCTCACTTGGGCCGGATAATCCGGCCCCCAAAGTGTCCAATGGCTGGTTTCGGAAGGGGGTATAAATACCCCTTCTTCCCCAACGTTCAGAACTCTTGATTCATTCGAAATTGTCCAGACATTGTGGAAGAGCTCTCATTCTCGATCTCCCACTTCAACCACCTGAAGGTCTTGATCTTTGGGGGAATTGAAGGAGGAGAAGTTCATCATCATCACGAATCAAGCGCTTCAACTCCTCTCCATTCACTTGGAGAAATCCCTGATCTAGTATTCTTGTCAATACCTAGATCTTGTTCATTGTATTTGATAACTTTGTTCTTGTGGCAACTTGTTGTCATTCGGGAGCCTCCAAGTTGTTTGTGGAGTTGTTTCCCCGCTAGTTGTGTAAAGGCGCCGGTGCCCGCCTCGAAGGGTACCTATAGTGGAAAGGTGGATCAGGCCTTTGGTGGCCGGATCCATCGGAGAACAGGGTGAGGCCTATTGTGGCGTGGTGGTCTTAGTACCTCCGACCCCTCCAACACAGACGTACTTCCCTTAACAAGGAAGGAACTGCGGCCAAACAAATCCCGTGTCTCCGCGTGCTTCACTACGGTTTACCCGTTCCTCTTCCACTCACTCTTTACTCGCTAGTAGATGGTTTGCATATAGGGAAATTCCACCTAATAGTTTATCTAGAGAATTTACCCTTTGTGCTAAGCCTAAAATTGAAAAAGTATTAAAAATTGGTGTAGCACCTATTCACCCCCACTAGGTGCCCATACGATCTATTTCAATTGGTATCAGAGCCCCGGCTCTTAATTCGGGCTTAACCGCCTAAGAGTAGTATGGGTACCAAGGATGATGGGAATGAGGCTCTGGATAAGGTCACAATGGATGATCTCAAGTCGTTGGAAACAACCTTGTTGAAATCCTTTAACACCAAGATGGAGGAGATTAATCAAATGATTGCTCGCCTCACATCATCCATAGCCCCATCTCCATCCTCCTCTGAGGCTGCCACACCATCATCTAAGGAAAAGGGTAACACCAGATCCAAGGATGATGATGTGGAAGGTGAAAAACTTAATGGTTCCACCTCCAAGAAGGGAAGTGGTAAGGAGGAATATACTGAGGTTCGCCACGTATATTCCCCCGACCCACCTATCCCTCATCCTCATATAAACAATAGGGGTGATCCACCCAAGCTCACTGCATCCTCTTTCAATCAATGGCAATTCTTAATGAAATCTCATGTTTGCAGCTCCTCTATTGAACTTTGGAGGATTATTGAAGAGGGTCTTCATATTGGAGATCAAACCAACCTAACAATAAGAGAAGTTGTGGACAGCCAGTTGAATGCTACCGCTCTCCACATGATACAGCTGGGTGTGGGTCCCAAGGACATGCCACACATTGAACATCTCAACACAGCTAAAGAAGCTTGGGATGCTCTTACAGATCTCTTTGTTGGGAATGAAAGCATGAGAAGGAACATGTATGATGCCCTTAGTAATGAAGCTGAGGGATTCTACATGTTGGATGGTGAAAACCATGAGGACATGTATAGAAGACTCAAGGGCATCGCAACAACATTTAGAAAGCATGGGGCGACTCACATTGATGATGCATGGATAAAAAGGAAATATGTGAGTGCCTTAATGCCTTTCGAGCCAACAGACTTGAAGAGCCTGCAAGGTAGACATAACTACCATCAAATGACATCCAATAAAGTCATGCAAGAAATGGCGTCATTCAAAGTGGCAGCAAAGAATGCTGAAGATGCCCGTGCTCGGGCCATTGGAATGCAAAAGGGTGCCAATGTGGCTCTCAAAGCCAATGTTGTTGAGCAAGAGGAAGATGAAAGAGTTTTTGAGGGGGCCTCCAGGGACTGCCCCGATGAAGTCAAACGTGCTCATGGTGAGGACATGGCATTTTATGCAAGGAACTTTTGGAAGGGCCCTGTCAAAGCCAAGTCGGAACTTGAGCGCAAGAACGGGTCAAATGGAAGAAGAGAAAGTGGCCCAAGATTGAGAACTTGCTACAACTATGGAGATAGAATGCACTTTGTAGCCAAGTGTCCGTATCAAAATAGAGAAGACAATGGTGGCAGGCTCATTCTTAAGGAGAAATCTAAAGCACCTAAGAAGAAGCCATTTATTAAGAAGAATGGCCCCTTCAAGAAACAACCCAAGATTGTCTTAGTTGCACAAGAAGAATACTCCTCTGCAAGTGAAGATGAAGAGGATGATGATAGTTCCCGCGAGGTGGCTGCTATAGCCACCACATTGACTCATTCATCTCTCTTCGACTCGCCAAAGGAGAACGTCATCAACAACAACGCCACTTGCCTAATGGCAAGAGGGTCCGAGGTATCAACTTCTACCTCTTCATTTCCTAAGACTAACATAATCTTGGATATGGATGATCATGACAGTCTTAAAATGAAAGAAGAAGTTATTGCTTTGGATACCTTTTTCACTAACCTGCAAGGTGAGCACAAACTCCATTTTTGTGCTCTTATGATTCAACTTGCTCAAGCCGAAGATCTTTTTGAAGAAAAGGGCAGAATTGAAAGAGAAGATGCCTTGGAGATAGCTTCTTTGAAGAATGCCTTGGAAGAGGAAGAGGAAGCTCGAGTATCTTTGGAAGAGAGACTCGAATCCATTGAGGAGTGTCAACACCCGGATTTTTAATCCTAGATGCCCGTTATGCCATACCTCGCAATCCCAGGATTACCATTTTTGCAAGACATAACGGATTGGATATCACAATACATCATCCATTACACACCATACATAAGGTCTTACACAAAATAAGGATCTCATGATCCAGTCTTAATACAGCAAGCAGCGGAAATAAAAGATAAGCGTAGCGGTGGGGTCCATCTTCAGGGGCACAGGCAATGCTGACGAAGGCAGATAGTCCTAGTTACCATAGCCGTCCTGCTGGCCATCATCTTGATAGTCTCCTTCATAGTCTGGCCATGAGAATAGCCAGGGACAAAAGCCATGAGTACTCTTTAAGTACTCGCAAACTACCTCTAACAAGTAATATAATTCTAGGTTAAAGTGCTCAATCCGAGGGGAACTATAAAGTTAAGTTTGAAACCTAAGCTGAGTTCTGAAGCAAAGAAAGATAAAATAAAGTTCTAGAATCACTTAAGTTTGGAAGCTATTGTCATAAACACAACCCTGTTGTGGTCAAGTAGAGATTCATCATTCATTTTGTAAGTTGTTTGAAAAATCATCTGACAACGAAACAGTATGGCCATTCCAACTGTCCATAACCGCGGACGCGGCTATTCGAATAGTTTGACACTCTGCAGAGGTGGTACACTTTCACCACAAGATTCGATACATCTGTCAGGGATAACCCTGAATCATCATACTTAGTATGCAGATAATCAAACATAACTTTCCCTTTACACACCCTAGTATAAGCACCTCTCCTATGAGCATGGCCTCCCAACCATGACCATCAGTCATCTTGGGCACTGCATAGGTGGACATCATGAGAGGTAGCCTCAACTCAAACCTCTCCCGCGAGGGAACTAATACTAATGCATATAAATTTCCAGCTAAGCCTTACCCAATTCAGGTAGTGTGGTTGTACGGTAAATTTGGAATGGTATCGCATCCGAATCCAACCATCAGTTTTATAAAAGGGTTAAGGCTCATGCCTCAACATTTTCACCATCATAAACCATTGGTGTTTCTCAACACATGTCAAAACATCTCAATGGAATGACTCATCATTCCAAGGTTTTCATAATTCATTTTCACCAAATGTTCCCATCTAAAGTGACTCAAGTTTTTGCTCTACTCTAAACTACTAAGTTAAGAGTGTTCACTAAGGTGGAAAAGATGGGGACAATCTCATGCCATAGAATGACATCAAAAGTGGTTCTAAATAGGTCAAGTTTTACACTCTTTATGCTACCTTCAAAACAAGTAAAGAACTTTGTGTAAATTAAAGGGAGTAAAGCTTGTAAATAAGACTTGGGGTACTAATAGTCAAAGTAGTGTGACCAAAGCATGCCTAAAGCATCTTTGCTAAACCATCTAGTTTAATCCTAGCTTGCTAAGCATTATACTTGCAAGTTATAGTTTGCATTGTTAATGGTGGCTTGCCTTGGTTGGTGCAGTGGTTGAAGTTTTCTTCTTCTTCTTCTTCTTGGTAGAACTCCTCCTCCTCGAAAGCTTGGTCGGTACTATCGTCTATAAATACATACGGAGTACACAATCACCAAACAATACTTAACTAGTCTAATTAGCACTATAGGGCACACATTTGATGATCTATTATCATCATAAGCATCACAAGTTTCATTTACTAGTTTCATTCTTTTTATTTTAGAAAAGTAATTTCTACTCATTGAAAAATTAACTAAGATTTAATATTCCCCACTTAAAATATGGGATCATGTGGACACATGTCATCACCACATATTCTAACATGTGGGAATGTGATTTAAGGGTGGGATCATAATTACTTTGGTTTAAGTTCCTTATTTAATGATTTAAAGTGACTAGAAATGCCTATATAGAATTATTTTGGTACTAGTCCAAAGTCACTGCATGTAAACCTTAATATTATTACATATTCAGATAGGTATGATAAAATGTGAATTTTGGGAGTTGGAATCAACTAAAAATCTATCTTAGTTCATTTTATAAAAATGTTGCAAGGTGCAAATTATTCTATTTTATTAGTTTTACTGGGAGAGATCTATAACTCTAATTGAATTAAATCCAATGGGCTTGGATATATCTTTTCAATACCTTCCAGGCAAAATTGGTTTCATGCAATTTGGATTTGTCAAACTCCCAGAATTGATTTTTAAACTAGTGGACATAAACTAGATTAATTCTAAATAGAAAAACTAAATTTGAATCTCTAACTCGCGCGGGAACTAACTAGGCCGGCTCATCTACGCACAGTGCGCGCAGCGGGCTGCCTGACATGCGGGCTCCACCAGTCAGCAGCACAAAATCACCGAAACGGTATCGAGCATCCTAGGCCACACGATCTAAAGACGATCCAACGGTGGAGAGTCATCGTCGACGACAGATTACTCCGGCGAGAGTCTGACCTAGACGCGGCGGTGGGGGTCGATAGGGGGCATACCAGGGCTCCAGCAAGGTTGGTGAGGCGGAAAAACGGGCTGGTAGACGACGACAAGGTGAGGCGCGGTTGCGGCGGAGCTTGGGGTGCCCTAAATCGCAGACGCCCTTCTCCTCCTAATACAGCGGCTCCGGCTCCAATTCCGACGAGGCAGAGCTCGAGCGGCATCGGCTAGAGGTGGGTAAGGTTCAGAGAGAGGTGGGGAGTGAGTGAGTGTGGAGAAAAGAGGCTGGGGTGGCTTCTTTATATAGGGTCGACGAGAGGGCAGAGCGGGCTCCGGTGAGGTCATCGGTGATGATGGTGCGGGGCTCTCTCGGAATGGGCATGGGCGGCGATGGATTCTCTGTCCCCCGGCGGTCCTCTAGGGCTTAAAGGCGCGGCAAGGCGAGGTCTATGTTGGTCGGGAGCATGCGGTGCACTAGGCGAGGGCGGCGGCGTTTGACGCGGTTCCTCCGGGCTGCTGGTCTCGAGGCGGCGAACGAGGATGTCTGGGCAGTTGCTGGGCCTGCTACGGGTGCTGCCATGCAAGGCTAGGGCTTGGCGAGGCCGGTGCTGCTCTGGCAGGCGCGGCCCTCCGGGGGGATCGGCATGGCGGACAGAGGCATGGGCGCGAGCAAATGCGGCTGGTCCTCCGCTCGATTTTGGTCGGGGGCTGGTCGTCGCGGTGCGGTGTGATGGTGCTTGTCTGCCAGCGAGCGAAGGAGAGCATGGGACGGGCTGGGGCGAGCTGTCCGTGGTCGACCTGGCGCATGGCGTCATGCGGCTTGGTACTGGAGCAGATAGGGGAGAGGGAGAGAGAGCTAGGGCCGGGGTTTTAGCTGGGGGACAAGGGGACCAAGTTAGGCCCAAATGGTGACCAAATCCACTGCTCACTATAGTCTTTTGGAATTTGCAAGATTTGTGTCTACCACCTGTTTGATGAAATGGCCTCAAGAGACGAAAGTTTGAATTTTGGTTTCAAATTTTTTGAGTGATCTCCACTAGTACTAGGTAGTCTTTGGTTGCAAGGGTTATGAAAATGGAGTTCAATTGGATGGTTTTTGAAAAAGGGGTGATCTAGGCATATGCATTGAATTCAATTTTCACATGCCATTTAAAATAAGTATTTGAAGGTTTTTAGCAGATCAAAAAGTGGGCCTTGGTACCTCATTATGTGTACTAGCAAGGGGTGTAAAAATCCAGAACTATTTCTATTGAGAAACGAGTGCTAGGAACACTCAAAGTAGTGTAGGGGTTAAAATGACCAAAATGACCATTCCTTATGTTTAATTGTTTTTGAGTTGATTTTCTTTGGTATCTGCTTGGGAAAGATTTAGATGATGTTTAATTTACCAATAACACATTTCACAACCAAAGAATCACAGAACCATGGCAATTCAAAACAATTCCTAATTTAAATGCACACACACATGAATGCTTTCATTTTTAATTTGGAAAAGTTTTTGTTAACCCTAAATTTGATGATTTGGATCTTGATCAGCTTGGATTGAAGTTTTGGGATGTTACAAACCTTCCCCCTTAAACAAAATCTCGTCCCGAGATTTACAAAGAAAACTAGGAACTAAAGAGATTTGGGAACTCTGTCCTAATGTAATCTTTGCGCTCCCAAGTGGCTTCCTCCTCGGTATGGTTGCTCCACTGAATTTTGAGAAAATTGATGCTCCTGGTCCTGGTGGTTCTGTAGGCTTCTTCTAAGATACGGATGGGCACTTCTCGATAGGTCAGGTCATTGTTGATTTCTATCGCCCTGTGATCGATGTTCTTGAAAACTTCAGTCTTCTCGGGCACTTCCAAGCATTTGTGAAGTAACGAGATATGGAACACATTGTGGATGGATGACATCTCCTCAGGCAGTTCCAGTTGATACGATACTTCTCCTCGACGGTTCAGAATCTTGAATGGCCCGATATATCTGGGGGCTAACTTTCCTTTCAGACTAAAGCGTTGAGTTCCCTTCAAGGGTGAAACCTTGAGATACACAAAATCTCCGACATTGAAAGTTAGGTCTCTCCTTCTTTTGTCAGCATAACTCTTTTGTCTGGATTGGGTGGTCTTGAGGTTCTCCCGGACCTTATGAACTTTCTCTTCAGCTTCTCGGAGAATGTCGGGTCCAAAGATCTGACTCTCTCCTAGTTGCGACCAATTCAAAGGGGTACGACACTTTCTTCCATATAGGAATTCAAATGGTGCCATCTACAAACTAGCTTGATAACTGTTGTTATATGAGAATTATGCGAAAGGCAGGCAGTCTTCCCATTTTGATCTGTATTCCAACACACAAGCTCTAAGCATATCCTCTAAGATCTGGTTGACTCTCTCAGTCTGTCCATCAGTATGCGGGTGATAAGCGGTACTGAAGTTCAACTTGGTTCCTAATCCTTCCTGAACTTTTTGCCAAAACCTTGAGGTAAACTGGGTTCCTCGATCTGATACTCTGGTCTTGGGGGATCCATGCAGACTAACAATTCTAGCGATGTACAGCTCTGCTAGCTTCGCACTCTGGTAGGTAGTCTTGATAGGTATAAAGTGGGTTACCTTGGACAGTCTATCAACTATGACCTAGATTGAGTCATTTCCCCTACTAGAAGTAGGCAAACCGGAGATAAAGTCCATTCCGACGAAATCCCATTTCCATTCCGGAATCTGCAATGGTTACAACAGTCCTGCAGGTCTCTGATGCTCTGCTTTGACTCTTTGACAGATGTCACATTTGGTGATGTAGCTTCCGATTTCTCTCTTCATCTTGTGCCACCAAAATTGCTCTTTCAAATCTGGATACATCTTCGTTCCTTCGGGGTGGATAGAATAAAGAGTATCATGAGCTTCCTTCATGATAACTTGCTTCAGTTCCGAATCTGCTGGCACACAGATACGTCCTTTGTACCACAGTACACCTTCTTCGTCTTTGGTGAATCCAGGTACCTTTCCTGTACCAATACGATGTTTGATTCCGTCGATATTTCCATTCCCCTTCTGGGCTTCCTTGATTTGGCTAATAAAAGTGGGTTGAAGTTCAATGCTAGCTAAGAATCCTTTGCTAACTGATTCAGTCCTGAACTGCTCCAACTCTTCAAACAAACTTGGTTGCTTCTCCTTGATCATGGTGTTTAGCCTACATGGCAATCTGCTAAGAGCATCCGCTACCACATTGGCTTTGCCGGGGTGATAGTGAATGTCAAGGTCATAATCCTTGATTAACTCTATCCATCTCCTTTGCCTCATATTCAGCTTTTTCTGAGTGAAAATATATTTCAAGCTCTTATGATCTGAGTAAATCTCACAGCGATTACCCATCAAATAATGACGCCATGTCTTCAATGCTAGAACCACAGCTGCTAGCTCAAGATCATGGGTCGGATAATTCTGCTCATGCTGCTTCAGTTGTCGAGACAAATACGCGATGACTTTGCCTTCTTGCATCAATACACATCCTAGACCAATCTTGGATGCATCACAATACACATCAAATGGCTTCTTGATGTCTGGCATGATCAATATTGAGGCTGATATCAATCTCTTCTTCAGCTCCTGGAAACTGTCTTCACACTTGTCTGTCCATTCAAACTTCTTGTCCTTCTTCAACAATTGGGTCATGGGTCTGGCTATACTCGAGAATCCTTCTACGAACTTGCGGTAGTATCCCGCTAATCCGAGAAATGCACGGACTTGGGTTTGAGTGGTTGGGGCTTCCCATTCTTCGACATCTTTGATCTTGGCGGGATCAGCAGAAACTCCTCCGGCAGACACAATATGTCCTAGGAATCCTACTTCTTTCAGCCAAAACTCACACTTGCTGAACTTGGCATATAACTAATGCTCTCTCAGGGTTTCTAGAATGCTTCTCAGATGTTGCTCATGCTCTTCTTCTGACTTGGAGTAGATAAGGATGTCATCGATAAACACAACTACAAACTTATCTAGGAAATTCATAAAGATCTTATTCATGAGATTCATGAAATAAGCAGGGGCATTGGTTAATCCAAAAGACATAACCGTATACTCGTATAAACCATAGCGAGTAGTAAAGGCGGTCTTCAGAATATCCGTTGCACGAATCTTAAGTTGGTGATAACCAGTTCTAAGATCAATCTTTGAGAATACCTAGGCTCCAGTCAACTGATCAAATAGATCCTCTATCTTTGGAAAAGGGTACTTGTTTTTGATGGTGACGTCATACAATTTTCTGTAATCTATGCACAGACGGTTGCCTCACTGGTGATCTCCATGGCGATGCGCTTGGTTGAGTCAAGCCTTTCTCTAACATGGCATCCAACTGCTTCTTCAGTTCCACTAACTCTGATGGGTTCATGCTATAGGGTCTCTGGGCTATAGGTCCGGTTCCGGGGATTAGTTCGATAATGAACTCAATATCCCTATCCGGAGGCATACCTGGCAATTCATCTGGGAATACGTCGGGATACTCACAGACTACTCTGACCTAGTCAATGGTGGGCAGGGCTACACTCTTGTTGAACTTAAATTGACGAGGTAAGGTTTCAAAGATATGCTCTACTCTTACTCCAGAACTATTGTACATGGTGATGGCTTTCTTAGCACAGTCTATCAGTCCTTTATGCCTTGACATCCAGTCCATACCTAGTACTACTTCCAATTCTTTGGTTCCAAGTATAATTAGGTTGGCATAAAAATCTATCCCATGTATTCTGATAGGCACAACTTTGCAAATTTTTCTAGCTTTGGTTGTTGAACCAGGGATTTGAACTATCATGACATGCTTCAAGTTGGTTGGGTGAATCTTACTAGTGCATGCAAATTCTTCGGTGACAAATGAATGCGATGCTCCCGAATCAAACAACACTCTTGCTAAAACTGAGTTGACAGAAAACATACCCAGCACTACATCTGGCGCTTCCTAGGCTTCTTCTATATTCATGTGGAAGAGATGGCCGTTGCGGTTGTGAGGGTTCCCTTGGGCAAATCTTCTTCCTGGTTGAACACGACGCTGCTATTGAGCTGGGGCATTCACATTGGCATTGGCTACAGTCTTCTTGGGACACTCATTGGAATAGTGACCCTTCACTCCACACTCGAAACAAGTGATTTGGGACTTGTCCTTGACTGCGACAGGCACAACATTGCTGCCAGTTCTGGGTGCAGTGTTGTTGTTGTTGTTGCTCTTGGGAGGTGCACAGTTGAAATTGTTGGCATTGCCAGAGTTGTGATTCTTTCCTCCGGACTTCCCATTGCCTCCGCTACGGTTGGGGTAGCTTGGGCGAGACGTTGGGGGTCGGTTGTTCCTTGGTGCATATCCTAGAGAGGGGTTGGGATGGTACTTCTGGTGACTGCTGGATCCAGACTGCTGCATCATACGACGCTTGTGGTTGTCGTTTGCCTGATTAATCTTCCCTTCCATCTAAATGGCAGAGTCAACTAGCTCTTCAAGATCCTCGAAACGGATGTTGACGAGGACAGTCTGCATCTCATCATGCAGTCCGTTCAGGAATCTCTCCTTCTTCTTGGCTTCCGTGTTGATCTCATCAGGTGCATATCTGGCAAGTGACAGGAATCTATCACGGTACTCCACCACAATCATTCTTCCATGCTTCAATTCGCGGAATTCATCTCTCATTCTGTTGACTTGACCCTGCGGCACGTGGGTGCTGCTGAACTTGACTTTGAATGCTTCCCATCTCATCACTTGACCATGGTTCATATTGTGGA
Source organism: Avena eriantha (assembly GCA_910589775.1). Classification (NCBI taxonomy): domain Eukaryota; kingdom Viridiplantae; phylum Streptophyta; class Magnoliopsida; order Poales; family Poaceae; genus Avena; species Avena eriantha. The sequence goes on from OU342742.1 coordinate 323,062,577, forward strand.
TACTATTCCACCAAGCTCTTGCATCTCCCGCCAGGTAATGGGTGGCGAAGAGAACTTTCTCATTTTCATCAACTCTTGCAACTTCTAAGTTATTTTCCATGGTCTGCAACCAGTCATTAGCATCTAATGGGTTTTCTGAAGTGCTAAAGATTGGGGGATTGGTATTCTGGAATTTCTTCAGCTTGGATCCTTGATGATCCTGATTTCCATGCCCTTGGTTGTTGAGAGCCATCTGGGCGATCTGTTGGAGTGTTGCTAAGTTGGCTTGGCGTTCTGCCCTGCTTGCTTCACGGTCTGCGATGAGATTCTACAAGATCTGTAGCATTGGGTCTTGTGACGAGCTGCTTTCTCCTTGGTTTCCATGAGTCATCTAAAGATTGAGATGGATATAGGGGTAAGAGGGAATTTCTAAGGTTCATGGTTTTGGGTTTTCAAAGCTAAAACTTTGAGTTAGACTCAGGTTTTTGAACTAACTTCATTTCATTCATGCAAGCAACACACGATACAAACACACCACAACAATCAAAAGGGAAAAAAGATGGTTTGAAGAACCATTCTGCAAGCTACAATATAGTGAGACCGATACATCTCGTGCTACGACAGTGCTCTAGTGCATCTACTCATCATTGATAAAGTCGGAGTCCTCATCATCAGTGTAGAAGTCCACGGCATCCTCCTCCCGAAAGTCATCATCGTTGCTGAGGTAAGAATCCATGTCTCCCTGGGTGTCTTCACCCTCATCTTCTTCTTCCTTTGCTGCAAGCTGAGCTTCCTACTCCTTGACGGTCTTCTCGAGGTCGGCCACCTTCTTGCGAAGACGGGCTATAGTGCGATCCTTCTTTGCACGCTGGCGGCGAAGAGATAGGCGATCTTGAATGAGCAGTGCGAAAGTTTGGGCCTTCTGGTCGGCAATGGCACGGTTCTAGTTGGCTAACTCTCTGGCATTGTCCAGTTCGTGCTATCTGTCGTGAAGCAAGAAGTCAAGATTCTCCACTTGACGCCTCAACTCTAGGTGACTTGGCATCTCCATCGGCATTCCCATGAAGTCACGTCTTGCATAGTGGGCAAAACGGGTTCCTTCGATCTTGTTGACGCTGAGGGCACATAGACGTGCGAGAGCTTCATGCATTGCCTGGCTAATCCATCTAGCCAGTTGTTCTCTCTCACGGAGAACTGAATTCTCCCGGAAGTTGGTGCTTCGATGCTTCCTCTAAGGTCCGCGGTGACTAGCCACTGTAGGTCTCCTCCTGGGGGTCCTGGAAGTTGAGCTCCAAGAAACTCCGGATGTGGGTGTCCCAGTAACTCTGACAGTGAATCCAGATCCCTCTCGAAGATCAGCTGACCTCCGTTTCCCAACTGGTAGAACTTGCTGAACTGAGACCCCATCTACAAGAATATAGGATGAGGAAGTTAGTGAAGTGATCAAGTGTGTCAAATTTTGAGTAGTAATGTAAGAATTTTGAGGAACATGAATTTTTGAGAAAGAATGAATCCACAAGGATAAGAGAGGAGATAGTTTTTCATAAATACTCACTTTGGTTTTGAAACTAAGTTTTTGTTTGGACGTCCATTCTAACTGGGGTCTCCTATGGTCAGGATGGCTCTGATACCAACTTGTCAACGCCCAGATTTTTAATCCTAGATGCCCGTTATGCCATACCTCGCAATCCCAGGATTACCATTTTTGCGAGACATAACAGATTGGATATCACAGTACATCATCCATTACACACCATGCATAAGGTCTTACACAAAATAAGGATCTCATGATCCAGTCTTAATACAGCAAGCAGCGGAAATAAAAGATAAGCGTAGCGGTGGGGTCCATCTTCAGGGGCACAGGCAATGTTGACAAAGGCAGATAGTCCTAGTTACCATAGCCGTCCTGCTGACCATCATCTTGATAGTCTCCTTCATAGTCTGGCCATGAGAATAGCCAGGGACAAAAGCCATGAGTACTCTTTAAGTACTCGCAAACTACCTCTAACAAGTAATATAATTCTAGGTTAAAGTGCTAAATCCGAGGGGAACTATAAAGTTAAGTTTGAAACCTAAGCTGAGTTCTGAAGCAAAGAAAGATAAAATAAAGTTCTAGAATCACTTAAGTTTGGAAGATATTGTCATAAACACAACCATGTTGTGGTCAAGTCAAGATTCATCATTCATTTCGTAAGTTGTTTGCAAAATCACCTCACAACGAAACAATATGGCCATTCCAACTGTCCATAACCACCGACGCGGCTATTCGAATAGTTTGACACTCTACAGAGGTGGTACACTTTACACACCCTAGTATAACCACTCTCCTATAAGCATGGCCTCCCAACCATGACCATCAGTCATCTTGGGCACTGCATAGGTGGACAACATTGAGAGGTAGCCTCAGCTCAAACCTCTCTCGCGAGCGAACTAATACTAATGCATATAAATTTCCAGCTAAGCCTTACCCAATTCAGGTAGTGTGGTTGTACGGTAAATTTGGAATGGTATCGCATCCGAATCCAACCATCAGTTTTATAAAAGGGTTAAGGCTCATGCCTCAACATTTTCACCATCATAAACCAATGGTGTTTCTCAACACATGTCAAAACATCTCAATGGAATGACTCATCATTCCAAGGTTTTCATAATTCATTTTCACCAAATGTTCCCATCTAAAGTGACTCAAGTTTTTGCTCTACTCTAAACTACTAAGTTAAGAGTGTTCACTAAGGTGGAAAAGATGGGTTCAATCTCATGCCATAGAATGACATCAAAAGGGGTTCTAAATAGGTCAAGTTTTATACTCTTTATGCTACCTTCAAAACAAGTAAAGAACTTTGTGTAAATTAAAGGGATTAAAGCTTGTAAATAAGACTTGGGGTACTAATAGTCAAAGTAGTGTGGCCAAAGCATGCCTAAAGCATCTTTGCTAAACCATCTAGTTTAATCCTAGCTTGCTAAGCATTATACTTGCAAGTGTTAGCTTGCATTGTTAATGGTGGCTTGCCTTGGTTGGTGAAGTGGTTGAAGTTTTCTTCTTCTTCTTCTTCTTCTTGGTAGAACTCCTCCTCCTCGAAAGCTTGGTCGGTACTATCGTCTATAAATATATACGGAGTACACAATCACCAAACAATATTTAACTAGTATAATTAGCACTATAGGGCACACATTTGATGATCTATTATCATCATAAGCATCACAAGTTTCATTTACTAGTTTCATTCTTTTTATTTTAGAAAAGTAATTTCTACTCATTGAAAAATTAACTAAGATTTAATATTCACCACTTAAAATATGGGATCATGTGGACACATGTCATCACCACATATTCTAACATGTGGGAATGTGATTTAAGGGTGGGATCATAATTACTTTGGTTTAAGTTCCTTATTTAATGATTTAAAGTGACTAGAAATGCCTATATAGCATTGTTTAGGTACTAGTCCAAAGTCATTGCATGTAAACCTTAATATTATTACATATTCAGATAGGTATGATAAAATGTGAATTTCTGAGAGTTGGAATCAACTCAAAATCTATCTTAGTTGATTTTATAAAAATGTTGCAAGGTGCAAATGCTTCTATTTTATTATTTTTACTGGGAGAGATCTATAACTCTAATTGAATTAAATCCAACGGGCTTGGATAGATCTTTTCAATACCTTTCAGGCAAAATTGGTTTCATGCAATTTGGATTTGTCAAACTCCCAGAATTGATTTTTAAACTAGTGGACATAAACTAGATTAACTCTAAATAGAAAAACTAAATTTGAATCTCTAACTCGCGTGGGAACTAACTGGTCCGACCCATCTACGCACAGTGCGCGCAGCGGGCTGCCTGACATGCGGGCTCCACCGGTCAGCGGCACAAAATCACCGAAACGGTATCGAGCATCCTGGGCCACACGATCTAAAGACGATCCAACGGTGGAGAGTCATCGTCGACGACGGATTACTCCGGCGAGAGTCTGACCTAGACGTGGCGGTGGGGGTCAATAGGGGGCATACCAGGGCTCCAGCAAGGTCGGTGAGGCGGGCAAACGGGCTGGTAGACGATGACGAGTTGAGGCACGGTTGTGGCGGAGCTTGGGGTGCCCTAAATCGCAGACGCCCTTCTCCTCCTGCTGCGGCGGCTCCGGCTCCAATTCTAGCGAGGCAGAGCTCGAGCTGCGTCGGCTAGAGGTGGGTAAGGTTCAGAGAGAGGTGGAGAGTGAGTGAGTGTGGAGAAAAGAGGCTGGGGTGGCCGCTTTATATAGGGTCGACGAGAGGGCAGAGCAGGCTCCGGTGAGGTCATCGGTGACGATGGTGCGGGGCTCTCTCGGCATAGGCGAGGGCGGCGATGGATGCTCTGTCTCCCGGCAGTCCTCTGGGGCTTAAAGGCGTGGCAAGGCAAGGTCTATGCTGGTCGGGAGCGTGCGGTGCACTGGGCGAGGGCAGCGGTGTTCGACGCGGTTCCTCCGGGCTGCTGGTCTCGAGGCGGCGAACGAGGATGTCTGGGCAGTTGCTGGGCCTGTTGTGGGTGCTGCCACGCAAGGCTAGGTCTTGGTGAGGCCGGTGCTGCTCTGGTGGGCGCGGTGCTCCGGGGTGATCGACATGGCGGACAGAGGCATGGGCGCGAGCAAATGCGGCTGGTCCTCCGCTCGATTTTGGTCGGGGGATGGTCGAGGCGGTGTGGTGTGATGACGCTTGTCTGCCAGCGAACGAAGGAGAGCATGGGACGGGATGGGGCGAGCTGTCTGTGGTCGACCTGGTGCATGGCGTCGGGCGGCTTGGTACTAGAGCAGATAGGGGAGATGGAGAGAGAGCTAGGGCCGAGGTTTTAGCTGGGGGGACAAGGGGACCAAGTTAGGCCCAAATGGTGACCAAATCCACTGCTCACTATAGTGTTTTGGAATTTGCAAGATTTGTGTCTACCACCTGTTTGATGAAATGGCCGCAAGAGACCAAAGTTTGAATTTTGGTTTCAAATTTTTTGAGTGATCTCCACTAGTACTAGGTAGTCTCTGGTTGCAAGGGTTTTGAAAATGGATTTCAATTGGATGGTTTTTGAAGAAGGGGTGATCTAGGCATATGCATTGAATTCAATTTTCACATGCCATTTAAAATAAGTATTTGAAGGTTTTTATCAGATCAAAAAGTGGGCCTTGGTACCTCATTTTGTGTACTAGCAAGGGGTGTAAAAATCCAGAATTATTTCTGTTGAGAAATGAGTGCTAGGAACACTCAAAGTAGTGTAGTGGGTTAAAATGACCAAAATGACCATTCCTTATGTTTAATTGATTTTGAGTTGATTTTCTTTGGGATCTGCTTGGGAAAGATTTAGATGATGTTTAATTTACCAATAACACATTTTACAACCAAAGAATCACAAAACCATGGCAATTCAAAACATTTCCTAATTTAAATGCACACACATGAATGCTTTCATTTTTAATTTGGAGAAGTTTTTGTTAACCCTAAATTTGATGATTTGGATCTTGATAAGCTTGGATTGAAGTTTCGGGATGTTACAAGGAGTTACAGGAAGAAGCTGTAGCTCAGCTCATCAAAGAACGTGACCATGCTCTTGCCAAGGTAAAGAAACTAAAGAAAGAAAATATTGACTTTGGGGCTGTTCATGCTAGACTTTTGGAGAAGTTTGATAATCTTGAAAGTGCTCATAAGGCATTAAAGAGTGATCATTCTACTTTAAATGAGTCTCATGACCAGCTCCAAACTCAAATGGTATGATGTGCCAAGTACCTCCACTTCCTCATCTAGAAAAGAAGGTCTTGCAAGAAGTTCTCAACACAAAGGTAAAGAAGTTATTGATGAGATACTGAGAAAGCAAAGGACAAACAATAGTAAAGAAGGTCTTGGTTACATTCCCAAGACAAAGTGCAAGAAAAACAAGAAGAAGAAGAGCAAGACTGCTCAACCAAAGACTAGCAACATTACCAATGACAAGACTAATTATGATGGTTTTGCAGGGGTCAACAATCCTAACTTTGAACTATATTGCGATTACGATGGTGATGTTTATGCTAGTTATGTAGGCCCTTATGATTGTTACATTCCTTGGACTATTTGGGTCCCCAAGACCCTTGTTACTAACATGAGAGGACCCATTGAAAAATGGGTACCTAAAACCAAGAAGTAATTTTCTTGCAGGGCTATGCTTCCGGTGGTTCTAAATGGGTACTCGATAGCGGTTGCACGAGTCATATGACTGGAAGCAAGGAGATCATCACGGATATGTAGCCAAACCTTGATCACATAACCGTCTCCTATGGTGACAAGTCAAAATCTGAGGTATTGGGTCTCGGCAAAGTTGTGGTGGTTCACGATATCTCTCTCGTGGACGTCATGCTTGTTGAGACCCTCGGTTACAACTTACTTTCAGTTCGTGCCCTTGGTAAGATGGGATTTGCAGTTTATATTGATGCTGATTTGGTGGTACTCTTGTGGAGCAAGTCTCTAAAAGTCGCTTTCGTGGGATATGTCAAAAATGACCTGTACGTGGTGGACTTTTCGGGGAAAACCACTACAGGCCCGATGTGTCTTTTTGGAAAGGCTGACGCGGGTTGGCTATGGCATCATCGACTAGCCCACGTCAATATGAGAACTTTGCAAAGTCTCCACAAGGGTGGCCACATTCTTGGACTAAAAGAAAATGTCTCCTTTGCCAAAGATCGTGTTTGCAGGGCGTGTGTTGAAGGGAAAATGCATGACTCACCTCATCGAAGGAAAACTATTATCTCATCCAAAAGGATTTTGGAGCTCCTTCATGTGGACCTATTCGGACCTCCATCTCATGCAAGCCCCAGTGGGAAGAAGTATTGCCTAGTGATTGTTGATGATTACTCAAGATACACTTGGGTTTATTTCTTCAAGTTAAAGAGTGAAACTCAACAAACAGTCATCGACTTCGCCAATGAGGTTCAGCGTCAACACAACGTCCCCATTCTGGCTATAAGAAGTGATAACGGCTCTGAGTTCAAGAACTACACCTTAAATGAGTTCCTAAGTGAAGAGGGGATAAGACATCAATATTCCGCTACGTACACCGCTCAAGAAAATGGTGTAGCCAAGAGGAAGAATCAAACTCTAATGGATATGGCAAGATCAATGTTAGCCGAATTTAAATCTCCATATAACTTTTGGGCTGAAGCAATCTCTACTGCTTGTCATTCATCCAACCGATTATACCTCCGCAAGATCTTGGACAAGACTCCTTATGAAATACTTACCGGTAACAAGCCAAACATCTCATACTTTCGGGTATTCGGGTGTAAGAGTTTCTTTCTTATCAAGGGAGTTCGTTTATCTAAGTTTGAATCTAAGGCTCTAGAAGGTATTTTTGTTGGTTATGGTGCCGAATACCACACTTATAGAGTCTACAATAAGCTCTCCGGAACTGTTGTAGAATCTTGTAGTGTGGTGTTCGAGGAAAATGATGGTTCTCGTGCGGAGCAAGTTGGTGTTTGTGATGCAGATGTTGAAATACCCCAAGATGCCATAAGAAGAATGGGTGTGGGATTTTTCCGCCCCATTGAGGAACCCCTTGTGGCGGATCGGGAAGGACAATGCTCTTCCCATGAAGAGCCCTCATATACACATGCCCAACATGTTCCCACCACGCGAGCAAATTCTGCACCATCTCCATCAACTGCTGAAGGTCAAGCTGTTCCAGAAAACTCCAGGCTGATTTATCCGGTGGACACTGGATTATCCGGCCACCCCGCTCCAGCTGACCATATTGCTCCTAGTGGTGAAGATATCAACACAAGCTCCAGGCCGGAATTTCCGGCAAGCCCCGGATTATCCGGCCCCTCGCCAGTTCAAGCAAGCCCTAGGCTTCCTGATGAAGCTGCTACAAGTACTCCCAGGCCCTGACTCTACGGTTCAGCAGCCTCCTGTTACGGCTACTAACTCACCTCAAGGGCACGCTTCACCACCACCTGCTACTAATACTCCAGTTCCTGATCAAGGTCGAGTAAATGCTTCCAATGAAGATTCAAGTGATGAATCTACTCCTCCAAGAGACAACAAACTTATTGAACTTCGTCGCAAGGCTCGAGCTGATCGAAACCTTGAGTTGAGGGGTCACACTCTCGACAAGGTTGTTGGTGATCTTCGATGAAGGGTTTCTACAAGAAGAGAATTGGCCAGTTTTGGTGAGCATCAAGCGCATATCTCTATGGTGGAACCTAACAAGGTCTTTGAATCTCTTGAAGATCCAGACTGGGTTGTTGCTATGCATGAAGAATTGAATAATTTCGAACACAACAAAGTCTGGAAACTCGTGGAGAAACCCAAAGATTCCCGCAATGTTATCGGCACCAAGTGGATATTTAAAAACAAGCAAGATGAGAATGGCATTGTTGTGAGGAACAAGGCAAGACTTGTGGCACAAGGTTACTCCCAAGTTGAGGGCATTGAATTCGGCGAGACCTATGCTCTAGTGGCTCGCCTTGAGTCCATCCGTATCCTTCTTGCTTATGATGCCCATAACAATTTTAAGTTGCAGCAAATGGACGTCAATAGTGCCTTCCTTAACGGTCCTCTACATGAGTTGGTATACGTAAAGCAACCCCCGGGTTTTGAGGATCCTAACTTTCCGAACCATGTCTACAAACTCGATAAGGCACTCGATGGCCTTAAACAAGCCCCACGTGCGTGGTATGAGCACCTTAAAGAGCTTTTGTTAGATCGTGGCTTCGAAGTTGGGCAAATCGTTCCCACTCTTTTTACTAAGAAGGTTAAGGGGGAGCTCTTCGTATGCCAACTATATGTAGACGATATCATCTTTGGTTCTACTAATAAAGCTTTTAATGATGAATTTTCAAAGCTTATGACTGACAGGTTTGAGATGTCCATGATTGGGGAATTACGGTTCTTTCTTGGATTCGAGATCAAGCAACTTAGAGAAGGAACCTTTATTAATCAAGAGAAGTACATCCAAGACATGCTCAAGAGATTCAAGATGACGGATCTAAATGGTGTCGCCACTCCGATGCAAACAAAATGTCATCTTGAACTTAACCCACATGGTAAAAATGTGGACCAAAAGGTACCGATCCATGATCGGTTCTCTTCTTTACTTCTGTGCATCTAGACCCGATATTCTGTTGAGTGTGGGAGTGTGTGCAAGGTATCAAGCAGCTCCTAAAGAAAGCCACTTAGTGGCGGTCAAGAGGATCTTTCGATATTTGGTTCATTCCCCTAACTTTGGTCTCTGGTATCCCAAAGGCTCCAATTTCTCTTTATGTGGTTATACTGACTCAGATTGGGCTGGTGAAAAGGATGATCGGAAATCCACTTCTGGAGCTTGTCAATGATATGGGGTGGCCCGATCTTCTCAGCAAGCTCTTGTCGATGATATGGTGGATGATAGATAACTAGTGCGTAGCTATAATCTCTCCCACTCGATCCCTGATGCCAGTGCAACAGATCTCAAACCTTGTAGGATATTCACAACACCACACTCTTGCGCACACAGCCATGACCATGAACGGTAGTATGCAATCTACTAATTCCCAATGGAACAACAGATCACACTCAACTATAGTTGGTAGATTCGAACATAGGGTAATTGAAGAGGTTCTATGAAAGAAACAACTCCAAAATATTTTAACGTGGTCTAAACCCTAACTTGTGACGGCTACGGAGGTTTATATGAGGGCTGGGGCGTCCTCCCCTCTAAACGGGCCTAAAAATAGCCATAACTTGGCCCAAACTGACTCGGTTCGACTCAAACTGATACATACCGACCCATATGTGGGTTCGGCCTTATTGGCACGCAGTCCAAACGTCGTGGAACACCTCAAACATGTAATTCTTGGTGCGCCATCTCTCTCTCTTGCTCATACGTGATTTCCTCATTGCCTCCTAGTGCGCATGCCTCCCGGTCCTCCCTCGCCCACTTTTTGATATTGGAAATCAGCGCTTGTCCTTCTTGCTGCAACTCTCCTCCTCCTCGCGCAATGCTTGTGTTATCAATAAACCTGATCATACAAAGATGCATAGACTTAGGTAGTATAATGTTCTCATTAAGTAAAACATCAGGTTCAATTAGGAATGAATTCACCTTATAGTCATTATTGATTTGACTCAATATTTCCTTCCAGTTCAGGCAGTCAGAATCATCATAATCCCTGTATATATCCTCATCATCCTCCCTTTCTTCATGAAAAGCCGTCCTCGGCTTTAGGTAAGCTGAAAGTGGGAGAAACAAAAAGAACAACGTGTACGCAAAGTATATGTATATATAACATGTTGTATTATTGTTGTTCACAGGAAAAGTATGTCCAGTATACATCAAGCAACTTAAATTGCAGGTATAAGTGAAGTACAAAGAATCATGATCATGGTGAAAAACAACTAAATAGATAGTCATGTTCTTCAATATTAAATTCAGTTTTCTGAAAGAAGATCTATGATCAAATTTGTGAACAAGATCGAACCAATTCAATATGTCTGAAAACCAAATTGAATCATGCCATGCTTCAACTGCGCTACTCTGATTATTATGAACATGATCATGTTGTCCAGTATGTAAAATGCAACTCAATTTGCAAATATAAATGAAGTATAAAGCATTACCACAACTAGGCAATGAATTTCGGGACAAACACAACAAATATGAAAACTTGGGTTCTATTCTAGCAAGATTACAACGATCCAACATAGGTAAAATTACTTGTGTTGGCTGCATTATATCAACTTGATCTGACTTTAGTTTCATATTATCACAAATTTTATCATATATCCCACAACACAAAGTTGTCGACACACAACATGTATGGCTGAAAAAAGCATGTTTCAGTTCAGCGATTCGATCACAAGTAATGCATATGTGATCCACAAGAAAATTTTCATGCTATATTCACCAATCAGATTGAAAGTGAAACGAGGAGAATATGTGCTAGAATTCAGAAATGAAATTTCAGAAATCTTATGCATAGCATAACTCATACTCATAGGTTCATTTAACATGATGGAATACACAATATCAGCAGGTGGTATTCAAGCAAGTATTTAGTTATGTGTTATCAGTACCACATGATCAAAATTTGAATTTGGTAAACTATCACATGGTGCTGAAACAGTAGTGCAAGGCAAATCACAAGGAGGCTTCAGTAAAGGAATAGACTCACAATATGTCGCACATGTTGGCTGAAGCTCCAAATCAGTACCAATGTCATTAACAATCTTCTCAGCTGTAGTAGGTACTACGACATCCTCCTCAAGTAACAATACCAGATCGTGTGATGCAGGTTGTAAAATAGGCGTCTCCCTTTCTTCAAAAGCAACCTGCACATCACAAGATACAACACTAGGAGTAGACATGATTACGTTAGTAGACAACTCACATTTCTCATTAGTGTCCACTCTCAAAATTTCTGGAAGAGGCCATTTGCAGTTGTTCAAAAACATAGAACGTAGAAATTGCTTGAAATCTTCCCAAAGGATTTTTTTACCCATGACACCATACACAATCCTTGCGTCCTTCCACCAACGAGCTACCTCTTCATCCACACGTCGGTGAGCAAGAATGTATTCTATATGTCCATTAAACTTGCTATCGAAAGTACGACATCTCGCAAAACCAAATCCCATATCAATTTCCCAAATCTGATATTCTGCGGGTGTGGCGGAACTTTCCAATCGCCACTTGATTGTAGTTGGATCATATGCCATGCCAACCACAATAGCTAAATAGTCATGGTAAACATCATTGATTTCTGCATCACATCAACACTAGTAGAAGTCATGATTAGTACATTAGTGCAAAAACACAAAATTGTTTCGGTGGCACACTCACAACTCACTCAAAAACTGACAAGAAAGTAGATCTTACCATTCCAAAGTGAATAGTGATGCTTACCAATTCGAAACCAAAGACTGATGCACTGATGTGATGAAGTGAATACCAAAGGTATAGAGAACGATCGCAGGGCACACATGTTATTTATGGTGGAGCTGTAGGTATGATATCCTAACTACACCGCAAATAAGTCCTAGTGCTGATCGTATGACAAAGACCCACGGAAACACACACGGTGGAGATAAATGGGGCAATTGCAACTATGAAAATGAGCTCAATAAAGTAAGGTATGTCGAAGGAATGCTCGTGTTGCGATGCACAAGGAGAGACGCTAGCAATGTCTCAACGAAACGGGCACAAGATTGCTAAACTGAGCAGCCCGTAGAGCACTAAGCACGCTAGTCTCGTAGGATAGTTTTAGACACAAAGAAAGGTTTACTAAGGCTCACAAGGATAGGTACCCTATGTGGACTTAGTAAAAAAATAAACAAAAAAAGAAAAAAATTTGACCTGAGAATTGGTCTCTGCCACGGCAGAAAAACGGCCTAAAATCCTGCCGCGGCAGGATGTCGGCAGACACAAAAATTTCTCGTACGAGGACAGACCTGTCTGTCGTACGGCGACGGTCCGATTTTTTTTTGGGATTTTTTTTCCACGCTGGAGCACAGACCCGTCTGCGGTCAGGCGTGAGGCAGCGAGATTATTTTTTTCTTTTTTACTTCAACGTGAAGCAAACTCAGTACAAGTCTAGATCTGATCGGTTTGCTTTTTATTTTTCTCCTTTCAAATGGATCTACAACCTGAGACTAAAATAAAACAGATCTACTAGATCTAAGACTCAAGAACACGACGAATAGTCTAGAAATAGTCTAGGGACTCCGACAACGGATCAAAAACAGACGAAAACTAGACAAAAACTACGACTCAGATTTAGAAGAAAGGCTACACAAAAGGATTACGATCAGCAACTAGAACTCACGAACAGTGTTATCTAGGCTATGTCAATAAACTAAGAACCCTAGTATTTTTGTGTGGCTTTTTCTGTATAGGACAAAAACAACTAATCTATGGATGGATTTGTGGATGCTTACCGAGGCAACACTGGAAATCTGATACCAAGATGATATGGGGTGGCCCGATCTTCTCAACAAGCTCTTGTCAATGATATGGTGGATGATAGATAACTAGTGCGTAGCTATGATCTCTCCCGCTCGATCCCTGATGCCAGTGCAACAGATCTCGAACCTTGTAGGATATTCACAACACCACACTCTTGCGCACGCAGCCGTGACCATGAACGATAGTATGCAATCTACTAATTCCCAATGGAACAACAAATCACACTCAATTATAGTTGGTAGATTCGAACACAGGGTAATTCCAGAGGTTCTATGAAAGAAACAACTCCAAAATATTTTAACGTGGACTAAACCCTAACTTGTGACGGCTACGGAGGTTTTATATGAGGGCTGGGGCGTCCTCCCCTCTAAACGGGCCTAAAAACAGCCATAACTTGGCCCAAACTGACTCGGTTCAACTCAAACTGATACATACCGACCCATATATGGGTTCGGCCTTATTGGCATGCAGTCCAAATGTCGTGGAACACCTCAAACATGTAATTCTTGGTGCGCCATCTCTCTCTCTCTCTTGCTCATATGTGATTTCCTCATTACCTCCTAGTGCGCATGCCTCCCGCTCCTCCCTTGTGCACTTTTTGATATTGGAAATCAGCGCTTGTCCTTCTTGCTGTAACTCTCCTCCTCCTCCTCCTCCTCCTCCTTGCGCAACGCTTGTGTTATCAATAAACCTGATCATACAAAGATGCATAGACTTAGGTAGTATAAAGTTCTCATTAAGTAAAACATCAGGTTCAATTAGGAATGAATTCACCTGATAGTCATTATTGATTTGACTCAATATTTCCTTCCAGTTCAGGCAGTAAGAATCATCATAATCCCTGTATATATCCTCATCAGTCAATTCTTGGGAAGATCTCTTGTATGTTGGTCTTCTAAAAAGAAGAATTGTATATCTCCCTTTACCACCGAAGCTGAATATGTTGCTTCTGCCAGCGCTTGCACTCAATTATTGTGGATGAGGCAAACTTTAAAGGAATACGGATTCAATTGTGACAAAGTGCCTCTTTTATGTGATAATGAAAGTGCAATCAAAATTGCGTACAATCCTGTTCAGCACACAAGGATGAAGCATATTGAGATTCGGAATCATTTTATTCGAGACCATGTTGCTCGCGGCGATATTGATCTATCTTTTGTGAGCACGAAGAACCAACTTGCGGATATTTTTACAAAGCCACTTGATGTAGCAAGAATCTGCTACTTGAGGAATGAGCTAAATATCATTGATTCCAGGAGCTTGTCTTGATTACCCATGCACTCACTCGTACATCTCAATCCTTCTTTGGTATAGGTGTGGGCATGGATATAGGGGGAGTGTGGTCCTAACTCATTGGGCTAACCCTCCCCCCATAATGCCAAAAGCAAGATAAATCATTTCTCTTAATATCATTTTGTGATATGTGAGCTTATTGATGAGTATTGGTCGTGAACCCAAGATATATCTTCGCAGTGTCACACCATACACTCCAACAAGGTGGCCTCAGCCACCGCCCTCTCCCTTGAGGAGAATTGGCTCTTTTCGGCTGTTCTTTGCTATCTCATATTCTTATGGGAATCACACGCAATCATGGCTTTTATTTGATTTGGATTTTGCAATTTTGAGTGTCTAATACCATCTCAGTTTGGCTCTCTTAACCCTAAGCCTTTCCCTACCCCTAAGCCATCTATTCTAGCACAAAAGTCCCTTGTACAACTTGTGGGGGTGTTGTTTGGGGACGCGCGGGCCTGGTTCTGTGTATAACAGAATACCAGATTTAAGGCCAGATAATCCGGCCCTGGCGGATTTCATCTTAAAGGGCAGGGATCGGGGGGAAGGGCTCATAACGAGCAGCACTTCTCCCCAACCCTCTCCTCCTCCTGAGCCGCCGCCTACCGTCCCCCACCCTCCCCGGAGCCTCTCTGGCCACCGGATTTTCCGGGCCTCCCCAGATCTTCTTCTCCGCGCCTCCGGGTACCTTCTCCTCCGTGTTCTTCCTCCAATGAGTGAGGGTAACTCCCTCTCTCCCCATCTTTGGCTAGATGTGTTACTTGTTGGGTGGAATGTTGTCTAGAAGGATGTGTTTTCAGATAGAAATCATAGTCTTGCAGTTTCTAGGCCCGATCTACTTTTTTGCATTCAATCTAGGTGAAATCGAAATTTTCCGCCAGGGCCGGATTATCCGCCCCTGGCCAGGCCGGATAATCTGGCCTGACAGATTCGATTCTGGTTCAGTTTCACTAATGGAGTATGCATTGGGTAGATTTGTCCTATGAACTTTTTGACTATTTTTTCCATGCTCTCTCCTGGACTTGTGTGTATGCTTATCCCCTTGCTATCGCCCTTATTCTCCTCACAGGTGGTTCCAGTGTTCCCAAGACCTACAAGCGCCGCCCTCGCACCAAATACTTTTGGGACGATGGACAGGGTAACTTAGTGGACGAAGTTGAGTTGAGGAGAAGAAAGAACAAAGCGAAGCGCATGGCTGAACAAGCAAAGAGGACTAGGAAGGGGGTGTCCAAGAGGAAGGGCAAGGAGCCCAAGATCAACTACAGGACTTTGGAAGCGGTCTCCTACTCCTCCATCCATCATCGTGACTTGTTTGCTGAGCTGCCTCGTGATGATGAGGTTGAGGAAGGTGACACTGAGGAGCTTGAAGATGAGGATGAGGATGGGAATGAAGACGAGGAAGAGGACATGGACGAGGACTACGAGTGATCCCGTGGGGCGCTAGAATCGCTCCTCTCCCTTTTTGGTGTCTCGATGCCAAAGGGGGAGAAGTAGTTCTATTAGGATGTCCGTGGATTTGCATGGGTCGGGCATGCGCACTTGCATTTTTCTATTCGTCGTTTTCTTGCTCATGCCCATTTAGCGTTGAACTTTATATTTGTGGTTGTTTGAGACTCTATGTGGTTGTCTAGATTATGCCTTTGGATTTCATCTCATGGATTATGCGTATGGATCTATCTATTCATATCCTATTGCTGGAGGTTTTTTTATCACGGAAGGCGCTTATATTGGTTATCCGGTAATGATTGTGGCTTATGTCAAGGATGCCTTCCCTCTGCCTCGGTGGTATGTTTATGTTGCTCATATGTCTATGTAATAGATTCACCTATTTGTGTGCATTTGTATTCCAATGCAAAATTCTATTATGCACACATTGAGGGGGAGTCCCTTTCATAGTTATTACTGTTTGTCTTGTGTCTTTCTCCGGCAAATCCTGGTATTGTCATCTAACACCAAATAGGGGGAGATTGAAAGAACATTTCATGTTTTCCTATGTTTTGCGTGTTAGATAACAATAATGTGGAGATTATTCATGTGCGCTAAGTGTGCAGGAAGCTTTGAGGGGGCCGGATTATCCGCCCCACCAAGGGCCGGATAATCTGGTCTACATCATTGCTCAAAGGGAGCCAAGGCGTGTCGCTTGGTATCCGGTCGGATTTTCTCCCAGAAAATCCGAACTGGGGCGGTTTTTCCTGCCCAGTCCGGATAATCCGGCCGTCGCATGGGCCAGATAATCTAGCCCCCAGTTTTTGAGCAAAGGGAGCCAAGGCGTGTCGCTCGGTATCCGGTCGAATTCTCCCGGAAAATCCCAACTGGGGCAGTTTTTCCTCCCCAGGCCGGATAATCCGGCTGTCGCATGGGCCCGATAATCCGGCCCCTAGTTTTTGAGCAAAGGGAGCCAAGGCGCGTCGCTCGGTATCCGGTCAGATTTTCTCCCGGAAAATCCGAACTGGGGCGGTTTTCGTCCCTAGGCCGGATAATCCGGCCTTCACATAGGACCGGATAATCCACCCCCCAGAATTTGATCAAGGGCAAGCTCGGCGCGACGCTCTAATAGGGGGCGGATTATCTGCCGGATATTCCGAGTCTAGGGCGGTGTTTTCCCTAGGCCAGATAATCCGGCCCTCACTTGTTCCGGATAATCCGGCCCCCAGAGTGTCCAACGGCTGGTTTTAGAAGGGGGTATAAATACCCCTTCTTCCCCAATGTTCAGAACTCTTGATTCATTCGAAATTGTCCAAACATTATGGAAGAGCTCTCATTCTCGATCTCCCACTTCAACCACCCGAAGGTCTTGATCTTTGGGGGAATTGAAGGAGGAGAAGTTCATCATCATCATCATGAATCAAGCGCTTCAACTCCTCTCCATTCACTTAGAGAAATCCCTGATCTAGTATTCTTGTCAATACCTAGATCTTGTTCATTGTATTTGATAACTTTGTTCTTGTGGCAGCTTGTTGTCATTCGGGAGCCTCCAAGTTGTTTGTGGAGTTGTTTCCCCGCTAGTTGTGTAAAGGCGCCGGTGCCCGCCTCGAAGGGTACCTATAGTGGAAAGGTGAATCAGGCCTTTGGTGGCCGGATCCATCGGAGAACAGGGTGAGGCCTATTGTGGCGTGGTGGTCTTAGTACCTCCCACCCCTCCAACGCAGACGTACTTCCCTTAACAAGGAAGGAACTGCGGCCAAACAAATCCTGTGTCTCCGCGTGCTTCACTACGGTTTACCCGTTCCTCTTCCACTCACTCTTTACTCGCTAGTAGATAGGTTTGCATATAGGGAAATACCACCTAATAGTTTATCTAGAGAATTTACCCTTTGTGCTAAGCCTAAAATTGAAAAAATTGGTGTAGCACCTATTCACCCCCCCTCTAGGTGCCCATACGATCCATTTCAATTGGTATCAGAGCCCCGACTCTTAATTCGGGCTTAACCGCCTAAGAGTAGTATGGGTACCAAGGATGATGGGAATGAGGCTGTGGATAAGGTCACAATGGATGATCTCAAGTCGTTGGAAACAACCTTGTTGAAATCCTTTGAGGCCAAGATGGAGGAGATGAATCAAATGATTGCTCGCCTCACATCATCCATAGCCCCATCTCCATCCTCCTCTGAGGCTGCCACACCATCATCTAAGGAAAAGGGTAACACCGGATCCAAGGATGATGATGTGGAAGGTGAAAAACTTAATGGTTCCACCTCCAAGAAGGGAAGTGGTAAGGAGGAATATAGTGAGGTTCGCCACGTATATTCCCTCGACCCACCTATCCCTCATCCTCATATAAACAATAGGGGTGATCCACCCAAGCTCACTGCATCCTCTTTCAATCAATGGCAATTCTTAATGAAATCTCATGTTTGCAGCTCCTCAATTGAACTTTGGAGGATTATTGAAGAGGGTCTTCATATTGGAGATCAAACCAACCTAACAAGAAGAGAAGTTGTGGACAGCCAGTTGAATGCCACCGCTCTCCACATGATACAACTGTGTGTGGGTCCCAAGGACATGCCACACATTGAACATCTCAACACAGCTAAAGAAGCTTGGGATGCTCTTACAGATCTCTTTGTTGGGAATGAAAGCATGAGAAGGAACATGTATGATTCCCTTAGTAATGAAGCTGAGGGATTCTACATGTTGGATGGTGAAAACCATGAGGACATGTATATAAGGCTCAAGGGCATCGCAACAACATTCAAAAAGCATGGGGCCACTCACATTGATGATGCATGGATAAAAAGGAAATATGTGAGTGACTTAATGCCTTTCGAGCCAACGGACTTGAAGAGCCTGCAAGGTAGACATAACTACCATCAAATGACATCCAATGAAGTCATGCAAGAAATGGCGTCATTCAAAGTGGCAGCAAAGAATACTGAAGATGCCCGTGCTTGGGCCATTGGAATGCAAAAGGGTGCCAATGTGGCTCTCAAAGCCAATGTTGTTGAGCAAGAGGAAGATGAAAGAGTTTTTGAGGGGGCCTCCATGTACTGCCCCGATAAAGTCAAACATGCTCATGGTGAGTACATGGTGTTTTATGCAAGGAACTTTTGGAAGGACCCTGTCAAAGCCAAGTCGGAACTTGAGCGCAAGAACGGGTCAAATGGAAGAAGAGAAAGTGGCCCAAGATTGAGAACTTGCTACAACTGTGGAGATAGAATGCACTTTGTAGCCGAGTGTCCGTATCAAAATAGAGAAGACAATGGTGGCAGGCTCATTCTTAAAGAGAAATCTAAAGCACCTAAGAAGAAGCCATTTATTAAGAAGAATGGCCCCTTCAAGAAACAGCCCACGCCAGGGGGTGGTGTGGTGGCTCCCGGCACCCCCTCGTCCTATCCTTCCGCCTATAAGTTGCCCTCGGGATGAAAACCCTAAGTACCCGATAAAAAAATCCATGAAAGAGTCTGTAGCCGCCGTCATATCCATCCCTAGATCAGGAGGGATCTGAAGCTCTTCCCGGCACCCTGTCGGAGAGGGGAATTCACCCTGGAGGCCTTCTTCATCACCATGCAAGCCTCCGGTGTGATATGTGAGTAGTTCATCCTTGGACTACGGATCCATGTAATAGCTAGATGGCTGGTTTCTCCTCCTTTGTGCTTTCATGTTTAGATCTTGTGAGCTCCGTTCATGATCAAGATCATCTATTTGTAATTCATAAATGTTGTGTTTGCGGGGATCCGATGGATATTGAGATGCTATTTCAGATTGATTATTGATTCTATCATGTCTTTGTTATTTGAGATCTTGCATGCTTTCTGTTGTTAGTAGCTATCTTGGCCAAGTAGATGCTAGCAACTCCAAGAGTTAGTATTTATACTCGATAGTGGGTTCATGCCTCTGGTAATCTGGGGAAGTGACAGAAATCTCTAAGGTACTAGATGTGCTGTTTCTACTAGGGAGAAAACAACAATCCTTTGTTCATAGAACAATCGTATTGTTTACTTTACACGCAGTTCGTAAAGCAATAATCTGTTGCTTGCAACTTAATACTGGAGGGGGTTCGGATGATAACCTGAAGGTGGATTATTAGTCATAGATGCAGTTGGATGGTGGTCTATGTATTATGTTGTAACCCCCAATCAAGTCTCAGAGGAGTCAAGATGATTAGTATATGCATGTATTTCTTTCTCGGTGTTTGTCAATTGCCCCACTGTAATTTGTTCACCCAGCATGTTATCTATCTAAGGAGAGCCACCTCTAGTGAACTATGGATCCCGGTCCTTTTTCTTTACATACAATCTACAATCTTTTACTATTTTGTGTTTACTTTCTGCAAACTTTTACTTCTTTCCATTCGATACGGTTAATCCTTTGTTTTCCGCAAAACACGGTGAGATTGACAACCTCATCGCAAGTTGGGGACAAAGTTCTGTGGTTGTATCGTGCAGGTCTCCACGTTGCTACTAGCACCGGTAGTGCGCCCAGCCAAAGCTCAGCTAGTAACACCTTTGAGGTGTTTCCTTGCTCCTACTGGTTCGATTAAACCTTGGTTTCATTACTGAGCGAAACTTGCTGCTATGCTCATCATACCTTCCTCTTGGGGTTCCCAACGAGCTCTACATCAACCACGCACCAACACTTTTCTGGGCGCCATACACAGAGCCATCAAGCATTTTTCTGGCGCCGTTGCCGGGGAGTCAAGGACATCTTCACAAGGGGAGTCCCTCATAACCAATCTCTTTACTTTGTTGTTTTTGTTTTTCTTAGTTTCCTTTTTGCTTTGTTTGCTTATTTGTTCTTAAAAAAACACAAAAAAATAGTTTTACTAGTTTGCTTTCTTTATCAAAAACACAATTTTTTTTAGTTCCTATCCTAAGTTGCCTTTATGACTAGCTCTGCTCCAATCACTATTTCATTATGGATAGCTCACTCAGTTTCCTATTTGGGAATAGTTTTATGACTGCTAAGGTAATAGATGAACCACCTCTTGCTAGCACCTCTATGGAAGAAGAAATTGCTGAACCTGAAAGCTCATTAGATGGACAAAAGGAGGAAGAATGGATCTACCCATGCCTACCTTCTAATGAGAGTAACTCTTTATCCCTTACATTATTTGATTGTACCCCATGCTTATCAAAGGAGGGTGAATGTTATGTTCCCGAGGATTCTTTTGAAAATATTTATAATAAAGCTCTAGTGCTTGTAGATCATGAAAAGCATGCCTTATCTGATAGTTATATTGTTGAGTTTATTCATGAGGCTACTGAAAATTATTATGAGAGAGGAAAATATGGTTGTAGAAGTTTTTATGGTAATGAAACACCTCTCTATGTGCTGAAAGATTTGAAGTTACTTTTGTTTTATCTTCCTATGCCTGTCACTTTGTTCTTTGTGCATTTATTTGCATACAAGATTCCTATACATAGGAAGTGTGTTAGACTTAAATGTGTTTTGAATTTGCTTCTTGATGCTCTCTTTTACTTCAATTCATATTTCCTATGAGAGCATCTTCTCAAAATTTTATGCCTAACTTAAAGGCGTTAAAGAATAGTACTTGTTGGGAGATAACCCAAGAGTTTTAGTTGAGTCTTGGAAGTTATTACCTATGTAATAACCTCTCCTTATCCTTTTTATTTGCTTTTTGTGCCAAGAGTAACCTCTAATGAGAGTGAAGTAATGATTGGGAAAGTTGCTGTCCCGAAACAGATTTTTGTGCTTCACCTTAAAAATTCCTGAGAGAGCTCTGTATGTTGGATTGAGCTGTAATTGTTTGTGCTTCTGCCCCATGTTGTTATCTAACTTTCGTTAGTTCAACACTTTTTTATTTGAGCAACAGAAGGTCTTCGAAAAAATTTGTCTTTACCTGCTGGTCTGTTTTGACAGATTTCTGCCATTTTTCTGCATTTGCTTCTTGTTAGTTCCTTCTTGAGTTGCTTTGGGGAATTGATCTTTATGAGGGAAGTGCTACAGTATCTAGTGTCCTAATGGAAGTTTATTTAGAACTGAACCTTGAGACTTATTTATCTTAAGTGCACTCATGTTGCTAATGAGATTGTGTGAAGTTTTGTATGAAGGAAAATTTTCAGGTGTATGGAAGGAATGAGTAATGAGATGAAGGATGGACTAAAGCTCAAGCTTGGGGATGCCACACGTGTCACCCCATGAAATATTCAAGAAGTACAAGCGTCAAAGCTTGGGGATGCCCAAGGCATCCCCTTCTTCATCAATAAAAATCCCAGGTTTCTTCCAAACGCTTCATTTTTATTGTTTCATGCACAGTTGTGTGGTTCTTGGAGCGTCTTCTTTTTCGTTTTTGTTTTGGTTTTTAGTTTGCTTGGTTTGCTTAGTTTTCTGAATAAATTGGTTGGAACCCCTCTTTCATACATTGGTTTGCAAATAGTTTGGTTTGGTTTGCAAAAGAGTAGGAAAATTCATGCTTATGTCGTAAAAAGAGCTCGTTTTTGACTGTGGCTATGCTTTGTCATGCCATGCTTGATATTTTTTTGGCTTTATACTTAGTATTCTTTGCTGTAGCATGTCTTGTTATAAAAAATTGAGATTGCTTAATGTGCCTTGGATGAATCATCCGTTGTTTTAGCATATTAAAGCATAGTATAGTGGTATTCTCCTTTGATGCTTTATTTGGGTTGACTTGGCACATGGTCACACCATGTTATGACTATCTAAAGTCAACATAGCCTGTATGATCCTTTAGTTTTCAACTTGTAGTATCACTTTATGCTTTGACCAATGATGTTTTATCGCTCTGCATGATTATGGCCATTATTGCTCTCTTAGTTTGTCGCTCCCAGTCTTTTGCTAGCCTCCACAACAAAGTATGAGTTCCACTCATGCATCCAACTCCCTAAACCAAGTTATTCCAAAGAGTCCACCATACCTACCTACTAGCTTATGCTATTCCAAGTACATTCATGCTTTTGTTTACCTTTCACTTGTTATGAGAAAACTAGTGATTAAAGCTCTCACGAACTTGATGGCACACTTTAATTTTTGCCTCTAATAAACTTGAACCATTGGGTCCTTCTTTGTTGCGTATATGCTTGCGCTTTATAAGTTGAAATTAGCAGAACCATGTTTCATGGGGAACGCTTTCAACATTGCACTTGTACTTTGTACCTCGTTGATATCATGTTCTTTTGCTTACGGATCCCGGTGGTGTGAAATAAATGTGGAACTTGTAAGATCATGGAGTTTGTATGTGTGTTAGAGAAACGCCTGGGCCGCTAGCCTAATCCATGCCTAATCATGGTGGAAACTTGCAGCATCACCATAATGAGCACTCTATGAAGCATCCTCAATAAAAACCTATGCAAATAGCAAATAAAAAGATTGCTGAGATGCTCATTGTCTGCTTGCCTTGTCATTTTGATTATGGGAAAGCTCCTGTATCATGTGTAAGGGGTACCCGTTGGCGGTTCTTAATGATACACATATACTTACAATGACAAGAGCTTACTCATGACTCAAGTTGAGTAGCATGAGGATCGGTCTTCGTAAGTAAGGGGCATGAGATTTCGGTTTATAACTTGTCAAGCATGTCCTCTTAGTTGTGTCACTTTAACCTTAATCACCTTCAAGATGCTTATGATAGGGGCAATGAGAGCTGAAAGCTATAAGTACCATAATTTTTGGAAGCTCTTTATGAGACTTGAATCCCTACTTCCTTTTACAAAAAGGCCTTTCTTCCACCATTATATTGAGTCTCCACCTTCTTTGTTTATGCACCTACTTTGAGAGCATAGTGGCCATTCTTAGTTCTATGTGCATTGTCCCAAGACTAGTTGATTGATGCATAACTTGTTATTGCTTGTTTGAAACTATTGTATCTAGTCACTCTTATGAACTTTGAAGGTGTCCTATGCATTTATATTTGCTACTCTATTGAGGGACAAGCTGAATACTATTATGCTATGTTTTCTTTATGTGAAACAAACAAACGTCTTGCAAAGCATGTTATTCATGAATCTTTTGTTTGTGCCTTTTCATGTTTCATCATAGTTTCTTTGCTTACTGCTAGAACTTCGTGTTTCATGTTATGATTAAAGTACTATGATCCCAGCTTTGAGTTTTGCAAATACTTTGATCAAGTCTTTGATGGTGCATGTCACCTCAAAAATTATTTCTTTTTATCACTTACCTACTCGAGGACGAGCAGGAGTTAAGCTTGGGGATGTTGATACATTGCAAATGTATCTATAATTTTTGATGTTCCATGCTTGGTTTTATCCACTTCCTTGTGTTTTGTTCCAACTTTGGAGTACTTTCCTTATGATTTCTTGGACTAACCTATTAACAAGAGCCACAGTGCCAGCTACCTGTTTTCTGCTGTTTTTGGTTCCAGGAAAGTCAGAAAATGAATATTCTCGGAATTGGACGGGACAAAAGCCAAAGTGCCTATTTTTCCGGAAGGGATCAAGTGCAAGAATACGAGACGGAGAAGGTCCAGGGGCCGGCCACACCACCTGGCCGCGCGGCTAGGCCTGGCCCGCGCCAGGGGTGGTGTGGTGGCTCCCGGCACCCCCTCGGCCTCTCCTTCCGCCTATAAGTTTCCCTCAGGACGAAAACCCTAAGTACCCGATCAAAAAATCCACGAAAGAGTCTGTAGCCGCCGTCATCTCCATCCCTAGATCGGGAGGGATCTGAAGCTCTTCCCGGCACCCCGCCTGAGAGGGGAATTCACCCTGGAGGCCTTCTTTATCACCATGCAAGCCTCCGGTGTGATGCGTGAGTAGTTCATCCTTGGACTACGGATCCATGTAGTAGCCAGATGGCTGGTTTCTCCTCCTTTGTGCTTTCATGTTTAGATCTTGTGAGCTCCGTTCATGATCAAGATCATCTATTTGTAATTCATACATGTTGTGTTTGCGGGGATCCGATGGATATTGAGATGCTATTTCAGATTGATTATTGATTCTATCATGTCTTTGTTATTTGAGATCTTGCATGCTTTCCGTTGTTAGTAGCTATCTTGGCCAAGTAGATGCTAGCAACTCCAAGAGTTAGTATTTATGCTCGATAGTGGGTTCATGCCTCTGGTAATCTGGGGAAGTGACAGAAATCTCTAAGGTACTAGATGTGCTGTTGCTACTAGGGAGAAAACAACAATCCTTTGTTCATAGAACAATCATATTGTTTACTTTACACATAGTTCGTAAAGCAATAATCTGTTGCTTGCAACTTAATACTGGAGGGGGTTCAGATGATAACCTGAAGGTGGATTATTAGTCATAGATGCAGTTGGATGGCGGTCTATGTATTATGTTGTAATGCCTAATCAAGTCTCAGAGGAGTCAAGATGATTAGTATATGCATGTATTGCTTTCTCGGTGTTTGTCAATTGCCCCACTGTAATTTGTTCACCCAGCATGTTATCTATCTAAGGAGAGCCACCTCTAGTGAACTATGGATCCCGATCCTTTTTCTTTACATACAATCTACAATCTTTTACTGTTTTGTGTTTACTTTCTACAAAATTTTACTTCTTTCCATTCGATACATTTAATCCTTTGTTTTCCGCAAAACACGGTGAGATTGACAACCTCATCGCAAGTTGGGGACAAAGTTCTGTGGTTGTGTTGTGTAGGTCTCCATGTTGCTACTAGCACCGGTAGTGCGCCCTGCCAAAGCTCAGCTAGTAACACCTTTGAGGTGTTTCCTTGCTCCTACTGGTTCGATTAAACCTTGGTTTCATTACTGAGGGAAACTTGCTGCTGTGCTCATCATACCTTCCTCTTGGGGTTCCCAACGAGCTCTACATCAACCACGCACCATCACTTTTCTGGGCGCCATACATAGAGCCATCACCCGCCTCGAAGGGTACCTATAGTGGAAAGGTGGATCAGGCCTTTGGTGGCGGGATCTATCGGAGAACAGGGTGAGGCCTATCGTGGCGTGGTGGTCTTAGTACCGCCCAGCCCTCCAACGCAGACGTACTTCCCTTAACAAGGAAGGAACTACGGTCAAACAAATCCCGTGTCTCCACGTGCTTCACTACGGTTTACCCGTTCCTCTTCCACTCGCTCTTTACTCGCTAGTAGATAGGTTTGCATATAGGGAAATTCCACCTAATAGTTTATCTAGAGAATTTACCCTTTGTGCTAAGCCTAAAATTGAAAAAGTATTAAAAATTGGTGTAGCACCTATTCACCTCCCCTCTAGGTGCCCATACGATCCATTCCAGCAAGCTCTTTTGCAATAGGTGACATGGGTATACCCTACAGGTACTCGAGTTTGGTATATATGGCCTGAATACGACGGAAGCCCACGACGTTGCCAAGGCCCAAATGGAGAATTCGAGTAACCTACGGACTCTCGATTGCTTGCGGAACAAGAAGAAGCTAAAGATAGAAAGTTTAAAGGGAAAACCCTAACCTGTAACCGACTCGACCTGCTACCTGAGACCTAGCCTATCTATATAAAGGCTAGGAGGGGGCGGCGAGGAGGACAACCCTAGTTTCCACAACCCTCGCCAGATTGCATCTGCGCACCATTGTAATGTTCGATTCCTCTATTAATTCTAGTAGCAGACAAGCAGGAGTAGGGACCTCTACGAGGCCTGAACCTGGGTAAATCTTCGAGTCCCCTGTGTTCTTGTTTTCTAGCCGATTGATGCTTCCAGCGCTCCCTCCTTCTCCAAAACCCAAGTCCATAACAATGGGCTTTGATGAGTTAAACCCTCGTCAATTGGCGCCGTCTGTGCGAATTGGGAGTGCTGATGTTGCGGCTTCTTCGGCCCCATCAACTGCGATCTACAACTCCGCAATATCAGAGATTCGCTAGCTCTTCGGCGTGTTCAACTTTAGTGTCCACACGCTAGTCATTCACCTGGCTTTCGAATCCGTGGGCGACGGAATTAGCCTGGCGATCGGGAGCTTCCGCTTCCAAGTTGGTTAGATGGGCACGCTTCGCATGCCTGACCAGCCGACAATACCATTGATTGCTCCAGCATTGTGGTTCCCTCCGCCGATCGGCACCCTCAGTGAGCTCAATGCCTCGACAACAGCCGAGAATACAGACAACGAATCTGATCTGGGCGATCTAGCAACTGAAGATGGAGCCTACGGCTCCGGATCTGAAAGTTGCGGGAGCAGCATCTTCCCCAACCACTTCATGTGCGCCGTCATCAACACATGCGAATCCTCCGCCAATCGCGACAACATGGGCAATAGTGGCAATGGAACCGACCCGCCAAACAGTGGCATACCTAATGGCGGACCACCCAATGGCGGACCACCAAACGGCGGCCCCACTAATGGCATCCCCGTCAACAATGGAGGGGCAGTCGAACCTCCAACTATGATAAACGAGCAAACTGGTGAACGCGTCATGATCAGGCTCAACGATCTCGAGTGGGCCCGCTGCCGAGAAGCCCTACAAGGCCACCCTCTGCCTTTCGGCTCCCTGAAAGAACTGCTGATGGGGTACCATTGGCTCCTGAAAGAAGAATACAAACGCCAACTGCAAACAATCGCACAACTCAAGGCGCGTAAAAAGGCGACAGACGAGTCGACCCTCCGATGAGCTGGGCTCTCCTCCCACGGAGGATCCTCCTCGAAGTGCAACGAGTACATCGCTAACAAGAGGCGATCTTGACTGGCCCACCTCACTCAACAAGAGCGTGTAGAAGCCGCAAAGGTCCTCGACTTCAGCTCCATGACGGTGGATACACGTGGCAACATGCTCCCAAATATGCCGCAACCTGCGGTAACGGCGGCCACCATGTACCTCCTCAACAACTAGCTGCCAGCTGGAGATCCTCGAGCTGCCATGCACCGATGTATGATCGTAGGCTTGGGGTTAATCAAGGCCGCTCTTGACAAAGAGCCGACACCGGAGCCGAAGAAAGGCAAGGCTCTGGCAAAACGCTATTCCTCGCCCTCATCCAGCGATGACAGTCACGATCTGTCTCGACGCCGCCACTCCTGGCAACACGACCGTGACTACGACGCGCGTGATGACATCACACAACGCAAAATCGACAAGTCAAGGGCGTGACGTGCCCGATCGACTGACTCAGAAGACGAAGATGACGAGCTTTGTGGTGCTAGATGCTTCAGCAGGGCCATCAGGAAAAAGCGAATGCCCAAGGGGTTTAAGCTCCCATTAGAGAACCCAAAGTTTGACGGTCTACAGGACCCGAAAATCTAGTTAGAGGACCATATCTCCTCCGTCAGGCTCCACGGCGGGAGTCGAAGCATGGCCATGCAATGCCTGCAGCTACAACAACAGGGCGCCGCCCGGGCATGGCTCAACAACCTCCCACGAGGATCCATTCACAGCTAGGAAGAGTTGGTCTACAGCTTTGTGTGCAACTTCAAGGGCACCTACAAAAGGCCCGCGTCAATCGAAGAGCTGAGGTGCTGCCAGCAAAGGTCAGGTGAATCGCTACGCTCGTACATCCAAAGGTGGTCCATCATCAAGAACTCCACAGAAAATATCTTGGAGGATCGCACAATCGACGCATTCAACGGCGGCGTTCGCTGCATAGAGCTTAGGGAGGAGCTGGGCCGCTCGAAGCCCAAAACCATTGACCACCTGATGGAAATTGTGAATCGGTGGGAAGACGGAGAAGATTCGGTGAAGAATCACGTTCATTCCGACGATGAAGTAGAACTCGAACGTACACGCGACCGCCGAAGCAAACGTTGAATGCGCATCTATGATGACCGCGACAACATCAACATGGTCGCAGCCGGCTACGCCGACAGACGGGATGACAACCGCAACAACGGCTACCGCAGCGGTGGGTACCGTGACTCCGGGAAAACCGCGCAAGTATGGCAGCACCGCACTCGCGATGAGGCACCCACAGCATCCATTGAAGACAAGCTGTCCGGGCCATGCACCGTGCACTTCGACATCGACAAGCATGATGGCAAAAAGAAATCCAGCCCACCTCCTCAAAGACTGCAGCGAGTTCCTCAAACTCCATGAGGGTCTGGCTCGGATGAATTGTGACGCGGTCAACAGGGGCTACAGAGCCACCCCAGGCGCTGTGGCACATGGAGCTCCTCCACCACCACCCGGACCACCGCCAAACGCAGCTGCGCCTGACCAGCATCATGAACGCGAGCCGTACCCATGGGCCATGGGCACCATGATGATCCAAAAGGGTCGCCCCTCCAACCAGGTACAAAAGGCCATCACTCACCAAGTGAATCTGGCGACAAACTCGCCACCATCCACCACTGAGTTCCTCAGTGGAAGCGACTCCTGCATCACCTTCGACAAGCGCGACCATCCGCGCCAAGTACCTCCTCCAGGCCACTGTCCCCTCGTACTCGAGGCACAAATTGGAGGTTTCGACATGAGCCGCGTCTTCATGGACGGCAGAAGCGGCATCAACCTTATGTTCGCGAGTAGCTTGCGAGCAATGAGGATACCTCTGACCTGCCTAGAGGCCTCGGATACAACATTCCACGGCATCGTCCTAGGCAAGGGCGTATATCCCCTTGGCAAAATCAACCTCGACATCATCTTTGGCACGCCGAAAAACTTTCGGTCGACTTTGAAGTTGTCGACTAGCCCTCACAGTACCACTGCATCCTCGAACGTGTCGCGTTCGCTAGGTTCATGGCAGTGACGCACTACGCCTATTTGCAGATGAAAATGCCAGGCCCTAATGGCATCATCACAATCAATGGGAGCTTCGAGAGGTCCGACAGTTCTGACAGGGAGTTCAACAGAATTTCCCAGTCCTTCGGCATGCAGGAAGAACTCGCGAGACTAAAGGAGTCGACAGACAACAGTCTGCCTCCCCTGAGCCGGCCAAGTTCACCCGACCAATCCTTCAACTCATCGGTGCACACGAAGAAAGTTTAGGTCCACCCATCGGATCCCGCCAAGACGGCCCACATCGCCAACAACTTGAGTCCCGCATAGGAACTCGCGCTCGTCGAATTCCTCCGTGAGCACTGTGAATTCTTCGCCTGGTGTCCAGCGGACATGCCAGGAGTTCCTAGGGAGTTTGACGAGCACGCACTCAACATCAACCCAGACGCAAGGCCAGTCAAACAAACAATTAGGCGACTGTTTGAGCCAAGAGAAAAAGCAATCGGAATGGAGATCAACAGACTCCTCGATGCCAAATTCATACGCGAGATCAAGGAAAGCACTTGGCTCGCCAACACGGAGCTAGTACCAAAAAAGGACATGGATATCCTACGGATGTGCATGGATTTCACCTCTCTAAATAAGCACTGCCCGAAGGATCACTTCCCGCTGCCACGAATCGACCAGATCATCGACTCCACCGCGGGATGTGAGCGCCTATGCTTCCTCGACGCCTACTCAGGCTACAATCAGATTTGAATGAAGTAGGAGGATCAAGAGAAAACAGCGTTTACAACGCCTTTTGGTGTGTTCTGCTATAATACAATGCCCTTCGGGCTAAAAAACGCAGGAGCCACCTACCAGCGCTGCATGCAGGCTTGCCTCAAGAACCAACTTGGTCGCAACATCCAACTCTATGTTGACGACATCGTAATCAAGACCAAAGAGGAAGCTTCACTAATCGACGATTTACGTGAAACCTTCGCCAACCTCGACCGCTAAGGATCAAGCTCAATTCGGACAAGTGCGCCTTCGGCGTACCATCTGGGCAACTACTCAGGTATCTCATCTCCGTTAGAGGGATCGAGGCGAACCCGAAGAAAATAAAAGCCATACTAGCCATGGAGAAGCCGAAGAGCATAAGAGGTCTCCAGCAGCTGGCTGGGAGAATCGCGGCGCTTAGTCGGTTCATCAGTCGAATGGGCGAAAAGGCACTGCCCTTCTACCAACTTCTCCGCAAAGCTGACAAGTTTGAGTGGACCAATGAGGCACATGAAGCATTCGAAGACCTCAAGCGCCTACTGTCCAGCTCGCCAGTACTGGTGACCCCACGCGAAAGGGAACCACTGTTGTTATACATGTCCGCTACCAACCAGGTGGTCAGCACAGTGCTCGTGGTAGAACGAGCCGAGGAAAACAAAGTCCACGGGGTACAGCGCCTAGTATACTAACTCAGCGAGGGTACTCACGCCAACAAAGAAGCGGTACCCACACTACCAGAAGCTAGCGTACGGTGTCTGCATGACAGCCCGGCGACTGCGCCACTACTACCAGGAACACCCAATCGTGGTAGTCAACGACGCCCCGCTTGGGCATATCCTCAACAATCCCGACGCCACCAGACGAGTCACGCTTTGGGGGATCGAACTGTCTCCACGACACATTACATATGAAAAACACGATGCAATCAAGTCGCAAGTCCTCCCTGACTTCCCCATGCACTGGATGGAGAACTAGCTCCCTGAAGAACCAGATATGTCCTACCTATGGACAATGCACTTCGACGGATCCAAGCGAAAGGATGGAGCTGGCGCAGGTGTCATACTGACTTCGCCCTAGGGAGAGAAGCTGAAATATATCCTGCGAATGCAGTTCACCGCCTCCAACAATGGAGCTGAATACGAGGCCCTGCTACATGAGATGAGGATGGCAAAAGCCTGTGGCGCCAACAGGCTCCTAATATACGGCGACTCCAAGCCAGTCGTCAACCAGACAATGCACGAATGCGATGCACTGAACGACAATATGATCGCCTACAACGACCTCTACGACACACTCGAAGGGGACTTCGGTTGCGAGCTGTGGCACATAGGCCACGGAAGCAATGAAGAGGCGGACACACTCGCCCACATTGGCTCTACTTGCGCCCCCATACCACCTGGGGTATTTCTCGAGCGCATCCGCGAACGCTCCATCAAGCCAAAGGCCGCAGAGAAGGAAACAAGCGCAACAATGGACCGGGGGGCTGCACCGCCCAATGAGCCAATGGCACTCGACGACTTGGAGCTTGACACAGGACTCGAAGGACCGATGAGCGTCATGATAATCGAGCCATCTTGGACTCAACCGTACATCACATACCTTCTCAGCAAGAGGCTGCCGGACGATCCCACTGACGCATGACACATTGCGTGGCGATCCAAGGCATTCGCTGTTATCAATGACGAACTATACAAGCACATCATCATAGGAGTACTTCAACGATGCGTCTCAAACGCTGATGGAAGAGTCGTTCTCCTCGACATCCATGAGGGGACTTGCGGGCACCACGCCGGCAATCGCGCCCTCATCGCCAAAGCTCTACGAGCTGGATTCTACTAGCCTACGGCCATGCATGATGCCAAGGACATCATCCAAAAATGCAACGCTTGCCAGTGATTCGCGGACAAACCACACGCACCTAGCATGGAGCTCCGACCAATTCCATTGGCCCGACCCTTCGCGCAATGGGGACTCGACATGGTCGGCAAGCTCCCAAAGTCCTCACAAGGAGGCTACATCTACCTCTTGGTCGCAATCGACAAATTCACCAAGTGGATAGAGGTCATGCCAGTGACTAACCAATCGGGATACAGTGCAGTCAAGTTCTTCGAGTCCATCGTCTATCGCTTTGGAGTACCACACAACATCATCACAGACAATGGGACGAACTTCACATCCAAGGAGTTCCAAGGATTCTGCGAGAATCTGGGAATGAACGTAAGCTATGCCTCCGTAGCACATCCGCAGACCAACGGTCAGGTCGAAAAAGCCAATGGGCTCGTCTGCGGCGGCATCAAGAAGCGACTCCTCAGGCCACTCGAACAAGCCACAGGCTGCTGGCCAGACGAGCTGCAATCGGTACTCTGGAGCCTGCGCGCAACTCCAAACAGTGCCACGGGGTACACCCCGTTCTTCATGGTGCACGGTGCTGAAGAGGTGCTACCCACAGAGGTACGATACAAAGCACTGCGAGTGGTCGCTTACAGTGAGCATGAGTCAACTCTTGCACTCAAAGATTCCGTCGACCTCCTTGACGAGGCACGGGAAATCGTCGCGGAAAGATCAACGATCTTCCAGCAGATCCTGCGCAACTACCACAACAGAAGGCTATGCCCCAGGTCCTTCGTCGAAGGAGACCTGGTCCTATGACTGAAACAACAAGGGCATCTCAAGCTCGAGTCCCCCTGGGAGGGACCATACGTGATTACAGAAGTAATCCCTGGCGGCGCTTCTACCCTTAGTCGTCTTTTATTTTTACATTTGCAAATAAGGCTACTCAGCCAAGGCTACTTAGCCACACATTGTACCCCGTACTATCCTGCGAATAAATAAAGCTAAGTGCCCCAAAACTCTGTGTTCCTTTTATTTTTGCAAATTATCTACTCGGGGGCTGTGCCACCCTATACACATCTGTTCTACGAACTAACGCGATATCCTGAGTAGCTGACGTACTAATCGAACCCTTAATAAATACCAACCCAGTTGCAACGCACCTGACAGGTTGGCAAGGTGCTGAGGTAAACATAAGTCAGGCTAACGAAAAGGAATCGCATAGTGCAACGCAGTCGCAAAACATACACGCTAACAAGCTCTCTATATACATCAATACCAATCACTTATACACAACATATATATATGAACTTTACAACACTAGTGCAACTATGTGCAGGATAACAACTATACTACTGTTGCAACAAAGGAACGTTTGTCTGCTCCTCGAAGAAGTCGACGATTTCCTCCGCTGGTCGATCCACCACCCGTAGTGAGGATTCATGTTCCAGGTCGACCTTGCTGGCGGTGCTGGCGGTCCGACAGCAATCGCTGCAACATCCACATCAGTCTTGTGTAGTCGCACCACCGACAGAGCAGCCTTGGCACCAGCCACTAACTGTTGCCTTACACACTCGCAGACTGCACTCAAGTCTTGAAACTTGGCAAGAAGGGCCAGCAGGCTCGATGGAACGACGTCCAGCGGGAACATCGTCTGATAAGTATTTCTTAAGCACGATTGCGACTTCTTCAGCAAGTGAAGCACTCGTGAAGCATGATCCTGCAGGGTCGCCAGTGCGATTGCACGATCGTGATCTACCCAGAAGTACCCACTCGCTTGAAGCTGCTCTTGGGTCAGATCATTCATGCGAATGACAATCCAGTCCTTCTCATCCTGCGGATCGCGTGCAATGACAACTATACCAAGCACAGGAAAAAGTATAAAGACAACGAACTACTGCGAGTGACTACAAGGAAAAGATAAGGAAGAAGAAAGCTAACACTTGAATTGGTCACCCAGCTGCGTCACCTCCCCTAGCAGATAATTCTCTCGGGCAACGGCCTTCTCCGCCCTCGACTTCCATACATTCGCGTTACCACGGAGCACATGCAGTTCGCGCTCCAACTGCTTCATGCGATCACGGAGTCGTGAGAGCAGAGATAACTCATCCACCCTTGAGCGCGACTGCGCCAAAGTATCATCAGTGGAAGGCATATTCCGAGGTTCACTCGAAGGACCACTCGATGTGCCCTATCACAAGGCAAGCAAGAGATAATAAGAAGACTAAGGCGATGCATGGACAAAAGACTCGAGTGCATTCAAGCATAATAAAGTATCAACAGATACACTCGCCAAAGACATGTTCCATACAAAAGAGATAGGCTATTTAACTATTACAGACACGACTACTGAGGAGCAACTGGCTTCTTCGACTTGGACTTTGGTTTTGGGGGCCTCATCGAGTCTGTGGCAGTATCAGACGCCACAGACTTCCCGCCGGCCCCTGACGCCGCAGCCTTCGCCGCCTTCTTGGCTCGCTGCAGTTCCTCAGAGTACTTCGCAACTGTATTGATCAGCTGCGGCCTGTACTTGCCACAGGCAGATGCGGAAGGAGCAAAGACTACCTGTTGGCCATCCGCGTTGACAGGCATTGCCTTGGAGACCGTAGCAGGATCAACCTCGACTCCATGGGCTTGAACCATCGTGAGTGACATCGAAGCGCCAGCCACACGGAGTGAGTTCTTGAAGCCTGTAGGAATGCCTCCAGCAAGGGACTCCACCAGATCATCTACATTTTTGATTAACTCAGCCTTGGGCGCCAGCTCCTCATGGAGGCGATTGAGCACGCCCTTGGCATTGGCGAGCGTCCCTTGAACAGCGGCACTGCGATCTTCGACTGACGAGATGGCACCTGCCAAGGCATCATCACGACAGAGTGCCTGGGCGTCGAAGCTCAGATCGCTAGCATCTACACAAGAATCAAGCATTGGCACAAAAGTCAGCACAACAACAAATTCGAAAGAAGGGACACGGCGAAAATCCAGGCAAGGGAATACCTGAGAGAGCCTTGGCAATCGAGAAAAGCTGTTCTTCGAACAACTTCTCCCTGGCTACGATGGAGGCGCGCAGATCCTCTTCGCGTTTCCGCAATTCGTCATGTGCTGCGATTGCCTCATCACGACTCTTCACCGCCGTGGTGAGCGCCTTTTCGAGGGAAGCGGCGTCGCGAAGGAGTGCAATATGCTCAGCTTCGAAACAAACATAGATAGACCGTGAGTCGAATATATCACAAGGATGAAGAAGAAGAAGCAAAAAACACTCACTTTTAACCACGTGATGGAAATTGTCCAGCATTGCATGCTGGCGACCCATCGCAAGCACCTGCTCTGCCAGGCGAGCGGCTTCCTTCACAATGAGTTAGGATAGGAGAAACAGTAAAGGATCAGCAAATGGTCTGGATGATCAAATTCGACTACAAAAAAGAAGCAACACTACACATACATGATCATCCAATGACTCCGAAGTCGATTGACGCATAGTCGTCCGGATAACCATCTGGTGCTCCACCTCGTGTGGAGAACTTGATGAATTATGACTGGAGTGGGCCGCCAATGGAGGAGAAGGAGTGTGCTCAGCCACTTTCCTGGCCTTGGAGGTCACGACTCCAGATTCCTTAAAAAATTGGACATCGCTAGAAGACGACGATGCCGGCTGACTGCAGAGCAAAACCAATATCAAGAGAATGCAACTCCAAAGAAGAACCAAAAAGAAGACTCGTATACTTACCAATCAAACTTGTCAAAATCGAAGGTTTGATCCCCCAACTCCGACGACGACTCCTTCGGCAGCCGCATCTTCTTGCGGGAAGACGACGCCACAACACTCATAGGAACGGCAGGTATTAGCGACTCTGCACCAATCGCCGCGCCTTCCGGAGTCAAAGGAGATGATGCATCTGAATCCTCGTTGCGTGAATGCTTGCGAGTGTCCGGACTATTCGACTCAGGGGCTTCCTCCTCCCCCTCAGATGGGACGGTCGACTCCGACTCATCCTCTTCCAAGGCTTCACGAGGGATAAGCCCCTCAGGAAGAGGGGGCATACAGGGTGACACCCTCCAATCCTGCATACTGGAAACAAGTTAGCACAAGTCAAGAAAATAGAAGCATTCGACAAACAAAGCTACTTCGTAGCACAAACGTACCTCAGGATGAGGATTAGCAGCATCGAATGGAGGTACGACTGGTTCACTGGGGAGCACATCCTTGGCGGTGTACTTGGTGACCAGTCGCACCCTTTTATCTACCTCACTCGCGGAAATGCCATCGGCAGATACGCGAGTGACATCATCCATGCCAGCCCAATGGAACATAGGGTGGACTCTGGCCTGCAGGGGCTAGACGCGGTGGCGCAGCCACGTGTGAATGAGGGCGCATCCTCCCTCTTCTTTACCCATGCGACTCTCGAGGTCGCAAACGCGCTCGTACAGCACATCTGTCTCCACGGACTCGCCGGGCATCACTACGTTCTTCTAGGAGCGCCTCCTCTTGCACGGCGTCGCGGGATCGAAGGGCGCGAGTCCGTAGTGGTCTCCGTCGGCCTTCTAGTCACGGATGTAGAACCACTTGTCCCTCCACCCTTGGACGGACACCATGTGTTTGATGTCGAAGTACGTGACGGAGGAGTCGACGTGGGTACCGCAACCGCCAACATCGTAGACTACGGAGCTAAACGCCGACTAGCGCTTCAGCTTGAAGAGACGTTTAAAGAGACTGAAGTGTGGCTCGATTCCGAGCCAGCACTTGCAAAGAGTAATGTAGTAAGCTACATGGAGGATGGAGTTGGGGGACAGCTGGTGCAGCTGGAGCCCATAGAAACAAAGAAGGACTCTGAAGAGAGGATGCAGGGGCAGCGAGAGACTGCGGATGATGAACGCTAGGAACATCACCCAGAAACCGGCATGAGGACAAGGGGTTATCTCACCACCTGGGACACGCGAGTCAGCGACCATGGGAGAAAGAACTCCGTCTTGGCACAGGAGACGGAGCTCAGAAGACTTGATAATGGACGCGTGCCACGCGCCATTGGTGACGCGAGTGCCCACACCCTTCTTCTTCCCAATGACGGCGGCGCTGGTGCCCGCAGCGGCGCAGCTACCCTTCTTGGCAGCAACAGTGGCGGCGACGGATTCAGCCGCAACACCTCCCTTCTTCTTCCCCATCTTGCGGTGGCGATGCGGCCGGAGGAAGTAACTAGGGAATACGCGGAGCTGGTCTAGTGCCGCGAGAAAGATGAACTCTAGGAAGCAGAGGAGAAGCAGCAATGGCGACAGAGGCAAAGGCAGAGAAAAGAGCAGATGGGAAAAATTACCGTCGCAGCACTGCTACTTAACCCCCTGGAAGATGTAATCAAATGGCTAGCAAAAACCCTATCAGACGCGTGGCGTTCATCGTGATCGACATGTGGAGGACCCGAAGTGCGAACCGTCCTCCACTACCCCCACTACACGCGGAAATCAAGGAGGCGTAGTTAAAACAAAGATTACGCACGCCCGGTCAAGTCAGAGTCAGAAAATGGGACTACTCCCGTCAAACTCGCTCACGCGGGCAAGTGAGGTCATTACATCGTCAGCACTGATGTCATCCAAAATTGAGAAGCAGAAGACTTCGACTACTTTAGTCCTTGCTCGAATCTTTGACTCCACCAAGCACTCGGGGGCTACTCCCATAGGGAGCGCTAGTCGTGCACCCTACAATTTTTCTCTTTCTCTTCTGTAGGAACATGGACATTCAAAGCATACCCAATCACCCAAATCCGCGATTCGACTATGGACATGGGTTACTCCCATAGGGAGCACCAGAAATAAATTCGACTGAAACAAGCAAACAAAAGACGGCAACAGTCGCAAAAGTTCTTTAGTCCCTGCCTGAGTCTTCGACTCAACCAGGCACTTGGGGGCTACTCCCATAGGGAGCATTGGTCTTGCACCCTATGCTTATTTGTACATCGTACTATGTGTCGATAACATCCACACTCGAAGCTTATGGCGACACCGCCTCATGATTTTTCCCTACAAAGAGATTGCGTCTCCTGGGTCACCCGAATAATCTCCGCGATGACAAAATTCGGATGCCGCGCTTGCAGCGTGAAGATAAGACCTGAATAAGGCCTAGCAACGCATTCGCTGTGCACTACCAGAGATATATCCGTGCCTACAGGTACGATGAACATGCCTTGATGGACGCGTCGAGTGCTCACACCCATATACTGGAATTCGACTCCTGTAAGACCTCCGCGGCTTGAGTCCGAGGACTCGAGTTTGAGTCCGAGTTCGAGTCCGAATTCGAGTCCGAGGACTCGAGTTCGAGTAGATTACGTTGTTTTACCCTAAGAGTTAACTGATACCGATACATCGGTTAAATCAGGCACACACATCAACAATCCCTATGACACAAACGGAGCAGGCGAAAAAATACTCAATCATGCACTCGAAAGGCTTCATAAAGTCCCAATCGAATATGCTATTCCACTGGACACTCGGGGGCTACTGACATGGGTATACCCTACAGGTACTCGAGTTTGGTATATACGGCCTGAATACGGCGGAAGCCCACGGTGTTGCCAAGGCCCATATGGAGAATTCGAGTAACCTAAGACTCTCGATTGCTTGCGGAACAAGAAGAAGCTAAAGATAGAAAGTTTAAAGGGAAAACCCTAACCTGTAACCGACTCGACCTGCTACCTGACTAGCCTATCTATATAAAGGCTAGGAGGGGGGGGGGCGAGGAGGACACACGCAAGCCTAGTTTCCACAACCCTCGCCAGATTGCATCTGTGCACCATTGTAATCTTCGATTCCTCTGTTAATTCCACGAGCAGCCAAGCAGGAGTAGGGACCTCTATGAGGCCTGAACCTGGGTAAATCTTCGAGTCCCTTGTGTGCTTGTTTGCTAGCCGATTGATGCTTCCAGCGCTCCCTCCTTCTCCAAAACCCAAGTCCATAACAATGGGCATTGATGAGTTAAACCCTCGTCAATAGGCGTGTTGCTACGGTCGCTGCCACCAAGCTACCAAGCACTTGCCAGGATTTGCATTATGAGAGGCGACACGGAAACACGGGATTTCCACGAGTTCATATCACATTTTTAGGGATGTGATGGCTAAACCCGTTGTCGCTGAGGTCATCGATGACAAAGGTATATATTTGATATACAATTTTGTAAATGTTATAATCTTGCAAACACATTTGCAATGTTAAGTATATTTGATACTTGTTCTGTTTTGCTGAAAACAGGTCCTTCTGCATAGAGGTGCTTGCTGGAGAGGAGGTGATGTTGCGTGTTGATGGCGAGTATGATGATGATGGCATTTATCACTTAGTTTATGGATTTTGGATAGTTATTGTAATCAAAAGATAGTGAACTTCTTTAGTGTGTCTCACACTTTGTGAGACGGTTATTCATATGAGTTTGTAACAAACTGTTGTTCCACTTTTATGAATGATCTCTATTCGTGTTCATATCTTTTTTGATTATGTGTGAACTATCCTGGTTTTGAAACTAATTGATAATACATGAACATTTGTAAAATATTGAAATGCCTTGAAATTACCCAACTTAATGATATGTTCATTACTAAATGAAAACCATTGTTTAAATTCAAAGTTATGTGATAATATGTGAAAGGCACTTGTATTCTTGTCACATGTGAATCATGCCTAAGTTCGGCAAAATAACTTAAACACCGTGTATTACATGAATACAAAGTGTTTGATGAATTGTTGAAAGTAAATACATATTCGATGTATTGTGTTTTAAAATGGTAATTATCATTATATGATTGTTTAAATGTGTAAAGAAGTTTACCAAAGGAAACAAGAGTATGAAACTATTTGATATGATCAAAGCATTTCATCAATAAAGGGTATTAAAGACAAAAGAGAATCTAATTACTACGATTTGATCAATAGTGATGAAATTCTACTTTATAAGAATGGCATAAAGGAAATTGTGGAATGCAATGCGTTTGAAATGTCAAAATGCAAAGCACCACCATATGATATTTGATATCAAGTGGGTGAATAGATGGGGCCAAATAAACCGTTGTAGTGTACATGTAGAGACCATTAGTTAGAAATAGTTAGCACTCCATTAGAATATATGAAAGCGCCTCAATATCTAGTATGGATCGTCGTGGAAGTTTTGGGGTTATTCGATATAACCAAAACAATAGCGAATAAGTCTTTGTAGAGTATTCATTGTAAACTTTGAATACAAAATCCATAGCTGAAACCAAAAGCAAAACTTGTATTGCTTGGATTTTTTGTGCATTCTCAAGAAAGTTCACATTTAGTGATATTTCTCGATTATGGAGCAAATGGAAGATAGTGAAAAACATGATGAGGATTCAAAACCCTGCATCAGAGTGTTGAGAAGCGCAACGGAAAGTGTTCCTGAATGATTCTCTTCACAAAGGAAAGAATCAATGATAATGATCATTGTGTTTTCCCCACTGGTATTTTCACTACATGAAGTAGGATTCAAAATGTAGCCCATATCTTGTATGGAGATATTTGTGAATCATTTGTCATGATTACCAAAATATGACATACCTATGAACTACTAAGAAAATAATGGTAAGCTAAAGATATGAGAAATCCCGAAGCAAAATTACCTTGAGATTAGAAAGTAATTCGTTGCTGAATCTTACAAGTAAAGGGGTTACTTGGATTTTCCCAAATGACTGCAATGCCATAGTGGAAAAAGGGGTGAATGACAAAAGCACAATTTGTCAAGTATTGGACAAATTCAAATGAATTTGATTCAAGTGTGCTAAAAGTCTGGTGGATTTAAACTGGTAAAGTACTAGTATCTCATAGTAAATCTCCAAGTTTGATATTTGATCAAAGGATTTTGAAGTTGTTCAAAATAGTGAGTGGATATGCAATTTGCATGAAATTGAGTGGGAGATATGAAAGTCTTCCTAAAAACAATATGTGAATGACATATTTTTTGTGGGAGAAATGTAAGTCTCAAACTCAAATGTGTCGGGAAGACATTTTGAGTGGGAGTAATATAAGTCTCAAATTCAAATATGTGGGAACATAGTTTGAGTAAGAGTAGTGACTCATACCCGAATATGTTGGGAACATATTTTGAATAGGAGCTTAAAGGAGTGATTCTTAAGTGTGTATACGACACATTGAGAATAAAAGCGCAAGTACCAATAAATAATGATTTATAGGGAGTAGAAGTGGATAATAAGTATATTATGATATTGTGTAGTATTCCTTAAAGGATTCTAAAAAGGGTTTCCGAATGAAAGTTAATTGAGGAACTGGTCCTTGATAACTCAAATTAGGAATAGAATTAAGTCCAACATCGATGGTTGAAAGAAAGAAAAGGATGATCATCATCCACTATGTTGAGACATAGGTTCTATCTTAGAAAACCAAGATGATAACTTAACATAATATATGATCCAACAAGGAATGTCTGAAAAGTGATTAAGTTCGAATCACGAAATGTTGAGCTGAGTTTGTCCGCAGTGTCTAATAGAGAACTGTAGACATGTTTTTCCAAATCCATAAAGGATGACATATCTTAAAGCATAAAGGGTTATGTTATAAGGGAATATGTTGGAAACTCCTGTAATACCAACTAAAGTCAAGTAGGAAGCGAGGTGAATAAAAACATTGAAAGTTGCACAGGGTGCACTCGTGTTTCGATAATTACATTTATAATAATAAACAAGGGTACCATGTGATGGGGATATGCCGAATGGGGTATGCCTAGCAGGACATTCCGATTGGGCCAAAGGCCTCGCGAGTGGGCCTGCAGGACGACGACTAGAACGCGACTGAGGAGAAGGCCTAGCGATTGGAGACTGGAGGCCAAGAAGCGTAGCTGAAGCCCAGTCGGATTAGGTCAAAGCCTCCGAATCCATATCTTGTTCGGTTGTAAACTGTAAACCCCAGCGAGGTACCCCATATATAAACCTCCCTAGGGTAGCTTGAGCACTTACGTTCCATCATACACCCCTTCAAGCGACTCGTTGCTTAGCCGCCAAGCTCGCCACCCCTGTAACTCGCTCTCCATCAATCTAATCTAGGAGGAGTAGGTCATTACCCTCCGGGGGGCTAAACCTGGGTAAATCCATGTGCATCCGCCTCATCTCGCACCACAGATGGCCGCTAGCTCTCGCCCCTGATTCTATCAATCGCTGCCTATGGCAGCGACTGCCGTGGCCATTTCCACAATAGTGGCGCCCACCGTGGGGCCTAGCCGGACTGGCCTGAGTTCTGCGGCAAGAACCTACTCGCCAATCGATCGGCCGATCGCCACCGCCCACATGATCGCCACTGGCGGGATCTTGCAGATCCTGCCTAGCAGCTACATCCCGGCGTTGCGCCCGATCACGCACGACACGGTGATGTCGGTCGGCACCATCAACCTGTTTGTCGGCTTCACCGACGTAGTCGACCCGGCGGCAGCAATGATCATCGATGGATCGCCGCCACGCTGCGATCTGCGCTCGGAGGAGCAGGTCCACTCCATCAGCTTCCTTGCCACCGAGTACGACTCGGCCGCCAGCAGCGGTGGAGACCAACGCCGCCACGGACGACACGACCCTCCATGATGACACCGACTCTGCGACCCCTGGCTCGGTCGACGGATCCATCACCGCAGCACCACGGGAGGACTCCATTACGTGGGTCTCCCACCCTGAGGACTTCGAGGATTCCTCCATCCTTGGGATCTTCGATTCCGGCTCTGGCTCAGAGTCACCCGAGGACTTCCATGCCAGATCCAATCGCTTCAACGCGATCTACATGGCGGGCAGCACGGTCGCCTGCCATATCCACTCTCCACGCCGATCCCGCCGACCGCCACGACCATGGAGGTGGAGGAAGCCTGCCTATGACTGGAGGAGGCGCATCGCAAGGAGCTAGCCGAGCACGACAAATTCCGCCTCGAGCGGGCAATGGCGCAGGGACTGTCGCTCTACCACAAGCGCCCCATCAGGACCCGCATGAACTCCAATGTCCAGTGCCGCGTCCTGAACTTAAATGACGAAAGCGACCCCGCACGCGCGGCTGAGCACGAATACTACGAGAACGCGCCACCAGGCGGCAGCAATCGACCACCACCCGGTGCACCTGTGACTGGGGCCCCACCACCACCCATTGGTCGTGCGGCCCCACCGAACCAGCCGTCGATCATAATCTCGCCACAGGCCCGCGACATAAACGGGCTCCCCCTATACTCCACCCCAATGGACAACGTCATCGCGACAGACACCGCGGTCGCCCACCTCGACATCCAAGGAGAA
Organism: Avena eriantha; assembly: GCA_910589775.1. Taxonomy (NCBI): domain Eukaryota; kingdom Viridiplantae; phylum Streptophyta; class Magnoliopsida; order Poales; family Poaceae; genus Avena; species Avena eriantha. The sequence continues at coordinate 323,105,648 of OU342742.1, forward strand.
GGTGTGCTGTAGATCCAGTACGCCAAGTCCCTACTCGCCAGGGCCGTCGAGCAGCAAGCCGCGGGGGTCGACCTGCGGGGGCGGATGTATTCCCGCTCATCAGCAAGCAGGGCAGCCTCAAGCAGCCCTCCAACCATCGCCAATGCCCTCACCTACCCACTGCCCCAATGCCTAGCGCACCAGCCACAGGTCGCCAACCCCGCACTCTCCACCAATGAGCCATGACCGATGAACAACATGGTCGCCGCCAACGGGCAAACCATCGACGCCCAAACGTACATCGTCAACAACCAGGCTTGGTGGGCGTGCCAGCCCAATGTTGAGGCACACCCTCACCAACCGCAGCGACCCCGAACCTAGGGGCTCGCTCAGCCGAGTCAGCCCCCAGTGCTTCAGACCTATGATCTGAGGCGAGAAGTACCCGCCAACTTCAAGGCGCCCAAGGAGATTGAAAAGTACGACCCAACGTACGACCCAGTAGTGTGGCTAGACACGTACCTCATGGCGATGGGAATCGCCAGCCACACCGACCTGCTCGCCGCTCGCTACCCTCCTGATGATGGAAGGAGCAACCCCACAATGGATCAACCCCCTCCCTGCCGACAGCATCGACTCATGGGAAGAGATGCGAGACGCCTTCATCCGACACTTCAAGGGATCCTACACCTGCGCCACCACCATCGAGGACTTGGAGCGATGCATCGAGGGGCAACGCGAGTCGACTCGCCACTGGATCCAGAGGTGGCAGGAACTATGGATCAATGCCTCCGGCATCCACCCGGACACGGCGATCCACTGCTTCAAGAACGCGTGCCGGTACGAACCCCTGGTCGCAAAGATCAAGAGGGTTTATCGGACGCTGGACAACATCCCAACCTCCTCGAGATCGCCAAGCGCTACGCGGAGGAGGACCCCAACCAGGACTTTGACGACAAGTCAGGAGGAAGGTGCCTCAGTAGCGGCCATGACAACGGGTGACAGCATGACATGCGCCATAGCAACACCCGCCTCACCGGAAAGCGCCACAATGACGGGCGAGTCGACTTCGTCACTAACGCCAGTTACGGCCAATGCGACCTGAAGAACGTCTACCGCGATGGAGGAAACTACCGCGACAGCGGAAACTACCGCGCCAACAACGCGCGAGGTCGAAATTCGACCCTGCCTCCCTGCTCAACCAGCCCTGTGTCTACCATAGCAGGGAGGGAAAACCCGCCACCCACACCACCATGAACTGCCATTCTCTAAAGGAGATAGAAAAGGAAAGGAGAGCAAGGGAGGACCCCAACAACAACCCACCAAGGAACAACGGGAATGCCGGCAGGTTCGGAAACACCGTCGGCTCGCTACACACCTTCACCGGGCTCGACACCAAGCACGAGAAGAAGGTGATCGCCCACGCGGTCGCCGTCAATGCGGTGACCCAAGTCGACATCCCCGCTTCCTCAACTGGTCCAAGCAAAGCATCACCTGGAGTCACCAGGATCACACGCCCAGGATCGAATATCTAGGGTGAGTCGCCTTGGTGGTCAGGCCCAAAGTGGCCGACTACTGGCTGCCCAAGACGCTGATGGACGGTGGAAGCTCCATCAATATGATGTACCTTGACACATCCAAAAGGCTGCACCTCCCGGAGTCAGTGATCGAGTCGACACTCACCACCTTCCACAGCATCGTCCCCGGTCGGAAGGCGTATCCGATTGGCAAGGTGACGCTGCCAGTCACCTTCGGCACACCAGCAAATTTCCACACCGAGTGGATAATCTTCGAGCTGGTGAACTTCAGCAACCCTTACCACTGCGTCCTAGGGCGCCAGGCGTTCGCCAAGTTCATGGCGACCCTGCACTATGCCTACAACATGACGAAGCTCCCAGGGCCAAGCGACATCATCAGCGTCCACGGCGACCCCGACATGGCTGTGGAATGCGAGGACAAAGGTGCTGAGCTCGCCGACGCTATCATCGCCACGGAGACTGATCACGCGGAAGAGCTTGCGAAATACGCGGGCAGCATCAACAAGGATGACCCCACCATTCTGAAGAAGCCAACCGCTGCTAGCTCCACGCTCTAGGCAACCACGCACACCCGCACCGTCGAACTCGTCCTGGGCGACTCCAGCCAGACGGTCACCATTGGAGTGCACATGAGCCCCGCATAGGAAAGTGCGCTCATCAAGTTCCTCCATGAGAATCGCGACATCTTCGCATAGAAACCATCCAACATGCGTGGTGTCCTGAGGGAACTCGCTGAGCACAAACTCAACGTCGACCCCAAAGTGCGACCAGTAAAGCAGTCACTATGGCCCTTCAATGAAGAGCGCCGCCAAGCAACCGCCGAAGAAGTACAACGCCTGCTAGCCATAGGCTTCATTCAGCCAATCAAGTACCCCAAGTGGCCGAAAAACCCAGTCCTAGTCCTGAAAAAGAACAACACTTGTAGAATCTGGATTGACTACACCAAGCTTAATAGCGCCTTCCCGAAGGAGGAGTTCATCCCACCGCGCATCGATCAAATCATCGATTCGACCGCGGGATCAGAGTCGCTGTACTTCCTTGATGCATACTCTAGCTACAACCAGATCAAAATGGCGGTCGAGGATGAGGAGAAGACGTCGTTCATCACGCCATTTGGCGCCTTCTGCTACACGTCCATGACGTTCGGCCTCAAGAACGCCGGCACCACCTACCAAAGGTGCATGCAGGAGTGCCTCGCGAGCCAAATTGGTCACAACATTCACGTCTACATCGATGATGTGGAGGTCAAATCCACCCGCTAGGACGACTTACTCGCCGACCTGGCAGAGACCTTCGCAAATCTGTGGAGGTATAATATCAAGCTCAATCCAGGAAAATGCACCTTTGGCGTCCCTACTGGACATCTCCTGGGGTACGTGGTGTCCAAGCAAGGCATCGAGGCCAACCCCACCAAGATTGACACCATCTTGTGGCTCGGGAAACCCGAATGCTTACGCGACATCGAGAAGTTGGCCGAGCGAGTCGCGGCTCTCAGTCGCTTCATCCCCCGGCTTGGCGAGAAGGCAATGCCCTTATACCGCCTGATGCGCAAGAACCCCACGTTCCAATGGAACATAGAGGCAGACAACACGCTCAAGGCACTCAAAGAAGTGCTACTCGCGGCCCCACTACTCGCTGCCCCAATCGACAAAGAGCCGATGCTCGTCTATGTAGCGGCCTCCACTCGAGTCGTCAGCGCCGTAATGGTCGTCGAACAGCCAGAAGAGGGCAAGGAGTGCCCCATACAACGCCCTGTCTACTACATCAGCGAGGTCCTGACAGACTCAAGACAACGCTACCCGCAATACCAAAAATTGGTGTATGCGGTCTTTAGGGCACAACGACGACTCCTGCATTACTTCCAGGAGCACCCCATCATGATCGTCTCCTCCGCACCACTGGAAGACATCATCCACAACCACGAGGCGACTGGGCCAGTCGTCAAGTGGGCCGTCAAGATTGGCGTCCACAACATCAAGTACGAGCCACGCAAAGCGATCAAATCGCAAGCCTTGGCCGATTTCATCGCCGACTGGGAAGAAGCTCAGCAGTCGGAGAAGCTCCCCTACCTCCACTACTGGTCGCTCCACTTCAATGGTTCCAAGAATGCCGATGGCGCTGGGGCCAGGGTCATCCTGACCTCCCCCAAGGAGGCAAGGTCCACTACGTGCTCCACCTCGACTTCACGCCCTACACCAACAACATGGCCGAGTATGAGGCCCTCCTTCATGGCATGCATGCCGCCAAGGAAATGAATGTCAATTTCCTACGGTGATACGGCGACTCTGACCTAGTCACCGACCAAGTCGCTGGGACCTGAGACGCTGTCTCCTCGATGATGATAGCATACCGCCAAGCTATCAACCAGCTCAGAGGGCACTTCGCCAGCTACTCAGTCGAGTGGATCGACAGGCGAAAGAACAAGGAGGCATACGCCCTCTCTCGAATCGGGTCAGCCAGGCAAACACCACCCGCAGGAGTCTTCCTCGACATCGTCCACAAGCCTTCGGTCTCCACGCCAAAAGAGATTGACGTCGGGATACCACTGCAGCCTGAGCCCGCCCTCGTCGCCATGGTCATGGAGCCCAGCGACTGGACTGCACCATACGTCGCCTTCCTCGAGCACAAGATCCTCCCAACCAACGAGACAGAAGCGCGAATGATCGTGCACCGCTACAAATCTTTCATCATCATCAATGGCGAGCTCCACAAACGCAGCATGACCAGCGTGTTCCAGCACTGTGTACAGCCAGAAGAAGGGCGCAAGATCCTCTAGGACATCCACGCCGGTGACTACAGCCATCACGCCGGCGCCAAGTCGCTGGTCGCCAAAGCCATGCGGCATGGCTTCTACTGGCTCACCGCGCACGCCGACGCCACCGACATCGTACAACACCGCGTCGGGTGCCAGAAGTACACCAACCAGACGCACCTCCCTGGTTTGGCACTTAAGACCATCCCCATCACCTGGCCATTCGTCGTATGGGGCAAGGACATGGTCGGATTATTCAAGAAGGCCCCATCCGGCTTCACCCACCTCCTGGTCGCGGTCGACAAGTTCACCAAGTGGGTCGAAGCCAAGGCGATCAAAAAGTGTGACGACAAGACGGCCACCAAGTTTCTCTGCGAGCTCATCTACTAGTACGGCTACCCGCACAACATCATAACGGACAACGGCACCAACTTCGCCAAGGGCGCCATGGTAGAATTCTGCGAAGAGCACAGCATACGACTCGACCTCGCCTCAGTCGCCCACCTAGAGTCGAACGGCCAAGCAGAACGCGCTAATCAGAGCGTCCTCCACGGGCTCAAGCCGCGATTTCAAGTGCCCCTCGAGCGAACCCCAGGATGCTGGGTCGAAGAGCTCCCCTCTGTAATATGGGGGATCCACACCTGCGTCAACCGCTCCACGGGGTTCACACCCTTCTTCATGCTGTACGGCACCGAGGCCATAATGCCAACCGACCTGGAGCATGACTCACCTCGAGTCGCCAACTACGTCCAGGTGACAAACAAGATTTCCCACCAAGATAGCATTGATCAGCTCGACGAAGCACGCGACCTAGCTCGCTCCCGCACCACCATGTACTAGCAGGGACTCCGCGCTACCACAGCCGCCGAGTCCGGACCCGCACCTTCCAGGAAGGTGACTTGGTCCTCTGACTGGTCCAGGATAAGAAGGGCATGCACAAGCTTTCCCCCCATGGGAGGGGCCATTCGCCATAGGGCGCGTCCTCGGTAACGACGCCTACTACCTCATCGACATACGAGGCAATGGCCAGCTTGTGGTCGGTAGGCCATGGAATGTAAACCTCCTCCGAAAGTTATATACATAGAACTAAAACTTGTACTCAGCTGCCACATAATGAAATACATTCGGATCGCACAAATTGTGCCTACTCGCCGTCATCTTGTGCCACTCACACTCGTACATTCAGCAATATGCTACCTATGGAAGTCAACCCTTGATCGAGCGATCGACACGGCTAAGTAGTGCGACCCAAGGGCACCGAATCGGGCCTTGTGTCGTCCACGAACATGCCAACCCGGAGCCCCCATCGGAGTCACCCCGCTCGACTGGTCTACCGGGCCAAGACAACCAATAAACGCTTCCCACAACGACCTATCCTCCCCATACTCGTGCAAAGCGACTTGCACGGTTAAGTACCACGCACAGGGACTTTGCAACAAAAAAACCTCACGCGGCTCGGGAACACACCAAGTAAGAGAGCTGCCTTGGACTCGCCATTCGACTTGCTTTCCAAGCCAAGGGAAGAGACGCATTACAAACAAAGCATTAAACCTTAAAATCGGCACACGCCCAAGACGGCCAAATACCACTCTCAGGGACTTGCCTAAATCGACCTAACTCGCGCTCGGGGATTCAACCTGACGAGGGTTTAACTCATCAATGCCTATTGTTATGGACTTGGGTTTTGGAGAAGGAGGGAGCGCTGGAGGCATCAGTCGGCTAGTAAACAAGCACACATGGACGCAAGGTTTACCCAGGTTCAGGCCTCGTAGAGGTCCCTACTCCTGCTTGTCTGCTCTTGGAATTAATGGAGGAATCGAAGATTACAGGGGCGCGCAGATGCAATCTGGCGAGATTTGTGGAAACTAGGGTTGCGTGTGTCCTCCTCGCCGCACCCTGCTAGCCTTTATATAGATAGGCTAGGTCTCGGGTAGCAGGTCGAGTTGGTTACAGGTTAGGGTTTTCCCTTTAAACTTTCTATCTTTAGCTTCTTCTTGTCTCGCAAGCAATTGAGAGTCCGTGGGCCCCTCGAGTTCTCCATTTGGGCCTTGGCAACACCGTGGGATTCCACTGTATCCATGCCGTATATACTTGAGTACCTATAGGGTATACCCATGTCAGTAGCCCCTGAGTGTCCAGTGGAATCGCAGATTCGACTAGGGACTTTATGAAGCCTTTCGAGTGCATGATTGAGTATTTTTCAATTGTTCTGTTTATGCCATAGGGATTGTTGATATGAGTGCCTGATTTAACCGATGTATTGGTATCAGTTAACAGCCTTAGGGCAAAACAACACAATCTACTCAAACTTGAGTCCCCGGACTTGAATTCAGAAAAGTGTTGGTGTAATTCAACTCAAGCCGCGGAGGTCTTACAGGAGTCGAATTCCAGTATATGGGTGTGAGCACTCGACACATCCGTAAAGGCATGTTCATCGTACCTGTAGGCACGGATATATTTCTGGTAGTGCGCGGAAAATGCGTTGCCATGCCTTATTCAGGTCTTATGTTCATGCTACAAGCGCAACATCCGAATTTTCGTCATCACGGAGATGATTCGTGTGGTCCAGGAGACGCGGTCTCTTTGTAGGAAAAATATGAGGCGGTGTCGCCATAGACTTCGAGTGTGGATGTTATCAACATGCAATACGACATACAAATAATCATAGGGTGCGCGACCAGCGCTCCCTATGGGAGTAGCCCCCGAGTGCCTGGTTGAGTCGAAGACTCAGGTAGGGACTAAAAATTTGCGACTGCTATTGTCTTTGGTTTGCTTGTTTCAGTTGAATTTGCTTCCGGTGCTCCCTATGGGAGTTATCCATGATCCATAGTCGAATCGTAGATTCGAGTGGTTGGGTATCCTTTGAATGTTCATATTCCTGTATAAAAAGAAAATCGTAGGGTGCACGACCAGCGCTCCCTATGGGAGTAGTCCCCGAGTGCTTGGTGGAGTCGAAGACTCGAGCAAGGACTAAAGTAGTCGAAGTCTTGTAGTGCTCATCTTGACGACATCAGTGTTGACGATGTGATGACTTCAGTTGCCCGCGTGAGTGGTTTTGACGGGACGTGACGAGTCGTGGGTCCCACTTTCTGACTTTGATTTGACTGGGCATGCGTAATCTTTTGTGTTAACCGCGTCTCCTCGATTTCCACGCATAATGGAGATAGTGGGAGACGGTTTGTGTTTTGGCCTCTCCACGTTTCGACCATGATGTGCGCCACGCGTCCAATAGGGTTTCTGCTGGCTGTTGGATTGCGTCCACAAGGGGGTTAAGTAGCAGCGCAACTACGGTAATTTTCCCATCTGCTCTTTTCTCTGCTTATGCTTCTTTTGCCATTGCCGCTGCTCTCTACTTCATAGAGCTTGTCCCCTTTGTGGCGCTGGACCAACTCCGTGTGTGCCTGAGCTACTTCCTCCGCTCGCACCGCCACCACAAGATGGGAAAAAGAAGGGAGGCTCCGCCGCTAAGTCCGCCGCCACCATTGCTGCTGCCAAGAAGGGCGTCTCCCCCACTATGGGCATCAGCGCCGCCGGCGTCGGGAAGAAGAAGGGCGCACGTACCCACGTCACCAATGGTGCGTGGCGCGCATCCATCATCAAATCATCCGAGCTCCGTCTTCTCCATCAAGATGGAGTCCTGTCACCTGTGGTGGATGACTCGCGAGTGCTAGGTGGCGAGGTAACTCCTTGTCCTCCTACTGGTTTCCGGGTGATGTTCCTAGCGTTCATCATCCGTGGTCTTTCGCTGCCCCTACATCCTTTCTTTAGGGGCCTCCTTTGCTTTTACGGGCTCCAGCTGCATCAGCTGTCCCTAAACTCTATTCTCCACATCGCCTGCTATATTACTTTTTGCGAGTGCTGGCTCGGAATCGAGCCACACTTTGGCCTCTTTAAGAGGATTTCAAGCTGAAGCGCCAGACAACATCTGGTTCTGTAGTCTATGATGTAGGAGGCTGCGGAATCCATGTCGACTCCTCTGCCACATATTTTGATATCAAGCTCATGGCATCCGTCCAAGGGTGGAGGGACAAGTGGTTCTACATCCGCGACCAGAAGGCTGACAGAGAGCACTACGGACTCTCGCCCTTCAACCCCGCGACGCTGTGCAAGAGGAGGCGTTCTTGGAAGAATGTGGTGATGCCTGGCGAGTCCGAGGAGACGGATGAAGGAAATATGCCCTAGAGGCAATCATAGAGATGATTGTATTTCATGTGTATCCATGAGTTATTATAATGTTCCTTGAATATCCATATACCAGGCAACTTGTATTGATTGGCAATTATGTGAATTGTTTGTGAAACTCTTTACTTGTATGGTTATCTAATAATTGTCCCTAGTCGGAGTTCATGCGAGGACACACGTGAATATTAGACTAGCACATCGATTGGTTAATGACTATGTTTCGCAAGTCATTGACATGGAGATGTCAAACCAATGATGTGGACACATGTTATGAACATGGGGTTGGACTGACCCAACATGAGACTAGCAATAATACTTGCAGCTCTCTCTACACATCGTGTACGTTTTGTCCTTAGACCTGAGATTGTCGCATGTACTTGAGATGTGGATCGACCTACTTTGGGGCTATCAAACACTACTCCGTAACTGGGTAGTTATAAAGGTAGCTTTCGGGTTTGTCCTGATACATGCTGCAAGGCATCGGTCAATCAAGATGGGATTTGCCCCTCTCTACTTGAGAGAGATATCTCTGGGCCCCTCGAGTGATCGGATCCAGAAATGCATGGCCGTGCTACATATGGTTAAGAGTTAACCTAGTAAAGGGATTCTGAATCACAGTATCGAGAAAGAGAGGTCAGCTTAGAGCTAGACCAAATATCGTGAGGCAAAGGGAAAGACATGTACTCAACCTTGTGATGGTTCGTCCGAATGATCTTTATATGCGTTTAGGAGTTGGCACGTCTTGCTAGAGGCCGCTACCAACTATTGACGGAGTAAGTGTACTCGCGTCATGTCTATACGTGTATGAACCTATAGGGTCACACACTTTAGGGGCTGGAAGCCTAATGAGGATTGGATCCGAATTAGACCAGGCTTAGGCTGCTAATGGGCTGCTAATGTAGAAGCCCACCAGGGATGCCTATATAAGAGGGAGTAAGGCGAGCTGAAAAGGAGAGAGCATTCCACCCAGCCGCCACTCCTCTTCCGCCTGTGTTGCACGCGCAGACCTAGCAGTCTGGCGTGTGACGACTTCCACTCCGGACGTGTGGATACCTCGGAGGTGCTGCATCTGTAGCACTTGGACGAGCCGAGCAAAGGGGAGCTGCTCGTGGGACGAGGACGAGGAGGAGACGTAGAACATCTACACTGCCGCAACGTGCTTCATCGAGTTCCGCACCTGCGCGTCTAGCGGTAATCCCGTGATCTATGACAATAGTATTCCTGGTTGACGCGGTAGAAATTTTTGATTTTACGCTAGTGTAGCCTACCCGTGACCCTACAACGGAAGTGTTGTACAAGCACGTATGCAACCTCAAAAGTCGCATGGGTAAATAAGTGGGAGGCACCGCCCTCATTCGCACATGGTTTCGTTGTCGCATCTAGCCTCTACAGGCCAGAGTCCACCCCATGTTCCAATGGGCTGGTGCGGACGATGTCACTCGTGTATCTGCCGATGGCATTTCCGTGGGTGAAGTAGACAAGAGGTTGCGACTGGTGACAAAGTATACCACCAAGGTGGTTCTCCTAGGCGAGCCAGTCGTGCCTCTCTTCGATGCCTCTAACCCTCCTCTGGAGGTAAACTTGTGCTATGAAGTAGCTTTATTTGTCGATTGCTTCTGATTTCTTGACGTATACTGGATTGTTTTCCGTATGCAGGATTGGAAGGTGCCTCCCAGTTTGCCCCCTCTTCCTGAGGGGGTTATTCCTCGCGAAGTAGATGAAGAGGATGAGTCAGAATCGACCGTCCCACTTGAAGGGGAGGAGGAAGCCCCCGAGTCCAGCGGTCCGGAAACTCGCAAGCATTCTCGTAGCGAGGATTCGGATGCTTCATCTCCGTCGACTCTAGAAGGCCCGTCTATTGGTGCAGAGGAGCCGATTCCCACTGTTCCTGTAAGCTCCATGGCGCCATCTGCTCGCAAGAAGATGCGGCTGCCGAAGGAGTTGTCGGAGTCAGAGGATCAAACCTTTGACTTTGATAAATTTGACAGGTAAGTCTACAATTCTCATCTTGGTTCCTTTTGGAGTTGCATTTCCTGATGCTGGATTTTGTAGTCAAGAGGCGTCGTCGTCTTCCGGCGATGTCCAATTTGTGAAGGAATCTGGAGTCGTGGACTCCAAAGCCAAGGAAGTGGCTGAATGATCCTTCTCTCGTCTATTGGCGGCCCACTCCGGGCATAACTCATCGAGTTCTCCACACGCTGGGGGTCACCAGATGGTTGCCCGGACGACTGCGTGGCAATTGTCTTCGTAGTCTCTAGAGGAGCATGTAAGTGTAATTTTGTTTTGCAATCGAATTTGTGATCCATGCTATCTGCTGATCTTTTATTTTTCTTCTGAGGCAGCTCATTGTGAAGGAAGCCGCTCATTTGGCGGAGCAGGTACTTGTGATGGGTCGTCAGCATGCAATGTTGGACAATCGCCATCACGTCGTCGAAGGTTGGTATTTGCTTCTTCTGCTTTGTTCTTGTGAGATTTATACCTTCGAATGATGGTCCATCTTGTATTTTTCCATCCGAGCATAACGAACTTCTTCGTGATGCTGCTTCTCTTGAAAAGACGCTTGCCGTGGCGGTAAAGAGTCGTGACGAGGCAGTCGCTGCGCTGGATGAATCACGGAAACACGAAGAGGATTTGCACACCTCCATTGCCGCGAGGGAAAAGTTGTTTGAAGAACAACTCTTCTCGATTGCCAAGTCTCTTTCAGGTATTCTTTCGTCTAGATTTTGATTGTTTCTTTTTTCGATGTCTTGTTATTGTGCTGACGATTTGCTCTGTGCAGATGCTGGGGGTCTGAGATTCGACGCCCAAGCACTTCGTCGCGACGATGCTTTGGCAGGCACCTATGACACCCTCGGGATCAGGGTTAAACAAATCCAGACCTTAGCCTGACATAAGCTTAACCTAGAGCTCGAGGATATCCAGTGAAAAATCGGTAACACAACAGTAACTCTGCGACACAAAAATTATTACAGCAAGCTCATAACTGAGCGAAGAACCAAAATATTACAAGCAGAAGTCTAAGAGGCTATTAAGTATTACAACCAAAATATTGCAACCAAATTATGCTATTAAGTATAGCAAACTTAACAAATGGCCTAAGATGCTTGAAGCATAACGATGACGTCCCAGCCCATAGATTCCAGGCTGCCGGCCGGGAACCCCAAGCTACTCGTCGGTATCGGTGTCGTGCCAAACTCGTCTTCAGGGGAACACTTATTCTGCTACAAAAGTATCAACAAAGCAAGGGTGAGTACAGGGTGTACTCCGCAAGACTTATTGCTGGTGGGGTTATTTTGCATAAACCCATCTTTGTTTGTAAAACAAGAGGGAGAAGAAGCTCGTGTAATCAGAATATTTTAAAAGGGGATAAGAGAGCGACATCTCCAAAGAATTGATTATCATCTTGATATCCACCAAAGTAATCCTCATCTCACAACTAGGATCACCCCCTCATACACATGAGGAAGCATCCTTAAGCACACGTTGATCTACCAAGTTTTATTATTCGGTTACAGTTCTCTATGATCTTCATGTTCGTTCCCAAGTCGTCCATAACCGTGGACACGGCTTTTCAAAATGATTTAACCCTGCAGGGGTGTACAACTTTACCCACACGTCCAACCGACTCTTAATGCCACTAGTAATAGCCCTCTTCCTTGGAAGGCCGACAGAGGGTGGTTGGACACGACCTTTACCTTGCTTTCACCGAGACCATGAGTCATGCCCTAAGGATGGTTCCGCCATAACGGGTCAAATCCCGAAGTCGGTCCCTAGAGATGTGGGCGAGGTTGGTTTACCAGGGGATCCATCAACCCCAAGCAACCCCGGCCACGCTTACCTACCTGTATGAATGCACCTCCTTCACCTCCTCTTTCGAAAACATTTTCTATGCATATGTCGAATGGAACGCTCGAACTATGTGACTCATGGAATCTACTAGGCAAGTTAGTTACTCGTGAGGTTTTCCACACCCCATGTGGTTGTACGCTCGTCTTGGTTCAAGAGGCTAGAACTCGGGTCCTAGTGGTGGCGAGCATGGGACTACAAAAACCACATCCCACTGTGGCCTCCCATACAAACCTTAGCATGTTTAACCTTTACCACTGATCTTACCTCATCAGTATACACTGTTCTACTATCATGCTAGATTCTCTGCATTTGGTACATCTTCCGGATGAACCATCACTGACAGCTAAGCAGGGCTAAGCAAGACACAGATATAAGCTCTAGCAATGCACACAAGCCAAACCTAGTTATGCTAGGAGCAGTGGATCTAATGGGGATATGCCAAAGGGGGTATGCCCAGCAGGATGTTCCGATTGGGCCGAAAGGCCTGTGAGTGCGCCTGGAGGATGCCGACTGGACTACGCCGAAAGGAGAAGCCCGGCGACTGGCGACTGGAGGCCCAGGAGTTTAACAGAAGCCCAGTCAGATTAGGTCAAAACCTCCGAATCCTTATCTTATTCGGTTGTAGCTTGTAAACCCTAGCGAGGTGCTGCATATATAAACCTCCCTAGGGTATCCTAGAGACTCACGTTCCATCATACACCCCCTCAAGCGACTCGCTGCATAGCCGCCGAGCTCACCACTCCTGTAACTCGCTCTCTCATAATGTAATCTAGCAGGAGTAGGTCTTTACCCTCCGGGGGGCCGAACCTGGATAAACCCATGTGCATCCCCCATCTCGCACCACAGATGGCCGCCAACTCTTCCTCAAGAAACACTCAATTGCTACCAGTGGCAGCGACTGTCGTGGCCATTTCCACGATAGTGGCGCCCACCGTGGGGCATAGTGGGATTGGCCTTAGTTCTGCGGCGAGACCCTACTCGCCGCATGATCGCCATCAGCGGGATCTTACAGATCCTTCCCAGCAGCTACATCCTAGCATCACGCCCGATCACTCACGGCGCGGTGATGCCGCTCGACTCCATCAACCTCTTTGTCGGCTTCACCGACGCGGTCGACCCAGCCGCAATGGTGATCGTCGGCGGATTGCCGCCACACCGCGATCTGCTCTCGGAGGAGCAGGTCCGCTCCATCAGGAGACTCGTCACCGAGTATAACTCGGCCACCAGCGACGTGGCCGAGACTAACGCCGCCACCAACGACGACGCCCTGAACGACGACGCCGACTCCGTGACCCCTGCCTCGATCGACGGATCCATCACCGCCGCATCACGGGAGGACTCCATCACGCGAGTCTCCAACCTCGAGGACTTCGAGGACTCCTCCATCCTGGGGATCTTCGACTCCCATTCTGGCTCGGAGTCGCCCGAGGATTTTCGCCAGATCCAATCGCTTCAACGCGATCTACATGGCGGCCGGCACGGCCGCCCCGCCAGATCCATTCGCCACGCCGATCCCGCTGACTGCGACGGCCACGGAGGTGGAGAAAGCCCGCCTGCGGCTCACGGAGGCACAACGCAACGAAATCGCTGAGCGCGAGAAATATCGCCTCGAATGGGAAACGGCGCAGGAGCTATCGCTCTATCACCAGCGCCGCATCAGGACCCGCCTGAACTCCAACGTCTAGGGCCACGTCCTGAACTTCAATGACGAAAGTGACCCCGCACGCGTTGCCGAGCGCGAATACTGCGAGAACGCACCGCTGGGTGGAAGCAATCCCGCGAGACCACCAGTTGGCGCACCGGCAACCGGAGCCCCTCCACCACCCATGGGCCACACGCCCCCACCGTACCAACCGCGGATCATCATCTCGCCCCAAGCCCGCGACGCTAACGGGCTACCATTATACTCCACCCCGATGGACAATGTCGTCGCGGCCGACGCCGCGATCGGCAACCTCGACATCCAAGGCGACGTCGCGCTACTGATCCAATACGCTAAGGCCCTACTCGTCAGGGCCGTCGAGCAAGAAGCCGCGGGAGTCGACCCGCGGGGGCGGATGTACTCCCGTTCACCAGCAAGCAGGGCGGCATCAAGCGGCCACCCCACCGTGGCCAACGTATTAGTTTGCCCACCACCCTAGCCCCTGGCGAACCAGCCACGGGCCGCCAATCCCGTGTTGTCAACCAACAAGCCGCGACAGCGAATAACACGATCGCCGCCAACGGGCAGCCCCTCGACGCCCGAACAAACATCATCAACAACCAGGCGTGGTGGTCGTGCCAGCCTAACGACCTGAGGCACACCCTCACCAACCGCGGCGACCCGGAACCAAGAGGCTCGCTCAGTCGAGTCGAGCCACAATGCTTCGGGCCCATGATTCGCGGGGAAAAATACCGCGCCAACTTCAAAGCCCCCAAGGAGATCGAAAAGTACGACCCGACGTACGATCCCGCTGTCTGGTTGGACACATACCTCATGGCAATGGGAATCGCAGGCCACACCGACCTGCTCGCCGCTCGCTACCTCCCCCTGATGATGGAGGGTGCGACCCGGCAATGGATCAACACGCTCCCCGCCGACAACATCGATTCTTGGGAAGAAATGCGGCATGCCTTCGTCAGGCACTTCGAGGGCTCCTACACCCACGCCACCACCATAGAGGACCTGGAGCGATGCATCCAGGGACAACGTGAGTCGACTCGCCACTGGATCCAAAGATGGAAAGAACTGTGGATAAACGCCTCCGGCATCCACCCAGACATGGCGATACACTATTTCAAGAATGCGTGCCGGTACGAACCCCTGGTTGCCAAGATCAAGAGGGTCTACCGGATGCTCGACAACATCCCCGACCTCCTCGAGATCGCCAAGCGCTATGCGGAGGAGGACCCCAAGCAATACTCCAACGATGAGTCGGGAGGAAGACGCCGCACCAGCATCCATGACAGCGGGCGCCTACGTGACATGCGCTACAGCAACACCCGCATCACCGGCAAGCGCCGCACGGACAGGCGAGTTGACTTCGTCGCCAACGCCGGCTACGGCCAGCACGACTCCAAGAACTACCGCCGCGACAAAGGAAACTACCGAGACATCAGGAACTACCGCGCCAACAACGCGACGAGGCCGAAATTTGACCCCGCCGCCCTGCTCAATCAGCCCTGCATCTACCATAGCAGGGAGGGAAAACCCGCCACCCACACCACTGCTGATTGCCACTCTCTCAAAGAGATTGAGTAGGCGAGACGAGCAAGGGAGGACCCCGATAACAACCCACCTCGGGACAACGGGAACGGCGGCGGCTTCGGCACTGCCGTCAGCTCGCTACCCACCTTCACCGGACTCAGCACCAAGTGCTCATCGGGTTCCTCCGTGAGAACCGCGACATCTTCGCATGGAAGCGATTTGACATGCCAGGTGTCCCGAGGGAACTCGCTGAGCACAAACTCAACGCTGACCCCAAAGTGCGACCAGTAAAGCAGTCGCTACGACCCTTCAATGAAGAGCGCCGTCGAGCAATCGCCGAAGAAGTTCAGCGTCTGCTAGCCGCAGGCTTCATCTGTCCAATCAAATACTCCAAGTGGCTGGCAAAGCCAATCCTAGTTCTAAAAAAGAACAACACATGGAGAATGTGCATCGACTACACCGACCTCAACAGCGCCTGCCCGAAGGAGGAGTTCTTCCTACCGCGCATCGATCAGATCATCGACTCGACCGCGGATCGGAGTCGTTGTGCTTCCTCGAAGCTTACTCTGGTTACAACTATATCAAGATGGCGGTCGAGGATGAGGAGAAGACGGCGTTCATTATGCCATTCGGCGCATTCTGCTACACGGCCATGACGTTTGGCCTCAAGAACGCAGGTGCCACATACCAGAGGTGCATGCAGGAGTGTCTAGCGAGCCAAATTGACCGCAACATTCATGTCTACATCGACGACGTGGTGGTAAAATCCACCCGCCAGGATGACCTGCTCGCCAACCTAGCCGAAACCTTCGTAAACCTGCGGAGGTACAACATCAAGCTGAACCCTGGGAAATGCACCTTCGGCGTCCCCACCGGACAACTCCTGGGATATGTAGTCTCCAAGCGAGGCATCGAAGCCAACCCCACCAAAATCGACACCATCACCCGACTCGGGAAACCCGAGTTCCTGTGCAACGTCTAGAAGTTGGTAGGGCGAGTCGCGGCTCTCAGTCACTTCATCCCCCGACTAGCCGAGAAGGCAATGCCCCTCTACCGCCTGATGCGCAAGAACCCCACGTTCCAATGGGATGCGGAGGCCGACGATGCACTCAAAGCACTCAAAGAAGTGCTACTCGCAACCCCACTACTCGCCGCTCCACTCAACAAAGAGCCAATGCTCGTTTACGTCGCGGCCTCCACTCGAGTCATCAGCGCCGTGATGGTCGTCGAACGACCGGAAGAGGGCAAGGAGCGCCCCATACAGCGCCCCGTCTACTACATCAGCAAAGTCTTAACGGACTCACGATAGCGCTACCCGTAATACCAAAAACTGGTGTGCGCGGTATTCCGAGCACAGCGGCGACTCCAGGAGCACCCAATCATGGTGGTCTCCTTTGTGCCCCTGCAAGACATCATACGCAATCACGAGGCGACCGGGCGAGTCGCCAAGTGGGCCGTGAAAATCGGCGTCCACAACATCAAATACGAGCCTCGCAAAGCGATCAAGTCACAAGCCCTAGCTGATTTCCTTGCAGACTGGGAAGAAGCACAACAGCCAGAGAAGCTCCCGT
The DNA here is from genome assembly GCA_910589775.1 of Avena eriantha. Taxonomy (NCBI): domain Eukaryota; kingdom Viridiplantae; phylum Streptophyta; class Magnoliopsida; order Poales; family Poaceae; genus Avena; species Avena eriantha. The sequence goes on from OU342742.1 coordinate 323,122,703, forward strand.
ACCTCCACTACTGGTCGCTCCATTTTGACGGCTCCAAGAACGCCAACGGCGCAGGGTCTGGGGTCATACCGACCACTCCCAAAGGAGACAATAAAAAAGTGCAACGGCAAGACGGCTACCAAGTTCCTACGTGAGCTCATCTACCGGTACGGCTACCCGCACAGCATCATAACAGACAATGGCACCAACTTCGCCAAGGGGGATATGGCGGAATTCTGTGAAGAACATGGCATACGACTCGACCTCGCATTAGTCGCCCACCCGGAGTCAAATGGCCAAGCAGAATGCGCCAACCAGAGCGTCCTCCACGGGCTCAAGCCGCGACTCCAGGTGCCCCTCGAGCGCACCCCAGGATGCTGGGTCGACGAGCTTCCCTCTGTGATATGGGGGATCCGCACCTCCGTCAATCGCTCCACCGGGTTCACGCCCTTCTTCATGGTATATGGCGCCGAGGCCGTAATGCCAACTGACCTGGAGCACGACTCACCTCGAGTTGCCAACTACGTCGAGGCGGCCAATGAGGTTGCCCGCCAAGACAACTTCGATCAACTCGACGAGGCACGCGACCTGGCTCGCTCCCGCACCACCATATACCAGCAAGGACTCCGCCGCTACCACAGCCGCCGAGTGCGAACTCGCTCCTTCTAGGAAGGCGACCTGGTCCTACGACTGGTCCAAGAAAAGAAGGGCATGCACAAACTCTCCCCCCATGGGAGGTACCATTCGCCATAGGCCGAGTCCTTGGCAATGATGCCTACTACCTCATCGACGTATGGGGTGATGGCCAGCTGGAGGTCGGGAGGCCATGGAATTTAAACGTCCTCGGAAAGTTCTATACTTAGAACCTCACATTGTACTCCGCTGGCATATATAATGAAATTCATCTGGATCACACAAATTGTGTCCACTCGCCATATTCTTGTGCCACTCGCACTCGTACATACTAGAAATACGCTACTTACGGAAGTCAACCTCTGGTCGAGCGACCGACATGGCTAAGTAGTGCGGCACAAGGGCACCAGAAATATTCGGGCCTTGGGTCGTCCACAAAAACGCCAACCTGGAGCCGCCATTGGAGTCGCCTAGCTCGACTGGCCCACCGGGCCAAGACAACCGGTACACGCTTCTCACAGCGACCTATCCCTCCCATCCTTGTGCAAAGTGACTCGAAGGGTTAAGTACCACGCACGGGGACTCCACAAAACGGGAACCACCATGCGGCTCGGCAACACACCAAGTAAGAGAGCTGCCTAGGACTCGCCAAGCGACTGGCTCTCCGGGCTAGGGGAGGAGACGCGTTACAAACAACGCATTCATAACCTGCAACAGGAACATGACCAATGTGGTCGGGCACCCCGCTCGGGGACTCGCTTACAAGTTAGTCCTACCCGCGCTCGGGACTCGCCGCTCAGAAGACGCGAGAGATAAAAACAGTGCATAACCAAAACAATACACAAAAGTATACAATCGAGTTATACCCCATTAAAGGGCGGACGCGCTCGAGGACTTTCTCAACCAAAAACAAACACACCACAAAATCCTAGTCGCAATACGAGTCGACTGACTCACTTTGGCATATATTGCAAACTATTTTACAGCATTCGCTAGTTGGAATACATCACAAATTGGATAACTACATTGTTTACTCCACAGGCCCTGATGAAGAAGCAACGCCACCCCCTTGACACGAACAAAAGGCTGCCACGGGTTCGTCGGGTACGTCATCAGCGACTTCAATAACGACGACCGGAAGGGCTTCTCCGACTTCATGTCGCGATGCTCTGGCTCGGGGTCGCCAGGAGCCAACATCGTCTCGTGGTACGGCAGCAGATCCCCCATCGCCAAGACCCGATCGGCGTAAGGGGCGGCCTTCGCGGTGAGCTTCAACACCTCTGACATCTCCACCGTGCCGGTCGCCGATGGATAGCCAATCATCACATCGTCAAGCTCGAAGTCGTCGGGGCAGTGGGCGAGACCTAACCTCAATGCTGTGGTGGCCCCGCGCCTGAACGCGGAGCGCGTCATCCACTCCACGATGGCAGGCACCTCCTCTAGATAGCGTCACACCTCCGTAAGCCCCCAGGAATAACTTCGGTGGGGGACATGCCCTGAAGAGCCGCTTGGACACACAACGCCGAGGCCGTGGCCGCGTTCACCATGGCAGTCACGCATTGCGAGGCATTGTAGGTCTGCACCACCGATCTCTTTGGCCTACCATAGCTGCAAAGTTAGGCATCAGTGAAACTATGAAACCCCCAAATCAGGGACTCGACAAACAGGTCAGGCAAATATGGAGACTCACCGAGGAGTTTGCAGCAGTTCTCCATGACGTGCTTCTCCAAGGCGGTTTGCTCGTTGTGCAGCCCCACGATGATGGAATCCGTGGCCTTGCGTTCTTCCTCAGCCACAACAACGGCAACCTTGGCCCGCTCCTCCGAAGAAACTAAGGCCGCTTTCGCCTCCTCCAAGTCCTGGACCAGGGAGGCTATTCGTCCATTCGCCGCATCCAGCTCGGCGACTGGAAAATACACCTCACGGGCCTTGGAAATCACAGCCAGGAAACCATCTGCAAGAGAAACCATCAACATGCTGTACACCACTAGTTCACACCCGACAGAGGAAAAGAAAGACAAACAGATGCTCACCAATAGTTTCCTGAAGACGCTGGTTCGCCTCTTGTGCTTCGCGCAAGTCACGCTCCAAGCATTCTCTCGCGGCATGCCAATCGGTGGACTCCCTTTGCAATCCCTGCAAACAAACAACACACCATAGCATTTGACAAAACAAAAACCCAGTTCCCAGCCGCCGAAATTTAGCGACCAGGAACTCGGGGACTGGAGAAAAGAAAACTCAATTCCTAGCCACCGAAATTTAGCGATTAGGAATTCGGGGACTGGAGAGGAGCAAGAAGTTCAGTTCCTAGCCGCTGAAATTCAGCGACTGGACATACCTGAATAGCAGCGCCGAGCATCCTGTGAAGTTCTCCGGCGTCAGTCGACGGGATCGTGAAGGAAGTGCACCCATGACGGGACCCAATGTACGTATCCACGATCTCTAGGCTCTGCGGAGACTGGGTGTCCGCCACACCTAGAAACCCCCTCGCCATGAAGCGCGGGAACGTCGCCGACGCTCTGGCGGGGGCACTGGTTGTCGGGACCGCGCTTCCAGCACGGACGCAGCCAAGACTAGTTCCGATCGCGCCGCCACCACCTCTTCGGTGACTGACGCAGCACCCGGCTCCGCGGCGCTGTCCTTGGCGGCGGCGTTGTCGGCACCCCTCTTCTGCTTCTTCGCGACTTCCGCGGCCGCCACATCTCCGGCGGCCTTTCTCTTCTTGGGGAGGTCGCCCTCTCCCGTCGGGGCGACCGGTGGAATCTTAGCCACCGAAGGACGGCCAATCTTCTTGGCCCCCGACCTGCACGAGTTCCCACAATAATTATAACGACAGTACAAAAAGAGTGAGGCGAAACGGGATGAAGGAGCAGTACTCACTTAGCGACCATGAGGACGTGAAGCCCGGTGCTGATGTGGGCGGGCTTGTCCAACTCGGGACCCAACTTGCGGGTGAGCCCCCTCTCGAATACGTCTGAAGCCCACAAAACCGCGGGCTTCCTCGACGATAAATCCGTAGTCGCCGGGATCTTTGGCTCCGACACAGCCGCCCTTGACGGCTGCGGCGACTTGGACGACATCGCCTCAGCTGCTTCTTGGCTTGGAACCCCCGAGGTCGCCGGCGCAATCGCCGCCAGGGGAACCTCTACCACTACCTCCGTGTCCTCGCCCTTCAACCCCTTTGTCGGATTTGCATCCTTTGGGGCCTTGTGCGAGACTTCGGGGGAACCTTCATCATCGGAATCGTCATCCGACTCGAACACCACTGCCGATTTGGACGGTGACGTGGGCCTCTTCACTGGTGACTTGGGCTGGCGTGTGGGCTTCGACGGTGTAGCAGTACGCCGGGACGTGTGCTCCTGCGCAACCTCGTCGCCTCCATCGTGTTCGTCCAGGCTGCGGCTCACCTCGAACTCACGTTGTTTCTGCATGCGGGTCTTGCGAGCCACAGGCGCTGGGGGAGGAACCTCTTCCTCCTCCCTGGCGGAGTCTTCCTCCAGTTCCTAGGGAACCTCTTCATCAAGCGAAGGGAGCCAAGCCTCCAACTCTGAAAAAGCTAATAACCACCACGAGTAAAACACAAAACGCGAAGACTGAGAACTGAGGTATGGGCATAGCGACTGGGAAGAGAACTTACTGTGGGGGCTTCGTTCTTCACATGAGTGTATGGGGCGAGCCCGACCGCCTTGCTAGTGAACTCCGCGTTGGTGATCTTCTTCAGGGCGGCCTTGTAGTCCTCGGCCTCCCATGATTCCTTGCTGGTTCAGGATGGGTCATGCTTCCCGCTGTATTCATACATCCAGTGCGGCCGAGCCGCTAGCGGAACCAGGCGCCGCCCGAGCCAGTAGTTGTAGAGGTTGATCGGAATCAACCCCTGGTCCTTCAGCTTCTGGATCTGGTCCATCATTTCCGCGACGTCCATCCGCTGGTCTTCGGGAAGCTTCTTCGGTGCCAACCGGCGAGGCTCGCTCCTCTCGGCAACGAACTCGGGAAGAGCCACCTCGCCGTAAGGAGTGGCTTCTTTGACGTAGAACCAGCTCTTCTTCCACTCGCTAGCGGCCTTCTTCGGCAGGAGGAGCTTGACGAAATTGGCCTTCGGCTTCAGTTGAAATGTGACGCCACTTGCGGCCAACATCAAGCCGCCGGACGCCTTGCACCCGATGCGGCCGTGGAAGAGCTCTAGCCACAGCGGGAAGTATGGCCTGTATCCAAGGTAGCATTCACAGAAGGCGACGAAGATCGCCAGCTGCTCGATGCTATGCGGACCAAGATCCGACGGCTTGATCATGTAGTACACGCAGAAGCGACGGAAAAAGAGTGAAGTGGGGAATCCTAGACCCCTCTCAAGATGGGTGGGGAAGCAGATGAATTCGCTGGGTTGCGGCTTCAGCCAGTTCCCCTTGCGGGGTACTCCAGCGTCCTTTAAGCTGGGCTGTGGTACACTTGGATTTTCCCCATGAGCCTTTGGGAGGCGCCATCGAGTAGGATGTGGAATCGCAGGATGCGGAAAGGACAAGTCGGAAGGATGAAAGCTAGGAGATTGGAGACAGGAAGAACGAATGAGGAAGAATGAAGAATGTGGAGAAGGTCTGCAAAGCTGAACCATCACTCCCCTTATATGGGAATGCCACCCGCCAAAATCAGGATAGCCGTTACTCACGGTAATTGCGCCGAAGCTACCGTTGGAAATTCCAACAGATAGTTTGACCAGATTTGACGGTCCAACTCCTTTATTTCACCCGCTACCCGCCATTCTTTTCCACTCGCCGAAACAACGACTGGGCAGCAGTAACATTCATTGGGACGGCGGATGGGAACATGGGGAAATTCTCCTTTGTTCTGATGGAGTCCATCGCTGACTCGACTGGACGCCCAAATTGGGCTCGACTACTCCGAACACCAAAAGGACGCATGCGCCTGCATCAACGATGGCCTCGGGGACTACTGATGGGGATATGCCAAAGGGGGTATGCCCAGCAGGACATTCCGATTGGGCCGAAAGGCCTTTGAGTGCGCCTAGAGGATGGCGACTAGACTACGCCGGAAGGAGAAGCCCGGCGACTGGCGACTGGAGTCCCAGGAGCGTAACAGAAGCCCATTCAGATTAGGTCAAAACCTCCAAATCCTTATCTTATTCTGTTGTAGCTTGTAAACCCTAGTGAGGTGCCGCATATATAAACCTCCCTAGGGTATCCTAGAGACTCACGTTCCATCATACACCCCCTCAAGCGACTCGCTGCATAGCCGCCGAGCTTGCCACCCCTGTAACTCGCTCTCCCATAATTTAATCTACCAGGAGTAGGTATTTACCCTCCCGGGGGCGAACCTGGATAAACCCATGTGCATCCGCCCCCATCTCGCACCGGAGATGGCCGCCAACTCTTCCTCAAGAAACACTCAATCGCTGCCAGTGGCAGTGACTGCCGTGGCCATTTCCACGACAGGATCAGGTAGTATAAGCTCAAGGGAGTAATGCAATAGATAGGCTACTCTATCTATTGTTAAAAGACCATAGTAGAATCGTATGCATCATGGCAAGAGTGAAATACTTTCGAAACCATAGGATTTTATCATGTGTGGGGTTTTGCTTGCCTTGTTTGTTGATAACCAATAAGCAGAGCTTCGGATATCTTGTACTTGACTTGATTATAGTTGATCAAGTATTGTTCGTCAGTCTTCAATGGTGTTGATCTTGGTCTTCGATCTCGATCTCGATATCGTATTCTACCAGGAAGAAGCAAACACCGGAAAGAAACGGAGAACAACAATCAACACATGGCATCGATGCAATGCTCAAGCAAGGATGATGATATGACAAGTTAAATTGTATTGAAATGGAACCCTAAGGCATGCTTGGTTTTTTAAGCGGGATTTGAGGGGTCCAAACCCTAATACAGGAGAGACCCTGGAATCACCAGCAGGGTTCATTTAGTTCTCTAATTAAACTTGCAATTTAAGTTGTTGAACAATGCATGAGTGTGAGTCTATTGTGTAGATCTCATTTTTCTGAACATTTTGATATATTATACATATTTTTCTGATTAAACAATTAGATATTGAATTTATAAGATTTGTACCATTTTCTAGATTTAATAAAGCTATTAAAAAAGGACATACCGTGTCAGCATGACACACGCTGACGTCACCACGTCCTAACCCTATCCTTTCTCACCAGGGCAGAGGCTAGACACTATGGCTGACGGGTGGGACCTGGGCCACGCGGGTACCACGCGGTAGCCCCGTGAGCACCACGCAGGCGGCATGTCGGTCTCGCCGGAGACCACGTCGGGCGGCGGCAGGGACAACACGGGGTGGCGATCTGGGACACGCGAATAAGCTAGCGGGATGCAGCGTGACGTGGGGGACCTAACCCTGGTGGCGCCTCTAGTTCTAGGTCACCGGAGACTCGCCAACGACACGACCAAGTGGCAGCCGGCGGTGGCGCACGTCGATGGTGGGCTATAGAGGGAGAGGGAGAGGTTTGAGGGGTGCCGGAGCACCAGGTTCTCACCGTGATCACAATGTGGAGGTCAAATCAGCTGGATGAGGACGGACAGCGTCAGAATCAATGACGAACGGGGCGGACGGAGCTCAGGAAGGAGGGTCCAATTGGGACGCCTCAGAGCACGCCGGATCACGCGAATGGGGGCTAATGAACGAGTCGAGCTAGGAGGTCATGGTGGTCGTCTCAGAATGGCGAGGGGAGGCCGGAAACGGCAGGACACTAGCAGAGCTCGTCGGCTAGGGTTCGGGCACTAGTGGGGAACGGGAGAAGCACGCACGAGAGGGAGAGAGAGGCATAGGGGAAGATGGGCGCGGCTCGGGGAGGGTCTTATCTTCTCCTCGTAGCGGCAGCGTTGATCTTGGTGTGGATGCGGCATCGAGGGGTGGTGGGCGCGCCAGCGTGCTGCTCGCTGTCGTCTACGAAGACAACGAGCTAGACGCGTCGAACCGGTAAGGGACGGGTGGGCCAAGATGGTCCGCAAACGGGTTGGCTGCAGAAACTAGCTGCTGCACGCGAGCGGAAGATAGAGAGAAGAGGAAAGGTGGGCTGCTGGGCTGCATGGCCTGAAGGCTCTGGCTCTCTCTTTTTTAGAAGAAATCTTTTTCCTTTTCTGTTTGTTTGGTTTTCCATTTGTAATTTCAAATACTAAACTGTTTTGGGTATTTCAAAAATACCAGAGGGTTTGTAGAACATATGAAATAGTTGGGGGCCCCTTTAGTCCAGTTGGGCTCCACAATTTTGTACTTTTCAAAATTCAAACTATTTTGATTTGCTTTTAGAGAGGGAGGAGAAAACTAGGGTTTTAGGGTTTTTTATTTATTTCTTTTGCATGCAATTAAAAAGATGATGCTCATGAATGCACAAACAACCCTAAATATAAGATTAACTAAAACTAGGGCGTTACAGCATCGTCGCGGCAGTCGAGGACCACATCACTTCCATTCAGGGGACGCTGACCAAGGCCAAGGTTCTGCTCAATCGCATCCGCGAGGAGCTAACACCGAAGGCTGAGCTGATTGAGAACTTGGAGGACCTGGTGGAGTCCGTAACTGGAGGTATCCCTGCGGACTTCAGGAAATCACAGCGTGCGGTTGGCGCTTCCATGGCACTCGCAATGGTGCAAGCCCATGGCGTGAAGGTGGATCCTGCTGCGGTCTCCAAGGCGATGCCCGTCAGCGCAGATGGTCAACATGTAGTTTTTGCTCCCTTTGCAACTGTCTGCAGCTAGTACGGGCCACAACTCATCAACACAGTCGCCAAGTATCCCGAGGAGCTACAACGATCCTAGAAGGCGGCGAAGGCTGCAGCGTCAGGGGCTGGTGGGAAGTCTGTGGCATCTGAGACTGCCACAGACTCGATGAGGCCCCCGAAGCCAAAGTCCAAGTCGAAGAAGAAGGCTCCTCCTTAGTAGTTATATTGTAATAGTTAATAGTTTGACCTCTTTTTTTGGAAACATGCCGTTGGCCAAGTGTCTCTGTTGATACTTTTGTCATGTTTGAATGCACTTGAGCTTTTGTCCATGTATTGCTTCATCCCTTATTCGCTCTTGCTTGGCTTGTGATAGGGTACTCCGAGTGGTCCTTCGGGTGATCCGTGGGATCCGCCATTCGCTGGTGAGACCTTGGCGTGGTCGCGTTTAAGGGTGGATGAGTTGTCCCTACTTTCGTGACTGCGTGATCATGTTAAGCAGCTGGTACGTGAGTTGCCCGTCCTCCGCGGTAACGCGGATGTATGGAAGTCGAGGGCGGAGAAGGCCACCGCCCGAGAGCAGTATCTATTGGAGGAGGTGACGGAGGGCGGAGGAGCCATCAGTTCAAGTGTTAGCTTCCTACCCTCTTATCTCTTTCTTGTAGTCAATCGCGGGTAGTTCCTTTGTCTTCATACTTTGCCTTTTTTGCTTATAGTTGTCAGTGCATGTCATCCGCAGGATGAGAAAGACATGATCGCCATTCGAATGAATGACCTAACCCAGGAATAGCTTCAAGCAAGTGGGTACTTCTGGGTGGATCATGATCGCACCATTGCACTTGTGACCCTGTAGGATCGTGCTTATCGAGTTCTCCACTTTCTGAAGAAAGCGCAGTCGTGCCTGAGGAATATCTACCAGACGATGTTTCCGCTAGACGCCGTCCCTTCGAGCCTGTTAGCTCTCCTGGCTAAGTTTCACGATTTGAGTGCAGTTCGCGAGTGCGTGCGGCAACAGTTAGTGGCTGGTGCCAAGGCTGCTTTGTCGCTGGTGCGACTTCATAGGCCTGATGTAGATGTTGCGGCTGTTGCTGCTGGGCCGCCGACTCCACCAGTAGGTTCGACCTGGAACATGGTTCCACACTATTATGTGGTGGATCGTCCATCAGAAGAAATTGTCGACTTCTTTGTGGAACATACAAACGTTCTTCTGCTGCAGCAGTAGTTTAACCTACGTTCTACACATAAGTGTACCAGTGTTGTAAAGTTCGTATGTATATGCTGGATGTAATTGATGTATATTGATATCTAAAAAGCTTGCAAGCTTATATGTTTTGCGAGTGTATTTGTACTCTACAGTTCCTTTTTGTTAGCCTGACTTATTTTATCTCAGCATCTTGCCAACCTGTCAGGTGCATTGCAACTAGGTTGGTGTTGTATCAAGGTTTCGATTGTTGTTGTGTCAGCTACTCGGGATACTGCTTCTTGTTCGTAGAATGAGGGTGTAAAGGGTGGCGTAGCCCCTGAGTGATAAAATTGCTAGAAAATGAGGAAAACATAGAGTTTCGGGGCACTTAGCTTTATTTATTCGCAGAATCAGTGCGAGGTACAATGTGTGGTTAAGTAGCCTGGCTGAACAGCCTTATTTGTAATTACAAGAAAGAGAAAAACAACTAGGGGTGGAAGCGCCACAGCTGCGCGACATTTCAAGGGTTGGAGTATGCGACTCCTGTCTCGAAATCTTTAAGGCGATAGGCTCCACCTGGGATTACTTCTGTAATCACGTATGGTCCTTCCCAAGGAGACTCGAGCTTGAGGTTCCCTTGCTGCTTCAGTCGCAGGACTAGGTCTCCTTCGACGAAGGATCTGGGGCGTAGCCTTCTGCTGTGGTAGTTGCGCAGGTTCTGCTGGTAGATCATCGATCTTTCTACTGCGATGTCTCGTGCCTCGTTAAGGAGATCAACGGAGTCTTCGAGTGTGAGTGTGGACTCCTGCTCGCTATACGTGACCACCCGTGGGGCTTTAAAGCGTACTTCTGCGAGTAGTACTGCTTCAGCACTGTGCAGCATGAAGAACAGGGTATATCCCGTGGCACTATTTGGGGTTGTGCGCAAGCTCCAAAGTACGGACTGTAGCTCGTCTGGCTAACATCCGGCGGCTTGCTCGAGTGGCCGGAGGAGTCGCTTCTTGATTCCACCGCAGACGAGGCCGTTGGACTTTTCGACTTGACCGTTGGTCTGTGGATGAGCTATGGAGGAATAGCTTATGTTGATTCCCAGGTTTTTGCAGAAACCCTGGAACTCCTTGGAGGTGAAGTTCGTGCCATTTTCCGTGATGATGCTATGTGGCACTCCGTAGCGGTAGACAATGGATTCGAAGAACTCGACTGTGCTGGCTCCTGACTGGTTTGTCACCGGCATTGCCTCTATCCACTTAGTGAATTTGTCAACTACGACCAGAAGGTAGACATATCCTCCTCGCGAGGACCTTGGGAGCTTTCCGACCATGTCGAGTCCCATTGCGCAAAGGGGCAAGCCAATGGTATTGGCCAGAGTTCTGCGCCAGGTGAGTGCGGTTTGTCCGCGAATCGCTGGCAAGCATTACATCGTTGGACGATGTCCTTGGCATCGCGCATGGCCGTGGGCCAGTAGAATCTAGCTCGTAGAGCTTTGGCGATGAGGGCGCGACTGCCGGCGTGGATGCCCGCAAGTCCCTTCATGGATGTCGAGGAGGACGACCCTTCCGTCCGCGTTGGAGACTGATGACCCACAAGTATAGGGGGTGTATCGCAGTATTTTTGAGGGAAGTGAAACCCAATTTATTGATTCGACACAAGAGGAGCCGAACAATATTTATAAGCCTTAATAATTGAGTTGTCAATTCAGCTGCACCTGGAAACAATCTTGCTCACAGTAGTTTATCAGTAGCAACAATTTTGTAGTAGGAGTAGTAAAGTAACAACAGAAGTAAAGTAAAGACATTAGTAACAGTAGCAGTAAACAGTAGGATCCGAGTGCGGTAGGCGTAGGGATGGATGGACGGGCCTTGCATGGACAAGACAATTCACATAGCAATCAGAACATAAGGCAATTGTAGATAAATAAGATAAAGCATCCAAGTACTAGATAATCCTAGGCATGTGTTCCATATATAGTCATACGTGCTCGCAATGAGAACTTGAACAACATCTTTTGTCCTGCCAGCCCGTTTGCAGCGGGGCCTCAAGGGAACTACTGGCAATTAAGGTGCTCCTTTTAATAGAGCACCAAAGCAAAGCATTAACACTCCGTGAACACATGTGATCCTCACATCAAAGGCATTCCCTCCGGTTATCCCGATTTCTGTCACTTCGGGGCCATTGGTTCCGGACAACAACGTGTGTATACAACTTGCAGGTAAGACCATAAACAATACTATCATAATGAATCAATAACATGTTCAAATCCGAAATCATGGCACTCGGGCCCTAGTGACAAGCATTAAGCATAACAAGTCGCAACAAAGTCAAAAAGCACTAATAGAAGATACTAGGCACCATGCCCTAACAATCTGATGCCATTACATGAACGATCTCATCCAATCCCTACCATCCCCATATCCTACAGCGGGGGATTACTCACTTATAGATGGGGGAAACATGGATGGTTGATGGAGAAGCGATGGTGATGATGATGGCAATGGTCTCCTCCAATTCCCTGTCCCGACAGGGTGCCAGAACGGAGTTTCTGGTGCTGTTTCGTGGAATCTGGTGGTGGCGGCGGAGCAGAACTCTTTCTGGAAAAACGTCGAACCCTTCCTGAGTTTTTAGGTCAGAAGGCTTCTTATAGGCGAAGAGGGACACCGAGGGGGTGTCTGGGGCGGCCAGACCACCCCCTGGCGCAGCCAGGCCTTGCCCGCATGGCCAGGTGGTGTAGCCTGGACCCAGCTCCCCTCCGTCTCGTATTCTGGCTCCGGGAGTCTTGTGGTGAATTAGGATTTTTGGCATATTTTCCGGGATTTTTCCTGATAGTTGATTTTCTGCACAAAAACTAAACACCAAGGCAATTCTGCTGAAAATAGTGTCAGTCCGTGTCAGTTGCATCCAAATCACACAAGTTTAGAGGAGAAACAATAGCAAAAGTGTTCAGGAAAGTAGATACGTTTTGGACGTATCAGAGACGCACCGTTGGAGTACTCCTGTGATGCTGCGCTTTTATAGTTCGCCGTTGATGACATCGAATGCCTTGGATCGCCGCGCGATGTGTCGTGCGTCAGTCGGGTCGTTTGGCAACCTCTTGCTGAGGAGATATGTGATGTAGGGTTGAGTCCAAGATGGCTCGATCATCATGACACCCATTGGTCCCTCGAGTCATGTGTCAAGCTCCAGGCCGTCGAGTGCCATTGGCTCATTGGGTGGTGTAGCCCATGAGTCCATTGTTGCGCTTGTTTTCTTCTCTGCAGCCTTTGGCTTGATGGAGTGTTCGTAGATGCACTTGAGAAATACCCCAAGTGGTATGGGGGCGTAGGTGGAGCCAATGTTGGCGAGTGCGTCTGCCTCTTCATTGCTTTCGCAGCCTACGTGCCACAGTTCATAGCCGTCGAAGTCCCCTTCGAGTGTGTCGTAGAGGTCGCGGTAGGCGATCATGTTGTCGTTCAGCGCGTCGCACTCGTGCATCGTTTGGTTGACCACCAGTTTGGAGTTGCCGTAGGTGATGAGCCTCTTGGCACCGTAGGATTTCGCCATTCGCATCCCGTGCAACAGGGCCTCGTATTCAGCTTCATTGTTGGAGACAGTGAACTGCATACGCAGAATATATTTCAGCTTGTCTCCCTGGGGCGATGTCAGTATGACACCTGCGCCAGCCCTGTCCTTTCGTTTGGATCCATCGAAGTGCATTGTCCAGAGGTAAGACATATCTGGCTTTTCGGGGAGCTGGTTCTCCATCTAGTGCACAAGGAAATTAGGGAGGACTTGCAACTTGATCGCATCGCACTTCTCATATGTAATGTCTCATGGAGACAGATCGATTCCCCAAAGTGCGACTCGTTCGGTGGCGTCGGGGTTGTTGAGGATATGTCCAAGTCGGGCATCGTTGACTACCACGATTGGGTGCTCCTAGAAGTAGTGGCGCAGTCGCCAAGCTATCATGAAGACGCCATATGCTAGCTTCTGATAGTGCGGGTACCGCTGCTTTGTTGGCGTGACAACCTCGCTGAGGTAGTAGACTGGGCGCAACACCCCATGGACTTTGTTTTCTTCAGCACGTTCCACCACGAGCACCGTGTTGACCACCTGGTTGGTGGTGGAGATGTAGAGGAACAGTGGTTCTTTTTCGCGTGGAGTCACCAGTACTGGCGAGGTGGATAATAGACGCTTGAGTTCTTCAAATGCTTCTTGCGCCTCGTCAGTCCACTCGAACTTGTCAGCTTTGAAGAGAAGTTGGTAGAAAGGCAGTGCCTTTCGATACATTGCAAATGTATCTATAATTTTTGATGTTCCATGCTTGGTTTTATCCACTTTCTTGTGTTTTGTCCACACTTTGGAGTACTTTTCATATGATTTCTTGGACTAACCTATTAACAAGAGCCACAGTGCCAGCTGCCTGTTTTCTGCTGTTTTTGGTTCCAGGAAAGTCAAAAAATGAATATTTTCGGAATTGGACGGGACAAAAGCCAAAGTTCCTATTTTACCGGAAGACTCACGGGGCCAGAAAAAAAGACGGAGAGGGGCCACAGGGCGGCCACACCATGTGGTGGTGCGGGCTGGCCCTAGCCGCGCCACCAGGTGGTGTGGGCCCCTCTGGCCTCCACCGATCTTGCCCCTTCGCCTATATATTCCTCCCGAGGCAAAAACCCTAGATAGTCAAGCCTCCAGCCACGAAAAGTTCCGCAGCGCCGCTGCCACCGAAGGGGAGATTTCGGGGACAGAAAGTCTCTGTTCCGGCACCCTGCCGGGACGGGGAAGTGCCCCTGGAGCCATCTCCATCGATCTCCACCACCATCTCCATCACCATTGCTGATTCCCATGATGAGGAGGGAGTAGTTCTCTCTCGAGGATAAGGGTTCTACCAGTAGCTATGTGTTCATCTCTCTCTCTATGCATGATCATATTGTGATCATGAGCTTGTAATCTATAGATCTACCTTGCTACTCAAGTGCTTTAATAGATCTCTGCTCTCCCCATGTGTGTGAAAGTGACAGCGTGCTGACCATGGTCACACTTAGGCTAGAGATTACAGATACTTGTTGTGAGTTATATTTGGAGTTGGATCTCTTTATGAAATTGTGGTGTTTGTTGGACTCATCTAGTACTCAAGGTGATAGTGTGGGGTTTTCTAGATGGGAAAGGCTTACTTTGAGGTGTGCTGTTATAGCCCTACCATCGATTAGAGTGTCCAACCGGAGAGTAGTTAAGAGTAGTATCATGAAGATAATTTATTTATGAAAGAGTGTTCACTAGTGAAAGTATGATACCTAGGCCTTGTTTCTAAGCATTGATACACCGCTTGCAATTAGATCTGTTACATGTTTGCTTGCTTCCATCTTTATTTCTGTTTGCCTTTAGTCTTTTCCATGCCATCAAGTTATTTTCTCGCACCGTTACCACTTATAATTATCTATACCATTTGTATTTCACTATCTCTTCGCCGAACTAGTGCACCCATACACCTGACAAGTGTATTGGGTGTGTTGGGGACACAAGAGACTTCTTGTATCTTGATTGCAGGGTTGCTTGAGAGGTGATACCTTTGACACACTTCCTCCCTGAGTTCGATAAACCTTGGGTGATCCACTTAAGGGAAAACTTGCTGCTGTTCTACAAACCTCTGCACTTGGAGGCCCAACAACTGTCTACAAGAATAGAAGTGCGTAGACATGAAGCTATTTTCTGGCGCCGTTGCCGGGGAACGAAGAAGAAACTCCCACGTCAACACCGCACCAGAAAAGCTATTTTCTAGCGCCGTTGTCGGGGAGGAAAGGTAAAAGGTATTCACACCGGAGGATTAAAGAAGAAGAACTTCCCACGGCAAACGCCTATTTTCTGGCGCCGTTGCCGGGGAGGTAAGGTAAAAGGTACTGACATCCTCTGGTGTGAGTGCTCGAAGTTATTTTCTTTAGATTCTGCAATTTTGTCTTTTTGTTTCTTGTGTTCACTAGTTAGGCTTAATGGAAAATAACAAAAAAATTAGAGAGCTTTATAGTATTTATCTTGAGTTAGGACATGAATGTTTGAAGATAAAATTAAAAAACCTATGGAACTTTATTTGCATGCTAATAGCAATGTTGTTAGTATGAATTCATTGGACACTATTATTACTAATGCTATGGAAAAGTCTAAGCTTGGGGAAGCTATTTTTTACGAAAATGATCTTTTTAGTTCCCCAGCTTTGGAAGATAGCTATTATATTGCTTATGATGATACAAAACCTCCAATATATGATGATTATAATGATGAATATGATATTTTCAGTCCACCTACTATTGAGGAGAAAATTAATGATTACAATATGCCTCCTATATTTGATGATTATGGTGATGAGAATAATAATGATAGCTCTTTTATTGAATTTGCTCCCACTACAATTAATAAGAATGACTATGCTTATAGGGAGAATAATAATTGTTTTATGCATCTGGCTCATGATAAGAATGTTTCATGTGATAGTTATATTGTTAATTTTATTCATGATGCTACTAAAAGTTATTTGAGAGAGGGAAACATGGTTTTATGTGTCTCAATAATATTAAGTTTTTACATGGTTTTATGTGTCTCAATAATATTAAGTTTCCCCTCTTTATGTTGAAAGTCTTGAAGTTGTACTTGTTTTGCTTTCCTATGCTTGTTGCTTTGTGCTTTCATGACTTGTTTCTTTACAAGATTCCTATGCATAGGAAGTGGGTTAGACTTAAATGTGTTTTGAATTTGCTTCTTGATGCTCTCTTTTACTTCAATTCATATTTCTTATGTGAGCATCTTCTCAAACTATCATGCCTAACTTAAAGGCCCTAAAGAAAAGTACTTATTGGGATATAACCCAAAAGTTTTATATGAGTCTTGGAAGTTATTACCTCTGTAATAACCTCTCCTTATCCTTTTTATTTGATTTTTGTGCCAAGAGTAACCTCTAATGAGAGAGAAGTAATGATTGGGAAAGTTGTTGTCCCGAAACAGATTTCTATGCTTCACCGTAAAAATTCGTGTAAAATCTCTGAACGTCTTTTTGAGACGTGAATTTTTTTGCTTCTGACCCAGGTTGTTATCTAACTTACGTTAGTTCAAAACTTTTTTATTTGAGCAACAGAAGGTCTTTGAAAAAATTCGTCTTTACCTGCTGGTCTGTTTTGACAGATTTCTGCCATTTTCTGCATTTGCTTCTTGTTGGTTCCTTCTTGAGTTCTTTTTGGGAATTGAGCTTTTTGAGGGAAGTGCTACAGTAGCCAGTGTTCTAATGGAAGTTTATTTGGTGTTATAACTTAATCTTATGACTTATTTATCTTGAGTGCACTAATGTTGCTAATAAAGATTGTGTGAAGTTTTGTATGAAGGAAAAATTTCAGGTGTATGGAAGGAATGAGTAATGAGATGAAGGATGGACTAAAGCTCAAGCTTGGGGATGCCACGCGTGTCACCTAAGAAATATCCAAGAAGTACAAGCTTCAAAGCATGGGGATGCCCAAGGCATCCCCTTCGTCATCAATAAAAATCCCAGGTTTCTTCCAAACACTTCATTTTTATTGTTTCATGTACAGTTGTGTTGTTCTTGGAGCGTCTTCTTTGTCGTTTTCGTTTGTTTTGTTTGCTTAGTTTGCTGAATAAATTGGTTGGAACCCCTCTTTCAAACATTGGTTTTGAAATAATTTGGTTTGGATTGGAAAAGAGTAGGAAAGCTCATGCTTATGTGGTAAAAAGAGCTCGTTTTTGACTGTGGCCTATGCTCTGTCATGCCATGCTTGATATTGTTTTGGCTTTATTCTTAGTATTCTTTTCTGTAGCGTGAACTTTTATAAACAATTTATATTGCTTAATGCGCCTTGGATGAATCATGCGTTGTTTTAGCATATTAAAGCATATTATAGTGGTATTCTCCTTTGATGCTTTATTTGGGTTGACTTGGCGCATGCTCACACCATGTTATGACTATCTAAGTCACCATACCCTTTATGATACTTTATTTTTCAACTTGTAGTATCACTTTATGCTTTGATCAATGATGTGTTGTCGCTCTGCATGATTATGGCCATTATTGCTCTCTTAGTTTGTCGCTCCCAGTCTTTTGCTAGCCTCCACAACAAAGTATGAGTTCCACTCATGCATCCAACTCCCTAAACCAAGTTATTCCAAAGAGTTCACCATACCTACCTACTAGCTTATGCTATTCCAAGTATATTCATGCTTTTGTTTACCTTCCAAATTAAAATTGTTATAAGAAAACTAGTGATTAAAGCTCTCACGAACTTGATGGCACAATTTACTTTTTGCATCTAATAAACTTGAACCATTGGGTCCTTCTTTGTTGCGTATATGCTTGCGCTTTATAAATTGAAATTAGCAGAACCATGTATCATGGGGAACGCTTTCAACATTGCACTTGTACTTTGTACCCCGTTGATATCATGTTCTTTTGCTTACGGATCCCGGCGGTGTGAAATAAAAGTGGAATTGTAAGATCATGGAGTTTGTATGTGTGTTAGAGAAACGCCTGGGCCGCTAGCCTAAGCCATGCCTAATCATGGTGGAAACTTTCAGCATCACCATAATGAGCACTCTATGAAGCATCCTCAATAAAAACCTATGCAAATAGCAAATAAAAAGATCGCTGAGATGCTCATTGTCTGCTTGCTTGTCATTTTGATTATGGGAAAGCTCCCGTATCATGTGCAAGGGGTACCCCATTGGCGGTTCTTAATGATACGCACATACTTACAATGACAAGAGCTTACTCGTGACTGAACTTGAGTAGCATGAGGATCGGTCTTCGTAAGTAAGGGGCATGAGATTTCGGTTTATAACTTGTCAAGCATATCCTCTTAGTTGTGTCACTTTAACCTTAATCACCTTAAATATGCTTATGATAGGGGCAATGAGAGCTGAAAGCTATAAGTACCATAATTTTTGGAAGCTCTTTATGAGACCTGAATCCCTACTTCCTTTTACAAAGGCCTTTCTTCCACCATTATATTGAGTCTCCACCTTCTATCTTTATGCACCTACTTTGAGAGCATAGTGGCCATTCTTAGTTCTATGTGCATTGTCCCAAGACTAGTTGATTGATGCATACTTTGATATTGCTTGTTTTAAACTATTGTATCTAGTCACTCTTATGAACTTTGAAGGTGTCCTATGCATTTATATTTGCTACTCTATTGAGGGACAAGCTGAATACTATTATGCTATGTTTTCTTTATGTGAAACAAACAAACGTCTTGCAAAGCATTGTTATTCATGAATCTTTTGTTTGTGCCTTTTCATGTAACATCATAGTTTCTTTGTCTTATTGCTAGAACTTTGTCTTTCATGTTATGATTGAAGTACTATGATCCCATCTTTGAATGTTTTACAAATACTTTGATCAAGTCTTTGATGGTGCATGTCACCTCAAAAATTATTCTTTCTTTTTATCACTTACCTACCCGAGGACGAGCAGGAGTTAAGCTTGGGGATGTTGATACATTGCAAATGTATCTATAATTTTTGATGTTACATGCTTGGTTTTATCCACTTTCTTTTGTTTTGGCCACACTTTGGAGTACTTTTCATATGATTTCTTGGACTAACCTATTAACAAGAGCCACAGTGCCAACTGCCTGTTTTCTGCTGTTTTTGGTTCCAAGAAAGTCAGAAAATGAATATTTTCGGAATTAGACGGGACAAAAGCCAAAGTGCCTATTTTCCTGGAAGACTCACGGGGCCAGAAGACGAGACGGAGAGGGGCCACAGGGCGGCCACACCATGTGGTGGCGCGGGCTGGCCCTGGCCGCGCCACCAGGTGGTGTGGGCCCCCTGGCCGCCAACCGACCTTGCCTCTTTGCCTATAAGAAGCCTCCCGATGCATAAACCCTAAATAGTCAAGCCTCCAGCCACGAAAAGTTCCGCAGCGCCGCCGCCACCGAAGGAGAGATTTGGGGGACAGAAAGTCTCTGTTCCGGCACCCTGCCGGGACGAGGAAGTGCCCCCGGAGCCATCTCCATCAATCTCCACCACCATCTCCATCACCATTGCTGATTCCCATGATGAGGAGGGAGTAGTTCTCTCTCGAGGCTAAGGTTTCTACCGGTAGCTATGTGTTCATCTCTCTCTCTATGCATGATCATATTGTGATCATGAGCTTGTAATCTATAGATCTACCTTGCTACTCAAGTGCTTTAATAGATCTCTGCCCTCCACATGTGTGTGAAAGTGACAGCATGCTCACCATGGTGGCACTTAGGCTAGATATTACAAATACTTGTTATGAGTTATATTTGGAGTTGGATGTCTTTATGAAGTTATGGTGTTTGTTGGACTCATTTAGTACTCAAGGTGACATTGTGGGGTTTTCTAGATGGGAAAGGCTTACTTTGAGGTGTGCTGTTATAGCCCTACCATCGATTAGAGTGTCCAACCAGAGAGTAATTAAGAGTAGTATCATGAAGATAATATATTTATGAGAGAGTGTTCACTAGTGAAAGTATGATCCCTAGGCCTTGTTTCTAAGCATTGATACACCGTTTGCAATTAGATCTGTTACATGTTTGCTTGCTTCCATCTTTATTTCTGTTTGCCTTTAGTATTTTCCACGCCATCAAGTTATTTTCTCGCACCGTTACCACTTATAATTATCTATACCATTTGTATTTCACTATCTCTTCACCGAACTAGTGCACCCATACACCTGACAAGTGTATTGGGTGTGTTGGGGACACAAGAGACTTCTTGTATCTTGATTGCAGGGTTGCTTGAGAGGTGATACCTTTGACCACTTCCTCCCTGAGTTCGATAAACCTTGGGTGATCCACTTAAGGGAAAACTTGATACTGTTCTACAAACCTCTGCACTTGGAGGCCCAACAACTGTCTACAAGAATAGAAGCGCGTAGACATCACCTTGTCGCCCATTCGACTGATGAATCGACTGAGCGCCGTGATTCGCCCAGCCAGCTTTTGGACGCCTCTTACATTCTTCGGCTTCTCCATGGCGAGTATGGCTTTTATTTTCTTTGGGTTCGCCTCAATTCCTCTCGCAGAGATGAGATATCCGAGTAGCTGCCCAGATGGTACGCCGAAGGCGCATTTGTCGGATTGAGCTTTATTCGGTAGCGGTCAAGGTTGGCGAAGGTCTCGCGTAAATCGTCGATTAGCGAGGCTTCCTCTTTTGTCTTGATGACGATGTTGTCAACATAGACTTGGATGTTGCGACCAAGTTGATTCTTGAGGCAAGCCTGCATGCACCGCTGATAGGTGGCTCCTGCATTTTTGAGCTCGAAGGGCATTGTGTTGTAGCAGAACACACCAAAAGGTGTTGTAAACGCCGTTTTATCTTTATCTTCCTCCTTCATTCGAATCTGATTATAGCCTGAGTAGGCGTCGAGGAAGCATAGGCGTTCATATCCCGCGGTGGAGTTGATAATTTGGTCGATTCGTGGTAGCGGGAAGTGGTCTTTTGGGCAGTGCTTATTCAGGGAGGTAAAGTCCATGCACATCCACAAGATATCAGTGTCTTTTTTAGGCACCATCACCGTGTTAGCAAGCCAAGTGCTTTCCTGATCTCGTGTATGAAGTTTGCGTCGAGGAGTCTGTTGATCTCCATTCCGACCGCTTTTGCTCTTGGTTCAGGCAGTCGGTGAATTGTCTGCTTGACTAGCTTTGCGTCTGGGTTGACATTGAGTGCGTGCTCGGCGAATTCCCTGGGAACCCCTGGCATGTCCGCGGGACACCAGGCGAAGATTTCCCAGTGGTCACGGAGGAATTCAACGAGCGCGAGTTCCTATGCGGGACTCAAGTTGTTGGCGATGAGGGCCGTCTTGGTCGGGTCTGTTGGGTGGACCTGGACTTTCTTCGTGTGCACCGACGAGTCGAAGGACAGGTCGGGTGAACTTGGTTGGCTCCGGAGAGGCAGACTGTTGTCTGTCGACTCCTTCAATCTTGCTAGCTCCTCCTGCATGCCGAAGCTGTCGGACCTCTCGAAGCTCTCGTTGATTGTGATGACGCCGTTTGGACCTGGCATTTTCATCTGTAGGTAGGCATAGTGTGGCACTGCCATGAACCTAGCGAACACGACACGTCCGAGGATGCAGTGGTACTGTGAAGGCCAGTCGACGACTTCAAAGTCAACGCGTTCGCGTCGAAAGGTTTTCGGCGTGCCGAAAATGATGTCGAGGTTGATTTTTCCTAGGGGATATATGCCCTTGCCTGGGACGATGCCGTGGAACGTCGTGTCTAAGACCTCCAGACAGGTCAGAGGGATCCGCATTACACGCAAGGTGCTCGCGAACATGAGGTTGATGCCTCTTCCGCCATCCATGAAGACGCGACTCATGTCGAAGCCACCGATCTGTGCCTCTAGTACGAGGGGACAATGGCCTGGACAAGGGACTTGGCGCGGATGGTCGCGCTTGTCAAAGGTGATGCAAGAGTCGCTTCTACTGAGGTACTCAGTGGCGCAGGGCGGGGAATTTGTCGCCAAGTTGACTTGGCGAGTGATGGCCTTCTGCACCCGATTTCAGGGGCATCCCTTTTGGGTCATCATGTTGCCTACTGCCCGTGGGTACGGCTCGCCTCCGTGATGCTGGACTGGTGCAGCCTTGGGTGGTGGTGGTCCGGGCGGTGGTGGAGGAGCTCCATGTGCCACGGTGGCTGGGGCGGTTCCATAGCCCCTGTTGATCGCGTCGTGATTCATCCGAGCCAGGACCTCATGGAGTTTGAGGAACTCGTGGCAGTCCTTGAGAAAGTGTCTGGACTTCTTCTTGTCGTCGTGCTTGTCAATGTAGAAGTGCACGTTGCATGGCCTGGACAGTTTGTCCTCGATAGATGTCGCGGGTGCCTCTTCGCGAGTGCGGCATTGCCATACTTGCTTGGTTTTCCCGGAGTCGCGGTATCCACCGCTACGATAGCCACTATTGCGGTTGTCATCACGTTTATCAGAGTAGCCTGTTGCGACCATGTTGACATCGTCGCGCTCATCGTAGATGCGCATTCAACGCTTGCTTCGGCGGTCACGTCTGCATTCGAGTTCCGCTTCGTCATCGGAGTGAACACGGTTTTTCACTGAGTCTTCTCCATATGCCCACTGGTTCGCGATTTCCATCAGGTGATCAATAGTTTTGGGCTTCGAGTGGCCCAGCTCCTCCCTAAGCTCTATGCGGCGAACACCGCTGTTGAACACGTTGATTGCGTGATCTTCCGAGATGTTTTCTGTGGAGTTCATGATGATGGACCACCTCTGGATGTACGAGCGTAGCGATTCACCCGACCTTTGCTGGCAGCTCCTCAGCTCTTCGATTGATGCGGGCCTTTTTTATGTGCCCTTGAAGTTGCGTACAAAGCTGTAGACCAGATCTTCCCAGCTGCAAATGGATCCGCGCGGGAGATTGTTGAGCCATGTGCGGGCGGCGCCCTGTAGCTGTAGCTGCAGGAATTGCATGGCCATGCTTCAACTTCCGCCGTGGAGCCTGACGGAGGAGATGTGGTCATCCAACCAGATTTTCGGGTCCTGCAGACCATCAAATTTTGGGTTCTCCGATGGGAGCTTGAAACCCTTGGGCATCCGCTTCTGCCTGATAGCTTTGCTGAAGCATCTGGCGCCACATAGCTCCACATCTTCGTCCTCTGAGTCAGTAGAACGGGCATGTCGTCCCTTGATTTGTCGATTTTGCGGTGCGTGAGGTCATCACGCGCATTGTAGTCGTGGTCACGTCGTCATGAGCGGCGACTTCGAGACAGATCATGACTGTCGTCGCTGGACGAGGGTGAGGAGTAGCGTTTTGCCAGAGCCTTTCCTTTCTTCGGCTCCGGTGTTGGCTCTTTATCGAGAGTGGCCTCGACTATCCCCAAGCCCGCGATCGTAGATCGGTGCATGGCGGCTCGGGGATCTCTAGCTGGCGGCTGGTTGTTGAGGAGGTACATGGTGGCCACTGTTACCGCAGCTTGCGGTGTCTTTGGGACCACGTTGCCCCGTGTGTCGACTATCATAGAGCTGAAGTCGAGGACTTTTGCAGCTTCTATGCGCTCCTGCTCGGTGAGATGGGCCATCTGAGATTGCCTCTTGTTGTCCACGCACTCATTGCCCTTGGAGGAGGATCCTCCATGGGAGGAGAGCCCAGCTCGACGGAGACTCGACTGATCTGCCGCCTTTTTACGCTCTTCGAGTTGCGCAATTGCATGTAGCTGGCGTTTGTACTCCTCCTTGAGTAGCCAATGGTAGCCCATCAACATGTCCTACGACGTGCCGGGGGGCAGAGGATTGCCTTGCAGAGCTTCTTGGCAACATGCTCACTTGTTGTCGTTGAGTCTAATCACGACAGGTTCACCAGTGTGCTCGTTCACCATGGTTGGAGGTTCGACTTCCGCTCCGTTGTTGACAGGCGCGCCATTGCCACTATTGGTGGGGCCGCCGTTGGGTGGTCCGCCATTAGGTATGCCGCTGGTGGGTGGATCAGATCCGTTGCCATCATTTTCGCGATTGGCGCTGGTGTCGCCAGTGTTGATGACGGCACACATGAAGTGGTTGGAGAGGCTGTTGCTTCCGCAACTTTTAGAACCGGAGCCGTATACTCCATCTTCCGTCGCTAGGTCACCCAGATCGGATCCGCGACTGCTGTCACTGTCTATGCTCTCAGCTGTTGCTGAGATGTTGAGCTCGCTGAGGGTGCCGATTGGTGGTGGGAACCACGATGCTGGAGAAATCGCGGGTGTCGTAGGCTGGTTAGGCATGCAAAGCATGCCCATCTGACCAACCTGGAAGCGGAAGCTCCCGATCGCCAGGCTGATTCCATCGCCCATGGACTCAAAAGCTGGGCGAGTGACCGGCGTGTGGATGGTGAAATCGAACGTGCCAAAGAGCTGGCGAATCTCCGCTGTTGAGGAGTTGTAGATCGCGATTGATGGGGCCGAAGAAGCCGCAACATCAGCACTCCCGATTCCCACAAACGTCGCCAATTGACGAGGGTTTAACTCATCAATGCCCATTGTTATGGACTTGGGTTTTGGAGAAGGAGGGAGAGCTAGAGGCATCAGTCGGCTAGCAAACAAGCACACAGGGACGCAAGGTTTACCCGGGTTCAGGCCTTGTAGAGGTCCCTACTCCTGCTTGTCTGCTCTTGGAATTAATGGAGGAATTGAAGACTACAGGGGCGCGCAGATGCAATCTGGTGAGAGTTGTGGAAACTAGGGTTGCGTGTGTCCTCCTCGCCACCCCCTCCTAGCCTTTATATAGATAGGCTAGGTCTTGGGTAGCAGGTCGAGTTGGTTATATGTTAGGGTTTTCCATTTAAACTTTCTATCTTTAGCTTGTCTCGCAAGCAATTGAGAGTCCGCGGGCCACTCGAGTTCTCCATTTGGGCATTGGCAACGCCGTGGGCTTCCGTTGTATCCATGACATATATACCAAACTCGAGTACCTATAGGGTATACCCATGTCAGGTGGGCTGATGGAGAGGACTTGGTGAAAAACAACCATGCCCACTCAGACGATGATGATGACCTCGGTCGCACACGTGAACGCCGAGTAGAACGTTGGAGGCGCGGTTACGAGGATTGTGCGGAAGTCGACATGGTCGCAGCCAGCCACGCCGACAAGTGCGACGATAGCAAACGCAACAGCGGATACCGCAGTGGTGGATACCATGACAGCGGGAAAATCACGCAAGTATGGAAACACCGTACCCGCGATGAGGCACCTAAAACATCTTTCAGGATAAACTGTCTGGACCTTGCAACGTACACTTCTACATCGACAAATGCAACGACAATAAAATATCCAGTCACCTCCTGAAGGACTGCCACGAGTTCTTCAGGCTTCACGAAGGCCTGGCCCAGATGAATCGCAATGCGATAAACCAAGGCTACGGAGCGGCCCCGGGCGCCGTGGCTCACGGAGCGCCACCACCACCACCACCCGGGCCACCCCCACCTGTGGTTGCGCCAATCCAGAACAATGGAGGCGAGCAGTACCCACGACCGCTGCGGAATATGGGCATGATCCAAAAAGGACGCCCCTCTAATAGAGTGCAAAAGTCAATCACACGCCAAATAAATTTGGCGGTCAGTTCTCCACCCCCAACACCTGAGTACCTTAGTGGGTGTGAGTCCTGTATCACCTTTGAAAAGCGCAATCACCCTTGCTAGGTGCCTAGCCTAGGCCACTCACCTTTGGTGCTCGAGGCACAAATTGGCGGCTTTGAGATGAGTCGCGTCTTCATGGACGGTGGCAGTGGCATCAATCTCATGTTCGCCAACACCTTGTGTGTCATGCGAATCCCCCTGTCATGCCTGGAAACCTCCGACACAATGTTCGACGACATCATTGTAGGGAAGGGCGTATACCCCCTGGGAAAAATCAGTTTGGATGTCATCTTCGGCATGCTAGCAAACTTCCGGTGAGAACGCATCGAATTCGAAGTGGTGGGTTGGCCCTCGCAGTACCATTCCATCCTCGGTGAGTCGCGTTTGCGAGGTTCATGGTGGTGCCACACTATGCCTACCTACATATGAAGATGTCGGCCCTAACGACATTATCATCATCAACGGAAGCTTCGAGAGGTCAGACAACTGCGACAGGGAATTCAATAGAATCTCCCAGTCTTTCGGCATGCAGGAGGAGCTGGCGAGGCTGAAGGAGTCGACAGACAACAGTCTACCACCTCCGAGTAAGACACACTCACCTAATCAGTCCTTTGACTCATTAGTCCATACCAAGGCGGTCCAGGTCCATCCAATGGACCCGACCAAGAGGCCGTCATTGCCAACAACTTGAGTCCCGTATAGGAAATCGCGCTCGTCGAATTCCTCCATGAGTGCTGGGAAATCTTTGCCTGGTGTCCAACGGACATGCCAGGGGTTCCTAGAGAATTTGCCGAGCACTCACTCAACGTAAATCCTGAAGCAAGACCAGTGAAGCAGACGATACGTCGACTGTCAAAGCCAAGGGCAAAAGCGGTCGGTATGGAAGTCAATAGACTCCTCGATGCTAACTTCATACGAGAGATCAAGGAAAGCACCTAGGTAGAAAACCCCGTACTCGTTCCTAAAAAGGACACGGATATCCTGCGGATGTGCGTGGACTTCACTTCCTTGAACAAACACTACCCAAAGGATCACTTCCCATTACCGCGGATCGACCAGATAATCGATTCTACCACGGGATGCGAGCTCCTCAGTTTCCTAGATGCCTACTCAGGGTACCACCAGATTCAAATTAAGGAGGAAGACCAGGAGAAAACTGCCTTCATCACGCCCTTTGGCGTCTTCTGCTACACAACAATGCCCTTCGGGCTGAAAAACGCAGGGGCCACCTACCAGCGGTGCATGCAGGCCTGCCTCAAGAGCTAGCTTCGCCGTAACATTCAAGTCTATGTCGATGACATCTTCGTCAAAACTAAGGAGGAAGCCTCGTTACTCGATGATCTCCACGAGACTTTCGATAATCTCGACCGCTACCGGATTAATCTAAACCTGGACAAATGCACCTTCAGCGTACCATCTGGGCAACTGCTCGGGTACCTCATCACCGTGAGAGGGATCGAGGCTAACCAGAAGAAAATAAAGGCCATATTGGCCATGGAGAAGCCAAAGAACGTAAAAGGCATCCAAGAGCTAGCTGGACGAATTGCGGCACTCAGTCGATTCATCAGTCGAATGGGTGAGAAGGCGCTGCTGTTTTACCAACTCCTCTGCAAAGCCGAGAAGTTCGAGTGGACGGAAGAAGCGCAAGAAGCATTCGAAGACCTCAAGCATCTACAATCCACCTAGCCGATGTTGGTAACACCTCTGGAAAAGGAGCACCTATTGCTATAAATATCTTCCACCAACCAGGTGGTTAGTACCGTGGTCGTAGTACAACGAGCCAAACAAAATAAAGTCCACGGAGTACAACACCTAGTTTACTACCTCAGCGATGTTCTCACATCGACAAAACAACGGTACTCAGATTATCAAAAGCTAGCATACTGCGTCTTCATGACAGCCCGACGACTGTGCCACTACTTCCAGGAGTACCCCATCATTGTGGTGAACGATGCTCCACTAGGGCACATCCTCAACAACCCTAACGCCACCGGACGAGTCACGCTTTGGGGGATAGAACTGTCTCCACGAGACATCACTTACGAGAAGCGAGACGGGATCAAGTCGCAAGTACTCCCGGAATTCCTCTTCCACTAGATGAAGAACTAGCTCCCCGACACACTAGACATGTCATGTCTATGGAGAATGCACTTGGACGGATCAAAACATCGAGAAGGAGCTGGCGCCGGCATCATCCTGGCATCGCCACAAGGTGACAAGATGAAGTACGTTCTACGAATGCAGTTCCGTGCCTCCAAAAATGAAGCTGAATATGAGGCCTTGCTCCATGGGATGTGGATGGCCAAAGTGTGTGGTGCAACATGACTCGTCATATACAGCGACTCCAAGCTGGTACTGGATCAAACCATGAACCAGTGCGATGCCTTGAGCGACAACATGATTGCCTACCGCAACCTCTATTATGCACTCGAAGGAGACCTCGTCGACTACGAACTACTACATGTTGGCCGCGAAAGCAATAAAGAGGCGGAACCACTCGCTAACATTGGCTCCACCTGTGCCCCTATGCCACCTGGAGTATTCCTAGAGCAAATCTGTGAACGCTCTATCAAGCCAAAGGCACTAGAGCAGGAAACCATCACATCAAAGGAATCAGGGGCTACGCCACCCAATGAACTCAAAGCACTTGAGGACAAGGAGCAAGAGAAAGGACTCGAAGGCCCCATGGAAGTCATGATGATCGAGCCATCCTGGACGCAACCATACATCGCATACCTGCTCAGCAAAAGGTCGCTAGATGACCCGATAGACGCGTGTCATATAGCGCGCCGATCCAAGGCATTCGCCATCATCAATGGCGAACTGTATATGCGCAGCATCACAGGAGTCCTTCAACGATGCGTCTCCAACAGAAACGGAAGAGCCATCCTCCGTGAGATACATGAAGGCACTTGCAGCCATCACGCCAGAAGTCGCGCCCTCGTCGTGAAAGCTCTATGAGCTAGATTCTACTGGCCAACTACAATGCGCGATGCTAAGGACATCGTCTAGAGGTGAAAATGCTTAACAAAGATTTGTGGATAAACCACACGCACCTGGTGCAGAGCTCAGGCCAATACCCGTGGCATGGCCCTTCATGCAATGCGGACTCGACATGGTGGGCAAGCGTCAAAAATATTCACCTGGAGGGTTTGTCTACCTCCTAGTCGCAGTCGACTAATTCACCAAGTGGATTGAAGCCATGCTGGTGACAAACCAATCTGGGGCCACCATCATCAAATTCTTCGAGTCCATCGTCTTCCGGTTTGGGGTGCCGCACAACATCATCACGGACAACGGAACAAACTTCACCTCGAACGAAATCTAGGATTTCTACGAAAACCTGGGAATCAACATTAGCTACGCTTCATGGGCGCATCCTCAGACCAATGGTCAAGTCGAAAAGGCCAACAACCTCGTCTGTAGCAGAATCAAGAAAAGGCTCCTCAGACCACTCGAAAGAGCTGCTGGGTGCTGGTTCGAGGAGCTACCGTCGGTACTATGGAGCCTGCGCACAACTCCAAACAGCACCACGGGCTATACTCCGTTCTTCATGGTACACGGCGCCAAGGCAGTACTACCTGCAGAAGTACGCTACAAGGCCCCAAGGGTCATAGCATACAGTGAGGTGGAATCAATTGCCGCACTCGAAGAATCTGTCGACCTGCTCGATGAAGCATATGAGATAGCTGCGGAATGATCCACAATCTACTAGCAAAACCTCCGGAACTACCAAAACCGAAGGCTACGCCCAAGGTCCTTCGTCGAAGGAGACCTCGTCCTGCGACTAAAGCAGCAAGGACACCTCAAGATCGAGTCCCCCTAGGAGGGACCATATGTAATTACCGAAGTAATCCCAGGTGGCTCCTATCGCCTAAAAGACGTAGAGAGTGGAGTTTCTATCCTTAGATGTATTTTACTTTACAAATAAGGCTACTCAGCTAGGCTACTTAGCCACACATTGTATCTCCTGATATTCTGCGAATAAATAAAGCTAAGTGCCTCCAACCTTGTGTTTCTATTTTATTATTGCAATTACATCACTCGGGGACTGCGCCACCCTTCCCACCTCGTTACACGAATAACACTGTAACCTTAGAAGTTGACGTAGTATTAACCGAACTCTTGGTAAACCCAACCCATCT
Organism: Avena eriantha; assembly: GCA_910589775.1. Taxonomy (NCBI): domain Eukaryota; kingdom Viridiplantae; phylum Streptophyta; class Magnoliopsida; order Poales; family Poaceae; genus Avena; species Avena eriantha. The sequence goes on from OU342742.1 coordinate 323,152,388, forward strand.
GCAACGCACCTGACAGATAGGAAAGATGCTAAGATAAGTATGCGTTAGGACAACGAAAAGGACCTGTAGAGTACAAGCTACTCGAAAAATACATAAGCTAGCAAGCTTTACATAAAAACGTGTAACAAAAACACCCAACTCACTTATACAAACTTTACAACACCTATACATCTCTGTGGAGGTCCAAAACTACTCTACTAGCGTAAAAGGAGAATGTTGGTACGTTCCTTGAACAACTCGACGATGTCGTCGGCTGGCTGATCAACCGCCTGATAATGGGGCACCATGTTCCATGCCATCCCCTCCAGCGGGGGTGGCGGTCCTATAGCAACAGCTACCAAATCCAGATCGGGTCGATGCAGGCGAACAAGTGCTAGTGCACCCTTGGCACCCGCGACTAACAGCTGACGCACGCACTCGTGAACGGTACTGGTATCCTGGAACTTCTTGAATAAAGCTAACAAACTTGGGGGCACCGTGTCCAAGGGGAACATCGCCCGAAAGATGTGCTTCAAGCATGACTGCGCATTCTTCAAATAAAGCAGCACCTACGACACATGATCCTGCAACGTTGCCAACACGACTGCGCGGTCCTGTTCAACCCAAAAGTATCCGCTAGCCTCCAGCTGCTCCTAGGTCAAGCTGTTTAGCTGAATGGCGACTCACTCCCTCTCTTCCTGTGGACAGCGAGTACTAACAACTACAAAGAGCAGCAAAAAGCATAAGGGCAAATCGCTGCCGCAAGTGGCTAGAAAAGGAGAAGCAGCTAAGGAAACTAACACTCCAATTGCTCATTCAACTGAGCCACCTCGCCTAGAAGATATTTCTCCAGTTCACTGGCTTTTTCGGCCTTCGACTTCCACACGTCAGTGCTACCACAGATCATGGGCATCTCTCGCTCTAAGTGTTTTATGTGATCACGCAATCGAGACAACAACGCCATCTCCTCGACCTTTCAACATGGTTGTGCCACAGGTTCATCGGTGGGAGGTGTGTCAGATTGATCACTCGAAGAACCCTATCCAAGCAGAGGAATAGATGGATAAGACAAACCATTCAAAATAGCACTAATAATAAAAACATCAAGTTTAGAAAGTTCCAAAGGGCGCACCCCAGGAAACACAATGCAAGGCAAAAGATGTATGGAGAATCTAGAATATTACAAAAGGATGACAACAAGACATCCTACAGCTACGCATTGGCACTCAGGGGCTTTCTCGAGTCGGTGGCAGCCTCCAATGCCGCAGCCTTATCGGTTACAGCCTGTGATGTAGTGGCTTTTGCCGTCTTCAACCACCTCAGCTCCGCCGAATACTTTGCGAGTGTCTCAATGAGCCGAGGCCTATATTTATGACAACGAGTGGCAAAGGGAGAAAACACTACCTAGTGGCCATCTGCAGTAACCGACATCGCCGTGGAGACCGTGCTAGGGTTTAGACAACACCATGGGCTTGCGCCATCGCAAGTCCCATGGTAGCTCTGACCCCCTCTGCTCATTCTTTGACTGCAGCTATGGCCCCTGCCAAAGCATCTTGGTGAGAATCTTGAGAGTCGAAGCTCAAACCAGCAGCATCTATAGAGGACACAGATGAGCAAAACCACACAAAGGCAAGTGTAGAGCAAAAAATGGCGTAGCATCGTACCTAAGAGTTCCTTAGTAACAGAGAGAAGCCGTTCCACGAACACTTTCTCCGTGTCAGCTGTAGTGAAACGCAGGTCCTCCTCACGCTTCTTCGACTCCTGGGCTGAGCATTCCAAGGCTTCGAGTGCCTCATTGCGTTTCTTCTCCGCTGCAGCAAGACCCTTCTAGAGGGAATTGACGTGACAGAGGACCTCATTGTTCTCACCTACAAAGGATGATAGAAAAACTCAAGGCTGACAATTTTATGTGCCAAAAAGACAAAGATAAAAAGTGCAGGATCACCTTCAAATGCGCGATGCTGGGTCTCCAACAAGGCATGCTGGCGGCCCATCAATGTAATCTGTACGGTGAGGTGAATAGCTTCCTTCATGACAGGCTGTAGGAAGAGAAGCATTAGCACCAACCTAAAATTCGACTAACATAGTAAAGAATACTTACATGCTCCTCTAGGGACTCCGATGTTTCCTTTTGCATAGACTTCCAGGCAACCATATGGTGCCCCATTGTGTGGGGGGGGGGGACTCGAGGAATTGGCACCGGAGGTGGCCGCCACCTAGGGAGAATGTGACTGCTCTACCACATCCTTATCTTTCGAGTCCACGACTCTAGTCTCCTTCAAGAAGCGGTAGTCATGAACAACGACGATGCAGTTTTTCTACAGCAAAAACATACAAAAACAACTCCAGAGCAAAAGATTTCAGGACAAAAGGTCAAATTAGCAGAAGTACAAACTTACCATTCAAAGTCATCGAGGTCAAAATATTCCTCACTTCGGGAGCATTTGCGAGTTCCATTCTCGCTAGACTCGAGGGCTTCCTGCTCTTCAGCGATGAGGACGGTGGAGCCTGACTCGTCCTACTCCTCTGCCTCGCGAGGGATTACTCCCTCCGGCTGAGGAGGCATAATAGTAGCCACTTTCTAGTCCTGGCACAAGAGGCAACATTAGTATAAAGAAAACCTAGCAGGCAATCGAAAAACAAGAAGAGATAAAGAAAGAAATCTACCTCAGGTGGAGGGTGACTCGCTTAGAACGGAGGCACGGCTAAGTCACCAGGGAGTTTCTCCTTGGTTGTGAACTTGGTCAGCAACCGGAACCTCCTATCTACCTCACCAGAAGAAATATCGTCCTAGGAGATGCGAGTGATGTCTTCAACACCGGTCTAGTAGTACATCGGATGCACCCTAGCCTACAATGGCTGCACTCAACGGCGCATCCAGGTGCAAATGAGGTCCACGCCGGATACTTCCTTACCTCAGATGAGTTGAAGATCGCAGACACGCTTGTACAAAACCTCAGTTTCTTTGGATTCGTCGGGCATCACCGTGTTCTTCCATGACATCCTCCTTTTGCACTCCGCCTTTTAATCGAAAGGTGCGAGTCCGAAGTGTTCGTCGTCGGCCTTCTGGGCGTGGATGTAGAACCACTTCTCCCTCCATCCTTGGACGGATGCATTAAACTTGATGGAGAAATATTGGACATTGGGGTCCACATGGGTCCCGCAGCCTCCTATGTCATAGACTACTGACCCAGAGCCCGACTGCCGCTTCAATTTGAAGAGTTTTTTGAAAAGACCAAAGTGTGGCTCGACTCCGAGCCAACACTCGCAAAGAGTGATGTAGCAAGAAATGTGGAGAATGGAATTGGGGGTCAGCTGGTGGAGCTGGAGCCTATAGAAGCAGAGTAACCCTTGCACCAACTTGTGGAGGGGAGAGAGAGGCCACGAATGACAGATGCAAGGAACATCACCCGAAATACGGCAGGGGGATCAGGGATTACCTCGTCATCGGGCATCCATCAATTAGCTTTAGTAGCTGGGAGACTGCCATCTTGGTGCTAGTTGAAGAGCTCCGTCTCCTTTATGGCGGTGCGCCGCCACGATCCATTGGTGACGCGGATGCCCGCACCTTTCTTCTTGGCAGCTGCAGCAGCAGTACCAGAGCTTGTAGCGGCGGCACCCTTCTTCTTGGATGCAACAGTGGCGGCCGTAGATCCAGCGGCGAAGGCACCCTTCTTCTTCCCCATCTTACGCTTGCAGTGGGAGCGCAGAAAGTAGCTGGGGAAGCTTTTGAGGCCGTCTAGCACAGCGATGGAGGTGCAAGCAATGGAGCAGCGGTGAGCAGCAATGGAGGCAGAGCGCGAAGGAGAAGATGAATTGTGGGGAAAATTACCACATGGAGATACCTACTTAACCTCACGACAGATACAATCCAACAACCAGAAGTGCATCAACCAGAAGCGTGGCGCAAATCAAGGTGGACGCGTGGCGATGCAAATGGTGAACCATCGCCCCAATTTTCCCATTAAGCACGAGAATCGAGGAGACGCAATTAACACCAAAGATTATGCATGCCTGGTCAAATCCAAGTCAGAAATGGGGTCCCACCTTCGTCACGTCCCTTCAAAACCGCTCACGCGGGAAAACAAGGTCATCTCATTGTCAGCACTGGCATCATCCACCCTAGTAGGAGCATCTTTCGACTAATCTAGTCCTCACTCGACTCTTCGACTCGACCAAGCACTCAGGGGCTACTCCTAATAGGAGTGCTAGCCACGCACCCGAAAACTACATAGACATCGAAACATTTCGACAAGGTAAAAGAAATTACACCCCTAACTCGAATCAACGATTCGATTGTGGACTCGGGTTACTCCCATAGAGAGCGCTGAAAGCATATTCGACTAAAACAAGCAAAAGATGACAACAGTCGAAAACATTCATAGTCCCCACTCGAGTCTACGACTCGAATAGGCACTCGGGGGCTACTCCCATAGGGAGCGTTGGCTGCGCACCCTATGATTTTCTTTTACTAAATGTGTATTGACTACGTCCACACTCGAAAGCATTAGCGACTTCGCCTCATATTTTCGCCGCGAGGAGGCTGCGTCTCCTTGGCTACCCGAATCATTTCCGTGATCACAAAATTCGGATGCCGCGCTCGCAGCGTGAAGATAAGACCTGAAAAAGGCCTGGTAACGCACCTGCTGCACTCTACTAGAAATAATCCGTGCCTGCAGGTACGATGAAATAAGCCTTGACGGATGTGTCGAGTGCTCACGCTTATATACTGGAATTCTATTCTATAAGACCTCCAAGGCATGATTCGAATGATGCCAGCACTTTTCCGAATTCGAGTCTAGGGACTCGAGTTTGAGTAGATTGCGTTATTTTGACCTAAGGCAGTTAACTGATCCCGATACATCAGATGAATCAGGCATGTATAACGGCAATCCCTATGACATAAGATAAAGCACCCAAAAATATATTTGGCTATGCATTCGAAGGCTTCATAGTCTCCACTCAAATCTACGATTCGACCGGACACTCGGGGGCTACAACGTGGGTATACCCTACAGGTACTCGTGATCAGCATATACAGTCCAGCCCAGAAGAAGCCCACGATGTTGCTAAGGCCTAGTTGGGATTCAGGTAACCTGGGAGACTTTGACTCCTTGCAAAACACGGAAAAATAAAATATAGAAGTTTAAAGGGGAAACCCTAATATGTAACCGACTCGGCCTTCTATCCCGAGACCTAGCCTATCTATATAAAGGCTAGGAGGGGGTGGCGAGGAGGATATCCGCAACCCTAGTTTCCACACCATCACCATATTGCATCTCGGCACCCCTATAACTTTCGACTCCTCGATATTTCCAAAAGTAGACAAGCAGGAGTAGGGTCCTCTACTTGGCCTGAACCTGGGTAAACCTCGTGTCACCTGTGTGCTTGTTTTCTAGTCGATCGATGCCTCCAGTGCTCCCCACTTCCTCGAACCTAAGTCCATCAACAATGGGCATTGATTAGTTAACCCCTCGTCAGCCGGAGACTCAGGTGTGGTCCGGAGACTCCGGTCTATCTCCGGAGTGGCGATCAGATTGTCCCAAGCCAAGGTCCGGAGACTAGTTTGGAGTACGGCCGGAGATTCCGATGTGTCGGTCTGGAGATTCTGGTCTTTAGGGCCGGAGACTCCAGTGTGTCAATTGTTGCTTCTTCCATCTTCTCTTCCAAGCCTCCGTCTTGTCAGGCTTGGTGCTTCGGTCTTCCTCCCTTGCCTCCGTACTTGTCGGTGCGAACCTATCATGGTAATGGGACGGAGTATGAAGTAGTATACCATTCAAAAGGGTATGAAGTGGGCTTACATAGAGGAGCATATTTACCTTTGGAGTCCATGATGACTTGGCATAAGTTGGAGACCTTGATATGGTAACGACCATAGGTCTACCTACATCAGGTGGAGTGAACCCCCTATTATATCCAAGATCCACATGCAGTAAACACTCCTCCCACTCACACAAATTCTTCTTGATCATAGCTCGCAGCAATGCCGAAAGTGTTCGATTCACCACCTCTGTTTGACCATCAGTTTGGGCATGACATGTTGTGCTGAATAGTAACTTCGTCCCCAGCTTTCCCCAAAGTGTCTTCCAGATGTAGCTCATGAATTTCACATCCCTGTGAGTAACAGTCATCTTGGTTACTCCATCTAATCTCACGATGTCTCTGAAAATAGGTTAGCAATATGAGACGCATCATCGCTTTTGTGGCAGGCAATAAAATGTGACATTATAGAGAATATATCGACTACCACAAAAATTGAATCATGGCCTCTTTTAGTTATACGCAAACCTAATACAAAATCCATGCTTACATATTCCCATGGTAGGTGCAGGTAATGGTGTATACAAACCGTGAGGCTTCAACTTGGACTCTGACTTGTTGCAAGTAATGCATCTCTTTACAAACCTGTCCACATCACGCCTCATCTCATGCCCAAAGTGTCCCATCAACCCTCTAGCATGTGTTTCCTGCAAAAATAACAAACACACCAACGATTCTGGAACACATAGTTTGTTAGCACAAAAAAAACCCATCATGGATGTGAAATTTATGCCATTCTTTCCCAATAGCACACAAGTGATATGGTTCAGCAAAATCATGATCAGTTGCATAAAAATCACATAAACTCTCTAAACCAGGAACTTTGATATCCAATTGTGTTAACAACATGTTCTTCCTAGATAAAGCATCAGTAGCTACATTATCTTTCTCTTCTTATGTTTAATGATGTATGCAAAAGACTCAATTAACTCAACCAGCTTAGCAAGACGCTTATGCAAGTTAGCTTGAGCTTTCTAAAGCTTCATGATCAGAATGTATGATAAATTCTTTTGCCCACAAATAATGTTGCCAAACCTTAAGAACTCTAATAAGTGCATACAATTCTTTATCATAGACATGATAATTTAACTTTCCACTAGAAAGTTTCTCAGAAAAATATGCAATGGGATGACCCACTTGCATCAATACACCACCAATTCCTATTCCACTAGCATCACATTCAATCTCAAATTGCTTCTTAAAATCTGGCAGAGCAAGCAATGGTGCAGAAGTTAACAACCATTTAAGTTGATCAAAAGCATGATCTTGGGTTATGCCTCGCACAAAAGGTACAACTTTCTTTGCTAGTTCATTCAAAGGTGCAACAATAGTACTAAAGTCTTTAACAAAACATCTATAGAAACTAGCTAGATCGTTAAAACTTCATACTTACTCACATTCATGGGAGTAGGCCAATTTTGAATATCTTTAGTTTTAGATGCATCTACTTCTACTCCATGCATTTCTCACAACTATGATCTTATCTTTGTAAAATGTGCATTTCTCACGATTACCATAGAGTTTAGCATCACGCAACACTTGCAAAACTTGTATAATATGAGCACTATGTTCAGATTCAATGCGGCTATAGATTAATATGTCATCAAAATACACAACCACAAACTTGGCAATACAATTTCTCAAAACATGGTTCATTGATCTCATGAAAGAACTACGTGCATTAGTTAACCCAAATGACATGACTAACCACGCATATAAACCAAATTTTTTTGAAGGATGTTTTCCATTCATCCCCTTCTTTCATCCTAATTTGATGATAACCACTACGCAAGTCAATCTTAGAGAAAATAGCGGCACCACTCAATTCATCTAACATATCTACAAACGTGGAATAGGATGACGATATTGAATAATGGTTTTATTTATAGCTCTACAATCTACACACATGTGCAATGTACCATCTTTCTCAGGACCTATAATAACATGAAAAACACAAGGGCTTAAGCTCACACAGGATTAACCTTTGTCGAGAAGCGCTTGCACTTGTTTCTGAATTTCCTTCGTCTCTTCGGGGTTTGTGCGATATGGTGCATGGTTGCGAAGTGATGGTCTTGGAATCAAGTCAATTTCATGCTCAATACCTCGCAATGGTTGCAAACCTGTAGTTACTTTGTTAGAAACACATCGCCGAATTCCTGTAACACATTAGAAACACCAAGAGAAAGAGGGGTCATATCGTTAGAAACTAAAGCCTCACCCTTGTACATGAGCATAAGAGGCACGGCTGTACGATCCTCACTAAATTATCTCATGTCCTATTTGGTGGCTAATATGAGTAAATTGGGCACTCTCTCACTTTCTGTTATATCACTCACAGTTGTTACTAATGTAGCCCAATAAACGGGAATCACTATTGGTCCACATCATGCTACACCAACCATTCCTACAAAGGTGAATGCTTTCCATATCTTGTCTCCGTTTGGTCATCGTGTGAACGGGATTCTACTTGAGACAAGTGCCTTTTATATGACTAGGACCATGATCATGATGCCAAGAGGAGGAGACCAGGAGGACCAAGGACTCAAGGATGACATCATAGTGGCGTGGAAGAGAAAATAGAAGACGAAGCTGAAGCAGCACTAGAGTCTCCGGCCACTCCAGCCCGAAGTCTCTGCCCTGACCCAGGGTCTCCACCCCTCTACACCAGGAATCCCCCCCTCGGGCCTTGTCCTGCCTATGACTACAAGGTCTAGAGTCCGTCCGTAGTCTCCACCTGAAGACCGGAGTCTCCGCCCTTGTGCACCCGGGGTCTCTGCCCGCACATCAAGCCACCTACATCTGCAAGGTTCTAGAACCAGCGCAGAGGCTCCACCGCCCAAACCATAGGCTCCGCCTGGCACCAAAGTCTCCCGCCCTTGCACCCCGGAGTCTCCGGCATAAGTGATAAGGCATGTGCGCCTTGAGTTGGGCTAGGCCCATGTATTCCCCTAGTATACCTAAAATATTCCTAGCTCGTGGTTGGCCTATATATATGCCCCCACTCACTCCTTGAAACCCTAGAGATGGTGATGAATTGAGTTGAACTCATGGCATGTGCTAAACCTTGGATAGGACCTCCCTCTCTATAGTTTATCTATGAGTTGTATCAAGGCCTTCTTAGTTGAAGTCGTCAAGGCGATGTTCTAGTTCTTGATCTCTCCTATGTATGGATTATAGTAGTGCTTGGTCTCTCCCCTTTGGGATTCTACTTGGTTGCTGATAGGTAAAAGGTGTCCGATCTTTTGATGAGATGGTGATAGCCGATTTGGGTGGAGTTCAAGCTTGATGATCCGACTACACGTGCGAGCACGAGCGCCAATGCAATCGCTAGGCCAATCTCCTAGAGCTTACCAATCTTGCAGAAGCACGATCAGCCTGACCAGCGAGGGTCTTAATTCCTACCTAAAATAGAGAACAAGTAAGAACTCAATCAAGATATTGTGGATCTAGATGAAAGCTTTATTGAATAAGGTGGGGTCCTGAATAGGTGCGAAGTACACGAGGTCTCTATGACACTTAAGCCTTGGCAAAGTTGCAATGATGGCTAACTTTTAGTCTAAACAAAATCCAAGTCTAAAGTGATGGCTATGGGGGTATTTAAGGAGGAAAAGGTTGGTTTCGGCCAGCCATAGGTATGGTGGCCGAATCCAACCCTAGAAGGCCTTTTCCCCTCAAATGCAGACTCTAAAAAGCGGCTATTTAAAATTCCGTGAAAATAACATCAGCCAGGCCCAAAATAAAGGTGATGCGACACCATATTAAGCTATGGACGAATCTATGAAGTAATATCCTTGAATATTTTGTCCGAGTCTTCAATCATCATTATGGTGGCTTCAAAATTTGGAAATCTCCACTTGTTGCATCCTCTCGAATCCTCACATGCTTGCTACCATCTCCATGCCTGACCATGCTAGAATGCTTGTCCATCTCGTCCATGCTAGGTCCATCATTCCTAAGAGTAACAAACACATCTGATTCCCTCTCATCCATGTATATGAGGAATAGTTCCAAGAAATGAAAGTACCTGATAGTTAAGTTGTTTGGCACGAGCTCGAGTGATAGGACCTTGTATTTGTGTTGTTGTAGGTACAACAATTTTATCAATGATGGGATGTCCTCATCATGCCCCCTTCTTGAATTGAAGTCCTCCTCGACACAATCTCATCTTCCTCACCAAAGTAAGGCTTCAAATCTGCAATGTTCAAAGTAGGACTAACCATACCAAAATCTGTAGGTAGCTCAAGTTTTGTATGCATTATCATTTATTTTCCATAACACCTTGAAAGAACCAGTAGCACGTGGCATTAACTTAGACTTGCGCAAATCAGGAAAACAATCTTTGCACAAATGCAACCAAGCAAGATCACCAACATCAAACACAACATGCTTTCTCCCTCTATCCCTAGCAAGTTTATACTTAGCATTCATGCGTTCTATGTTGTCTTTAGTAGTCTCATGTAATTTTAATATAATTTCAGCATGTTGTGTAGCATCCAAATTGTTTTGCACCGAAGAAGGTAATGGCAATAAATCAATAGGTGCACGAGGAACAAAACCATACACAATCTCAAATGGGCACATCTTTGTGGTAGAATGTAGCGAACGATTATAAGAAAATTCAATATGAGGTAAACACTCTTCCCACAATTTTAAGTTCTTCTTTAAAATAGACCGCAACATAGTAGACAAAGTTCTATTGACTACTTCAGTTTGTCCATCAGTTTGGGTATGATAGGTAGTACTAAACAACAATTTAGTCGCCAACTTAGCCCATAAACATCTCCAAAAGTGGCTAAGGAATTTAGTATCACGATCAGAAACAATAGTATTTGGCACACCATGTAAACGAACAATTTCACGGAAGAACAAATCGGCAATGTGTGCAGCATAATCAGTTTTGTGGAAAGGAATAAAGTGTGCCATCTTCGAAAACCGATCCACAACAACGAAAATGCTATCCCTCCCCTTCTATGTACGAGGAAATTCCAAAACAAAGTCCATAGAAATATCCTCCTAGGGGACACTAGGAACAGGAAGAGGCATATATAAACCATGTGGATTAAGATGAGACTTAGCTTTTTGACAAGTAGTGCAGCGTGACACAAATCTCTTAACATCTCGACGCATGTGTGGCTAAAATAAGTGTGCAGCAAGAATATCCTCTGTCTTCTTGACACCAAAGTGACCCATCAATCCTCCTCCACGTGCCTCCTGTAACAACGAAAGACGAATGGAACTATCTGGGATGCACAGTTTGTTAGCACGGAACACAAATCCATCATTGAAGACGAATTTGTTCCATGTTCTACCATCTCTACAATTCTGCAACACATCTTTAAATTCAGCATCATGCACATATTGCTCCTTAATAGTTTCCAATCAAAATATTTTGAAGTCAAGTTGATATAACAAAGTATAACGGCGCGGCAAAGTATCAGCAATAGCATTATATTTACCGCTTTTGTGTTTGATAACGTAAGGAAAAGACTCAATAAATTCAACCCACTTTGCATGGTGACGATTCAGCTTAGCTTGACTACGAATATGTTTCAAAGATTCATGATCAGAATGTATAAAAAATTCTTTAGGCCATAAATAATGTTGCCAAGTTTCTAATGTCTGAACTAGAATATAATTCTTTATCATCAGTAGAATAGTTCAGACTAGCCCCACTCAATTTCTCACTAAAATATGCAACAGGTTTTCCCTCTTGTAATAAGACACCTCCCAAACAAATTCCACTAGCATCACATTCAAGCTCAAAAGTCCTAATAGAATCACGAAGTTGGAGTAATGGAGCATGTGTTAACTTATCTTTCAATATCATGAAGGCTTATTGTTGTGCATCGCACCAAACATAGGGCACATCCTTCTTGGTAAGTTCATTTAGCAGCGCAACAATTGTTCCTCTAAAGATTTGCTATAAATTAGAATATCATCAAAGTAGATTACCACAAAACGTCCAATGAAAGCACGTAAAACTTCGTTAATTAATCTCATGAATGTGTTGGGCGCATTAGTTAAACCAAATGGCATTACTAACCACTCATATAAACCAAACTTAGTTTTAAATGTTGTTTTCCATTCATCTCCCAATTTCATATGGATCTGGTGGTAAGCACTACGCAAATCAACTTTAGAAAACATGGTAGAACCACTTAATTCATCCAGAATATCATCTAAACCTGGAATAGGATGACGGTAGCGAATAGTAATATTATTGATAGCTCTAAAATCAGTATACATGCGCGAAGAACCATATTTCTTAGGTACCAAAATAATAGGAAGAACACTTAGGCTAAAGGACTCACGAATGTGATCTCTATCAAGTAGTTCCTGAATTTGGCTTTGTATCTCCTTTGTCTCCTCAGGCTTGGTTCCATATGGAACACGGTTGGCCAGCGTGGCACTAGGAATTATATCAATTTTGTGCTCAATTACTCCAATAGGAGGTAGTCCCGGTGGCATCTCAGCTAGAAAAGCGTCCTCATATTCCTGCAAAAGGTTAGCAGTAGCAGGTGGGAAAGAAGGAGGCATATCCTCAAATGAAAACAAAACATCTTTGCAGACATAACATTGAGTATTGTTGACATATAGTTCAGCAATATCAATTTTATTTGCAAGCATACATGGACCCTGAAAGTGAATTCTAGTAGCATGTTTAGAATCAGATTTAATGGTCTTTGGTGGTACAAAATCTGCAGCAACAATCTAATTCTCACTTTTGTGTTTCTCCCTAGTTTTAGCTCTACTAGATCTAGCAAGATCATCTTTTAATTTTTTTTCAAGAGTCATAGGTTTGAGACCAATTTTCTTCCCATCATGCATAAGATAATAGTGATTAGTTTTACCATTATGAACAGATTCTCTATCAAATTGCCAAGGTCTACCAAGTAACAAAGAATAAGCTTGCATGGGCACAACATCACAATCAACAAAATCAGAATATGTACCAATAGTAAAATGCACGCGTACAGTTTTTGTTACCTTGATCTGACGAGAACTCTCAAACCATTGGATGTAATATGAATGTGTGCATTTTCTTGTTGGGAGAGCAAGCTTCTCTACCATGTCAACACTAGCTAGATTATTACAACTCCCTCCATCAATAATGACCCGTATAGCTCTTTCCTTGACAACGCCACATGTTTGGAATAGGTTGTTGCGTTGATCATGGTCCGCTTCGCTCAATTGGACACTCAACACACGTTGTGCAACTAATCTCTTGTATTGATCAACAGTTTCAGCTCCCATTACCTCTGTATCTTCTTCAGAATCTGAATTATCCCCATCATGTGCAACAATAAGAGCTAATGTATCTTCATCAAAATCACTTGTTGAACCATATTCACCATCATCACGCACCATCATAACGCGTTGTGTTGTGCACATATTCTCAATATGACCATATCCCTAGCACTTTCGGCATTGTATATCCTTCGTCTTGCTTGTGGAGGCCATAGAAGAAGAACTACGAGCAGGTCCATTGGATGATGGCAGAGGAGCAGCCGAAGGCATTCGTGCTGAAGGTGTGGTGGATTTGGGCGTGGTAAGTGATGGTGGTGTACCACGCGAAGAAGGCGCTGATTGTTGAGACATCCACGATGATGTATGACCTGCATAATTGTTAGATCTTCTCCATGGTGGTTGATGATCATGCATTTCACGTTCAGCTTTGCAAGCTAGATGAAACAAACGAGTAATGGTGCGATATTCCTTATAGTCTAAGATTTTTTGAATCTCCTTATTTAAACCAAGAAAGAAATGAGCCATCATTTGTTCCGTATTTTCAACAATACTAGCACGAACCATCCTAGTTTGTAATTCCTAATAATATTCTTCTACATAATTTTTTCCTTGTTCTAAACGAGTCATTTTCTTTAGCAAATCTTGTTGATAAGTTAGTGGTACAAAACGAACATGCATAGAAGTCTTCAAAGTAGTCCAAGTATTAGAAATATCAGCATGATTTACGCGACAATATTCAGACCACCAAAGTGAAGTAAAATCTATAAACTCGCTAGTAGCAGCACTAACACGCATATTCTCAGTAGGGATGTAGGCGGGAAGTCCGCTAGACTAGGCGGACAATCTGCTAATTCCTAAATGAGGTGCATGCAGAATTAGAAAACTAACATGGTTAGAAGTATTACGAAACGAGGTTGTTTTGGCAGACAAACCATGATTATTTGGCGGATGTCCGCCTGCATCCTTAATTCTCGAGATATCTTAAACATGCAAAATGTTGATCTACTTCCAATTCGCATGTAAGATATGCATCAAGATTATATCTACCCTAAAAAGATGTAATATTTAGCTGAAGCTTAGAAACATGATTATCATTACGTATCGGTGGTCGAGCGTTGTAGTAGTAATGCCGAGGACGAACAGTAGGTTGTTCGACATACTCGTCAAACTCATCCTCATCGTTATACTCGTACTCACCATACTCTTCATATCCCACGAAAGAGTCAGCTGGTGGCGCAACAACTTCAGCGGTTGGTGCCATAGCTTCGGGGGTTGGAGCATGAGGTGGTGTAGCTAGAGCAGGAGTAGACAAACCAGCAGTATGGTGTCCCGTGAGTGGAACGCGCCATGCAAGTCCCACATTGTCGATTAAACGCCGCCAAGGATGTGGTGCGGTAGGAGGTGCAGGTAACCTGTTGTGAATCTCCTGAAACCTGGCATCGAGATTGTCGTTAAAGGATTTATCTAGCCCTTCAATCTTGTCAATGGTTTCACTGAGCTTGACATCAACATCCTCTAGTCTTGTATCAACATCTTGCGTACGCCCTACCAAAATCTTGGTGAAGTGAGCATGCATCTCTTCATTCATCATGTGTGCCGGTTCAAGAGGTATATCTGCCATGGTTAGTCCTTAAAGCACAGGTGTATGTGCCTACAAGTACGGAAATATGGTGGAAACATGCATAATCCGTCAAGCAATATACAAAGCTCTTACAAGTTCTTACCAAACAGGAGAAAAAGGTAATGTGCAACCGCAAGTATCAGTGGTTCCAAAGATTAAACCGAGCGATTACCAGGAGCCGACACAATGCACAGGGAGTAATCTATGGAGCTCTATGAAGGCTTAGCAAAGGAGGTTATCAATTATCAAAACTTTCAATGCAAAGTTGAAAAGATGCTCAATGACAGTACTGTGTTGGTCCTAGGCTAGACCGTACTAGAGACGCGAGAATATACTACCAAAAAATGTCGCTGTAACGGCTGATGGACAAAAGTGATTCCCAAGGCCCACAACTAGTATAGCCAAATTTTTTTGTTTTCTCTCCTCCTTTACTTGAGCTCGAAACTTTAACTCAAGGAATTAGATTACGGCACAAACCAATATTGAAGGAAAGATAAACTAATTAGGAAACAATAACTCTACTCGGACTTGTGCCACAACAAGAAAACTGATCGGATCCGTGTCGCGGTAGGAAGGTGGTGGTGGAATCTAGGGTTTATGGTGGCATGACTATATGGCGACGGAATATGGTGGTGGGTCTATGGCAATGGTGGTGATCTATGATCGTGGTGGCGGTGACTAATTTTACCAGAACTCGAAACTCTAAGGGACGAGACACTAAGACCATCCACTCGATGCGACGATGCAGACAAATTCAACGATGCAAAACTAAAAAGACAATTCAAGGAGGAGAATGGTGATGGGATAGATCTAACCCTAATTGTATTTTTGCCTTTTTTGTGGGTTATAGGTAAAACAGATCTACACTAGGAAAAACTGTAAAATATCACTGAGCAAACTGAAATCTGATACCACTTGATAGGTCAAAAGTGTCCAATCTTTCGATGAGATGGTGATAGTCGATTTGGGTGGAGTTTGGGCTTGACGATCCGGCTAGACGAGCGAGCACTAGCGCCAAATGAAAATCTAGGCCAATCTTCTAGAGGTTACCGATCTTGCAGAAGCACGATCAACCTGAATAGCGAGGGTATTAATTCCTACATGAAATCGAGAACAAGTAAGAACTAATATTACAATCAAGATATTGCGGATAAAGATGAAAGCTTTATTGAAAAGGTGGGATCCTGAATAGGTGTGAAGTACAGGAGGTCTCTGCAACACTCAAGCCTTAGCGAAGTTGCAATGATGGCTAACATTTACTCTAAACAAAATCCGAGTCTAAAGTGATGGCTATGGGCGGTATTTAAGGAGGAAAAGGTGGGGTTTCGGCCAGCCATAGGTATGGTGGCTGAATCCTACCCCAGAAGGCCTTTTCCCCTCAAATATGGACTCTAAAAAGTGGCTATTTAAAATCCTGCAAAAATAACATGGGACTGGCCCAAAATAATGGTGACGCATCACCATATTAATCTATGGATAAATATATGAAGTAATATTCGTCCAAATCATCAATCATCATTATGGTGGCTTCAAAGTTCAGAAATCTCCACTTGGCGTCCTCTCCAATCCGCAGATGCTCGCGGCTATCTCCATGCATGACAATGCTCCAATGCTTGCCCTCTCGTCCATGCTAGGTCCATCATTCCTAAGAGTAACAAAAACATCTGATTTAGGCAGCATCTTATTCTCATGTATATGGGGAATAGTTACAAGAAACGAAAGTACATGACAGTTAAGTTGTTTGGCATGAGCTCGAGTGATAGGACCTTGTATTTGTGTAGCTGTATGTCGTGTTGAGGTACTAGGGAATGGGAGGAACGATCGCATTTACTTCCGCCTCGCGACGCCTTTTGTTGTGCTTGGTATCCGGCTCCGTGGTGAAGATGTGGTAATTTCCCACCTGACGGGGGTAGTTGTTATCATCATCGTCCCTTCGACGTTGGTTGTTGCGGTCGCCTGACGGCTCGCCGACTGGAGAAGGTGGCACCTGTCCAGCCGGTGCACCGACAGTTTCCGCCATCTTCTTCATCCAGGTGCACTGGCATGTGGTGTGCGTAGCCGGCTTGTTGCCCCCGCTATGGAACTTGCATGGCCCATCAAGCATCAACTCAATGGTGTACTTGGGCCTTGGAGGCCGGTTATCAGGCTTCTGTCTCCGGCTTCCACCTACAGCCGGATCCTCCTACACTGCCGCCACCTCCCTAGAGCCATATTGGTTATCCGGCTGGTCGTCCATCCTCTTGTCGTGGCAGTTGTCATGCCGCCTGGAGTTGTGTACATTCCCTTCCGGCTGGCGCCGATCTATGGCGACGTTGACAATTATTTACCCTTGGTCATCCACTCGGAGGCATCTTTTCATTGCTACGTCGACCGTGGCCTACTTGTCCGCGATGGCCATGGTCTGTGCCATGGTTGTGGGCTCCACCCGGCGAAGCTTATGGTTGAGCATAGTGCCGTCTCTGCAGCCGTTGATGAAGAAATCAACTGCCTGATGTTTGCGTACCCCTCATAGGAGTTGTGCATGCTCGTCCGTCAGGTGATGTAGGAGCGATTAGATTCATCCGAGCCCTGCACACAGAGAGCGAGCTCGCCAGGCTGGCCTGGGCGCTTGTAGGTGCCGGTGAAGTTACGAACGAACGCCTGCTCGAAATCGATCCATGCGTTGATGCTGTTGTCGGGGAGACTGTTTAGCCACGTTATGGCTGAGTTGAGGAGCATGAGAGGTGCGTAGCGCACTGATACCTAGCGGTTGCCATTGGCGATGCCCACGCCAGTGGTATAATCCACCAGCCAGTCCTCCGGCTTGACCGAGCCGTTGTACTTTGGCGTATCCCTTGGGAGCGAAAATTCCTTTGGAAATGGTTCGTTCGGGATGCACGGTCTGAAACATCTTGGTCCGGCTAGACTTTCTTCCTCCAGCGCGCGTGATTGGACCAGCAGGTCGATTTGCGCACGCGCATCTTGTTGTTCGTCCGGCTCGAGCGGTCCTATCCAGCCAGATAGGCGGGACTTGGGGAGCGCTTGGCCTTTTCCGGATTCATCGGCCGGCTCGCAATTCTTACTGGTAACAATTGCCGTGTCGCGGGCGTTGTGCCCACGGCCTGTAGATCCACCGCATGGGAGGTTGCTCTATCTTGCTCCTTTTGGGGAAGACGCCTTGCTGCCACCCGCAGCCGAGTCCGCCATCCGGCGAGCCGGTTGGGTTATGCTGTTGCCAGCCATACAGAGTTCTGCCTCGGCCTGCTGCTTGTTCGCCGTGACCACGAGGAGTTGGACACGCGCTTGCTGACAGAGCAGTTCCTCGCCCTCCGCGGCCCTCATGTTTTTGGCGAGGGTGCTGTAAACCGGCTGCACCGCGGGTGTGCGCGGATCAGCGGCTCAATCCATCTCCAAACCAAGGTTCCAGCCTTGCGTCTGAGCCAGTCGGCTGGTGGCGGGTAAGCGCGCAAAGCCATGCACGATGTTGTACTCCCGCATGGTGGCATTCATCCACCGTTGGGCGGCTGCCACCTTGCTGGCTTCCTCCAGAAGGTTCTAGTGGGTGGTCTCTAGGGCTGCCGCAGCTACAGCTAGATCTGCCTCGATGGGGGTGATGGGGTTGTGGAGGTGCTCGATGGACGCGTTGATCATGTCCGGGTTCGGGAGGCGTGAGTTAGTGGCGCGGCCGTCCACGTTGCGCTCTAGAGGTGGGCGGCGGTTCTCCACCGAGCCTGCCATCATGACCTCGACGTTGCCGCTGGCGATGCGCGAGCGGAGAATCCAGAGGGTGCGCCGAAGACGGTGACGACCTCACGAGGGAAGGCCTCAGGGACGGTGACGACATAGATGCGGTGCTCGCCAAAGTGCATGATGGAGCCCCCGCTTGGGAAAGTCCCCCCAGTGAAGCAGGAAGTGTTGTCGAGGACGCAGTCATATGAGCTGATAGTGAGGATGAGGCCAAAGGCTAGTCGCTCACCAGCGACGAGTGGAAGTCCTGTGCGAAAGATGATCCCATCCTGAGCGCTGAGCCCCACGGTGGGCGCCAACTTTCGTGGTGTGGAACACGGCAGTGCCATCGAGGATGGCTTGAAGGGGACAATCAGGTTGCTGTCGGTGGCTACTCGCAACAGGTTGGGTACAGATACTGCAAACACAGCGATGTACCCAGGTTTGGAGCCCTCCTGGCGAGGTAAAACTCCTACTCCTATAAGGATCTACTATCAAAGGGGGCAAACGCCCAATACAAGTGCTCCTTGAGCTGTTTCCTTAGCTACTTCTTTCTTGGAATCCTCTAAGTCCTTCTTCTGGTGTCAATTGTTCCTTCTTCTTGAGCTTACCTAGAACCCTAACGCTACCCCCTTTATATACAGGTTGAGGAGGTAGCTTACAAGATGGGTTCTAGGGATTACTGTGTGGATTTGGGCCTACAAAGTGGGCCGGCTGGACAGGGCAAAACAGTAGGCCCGGGTCCAGTCAAGCTTCCAGTATAAGGGAGGACCATGCTTTAGCGCTCAACGCCCCTGCTTTACTTGTCATCCGGCTCTTTATCCGTCAGCCGGCTCTTTATGCATAAGCCGGGGCTTTCCTCGTCAGCCCTTGCTTTGCTCGTCAGCCTCTAGCTTTGGCGCAGTTGTCCAGTAGGGTCGGCCAGGCCAGCTAGCCTCAGCAAGGAGTGTCATCCCCACCGTACAATGTCCAGCGGATTCGAGGCGGCCAGCTAGGTGCGGCCTCCTAGCCGGTTCTTCTGGATACCCGGCTAGACGAGCCAGCCGGGGAAACTATAGTGCGGACCGGGTGGGGATTCCACCCAGCTGTGGTTCCTTCATCTGGGTCCAGACGGCCCGTGCTCCTTGGAGCCAGCCGGTTGGTCCCGTCTTGGCCTACCCGGGGGTAATCCCCCCGACACTAGTCCCCGAACGCGCTAGGACTTGGCCTCTCGGAGAAGTTCTTGTGTGCTCATTTGTAATGATTGATGACGTAGATGCCTTGTCATTTTTGTTTGGCTTGTAGCTTTTGTTCTGTAGTCTTTGTCCTATACCAGCATTAGATTCTGCGTTGCTTTCCCGGCTGGGGTTCACCGGCTACAGAGCCGATTGACCCACCCATAGGGTGTGATGGGTGATCTATTTGACCAGCTGCCGCACCCGGCCGAAAGATGGATCGCCAGTCTGTTGTCGTTGGTGCTTGCACTTGCTATGCTTGTAGTTGTAATATTGACTTTTCGCTTGTCCATGGAATAGCATCTCATGGCGAGGATGTGGACCTGGCCGAGCTCGCCGCGCCCAGGGGCAGGGGGAAATAGGCCGCCCCTACCAGCGCCGCCCCAGCTGCAGGTGGCACCAAGAAGACACGCCGCCTCCGCCCTACGGCCACCATGCCGAGCGTTGCCGGGTAGGTGCCCTTGTCCTTCTGGTGCGGGTATTGCCTTACTTGTATTTGTGTTGCTCACTTGTGTTTCTACAGCGAGGCTATGTCCTTGCCCGGCTCCTTGACCGTTGCCACCGTGTCCGACCCTCTGCCTGCTACCGAGGGGAGCGCGCTGGCTTAGGCATGCGAGGCCGCACCGACTCCGGCGTCCGAGGCTACGCTGGCTCCGGCCCCCGAGGTTGCGCCAGCTCCGGGCTCCGAGGCGGGAGCGATGGATGTGGTGCCGCTGGCTGAGCCCACGACGCTTCACCGGGCCGGGGCCGTCTCCTGGCTTGCGGGGGGTTTATCGTTCGGGTGTGCCGATGCGGCCTTCCCTCCCTCCAGCTCGACGGTGGGTGCTGACTCCAGCACCTACCGGGTGGAGGAGCCGAAGGAGGTGCCGCCTCCGGTTGCCCCTGTCCAGCCGGAGGTTGGTCCCTCCGCGGCTCCGGTGAGCGATGACGACCTCCAGGTCACCGGCTGGACATTGGCGCGTGTTGTGCCGCCGCTGGATGCCCTCCTGGCATAGCTGTCGGAGGCAGCGCCTCTGGCCGTTGGCCAGGCCTGCTAGCTGGTGGGGGTGCTAGAGCAGGGGCTCGGCAAAGCCCGGGCGCTGGGAGCTTCTGTCGAGGTATGTGCTTTGTCGCCAATCTTGTTGGTTTGTCGCAGTCTTGCAGCGTAGCTGTTTCTTTTGGTTCTTATCTCTCCTTTCTTGCACGGAGGGCTCTTGCTGATGCCGCCAAGACTTCGTGGGACCTGGGCCGTAAGATTGCTCACTCTGCCGTATCTTCCCAATTGCGCGATTTCTCGCGCTTCTTGTTGAGTATTGGTTACCCTCCTGCGGCTCTGCTGACGGACCGGGACCACGAGGTGGCCCGGCTGAAGGAGGAGGTCGCCCCGCTGGAGGAGACCAACAAGACCCGCCAGGACCAGATCGCCAAACTGACTGCGCATCAACAGCAGATGGAGATCAAGACTGGTAGGGCCAAGAAGACTTCAGACACCCGGGCCGAGGTCTGAAGAACTTGGAGGGGCTCTACGCTACCCATGCGGATACCCTCAAGGCTTCCAAGGCCAAGGAGGCGGCAGCACTGTCGGAGCTTTGCCAGATCGCCGAGATTGTTGTCAGTAAGTGCTCTTGACTTGAGCCCATTTTGCATATTTGTCCTTTGTGACCAATACTGATCGTTGCCTTCTTTTCCAGCTATAGCTTAGTACCCTGAGGCAACAGACCAGGTGCTGGGCCAGATTCCCGAGACAGATCCGGATTGGGATCTCCACTTGGGGGAGCTGGTGGCGGTCATCAGCGAGGAGGCGAACTGGCTCCGCACTATCGCTCTCGAGGTCTTTGACTATGTCTGGCCCGAGGCTGTCCCGCCTGCCACCATGGATGTCCTGGCTGAGCGTCTCTGGGGCGTCCCGGAGCTCATGAACGTGGCTAGGGAGTGGGCGACTTGAGGTGGCGCGGAGATGGTGCTGGCGCTATTGAAGTCCTGGTACCCGGATGTGGATCTGCGGAGGCTTTCCCGTGAATTCCGCCAAGGGACCAGTTACGACCAGCTTCACGCCGAGGTTCCCGAAATCCGTTCCTATGGCGTGACGGTCGGGAGCTACGTTGCGCTGGACAGGGACTTCAGCGACCCAGCCGGCACGGAGCGGTACTTCCACAGCACGGATGCAGCACGTACTGACACTCCGGTTGTGCTGCAGACCGCCTCGACGGATGTTACCTCCTGCAGCCGCTCCATCTGACGCCTCCGGCCCTTCTACCCCTCAATAAGCTTGATCCCCGGTATGCCGGGAGTATTTGTGACTTGAAACATTTGTCTTTTCTTTGCGCCATGTGAACAGTTGTCCATCTTTGACGTATTGAACTTCTATGGGAGCATCGCCTCCCTCCGTCTAGTTGCTCATGCTCTTATGTTTGCACTTTCTGTTTTGCATCTTTTGCATGCCTGTTTCTTTGTGGGAGCGCGCAAGCGCGCACACAGGGTGTAGTCCCCGAGGTTCGGGCCGGGTGGAGAATACAACCAGGTCGAAGCTCCTTGACATGCTCTGTTGCCGCCTGGAATTTGTCTGTCTCCGCCTTGGCGGTATTCGCCATTGAACTTTGGCTCATGCAAACATAGAAACAAACAAGTTGTTTGCCTGGTTAAGCATATGCAAGTTCGAACTGTAATCTTAGATGAACTAGTTTTCAGACTTTTGCTGTTTCGAGCAAATTCAATGCCTTTGCCCTTTTCTCAGTGAGCATTGGCCAATTTCAATGCTGTTCCCTTGCTGGCTTTTAGCCGGAGTCGAAGGGGTAGCTTAGTAGGCGTACTGCACGATACTTTGAGTTTGGGTCATTGCCTTTGAGCGAGCGAGCGCATCCGGGTCGTCTAGACATTTTTGTTTTCCTTGTTGCATTTTCGTGTAGCGGCCTTTGAGCGTTCTGCTCTTGCCGGATCTGTCAGCCGGCTTACGGTCTGCAGCCCGAACCGAAGAGGAAGCCTTAGGAACCGCGTACATCACTTTACCGCATGGATCACGCAACCGTCTAGGCCAACCGGCGAGCCCCCGAGGTGGATCGCCGGCTCCGGGCTTAGAGTAATGCAGCCGGAAAAGCCAATTTGTGCAGCGTGACTTGCTTATTTATTGCGGAGTCCTCGAGACAGTGTCGAGGCTCCTATGCTTGTTCATTACATGAAAGTAAGGTACATACACTTCTTGTTCAAGTGTAAAAGGGGCGGAGCAGGCTCGCGTTCATGGGCATTCAGTTTCTTCGCCTGAGCGGTCCATCTTGTTCTTTTCTGGCTTGTGGGCGTCGATGAGGTAGTATGAGTTGTTCTGCAGTGCCCGACTAATTATGAATGGGCCCTCCCAAGGTGGAGACAGCTTGTGCATCCCCTTGGTATCTTGGACCAGCCTTAGAACCAGATTGCCCTCGCAGAACGAGACGCTACGTGTCCGGCTGGCGTGATAGCGGTGCAGGTTCTGCTGGTAGATGGTGGACCTGGACAAGGCCAGTTCGTGTGCTTCCTCCAGGAGATCGACATTGTCCTCCCGTGCTTCTTTGGCCTACTGCTCTGTGTAGAGCAGTTTGCGGGCTGTGTCGAACTCGATGTCAGTGGACAAGACCGCCTCTGCCCCGTAAACAAGAAGAAAGGAGTGTAGCCGGTGGATTGGTTTAGCATGGTGCGCAGGCTCCAGAGTACAGCCGGCAACTCCTCAATCCATGTAACACCCTGTCCACTCCTGGGCCCGGGGGGTGTCACTCCTGGCAGCTTAATAGGATATCTAGACTGGCCCCACAGACCAACACTAGTCCTTTCTGCGCACTTTGTCCTCACTCGTGCGCACCCGGTTACCCACTTCCCGGTCGGTCACCCATCCTAGAATTGCTCTAGGCCAAGCATGCTTAACCCTAGAGTTCTTTTCGAATGAGCTTCCGGAAAAGAAGTTACAACTTATTGATATGGGTATCCTATCAATCCTATTAAGCCATGTGCCTGGATCTCACATACATCCACCCTTTAGAAGATCGATGCCCTCATCGATCAAGCACACCCCAGGAACGTTCCCTCTTGGCACGCGTCTGTTTGTCCAGTGTCGGCACATGTGCCATGCCGTGTCCACTCCGGGCCACACGCGCCATGCTCCACATGTCCCGCCACTGACCCGCACACACCTGTGCAATCGTAAGGGTCGGCTCTGATACCACTTGTAACACCCCGTCCACTCCTAGGCCCGGGGGGTGTCACTCCTGGCAGCTTAATAGGATATCTAGACTGGCCCCATAGACCAACACTAGTCTTTTCTGCGCACTTTGTCCTCACTTGTGCGCACCCGGTTACCCACTTCCCAGTCGGTCACCCATCCTAGAATTTCTCTAGGCCAAACATGCTTAACCTTAGAGTTCTTTTCAAATGAGCTTCCAGAAAAGAAGTTGCAACTTGTTGATATGGGTATCCTATCAATCCTATTAAGCCATGTGCCTGGATCTCACAATCCAGCAGCCGAGGGATCGCATCAGTGGCTCGATCAGCCGGGGCTTGATTCCAGCTAGGACCAGGCCATTTGCTCGCTCGCACTGCCCATTGGACTAGGGGTGTGCCATAGACGCGAGGTCCAGGCAGATGCCCTCATCTCCGCAGAATCAGGCGAAAGCTCCCTTGGCGAAGTTTGTTCTGTTGTCGGTTATGATGTTGTTGGGGTAGCCAAAGTGTGTGATTATGTCTGTGAAGAACTTGACCACCGTTGGCCCATCCAGCTTCTTTATTGGCTTTGCCTCTATCCACTTGGTGAACTTATCCACCGCCACCAGCAGGTGGGTCATGCCGGATCTGGCCGTTTTGAAGGCGCCAACCATGTCCAGCCCCCAGACGACGAATGGCCAGGTGATGGGAAACGTCTTGAGTGCTGTAGACGGAGTGTGCTTCTGCTGGCTAAACCGCTGACACCCATTGCACGCCTTGAAAATCTGCTCAACGTCTTCTAATGCTGTGGGCCAGTAGAACCCATGACGGAGTGCTTTTTACACTATGGCTCGTGACGATGCGTGGTGTTCGCACTCGCCCTGGTGGATGTCGACCAGCAGCCGGATTCCTTCCTCTTGGCTCACACATCGTTGATAGATGCCTCCAACGCTGCGCTTGTAGAGCTCGTTGTTGATGATGGTGTACGTGCTGGCTCTGCGCTTGACCTGTGTTGCCTGTACCTCCTCTTCTGGTAGCTCTCCGTTGGCTAGGAAATCCCTGAACGCCTTGGCCCATGTTGGGGTTTCCCGGATGGCGCATACCGCTTGCATTAGAAGATTCACCTCTGCTTTGATGGCCAGGTTAGGCTCGTCCGGAGGCCGACCAGGTGGGGTGGCGGAGCCGGCAGCTGCTAGGCTAGAGGCGGCAGTCCCCGGGTGCGCCGGAGCAGTCTCTGGGCCGTCACGGAGGTCTTGGAGCCGGAAGTCCCTGGGTGCGGCGAAGTAGTCCCCGGGTGCGGTGCAGCCGTCATGGAGGACTTGGAGCCGGTAGTCCCCGGGTGCGGCGAAGCAGTCCCCGGGTGCGGTGCAGCCGTCGCGGAGGTCTTGGAGCCGGTAGTCCCCGGGTGCGGCGAAGCAGTCCCCCGATGCGGTGCAGCCGTCATGGAGGACTTGGAGCAGGCAGTCCCCGGGTGCGCGTAAAATATGGAGTCGTATTTGGGAGACGGTGTGATTGATGGTTTACGCATGTGCTCAAGGGAAACTCCAGGAGGAATTGGTTGTCTTGTCGACCCGATGCGGGCAAGAGTGTCCGCGGCCTCGTTGTTTACCCTTGGAACGTGATGAAACTCACACCCTTCAAAATAGGCGCATATATGTTGTACGAAGAAACGGTATAGAGTCATGTTTGCGTCTCTAGCCTCCCAATCGCCTGACACTTGCTGCACCACCAGATCAGAATCACCGAAGCATAGGATGTTCCGGATGCCTATTTCCTTTGCCATCTTGAGGCCATGGACGAGCGCCTCATACTCAGCGAAGTTATTGGACGCCCGGAAGTGGATTTCTAACACGTATTCTAGCCGGTCTCCTTTTGGAGAGGTGATGACCACTCCGGCTCTGAGACCTCCATACATCTTGCAGCCATCGAAATGCAGCTTCCAATGTGTGGAGTCAGGGAAAGGTGGCAAGTACTGTGTTTCTGCCTAATTGACGAGGAAATCCGCTAGGGCCTGAGACTTGATCACTGTTCTTGGCTCATACTGTATGTTGTGGGCAGCGAGCTCTATGGCCCATTTCGCCACCCGGCATGTGGCGTCTCTATTACCGATGACCTCCACAAGTGGCGCTAGCGCCACCACCCGAATGGAGTGTTCTTGGAAGTAGTGCTTCAGTTTCTTGGTGGCCATGTACACGCCGTACACCAGCTTCTGGTAGTGAGGGTAGTTCTGCTTCAAGAGCGAGAGTACCTCACTCAGGTAGTACACCGGTCGTTGCACCGGCTGCACCTTTCCTTCTTCCGGCCTCTCCACTACCAACACCACACTGACAACCCTGTTTGTTGCTGCGATGTACATCAACATGGGTTCCTTTGCTGCTGGTGCTGCCAGAATAGGTGGCGAGGTGAGCATGCGCTTGAGGTGACGAAAAGCTTCATCCGCCTGTGATGTCCAGACGAACTTGTCCGTCTTCTTCATGAGCTGGTACAGTGGGAGTGCTTTCTCGCGCAGCCGGCTGATGAATCGGCTGAGGGAGGCCAGGAAGCCGGTGAACTTCTGGACATCTCTCAAGTTCTTGGGCGGCTGCATGTGCTCGATTGCGCCGATTTTCTCCAGGTCCACCTCGATTCCTCGCTCATATACGAGAAAACCGAGTAGCTGGCCGGTTGGGACGCCGAACAC